>JAJFZO010000447.1:0-1200000 GCA_021397835.1 Moringa oleifera
TGGTGGCTTGTTTTCCCAGAGTTTCATTCTTCCATACTTATAATCAAACGGGTTGTTTAGCTAAAGTTGGTTGAGTGAATAAATCATCTGCCATTGTACCATGTGTAATATCTTTGTTGATACCTTTTTTGCTAGTGAGAAATTTGTTCATTTGAGTTTCATCGAGTCTCAATGTTGGTGCCCTTTCTCCAGCCATAGGTATTCCATTCTTTTATCTGAATATATTGGTCACTTATACAATATTTCAAAGTCTTATGGCTGTCTTTATCACAGAAAATTGAGTTTATCATTCTTCAGGGAGCATTCTGAGAGAGAACTAAATGTTATTCATTAATTTATTTATTTTTGCACGTTGTTTGAATTGCGTAATGTCAGCCTGCAACACCCAGTGAACCTAAACAGCATAGCAGGTCTGCCAGAGACTGCTGAAACATTTTGTTTGGGGTATGCTGATTCAGTGATTAAGAAAATTAGAAGCATGAAATCACTTGGAATCAGAAAGAGGTCACTGGTTTTTTAGCCTCTCTCTGTTTTCTCTTTACCATTTCAGGAATTGAAATATAATTCTTCAAATTCATTAAAATCAAACATACCAAGGAACCATCGATTGGGTGGCCAGATGGATTTGTGGTGTGGACATTATAAATAGAATTTGTGAAGTTAGATTACTCTTAGGACTTTTCCTTCTTGGAAATGTGCCATTCAACCATTACCCTCATAAAGTAACAAATGAAGTTGACTGTGTCCCCGGTTCATGCATCTCTTTTATTAATAATTTCCAATTCAAGACCTTAGAATAGACTTCAAATTTGTCTTTTCACTCTTTTGCTTCCAAAGCTGCACTTTTCTGCCTAAACTGAACAAGTAATATTATCACTTGAGATTGAAAATTTGAAAGTAATAAAATCAAAAAATAAATTTTAGTTGAGGTCATTTATTATTTCATACATGAATGACTTTGTTAGATTTTATTCAATAATTTTTATTATTTGTTTTATTTCAAAAAAATATATTATTCATAAATTTTTAATTTCATGTAGTATTTAATGAAGTTATTATTATATGATACAATATTTAGAGAAAATCATGATGATGTGACGTTGATAAGATTTACTAAAGATTGTTATTTCAAACTGTGTTGTTAAATACATAAAAAAGGAAATAATCACAGTATCTTGGTGGGAACAGAATCGTCCAATGACGTCATACTTGTGTGGGCCCCCCTCCTAATATTAAAAACGCGCCAATTTTAATCCAACGAAATGTTTGAAAAAGCGACAGAATTAATTACAAGTCAAATCAGGGAAGTGATTCAGCCAATCAGAAGCCGTTGATTGCCAATGAAGTTTCTCCGACGAAAATACCAGTTGTACCCCACATTACTGTACGCGATCGCACTACCCTCTGCGTCTTGTATAAAACCCTAGTGTCGTCCCAACTTCGGTCTCCTTTTCTCTGGTTTTGACTCTTCGCTCTCTCTTCTCTCCCTCTACTTCTCTCTCTTTCTCTCTCGCCTCTCCCGGTGATCGCTCGCTTCTGGTACGGCTCTAGGTTTTCTTTCTCACTCGCCCCTCTCTCTTTCTTTCTTCCTCTCTTAGTGAGTATATGTATGTGGCTAGATGTATCTCTTAGCTGGGTTTTGCCCAGGGTCATTTCTTTCTGAGTCTCGTCTGCCCGTCTGAACTGCGTTTTATCTGTAGTTTTTCATAAAATTTTGGTATTTGATGCAATCTCATGGGTTTTGTCTCTCCAGTCTGTTTTCCTGTGCAGGTTCCTAGTTGTTTGGGTGGTTTTTGGGTTTCTGTTAGTTTTCTGCTTAATTCAATGTTTTGATTTCAATTTCTTGTATCTGCATACGCTTTTGTTTGGGTCAAGCAGTGCGATAATTTTTTGAGATCTCTTTCCACTATCTACTTAATCTGATACAATATTTGGGGTTTTGGAACCGATGTTTTTGCCATGTCAATTCCACAATTTGACTTCCCTTTGTTTATGTGCATTTGTTTTGGACTTTGCTTTTGTTTATTGACAAACTGCTTTTGGTGTTTGCTTTCTTCAACCTTTGATGTCTAGTTTGCAGTTTTAGTTCTTATGTGTACCTAATAATGTTCGAAACAGGGTTTACCTTGCGCACCAAATGTCTTTTGATCTCTGCAATTATACATCGATTCATTGGTGCGACTTTGGTTTTATGAGCCGAGGGAGACTGTGGCGTTCGCAAAAGATCTTGTTTCGGCATTGGACTTGAAGGTTCTTCTGTTGGGTCATTAATTTGTGCAGTATTCTCCCTGTAAACTACAAGGCTTTTTGTTTGATTCTGGGAAAGACAATTATTTTTCGAGTAGAAAAGAATCAGAAACCCGTGTGGAAATCATTAATTCTTGTGGAATTTTTCACTTTTGAGCTTCTGGATGGGGAAAACAACCCTGGCCCCAGGGTTCCGGTTCTCTCCAACTGACGTTGAACTTGTGAAGTACTATCTGAAAAGGAAAGTGATGGGCAAGAAGCTCCATTTTGAAGGCATAGCAGAGGTTGACATCTATAAGTTTGCTCCTTGGGATCTACCAGGTGTGTAAAAGAAATGTTTTTTCTTGAATTCTTCATTTACACTATGATGTGTTCTCCCTGGGTTATGTGTAGTTGATGATTACTCTATGACATTTGCATTTACTGTGGGCATTTCATCTGCATATTCTTATTTTTCAGTGTATCTTACAATGCTTTGTTTGCTGTGCCAGATAAATCTTATTTGAGGAGTGGGGATTTGAAATGGTATTTCTATTGCCCAAGAGAGAAGAAATATGCAAGTGGGACTAGGTTGAACCGTGCAACTGATTTTGGATACTGGAAAACCACAGGGAAAGATAGACCGGTTCATTACAATAATGAAGTTACAGGCATGATTAAAACTTTGGTTTTTCATCAAGGTAAGGCCCCTCATGGTGACCGGACAAATTGGGTTATGCATGAATACAGGCTCCAAGATAAAGATCTTGTGACGAGGCAAGTTGTCCAGGTAATTTTTACTTTTCTTTGTTTACTTGTGTGTATCTTTGTTCATTGAATGAAAGGGTCTGCCACTACTTGGAGACCTTTTGTGTTATAGTTTTTTTTTTTTCTTTTTTGGTTGAAATTTACCTAAGTATTTAAGGTTCAGTGGGCTTGTTGCTTCCTCTTTTGTTAGTGATAATTCAGCTCTGTTTCCATACCAGACATTTTTTTGACTTTTTGCTCTTATATGTTGGCAAATTTTCACATGTAATTGGATTCTATTTGAGATGATGTTTTTTTAAATGAAATTTAGCTACTGTTGATGTGAGCTATATGTGTTAGTTGTTTGTAGTCTAAGTTGCTTACCTGTAGTTCATTTTCCTTCTTTTCTTTTCTCGCCTTGAATAAGCTCTTTAAATTTTTCTTAAGTGATACTTCCTCAGTCCAATGACAATGTTGGAACTTTGGACTGTCAGGCTACATTTTAGTATATAGTAATGCTGAAGCAACTAGATTTTGGGTGTAAAACTTAATGGTCCCATATATATACATATATATTTTAATATATCTTGGTAAGTTGCCCCTTCCATCATAGCTCCATCATTTGTAACCTTCTCCTTTCTATGATTGTCACACAGATATATCCCATGTGCTGTTACTGGATAGAGTACTTTCTTGACTGGATGTTGCTGAAACATTTTCTGCAGCTTGGACTATTTAAGTTAGAAAGAAAGGAATATAGTGAATTCATTGTTGCCTTTCCTCCTTCAGACTTGTCTGAATATTTGTAATTAACTTTGCTATTGGTTTTCATGAAGTCCTTTTTGTCTATGTTTCAATGCATGTAAATATATGAAGACTTGTACTTGGAAAATCTTTTCAACATTTATTTGCATTGCTGAAGCCTGTTCAATTCATTTATTTAACTGCTACTGTTAGCTGAATTTACTCAAACATTGTTATGTTGTCCTTTTAAAATACAGGATGCTTATGTGCTCTGCGTCATCTTCAAGAAGGATGGATTGGGCCCAAGAAATGGGGCCCAATATGGAGCACCATTTAGGGAAGAAGACTGGAGTGATGATGAGGAGGAGGTCAATTGTACTGAAGCTGTTTCATCTGCAGGCCTTTTGGCTCCAGTTTTAGCAATACCTCCAAACCAAATGGACACTGGTGCTTCAAGCTCACGTGTCCCTGTCCCTGAGCACCAACGTGTTGGATCATCATCAAATTCATGTGCTTCTGATATTGTGCCATCTGCTTACAACGTGATTCAAACTCCTGACATTGGCAGAAGCGATCCCATGCCGATGGAGGTTTCCCAGGTTCCAGATCATGATATTCTTTCCATGTTGGCTGTCTTCACGGATTATGACACTCCAGCTCTCAATGACAATGGCCAAAATCAGGTGTGCAACTTACTCTGGCAGTTATATCCTTTTAGCTAAATGTAAAATAGCATATCTTTATATAAATGGCTTAGATTAAGATGTGCTTATAACCCAGTTCCTGGTCTATTTGCATCAAGGCAGGTATCATGAATACTCAACTTGTTTGACTGTAATAATTCTGATTTTTGGCCTGTTCTTATTTTTCTTAATAGAGTTGCTTTGCTGATAGTGCATTATCAATTTTTTGCTCACCATCTTACTGTGCTGTTAAAAGATACCAGCAACTTCACTTCATAGAAAGTCATTCTACATAGAACTTAGTTGCTACAGAATCTGAATTTTCCAACCAAAAAAAAAAAATCGTCTTTTTTGTATTCTGTATGTAGCCTTTATGGCTGCTTTTGGAAGGGGTGCACATTTTATGTCGTTTTTCTTAATTCATTTGCTGTTTGAGGTTTTGCAAGTAACTGCATGAAATTTTCTAATGATTTTACAGGAAAGACCTGCTCATCTCAACCATGCTGGGAATGTTGCAGCTCCAAACCCTTTGAATGGGAATGATATTTACAATGAGTTGGCAGACTTGGGCACCCTAGGCAAACTGAACGATGGTGCCTATAATCTCTCCAATGCTTATGCCATGACCATGGTGACTCCAGCTGATCATGCATTTTTGGAGCTGCTTGATCTTGATCCTCCATTAAATTGCACTGTTCAAGATCCTTCATTAAATTGCACTGTTCAAGATCCTTCATTACATTGTACTGTTCAAGATCCTTCATTAGATAGTACTGTTAAAGATCCTCCATCGTCCAGCACAGGCCTCCAATATTTGTTGGACAATGTGCCTCCCCATCCAGTCTTAGGTTCTGGACATTTATCTCCCTTTAATGGTTATGGTAATTACCGATCGGGCAGTTAGGCATGAATTATCTTTTGTTGGTTCCGATATTGTGAGAATGACAGTTTGAGAAGTCTATAAACTTGATTCTGAGTTCCTGGCATTTTGAAATGTCAATTATCTTTTTGGTGGTTAAACACTAACCTGTGAATGAAATTATTTGGGATTTATGCTCCTATTGATTTCTTTCTTCTTAACAGCACTTGTTAGATTCATTCATTTATCAAAATGCTGTTTGCATTGAGTTGTTTGCTTGTCCCCTGTTGGCCGCAAAATGTGCATAGGAAATCTGTTGTAGTTATTTGACACTAATATAATGTGTGACCTGTAATTCGATGTCACTCTAGATTAAGGGCCGATGCAGGAAGAAGCAAATTAGACACTATACTGCTGTCATGTAGTGTCTTCTGATTCATCTTAGTTGTCATCTGAACCCTGTAGTGTGTTATGATGATGCGTTGACTGTGTTACAAAACCTGTGAAATTATGGTTGATGATAAGAAGAAATTCATTCTATGCCCAAGGGCAGTAAAGGATCAATAGTTGTTATTATCATCATCCCAGTGAAGGGATATCTGAATATGATTTTTTTCATTTTCCTGTGTTGTCCCAGAGTTGAGTAATGTTTTATTTGAAAACCCAGAATAATTAATAATGGGTTAAGAAGAGAAGATTAATTGCATGCGGAAGCAACAATAGCTTGGAAATTTCAGAGTGAGCCTCTCTGAATATTCAGCTTTTACAGTGCTTGAAAGAGTAAAGGGAAAGACCTCCACTTTCTGGAAGAGTCGTGAGAAGGAGCAGTGAGGCCTAATAAATCAGTGAACAAATTTTTACAGAAGACTGCAATAATAGAATAAGATGATGGAAAGGCAAAACTCCATCCTGTACAATCTAGCTGCCACAAATACACATGAAACCCATAATCCAACCTAGAGACACGAGGCAGAAGGATGAGGCCAAAGTGTTGTAAGCTAGAAAGGTGCAGATGCCACATGCCTAAACGCTGGTAGCTTTACTTGCTCATCAAAATACTCTTCTTCTTCTTCACCCAAATCCATCCTCATGTCCCCTCCTTGCCACACCCCAGTAGTCACCGGTTCAAGCCCCTGCAAATGCATTCGTTACTATCCTTCATCTCAAAATCAAATTTCTTCTGTCACAAATATTATATATATATTTGATATAAGTACCTCTGTGAATATACGCATGGCTTCCTCTAAGTCCCTGGTGCGCAACACATACAAAGCGGCCTCCTGCAACAACACCAGCACCCACCCAAACCCAGTTCACAAAACTCCGCCCAACAAAACCCAGAAGATCAAAACACGCGTATTAAGTACATACTTACCCTAGCATCCTGCATCTGATCAATATTCAAAGTCCTAGGCTCAGTTTCTATGGATAGTTTCCTGTCGATCGGCTGCGCCACTGATGCCTCTTCCATGTCGATAAGTGTTGAAAGACAAACGGTTTGTTCAGATGTATCGGCAGCAAAGTACCTGTATATTTTCAGGAGGCAGAAATTTCCAGCCTTGTAAGATTATGTACATAGAGCGAAGATGGCAACACAACACATACATACATATATATATGAGGCCGGTGTGAGCGGGTGAGTCACGTAAGGTGACGTGGCATGCTAGGACCAGTGTTGTCATCTCACGTAGCAGTCCGGGGATGGTCTGACCAACACGTGGCCGGTGGAGAAATGGTTGTCGGAACGAATGAGGAAAGTCCCCGTCGTGCAAGCGATTTTGGAAATTTTAATTATTTATTTTTAATGAAAATGGAAAGTTAATAGGCAGTTTGTTTGTTCGTTAATTAATTACGTGTTCAGCCTCCAAGGCCACACCAAACAGGAGGGTGCCACGATTATCGGAATCGGATTTGCATGGACACGTGTACAGCCTTGATGGGCGTTTCTCATCATGAGGCTGCCTTTCTTTATTTTAATTTTAATTTTTTTATTAAAGTTACGTGGATGCCTTTGTCTTCGAATTAGGTACAGTGCAGACACTTGACAATCTAATTTGGCCGATTATGTTCAATCTGATTTGAAAATGGAGTTCAACTTCAGATCTATAAAGCTCACTTTTTATGTTAATTTATTATGTTTTATTACATTATATATTATAAATAATAAATAATAAATAAAACATTCTAGAATTTTATGGTTTTATGTGGTGTGAATTTTTTATTTTTAGTGGTTATGTAAATATATTATTATTAATTTAATTTTTAAGATAAAAATTATATAAAATTTTTATATTTACTCGTATTATGAAATGATTTTTATATTGTAAAAAGTCATCAATCAAATTTTTATTTAAATTAACTTAAATGATAATTAAAAATTAAGATATTTTTACTATTTGAGTCAAATGAGTTTTATTTTTTCTTTCAATTGATCTCTTAAATTTAAACAATTTTTTAAAATTTTGAGAGTTTAAATTTTTTAAATATATTTTAATATAAAAATATTTTTAAATTTTTTGTGATGGTAATTTAAATATATTATAAAAAAATTCAATTAAAACATATTTTATAAAATCTCTAATTCGAATATCTTTGACTTTTGAATTTTTTGATAACATTTATTTTTATTCAAATTAATATATAAAAGTTTAATTTTTTTAACATTAATATTTTTTGATAATATAAATAAATATTAAAATTTTGAAATAAATTTTATTTTAAATTTTAATACAAAAATAATAACCCAAAGCAGATGTTTTAAATTGAATTAATAATTTTTCTCAAAGTCACGTTGAGAGATCCTGGACCTTATTGGTTTTGTTCTGCCCAGTAAGTTAACTCAACTTTATCTGTAGATAATTATGATTATAATTAATATTATAATAAATTTTAAATATAATCTAATAGTATTTAAAATTCATTATAAGCTTTTGATATTTATTTTATATTAATATTACTCCATGAAATTTCGAGTCACAAAAATATTTTCAATTAATTAAAAGATTTTTAATATTGAGATTTGATTTGGGTATATAATTCTATGAAATTTGACTTGCTTCTATTTACGATTTGGCTATTATCTTTTATTCACTTAGGTTTAGCTAAAAAAATATCGGAGACATATATTATCTTAACACATGTGATCATATAAGTGAGTCATTTAATACGCAACCCAAACCATGTGGCATGAACTGCAATCTTGGGTCCGATTATCCTTGCTCCTTCCGATTGTCACTAAACAATAATTATAAAATATATTAATTGTGCATAAGATAATAATAATCAACGGAAATATAGCTCTATGTGAGGCCCGCAAAACTCCTAATTAATTAATTAGGATTTTACTTTATGGATAATTGAAATGTGTTTGTCTATAAGCTCCAAAATGTTCGTGATACTTCCTTTTCATGTACTCAAATTTGTCCATAGAATTGTCAATTACTAGTCACGTGGGATTAAGAAAAGTCTATATTTGTGTATGAAATATATAATAAATTAAATTTCATCATGATGACATTGTTTTTTAAGTTCAAAACTAGTGTAATCAATTATATATAAAAAATAATTTATTTTAAATTAAATAAAAAATATAGAACTTTCATAAATTTGCCTCAATATTGACGTTCACATAAAGTTTTTTTTTCTTTATCATTTATAAATTCTTAAATATATATATATATATTATGACTCATTTAGTTGAAATCATATAAATGTGAAATTTTTTGTTATATATTTAAAAGATTTTAATTAATTTTTAAGGATACCAATATGCTTATCTTTAGATTGTAACTACTTATTAAATATATAAGTTATGAATGATACATCGCATCAAATTTTTTAACTATGTAAGCTATAAATAATATATCGCATCAAATAAAAATTTGAATCTTACATTCTCTTATGTTGTAGGAAATGGCTACACACATTATTTTAAGATTTCATATAAAATCTTAATAAAATTATTAATTAAACAAAATTCAATATATAATTTATTTTAATAAATAAAAAATTAAATTTCATTCGGATTTCAATTTAAATATGAAAACTTTAATTGATTTAATTTTACATCTAAATAATTATAAAAAATTAATGATATTTTTATTAATTAAAATTTTTAAAAATAATACAAATGAATTTTACATTCAAATTTAAGTTAATTTTCTAAATTTAAATATTTTTGATGTACAAATTATTATTTTTATAAATTTTGAATAATACAAAAATAAAAATATTGTTAATATAAAAAAAATTTTAATTATATATATATATATATATATATATATATATATATATATAAATCAAAGTACTCTGGCATAAGGCACCTCACAAATTATGGAACCCTAAACCCATCTGCCATCTGCCATCTGCCATCTGCCGCATGCCGCCATGATCAATAGCGACAAGGAAATACCCAAACGTTAGCATGTGGGTCAGTCCGGTTTCTTGTATCGCGCAACATAGTATTCATACCTCTCGAGTTTCTCGGTATCTCACTAATTATCAACTGACAGCAACGTTTTATCCTAAGTGCCAATCAAAGACTCCCATTTTCTTGCCACTCCACGGTAGCCTTCAACTTTCTTGGCAACCAAACAGCCCCTTCTTGGGTAACTTGCAACGGCAACGACAACGACAACGACAACGACAAGGTTTTTCTTTTTAATAATTTTTGATATGGGCAAAGAAAGCAGTGTGTGCCCATCATAAAAGTTGCAGCTCACATTCCCACAGTTTCTCTGTGGTTCTTACTTTCTCTCTCTAATAACATTGAATTATCTTGATTAAAAATGTTCCCTTGCTTTCTTCGCTGAGAAACCAACTAACATAACCGAACTACCCTCCAAAAAAGCCCACGATTTCCAAGAATCAAAGGAAAGGTACAGTGAAAGTTAAAGCCCTTAAACAAAGAAAACTAAAAAGAAACACTCCCTCCATTAAAAAAGCATCTCTCTCTCAGAGGGAAACAGCAGTACCACTTGCTCTCTCTCTCTCTCTCTCTTTACTTCGCAGCTCACTCCCCCTTTTTCATTCTGGGACTCGGGCTTGACTCACTCACGAGTCGCTCTTTCACTCAGTCCTGCTATGGACGAATTCGCCCGCCGGAGGCCCAGTTCCCGCCGGGAACTTCACTCTCGGCGGCGATCGTGGTGCTGCTCCTTCACTGTCCCTTCTTCCAGCCCTGAGAACCTCTCTATCTCCTCTCACCGCTGTCATAAAGCGCAACATTACCAAACCAAACCCGAGGTGCTCTCGAAACCCAGCTACAACTCGGTCCCCAACTCACCTCAGAGCTCCAAATCCGGGCTAAATATCGTGGGCCGGATCGACCCCCGTCGGATCTTGTCCCCTGGCCGGGTTTCGCCCATTGATTCCGATCCCACCGCCGGTTCGATCCAAGAAATCGTCCATACAACGATCCCAGCGGTCGACTCAAAAACCAAGTCACGATCAGAGAGTTTTCGCGCCCCAACTGTGGAGATTTCTGGTCCGGATCGAGGTTTGGCTTCCAGGTCGGCTTCTGGTGGTGTTGGGGATAGGGAAGAGGTGTATGATGCAAGGCTTAATTTGAAGGGAAAGAACGGCGGGCTGCTGGTTTTGGAACTGAGTTCCGGAGTTCTGGCCTCGAATTCGGAGGTTTTCGCGGGGTTGATTGCGGAGCATAGAAAGGGTTCTTCTTCTTCTTCTTCTTCTTCTTCTTCTTCAGGGTCGAAGGGAATGTGTAGAATAGAAGTCCCAGAGGTGGAGAATTTTGGGGTTTTCAGGGAGACCATCGAGCTCATGTTTGAGGATGATGTTAATATTACCAAGAGGCTCTTGAAGATGGGGGTTTACAGAGCTATTGATGTGCTTGGGGTTAGTATGCTATTCTTCTCCCCCCATCCTTTCTTGGGTATTGTGTCGGTTTCTGGTTTTTTTCAAAAAGAAAAAGAGGATCTCTTGTTTATTTCAGTACTTAGATATGTATTTTTGAATTGGTCCTTGGACTGATATTTTCTTGGTTACTTGAATTTGTTTGGCACTTCTTGGGTCTTCTTCCTTTCCATTACATGTCACATTTTGACCAGTGTCAAAATGTGGTTTCACAGTGATTTGGATGTCAAAAGGAGAAACTTTCTGAGGTAGGTCATTTATAACGTGGATTGTAGTTAACTGTAGAATTGTTGTAGTCTATTACATCTTTGCTGTTGCCGAATTTTGGGGATTTTACTGTAGAGGAAAACATTAAGTGTAGATCTCCTTTAGATTGCTAATTAAATATAAGCCAAGGTTATGTACATCTCCCTGACACAGTGCAGATCTTCTGCTAGTCTTATCAGAATATCACCTCACCTGTGGATATTTCCACAGGCCAATGGCAGTGAACTATCCTTGTTACTTATTTCTTGATAGCAGCATTGAGTTAACCTATAAAACCAATGGCATGAGTTTGGTCTCACTAGTACTTGCTTGTGTGAACAGCTTATGCAGTTTATGTATTTATATGTCCATCAACAATCACTTTGCTTGATTGTAAGTTGTTTGGCTTTGAGAAACTGTGGTTTAGTTAATGCCAGTCTGAGCAGAGTGGGGAGCGGATTTTGGTTTTTTTGAAAAAAAAAAAAATTATCACGCTGTATTAGTGGCATTAAAGGCCACTAATTATTAATTATTATTGGCAACATTTATCCCCTAAATCTGGTACTATTTGAAGAACATGCATGCCCTTAATTCAACATGTTTGGAATTACCATGCACAAAGCTCGGTCAGATTTGCTGTGGCCACAAGATAATTGTATTGCTTTGTCTTGGGAATTACATCTCTTTTAGGCTTCTGAAGTTTGAAGCTTGTGTTGACGAAATAACAAGGTGCTTTATCCCTTGTCAAATTAATGCTCAACATGCTATGTGCTTATTTGTGACACCTGGAAATCTCACTCAAGGGCAGAAAATTAATATAATAAATAGTAAGTGTTAGAATTGCTGATGTACAACAAGTTACCAAGTTTTCTGCGGAAGCAAAATGTAAATAACTGCTGAAGCAAAACAAAGGCTTCTCTATTATTTTGCTAAATAAGGTGATAAAACCAATATTCACTTGAACCAATTTGCATTGATTCACTTCTCTTACCCTTTAGTTCAGTGATTAATTGTTTGAAAGCTGACCTTGGTCAGTCTGGGTCTAGCTCCTAGAGTTGATAACCGATACAATCCAACTGAAATTACACACTTTCTGGTGTTCATGAACATGAAGGAGTTTAAAAGAATTTAGAATATGGCGTCTTCATATTTGAAAGTATCAAGTAGATGTAGGAGAAAATGTTTTCCAGAGCTCAGTTGTGGCACTTTAATGTTGGGAAAACCAGATCCAGAAAGCTTGCGCTCATCATATATCAGAACAGTCAGCTTTTTGAATTGTTTAATGTTTGTAAGCAAACGAAATTTTATTTTGATCTAATTTAGGTTTCTGTTTTGTCACAGCTTAATAATGTAACACTCAATTTTACCACCATGATGATATATTTGATGCAATATCATGTGTATTTAATACTCTGATTGTGCTTGATTTTGTTACGCTAGTGCATACCTGTAGTGATGTGTTGAATTCTAACTGCCTGTTGTGAAGTTTCTCAAAGAGACAGAAAGTTATGAGGAAAAAAGTACTGGGACTTGAAGGTTTGTATGAATAACTTAGAAATTAAAAGATATAAATTCGTTCTACACAAACTATAATTATCCTTCAACATTCTAAGTTAATTAAACTTTATTCGAACATTGAGCTTGATCTCCATATTGATGACTTCCTGTGTCTGTTTTTGTTGATATGAAGATTTGATGATAATAAGACTAACAAGGTCCTTTGAAATCACTATCAGGTATCGGCTAGTATCAAGTTCACCAGAGGTGTTTTCTCCTGTTTGAAATACCTGGAGGCTGTTCCTTGGACTGAGGAAGAAGAGGAAAAACTGAGGAGTCTGTTTACAATGTTTAAGTTTGATGATGCAACGACCAGAGATATTTTGGCAAGACTATACTCTAATGACTCTGTAAATTCCCAGCAAAATTTAGCAAAACAGCTTGTTTGGGCAATCACCACCTGCTCTGACCCCAATGCAAGAAATGAGCTTAAGTCATTAGTCAAAGGACTCCTGTGCACAAGCTCAGTCTATGAGAAGGAGCAACCTGACCTTAACAAGGAGGATATCTATGTTGTTTGCCAGTCCTGTTTGGATTTGCTAGGTAATCTCTTTGAGGAGGCATCTGTTACTAACCTCCATAAGAGAGTGGCGACAAAAGAGATGGATAAGCCTTTGATTGAACGCATCTCAAGACAGGTTGACAATATCAACTGGCTGCTAGAGATTTTGTTTGATAGGCAGATGGCTGAGGATTTTGTGGATTGTTGGGCAGAACAAGGGGAATTAGTGAAGATGCATGAGACTGCATCTCCTATGGTCAGATATGAGCTCAGCCGGGTTTCAGCAAATTTGTTCATTGCAATGGGGACACGAAGACTGCACTGCCGGTCGGAAGCAAGATCAAGATTTCTAGAAGCATGGTTTGGCCCAATGCTTTTGGACTTTGGTTGGCTCCAAAGATGCAAAAAAGGGCTTGACATGAGGGCAGTGGAGGAAGCTCTGGGCCAGACACTCCTTACTCTTCCGCTGAAGCAACAGTACATGCTGTTTATGGAATGGTTCAGATGTTTTTCCAAGCACGGAAGTGAATGCCCTAATCTCAGCAAAGCCTTCCAAATATGGTGGCGCCGGTCATTTTTAAGGGGCTCTGAAACTTATGCAATTGAGTCCAGGTAATCTATGGTGCTCATTTATTTTTTGCTTCCCACTTGGTGTGTAGTACTGTCATAGCATAGTCTGAGAGATTCTGAAACATCCAGAAGCGAACAATATAGATTGACTATAGCTGTTAGAGTAAGTACAATACTACTTTGATCCAATATTGTGCTTATCAGAATTTGTGATTACCCCAGAAGAAAGGAGAGAGAGAGAGAGGAGATAAAATGTACAGAGTTGTGTAAGGTCTATCTTTCCACAGTGCAGATCACAAGGCCTTGACTATTGTGACGATGTATTCAATAAAAGCGCAGAGATCTCCTTCAGGTTTTTAAAATTACCACAAAATCTTGGCTTCGCTTTGACTTGGATAGGGATCTTCCTTAAAATGAAACATTCGCATGATCAATGTTGGGTTGCCTAGCTATCATATGCCCCCTTTCTGCCATCCCGGTTCCTCCTTTTCTTGGAGGCTGATGCTCCACCCACATTTTTATTTGTAGATATTTTTATTTTACTCGACTGTAAATGGTCCTTTGCTGTTGTGGGATTCAACCCTCTTTTTATTCATAGCATCATAATTAATTTAAATTGTATTGAATTTTTAATAAAATTATAATATGTGATAATTAAATTTAGTAATTTTACAAATATTATAAATTATTAAATTTTTTAATAAATGATTAAAAAATTTAATGTAAAACTCAAATCATAAGAAAATTTTATTCTTTATTCATAATTGGGCAAAGAAGATTTTAGAGTCTCTAAAATCTCTAAACAACTGATATGCAACTGGTTATTTACATCAATTTATATCGTAACTTTACTATCATTGATAATTTTATGTATTTAATTTTATAAATTGATATTATTTTAATAATACTAAATAAGTACTACTATTTATTATAATTAAAAAAATTATCTAATCTAATTAAAAAAAAAAAAACGCATCTTTATGTTTGCTTTTCAATGCATGTTTAGACTATGTCTGCAGGATCACTGAAAATACCATGTTTTACTATTCACAAAACTTTCTAGTCTTTGCTTCATATATGCATATATGTTATTAAATTTCTTTCTAATTAATGCTCATCAAGGCCAAGATATATACAGTAATCATGTGAAGATAACCAAATTAGATTGAATGAGACCATATGGGTCATAATCATGGGATGATGATGACATCGAGAAATGATGGTATGTGCCAAGCATGCACATCATCATCCCATAATATAAAAAAATAAATATAAAAATTTGAAATTATATATCTTAAATTTAAATTTTAATATATTAATTAAATTAATTATATATTTAATTTTTAAATTTTATTTTAAATTACAATTTAACTGGATTATAGAAAATTTAAAATATTTTCATTGTTAAAATATTTTAATTTTAGTTTATAAATTTAAATAATTTTTTATCAGTAAAATGTTTTATAAAATTTTAATAATATAAAATTAACAAAATATTTTTAATATTAAAAAACTCTGTAATATTTTTATATTAATTTAAATATTTTAAAAATTTTAAGTTTAAATTTATTGTATAATATTTTGATTTTTCAATATTTTAATAATATTAAAATTAAAAATAAATTAATAAATAAGATTTATAATTAAATACAATTACTGCAGACATTAAATAAAAAATATAGAAGTCAAACTTTTTTATAATTATTTTGAAAAAAAATAATTATTTAACTTGGAAGTAACGGACATAGCTTAGGATGCACAATTTTACAGTTTTACCCTCACACACTCTGTATATGTTACAGCCAAGAAAACACTAACTCAATCCAGGCAAAGTCCGAATCACAGAGGCAACACTCACATATCTCTCTCTCTCTGTTTCTCTCTCTCTCTCTCTCTGTAGACCAATAGAGTCGAGTGCTGCACGGAGGACTGAGTGAGGAGCAGAGATTAAGCTACCGAAGGAGAATGTGAGATCACAGTAAGGAGAGATAATAATTTGATATATTACGGACGTTCAATGCTTTGTTGAATTAATTAATATTTAGAATTAAAAAAATTAGCCCTTTTGTTTAAACAGCGAAGAATCAATTATTTAGCTAAGCGTCATAATCCTATAGCAGATTGGGACAAAAAGAAAAAGAAAGAAAGAAAGAAAAGGGCTCTTATATAATATTGCTTTATAGGCAGTTTTGTTTTCGATTTTTTATTTGAGCATCAAAATCTGCTTAAAGATGTTCGAGACTGCCACTGCTGTGAGTCCTCTCTCTCTCTCTCTCTCTGTAGGCTTTTTATTTTCAGTGCATTGTGGGTGAATTTGTAACTGATGTGGAGCTTTGTTTGTATGTTTATGTGCATGTAAGTAATTCTGCTTCTCGGTCTGTGAAATGGGATATGATCGACGCTCTTTAGTTGGTTCTCATTTGGTATTTTTTCCGCACTGCTGTTTGGGATGTTGAGAATCAGGAGCGAATTGTGAGCTTGTTGGGCCAAGGAGATCTCTCTCTCAAACACTTTCTAAACTCTGCTGTTCTGATTGGGACCTAACGGAGGTTCACTTGGTTAAGTTGATATATTAGGCTCAATCAGTCAAAGTTCTATTACTTTGCTCTATTTTCTCAATATTTGATAGATAAATTTGGATATAATGCTATCTTGTACTTGCCATCGTCTTGCTTTTCATTGTTCCATTATTCTTATGCTTTTGTTTTGTTATCCTCAACTTTGTATTTCATGGATTTTATTGCTCTTGAACTTTAAATGGTGCTAGTAAGGCTTGTGTTTGGTTCATTAATTGTGTGTATTTACATATGTATGCACTTGTGTCCATGTATGTTTCTATGCCTTTTTTTACAGATGATTCATTTTACGCTAAGCCACTCTTTTTTTTTTTAAATGATTTTTGTAGATTGCTTTGCGGCTTCTGAGTTCTTAGCATTGAGAAGTTCTTCAAAGGTTGGTCTAAAAATGTTGCTAACATTATTATTTACTTTCAAAGACTAGAATTTCTAAAATGGTCATCACCAAATGTCGTTTCTTTGATTTGCTTTCCCCAGCTGTCCACTATGTAGATTGAGTCTTACTAGAAAATTCTTCTCATCTATGTCAGGAAATTGCGAGAACTTCGAGTTATGGAGCTTTGAGTATGAAGTTCATGTAGTTGCTGAAAGTTTGGGTTGTGCTGAACTGGGGATGATATAAGCTCATTTTGATGCCTGGGTGTAGAGAATCATGCTTCACTAAGTCAGTTTAGTGTACTGCATTGGGTGATAATTATAGTCTTCACTTTGAAAAGATGGTTCCTTCTGGGTCATCGAATCCAATATCTGGAACTCGATCTGTTTCACCCAGGCTTCTAAGGTCAAACTCTGCTATTTTGGGATCTCAAGGTGGTGCTATGGGCACACAAGCTACATTTCCTTCACTCGCCTCCCCCCAGTCACAGTATAACATGAATTTTCTTGGAAATGCTGCCAACATTTCCTCTCTTCTCACTCAGAATTTTGATAATGGGGATGCACACTCTGCTCTGTCTGTATTAGGTGGTTTGCAAAGGGGAAGTTTTGATGCCTCTACAGAGTCTGATCCATTTTCCATTGTGGCCAATGATGCTGTTTTCAGTGAATCTCCTTCATCATTTCCGTCAGCAAACATGATAAATTCTGTTTCATCTGGCCAAGTTCAGAACCAGCAAATTTCAAACTCATCTGAGAATCCTGTGTTGTTTCGTCAACAGCAGTCTCAAGTTCAACAATTTGAGGTGCAGAATTTCCATCACAGCCAGCAGTCAGCTCAGCAGTTCCCTGCTTCCCTCAGCCAACCACAACATCACCAGCAACAGTTCCAGTCAATTCGAGGGGGCTGTGGGGTTGCAGGTCCTGTAAATTTGGAGCCACAAATGATGAATAGTCCAATTGGCTCGCGGCAACAGTTGCAGCCTTTACGAAATCTTGGAACTTTGAAACTAGAGTCACAACATAACCAGATTGGAAGGGGCATAGGGCCTGTTAGATTGGAGCATCAACATTCTGATCAGGCAATCCTTTTGCAGCAGCAGCAGCAGCAGCAGCAACAACAACAACAACAACAGCAGCAGCAGCTCCTCCACTTGTCTAAGCAGCCTTCTCAAGCTGTCCTTGCTCAGATGAATCTCTTACAACAACAGCGCATTTTACAGCTTCAGCAGCAGCATCAGCAACAATTATTGAAGACATTTCCCCAGCAGAGGCCCCTGCTACAGAAACAGTTCCAGCAGCAGAATTTGCCTGTTAGATCTGCTGGTAGAGCAGTTTATGAACCTGGAACCTGTGCTCGGCGTTTGACTCAATTCATGTATCAGCAGCAGCACAGGCCTGATGTATGATGTTTTTGTTACTGGCTTGCCTCTTATTACTAATGCCTGCCTGATGATAGAATTGTGATGATAATTCTTCATGCAGGATAACAATATTGAATTTTGGCGAAAGTTTGTTGCTGAGTTTTTTGCTCCCAATGCAAACAAAAGGTGGTGTGTTTCCCTGTATGGAAATAGTCGACAAACTAATGGTGTTTTCCCTCAGGTATGGCAAAAAATTGATTTGCAGTTGAAAGGAAAGAGAGGAATGTGGTTGGTTTTGGAATTACATGTCCTTGGAGGACATTGTTTTCAACTTCACCAGAATAGATTTTTTTGCCCCCTTCCCATGGAGTTGAAAACTTACACAAACCAGTGTGATAAAACTGTCTCTTGTATTGAAGTAAGTTATTCTTTGAACAAAAGTCGTGTTCAAATATGATGCAGCATTCATTTTAACCTTGAGATCATTTGGGTTTGTGTAACCAACTTGCTCTTTTTAAGTATAATCGACACTGCAGAGAGTTCAGTTGGTTCCAAAGGTGTGAATATGATTTTTATCCACAGGGTACTTCAATAAACTGAAATGACTTTCAGGGATATGAACTAGTGAAAAGGATATTGTCAAGAATTGCTTTTAGAACTGAGTGTCTATCTGACTTTCATTAGAGGCAAACCCATTTTGTTTTTCTGAGAAGAGATTTCCATGTCAAAAAGATTGGTAAGTTTCAGTTGTCAGAAACAGTTGCTTTTAATAATGAACCAGCGTTTCTGTGGGGTTTCAGAACAATTGAAAGCTATTTTCTAGTATCATTTTCACTAATTAGGAAAGAGCTCAAAATAGGTCTAAGCATGCAACAACTGCTTGGAAGGCCAGAAGTTTTAGAAGATTTCTCTTCGCCTTCTTGGGTAACCATAAAACTTTGCGTCTGTACTTTAAGGAAAATAATTTGTATTTAAGTAGTCCCAATTTTTGCTTCTAGTGCCTCTTCTTTTGTTTTTCCTTTCTTCTCTTTTAGGTGTGAAGGCGTGTAAGGGGAGGTGGGGTGGGGTTTATGAATGTCTATTTCCATCTTTTGCCATCTTTCCTTATGTCCATTTACTTGTTGATCGGACTTTTCATTTTCCTCTTTCTCCTTACTAGCAAGGTATGTGAAAGTTATTTGTAAGATATTCCTTAAGATTTTGTGGTTTTTCTTGCTGGCCAGCTCAAGAGAAAATTAGAAATTTAATTGTAGCTTTTGCAGGACACATGGCACTGTGAAATATGCAATCGCAAGCCTGGTCGTGGTTTTGGTATGTCTTTCCACTTTCTCGGCTCGTTTTGAGTAGTTGTATTAGTTTCTGGAATGGATGCAGCGGTTTTAACATAGAAGCAGTTTCTCGGAAAACTGTATAGTAGCTTCTAATAATTTATAAAAAAAAATACTGTATATAGTATCTGTATGTGTTTTTGTTAACTTCTGAATCATGTCAATCACAATAGGAACAGTTATGAACTTGGTAAAGTCATCTTCTGTTATGGATGTTTCTGTCAATGCTACCAAGGTTCCATTCCTCTGCTTTACATGGTATCTATTAGACTAGAACATGCAGTCCCTGAGTCAGTGAGAAATTACTGATATTGTCAATTAGTAGACCCTACTTGAGTGAAGTGTCCAAAATTTGATAGTTTTTGCAGGCCTTCATTATGTTTTATTTGCTTTCATTTTTGTCTTTTGGATAGACGTCAACAACAACAAGATTGAACATTTGTACTATCAAGTATTTTGGGTTGTAGGGTTGCTACCCTAGTGTCATATCTCGGTCCCTTGTTGGTAGCAAAATTCAAGAATAGTAGGACCTGATTGAGAAGAAGCTTTACAGAAGGTTGGCAAGGTCTAAGAGACATTATCTTTTCAAACGTGGGTATTTGACTCTTATTAATGGGACTCTTTGTAGTCTCTCAATTGAACTTATGTGTCTTTTCTCGACCCAAGTGAAGCTGGTGAGAGATTGGAAGGTATTCAAAAGAGGCTCCTTGGGGGAATCATCAAATAATAATATTCCCAATTCCACTTAACGATGTTCAAGTATATTTGTAAATTATTGGTTTTAATTTTTAAATATTTTTTATTAAATTTATTTTCTCTTTGCTAATCAAGTGAATATTCAAGATAGTTTTGATTTTTATTTAATTAATCAAAATTTAATAACATTTTCTTTATGATCAATTATAGAGACCAACTTTGTTTTAATGTGATTATTTCATGAGATTTTGGAGGATCACTAATTTTGCTACCCTAGTGTCATATCTCGGTCCCTTGTTGGTAGCAAAATTCAAGAATAGTAGGACCTGATTGAGAAGAAGCTTTACAGAAGGTTGGCAAGGTATAAGAGACATTATCTTTTCAAACGTGGGTATTTGACTCTTATTAATGGTACTCTTTGTAGTCTCTCAATTGAACTTATGTGTCTTTTCGCGACCCAAGTGAAGCTGGTGAGAGATTGGAAGGTATTCAAAAGAGGCTCCTTGGGGGAAGCATGGGAGATGAGTGCAAATGTCATTTGGTGAAATTGGGTGTTGTGAAGCAACCATAGCTATAGGAGGTTTGACTTGAAATTCCTTCTCTTTTCCATGGAGCTCACTTAGGTAAATTGCTTTAGAAGCTCATGGTGTATGAGGGTAGTTAGTGGAGGTTGGTGGAAGCTAGATGTGGTTTGGATTGTAATGGATGATCCTCTGTTGAATGAAGAGACTATTATCAGCTAGGAGTATGGGAATTGTTTGGAAAAGAGTGACTGGACTTTTCATAGCGAAATAGTGGACTTTCCAAGGCAAGGATATAGGGAGGTGGAGTCTAGGAAGAGAAGGTGTATTGAAGCGAAATCTTACTTCATTGGTCCAATGGGGATGGAAAGTGAGCTGAATTTTGCCTTGGAAGGCTATTGGAAGAAGAGGATCCGTATCAAGGTAACCTGTTGTTGCATTGGAGGTAACATGTGAAGGATTTAGCTATTGAAAACTTATGGAAGTGAGGAAAGATTCTCATTAATCAATGTTTTCTGGCAAGCAGAGGCCAAGACTGTCAATCATCTCTGGGGCAGCTATAATGGGATAGGTCTAGTGGAGTTCCTAGGGCTCTTACTATCTAATTAACTAACAATTGTGCAGGGCGGCACCTTGGTGCTGAATATAGACTAATATGATTCTTTGTTTCTGATTAAAAAAAAAAAAAACTGTTAATCATATTCTATTATTGTGTTCATGGACTAGACATTGCTGTATGGCTCTTTATGTTATTGGGATTAATTGCTCAAAGATGCCAGTAGTGTCAGCTAAATGAAAAAGAGGAAGACAGCTATAAACCAGTGGAAATGTTCCAATCATGCTTATGTAATGAGAATCGCCTCTTTCTCTTACCTAGCTGTATCAGTTTTCTGGGAGCTTTGTGTGTTGAATAGCTTATATGTTGCTGGGAAGTCAAGAAAGATTGTTTAGATTCCCCTGTCTAGTTTTTTGCTGGATTGGATGTAGAGAATGCTTTTGATGGGAAGGAAAATGCTTTGCCTTTATAAAAGCTTGGTGGTTCACACTCTTAGAGTTCAGTTCATTGAGAATGTTTTATAGACTAAGTTAGCATTTTGAGTTAAAAAATTCTTGTTTTGTGAATAAATAGTTCGTAGTACTTTGTAGTACCTTGTCAGTGCTTGTTGGAATATATAATTTATATCTATATATATATTTACATATATACACATACATAGACATAAATATGGATATATTTGATACTCGTAGTAAATTGGTAACAGCAACATTTAATACAATTTGAGCCGTCAATCACCTAAATTTTTACAACTATCAGAAAGAGTTTAGTATCATGTGCTAAATGTGTGCCACTATCCATTAGATGAATTCCTTTTACTTGGCCCATAATCTAATTTGTGCCTTCCTAGGTATCATACATAATAATGCAGTCTATAGCACATGTTTTAGTATCTGTCCTTTGGATGTTGATACTTTTTGGTACGATTTGGAAAAGAAGGTAGACACAGAGATGCAACCCTGTTGAGAAGGGTAGTGTGAGCAACAAAATATGGTTTGTGATCAAACAGCAGCTGAAGTTTTCTTTTCTTGAATTTATCATGATATGTAACATGTGGTGGCTCTCATTGATGATTTATGGCAATGAGCTAAGAGACTTAAGGGAAGAATAATTGCTTTAATTGAGAAAAATAAGTTGTGAAGAGGAGATGAACCATCAAACGTGAGATCAACAGTGAAGAAGAAAAATAAACCAATAGTACTTCTACAAATAGCAATATTTGATTTGCATACATTTGACTCCCAATTGGATGGTTAAAACTGACTGCAGTTTGCTGAAAAGTAAAGGAAAGATTAAACAGCTCTCTTATTTGGTTGGAGATCAATTACATAAAAGTTGGAGAAACTTTGTTTCTCTCTGTCCCTGTCTCTCTCTCTCTCATACACACATGCACACTAACACACACACAGAAGTTGGATTTGGTATATCTCTCAGTTCTTGCTATTCAGATCTTGTTTCGGTTTTCTTGCAGAGACAACTGTTGAAGTTTTGCCCAGGCTATTCAAAATCAAGTATGAAAGTGGTACCTTGGAGGAGCTTCTTTATGTTGATATGCCTCATGAATACCAGAATGCAAATGGGCAAATTGTCCTTGACTATGCAAAAGCAACGCAAGAAAGTGTGTTTGAACACCTTCGTGTAGTACGTGATGGCCAACTTCGTATTGTTTTCTCTCCAGAGCTAAAGGTTAGATATTTTCAACGCTCTCTCAGTATGAACTCTCAACTGCTGGATTTGTGACCGGTTGATATTCACCCTTGCTTGTTCTAACCATGCTTTCTAGATCTGCTCCTGGGAGTTCTGTGCGCAGCGTCATGAAGAGCTTATACCTCGAAGACTGATAATTCCTCAGGTGGGGATTCTGATGCTTGAAATTTCAGACATATATTTACAGTTTTCTTCCTCTGGGAAACTTGTCAGCACCCTAGTTCTTTTCATCAATTGAGATTGATTTCACTTTGTGGGATGATTACATATTTAATGTCTGATTCGTTGTTGATACCCTTTAGAAGAGATAAGATAATAATGAAGTTCACATCAAGCTAAAGTTAATGGACTGATCGAACGGCTATTTCTGTAAATTAAAGATTAAACAACAGAAGAGTCATTACTTTTTGAAGCAATGTAGCGAAATGAAGTTTCTAGATATCAGTCTCTATCACTGAATATCCTTAAAATTTATGAACCTATGTGGCCAAATTTCCTGTCTGGTTGGCAGCTTCCTCCCCTCCTCTCTCTGTGTCCTGGTTGATATTGTGACCAGGTTAAGTGCCATTAGAAGTTGGGTTTGATCTTTTAGCACTTCTAATAGGTACCAGCCACCTCCAAACCACCAAACAAAATAAAACAGGAACTGTTTCACAATTTGTTATAATTTGTTTATTTTCTCAAAGTTGATACTTTGATTGCATCAATGATGAAGCCAATTTAGTGTTGGTACCTTTGTTGCATGTATAAAATTTTTGATGATGTAAGAAAGTGGCAATTTGACTTTGGACATGTATGACATCTCTTGGATATTCTTGGTGGCATAGAGCACATTTTGAAGATGAAGATACATGCTTATTTGTTTAGTGTTATGTTAACCATAATATAACATATTTGAAGAAATTAATCACAGAATTTTGATACGCAATTAGTCATATCTGAAATCAAGAATGAGTTAGGGGGTCTACCAAGGATCCAAATAATGGAGATGAAGAGGAAAGAGTTTGAACTACGAATCAAGAGTAAAGGAGCAATCCTTGAGAGTTAATGGGTGCGAGATGAGAGGGTGATTATTGATCTTCTTGAGTAGGGGAGAGATAGAGTAATTGAGGGGATTGATGGTGAATCTAATGTTTGAGGAAAGGAAGACACCATGGATTAGGAAGAGAAGAGATTCGGATTGAGTGCTATTCCTAATTATCAGATTGAATCATCAAGTGTTGTTCTTTAAGGTTATGGAAGTTAGGGGACCAATATCATTCACCCTTCATACCAAAAAGGGAAATGGGTTTGGGTTGTGGAAGATCTTGAATGCGATTCAAAAATTAAGTACCAAGGGAGGAGGAGTTTGTGTTGCTAGTACCCAAGGGGTGATTAAAAGAAGGGGAGAAGGCTAGATGGGTAGTAGTGATTAGGGTTGGCTCTCTAACTTTCGGGCGTCAATTTGAAATTCAAATCCTAGAGGATCATTAGCATCTGGTTTGTTTTGTGAATAAAGAAAGGGAAAAGATTCAAAAATTTGAGTTGATGAGGGGTAATGCGGGTTTGGGCATAGAAGATCGGGTCAACAACAGTAAATCGAGCGAAGAGGATGATATGGGAGAATGGGTCAAGTTTGTAAGATGGGTTTAGGTTGAAGGTCTTTGGCCTACGTAAGTAAATATTCTAGAACAATTGGTCAAAAAAATAAGGTAAAATTTGGGCGGTGGAGGTAGGTAAGGCAAGTGAGCTTAGGGCTTCTGGGCTCCAATCAATTAAGTCCCTGAAGATGGGTTTGGGAGGCAACAACCTGCCCAATTCTTTGGTGGGTTTGGAGGATACAAAAACAAAAGTTGCGGATGTATGGGATCTGATTGTGGATTGGGTGTTATGTTGCGCTCCTTCGAGGCAATTGAAGTTGTTTTGGGGATGAGTATGTGAGGCTATCGTGATTATGGAGAAAGAGCGACATGAGATCCAATTAGTGGCTTAGTGGGTTGAGCGGGTCTTGTTGACCCGAGGTTTGATTCGTGTGGAATTGGGCTAATTATGAGCATGGAGGTTGCCCAATTGCACACAAACATGGTCATCAAATGTATTTGTGTGACTCGGTTTCCAACGATGACATGTTTGGTAGCAAATTAGGACAAATTTGGAAGGATAGTCTCTTAGGATTCTAGTTGTAAGTTATGGGATTTTATCTCACGTCGAAAGTATGGGTTTCTTGTTTTGATGTTAGAAGACTTTGGTCTCAATTTTTACTTGAGACTAGTGTAAAGCAAGCTTGCATGGGAGTTAAGGTTGTGAAGCGTGGTGGAACTTTAGTATCCTAGTAGGAAGGTATAAGACTTTATCCTTCATTGAAAGTGTGTGGGATTCATAAGACTTTGGATTCTCCCACTTTAATAGCTACTTTTGTGGTGTGGTTCTCCCAAGGTTCTTATCACAGTCGGATACCATGGGATTATTGATTTGTTTTGAGTTGCCTTATTGTTTATGTGGGCCGAAGAGGCAAGATGATGTGGTGGATGCGGAGCATGGTAATGAGAGAGGTTTTGTGACAGTAAACAATTAGGTTACGTTAGTGGATAGAGGCCAAGAATAGATTACAACTTGACATATGCACGTAGAAAGAGATGGGTGCAAAGCAAACAAAGGTTATAAAGGTGTGGGATTGAACGGTAATCTTGTGTAGCTGTTCTAAGAGGCGTGCAGTATGATTGGGTGAGCGATTGAAGCGGGATATACAGATGTAGCGGGGCTAATTGGCTTAGAAGTTGAATAGAGGTTAGAAGGGTTAGAGATTGTGGATAGTTTGGTTTAGATGACAATGGACATTTAGAAAAAAGAATAGTAAGATGTTGAGTAGGGTTCATTAGTGGCGCAACTAGACGAAGAAGAGTAGAGAGATTACAACTAGTGTCTGAAAAGGTCATTCGAAACATGAATAGGTGGTGCAAAATTATGGGGTTATGTTTAGTTCTAAAGAACATGCCTTTACTTTGTTTAGTGAGATAGAGAAAAGGTGAATGGACGAGAAAGCATCCAATGGCAATAGAAACATTAGTAATAAGTAAGGGCATAATGATACGATGAGAGCTGAAGTGGTTAGCCTTTTCAGTCAATTATGAGACGAATGGGAGGAGTGATGGAAGGGTTAGAGTGTCAAGGTTTGATTGTGTTTGATGCTTAGTTTTATCTAGTGGAATATGAAGGGGCTAAATATCATTGAGAAGATAATGGTTGTTAAACACTTTCTAAAGAGCTAGAGTAATGTGCTTACAGGAGATTAAGGTAGAGAATATTATTGGTGGGGTGGTGAGAAATATGTGGAGCCACAGGCCTCTAGGATGGAAGGTATCACTTGCTAAAGGCATGAGTTTATCTCTTGTCTATTCAAAATAAAGGTTGGAAGGTGAGAATGGGTTTCACGAAGGTGTATGGGCTTGGTACTAGTGAGGGACGTCAGAGGTTGTGGGACGAATTAAGGGAGGGTAGGGCTCGTGGGAATCTTCCATGGGTGGTTGGGAGGATTTTAATTTGGTACTTTATGCGCATGAGAGAATAGGTAGTGGAGAATGGTCTTCAAGGATGTGGGAATTTCATGACAATTTTGAAGTTAGAGTTAGTGGTTTTGCCTTTGCAAGACAGGAACTACACATGTTTTAACGGTAGGGACAATCCTTCTTTCTCCAAGATTGATCGGTTCCTAGCTTTGTGCCTATGGAGGAGTTGTTTAAGTTAGAGGTTATTTCCTAGGTCAGTGTCAGATCATAACCCTATAATGTTAAAGATCGAGGGAATTAAATAGGGGCTTGGGTCGTTTTATTTTGAGAATATGTGGTTGCAAGTAGAAGGATTCAAGGAGATGATAAGCGGTTGATGAGAAGGGACATGCGAGCTATGTTTTGGCAACTAAGTTGTGAAAAATGAAAGAGATTGTCAAAAAGTGGAGCAAAGATCAATTAGGTGATATGAATAGCAAGAAACATGGGTGATGGAGGGAGTTAGCTGAGATCAATAAGAGGGTGATGATGGGAGAAGTTCGTAGGGGTTGTAAACAAGGAGATTAGATACGATCGAAGATTTGAAATTATAGATAAAGATGGAAGATGTGTGATGGAGACGAAAATCTAAAGCATTATGGCTTAAAGAAGGGGATTACAAGACAAAGTTCTTTCACAAGGTAGCTAATGGGTCAAAGGACAAAACATAATAAAGTCCCTGGTGGTGGATGGGGCAGAGATTAAGGAACTTGCAAGGAGCGGGTTAAAGGTTTTCATCAGAAGCTATATAATGAGAAGAGAGGATAAAGATTGTCACTGGATGATGTACTAGATTTTAGTGGGATTTGATTGGGAGCTTTAACTGTGGATTAAGGTATTTCCATAAGAAGGAAGTATTTTAGACTTTGATGGCGTGTGTAGGGGATAAGATATCTGGGCTTGATGGGTTCAGTATGACATTTTGAAGAATCAATAGAGTACTTTAAAAGGTGAGATTTTAAATGTTTTTCATGAGTTTCATGAACATGGTCAATTTATGCGCTCGTCGAATGCTACATTTGTGGTGCTTATTCTAGACTTTAGACCATTAAGTCTAGGAAGACGTAGCCACAAACTCATTGCTAAGATATTTGTTAGGCGGTTGAGGAAAGTGATGGATAAAGTTATCAATTCAATGCTGAATGCATTTGTGAAAGGTAGACAGATTTTGGATGCTGCTTTGATTGTTAATGAGGTGGTGGACAATTAGTCGAGGTGGCAGGACGAGATTAGGTCTAAGAGTGAACTTGGGGAAGAGGGAATTGATACCCATTGGTGAAGGAGTGGATGACGTAGATCTTGCGTATATGTTGGTGTATAAGGTGGAGTCTCTTCCTATCTAATACCTCGGGTTGTCTTTGATAGCTAAATATGAAGAAAAAGTGATATGGAATTTGGTAGTGGAGTGTTTTGATAGGAAGCTTGCAGGGTGGAAAGGTGGCATTTTATTAAAGAATGACAAGCTAACTCTAATTAAGAGTACCTTATCTAGCTTACAACATTTTATATCTTTATTTGCTATCCTAAGGGAAGCGGCACTAGATTAGAAGGATTGCAACATAAGTTCCTTTGGAGTAACTTAAGAGAGCATTTTAAATATCATTTTTAAGGATGGAAAATGGTTTAGAAATCATTGGTAGAAAGGGTATTGGATATCAAGCGTTTTCGAGCTTTTAATGTGGCACTTTTAGGTAAATGGCTATGGCAGTTTATGGTGAAAATGGATAGTTTAGGGAGAAAGGTGGTGGAGGCTATGTTTGGAGTGCAAGACGGTGGTGGATTATGTTATGATGGTAGGGAGGGAGTTGTATGACAATATGGTTTCAAAAGTGATTAGGAATGTGTGGAAGGAGTTTGGGCCTTAGGTGAGTTTTTGGGGGGTGGGGTTCGGTTTGTTAGATTTTGGTAGGACATTTGGTGTGTGGACAATCGTTGGCTGAAGACTTTTTGGGGTTTTATAGTTTGGTTAGGAATAAAAGGGCATGGGTTTATTGATCATGTGAGTTGAGAAGTGGGATTTAGGAAGGCAGTGCTTTATTAGGAAGTAGAGATGTTTGACCAATTTTTTGAGAGAACCTATAATATTATACCTGTTCTGAAAGTGATGATCTGGTTGTTTAGAGAGTGGACGGTAATAAGAAATTTACGTGAAA
This sequence comes from Moringa oleifera, assembly GCA_021397835.1. Classification (NCBI taxonomy): domain Eukaryota; kingdom Viridiplantae; phylum Streptophyta; class Magnoliopsida; order Brassicales; family Moringaceae; genus Moringa; species Moringa oleifera. The sequence continues at coordinate 28,806 of JAJFZO010000447.1, forward strand.
TCATTTTTTTAGGTAAACGAGAAGCTTCATCAACAAGGTGGGAGCATTCCTTTCCATGGAAGTTGATTTGGAGTAAAACCCCTCCCAAAGCAATATTTTTTACTTGGGAGCAGCATGGGGTAAGCCTTTTAAATAGAAATAATTTAAAGAAAAGGGCAGATTATGGTGAGTAGATGCTTTCTATGCATGATGGAGCAGTTAGAGCCTCACAGTTTGCTTTGGTGTTGGTGGACTCAAAATTTTTGGGAGTGTCTTGTTAGTGCTGGAGTAATCGTGATCGGTTTTGGTATGTGGTTGCTGAATTGGAAGCTTGGAAGGAACTTTCTATGTTCATTGCTTAGAGGTTACGATGTTAGTTTTATTATTGAATTTTTTGGATGGTTTAAGGGAAAGGAAGAAAAGAGCCTTTGAAAGGGTAGATGCTTCTTTAGCATATGTAAAGAACAAACAGTGATTAGTATTAAGTTATTGGGTTATTGGAAATTATTTTGTAGATGAGGTATCACTTGTGGCTTACTTGCTAACTAACTATACTTGTACATTAGGAATATGTGGTGTGAGTTTGGGTCTCAGTGTTTAGGAGTGAGGCATATGTTACAAGAGTTTGGTAAGCCATTACGAATTTTTATGGTAAGTTTAGGCCATTGGTGGATTTCAAGATGGATAGGAGGTATTCTCTTAAATTTTAACATGATACTTGGTAAGGGGAAAAAAGTACTGCTTGAAGACTTTTCATGTTTGTATTGTTTAGCTTGTAATATGGAGACATGAGTGAGGAAGCATGTGAAGGTATTGGATAATGGTGTGACTTGTGAGGTGGGATTTAAGAGAGATGCTCAGGATTAGAAGGTGGCTATAATTGGGTAGTTTTTCGAAAGAATTTATGCAATTGAATTTGATTGCTAGTTAGGAAACAATTGTCCAGAAAGGGGATGACACCAAGAAATTATCGGTTAAATCTTTCTTCATGGTAATAGAGAGCTTTTAAGAGCATGAAAACTAATTTGGAAGGTTAAAGCTCATTCCTGTGTGGTGTTTTTTGCTCGAAAAGCATCATAAGCCCTTTAATCATTAATAATTTATAAAAAAAATGGGCATGGTTATGGTGACTGGATGCAAGAGTCAATCATATTCTCCTTTGAGGTGATTGGAGTCGAAATATTTGGAGTGGTGCTATTAGTTTCGAGACAACAGTGGTTGGTTTTTAGATTAGTGATGACTGAGTTGGATCAAGGCAAGAGGAAAGTTATGGCGCTAGTTCCCTTACTTATATTTTGGGTGGTTTAGAGAAAGAAGGACAAAAGGGCTTTTGTAATGGTTGGGACAGCTTCGGCTTATTTTAGGATAGATGGTTGCTGCTATTCAATTTTTTGGGTTATCAAAAATTATTATGTAAATGAGATAAAACTTATGGAGTTTATGGAACTTTTACTTTCTCACTAGCTAACTATACTTGTACATGGGTGGCACCTCATGGTGCCAATTTATTTAATATATAATACTTCGTTTCTAGTGAAAAGATATACTAAATGTAATGAATACAAAATATTGCAAAAGAAGAGGATGCGGAGAATGTGATTTGATATATTGTTTAGTGAAGTCATATTAGTGACGGTTGATCTTACTACTATCCTATATAGGATCAAAAAGATTAGATTCATAGAATTAGATTTTTTGAGGTTACTGAGGCTTTTGAAAGCAGAAGATGTTGTGGGCCTAGATGGACTTCTCACTATGATATGGATGTTTAAGATGTTCAAGTTATTTGGTTCACTATTTTTTTTCTTTCTTTTTGTACAATTTAAAAAATTGGGGAGATGCCTATTCAGATTTGTGTTGATTAACATTGTATCAAAGACACACATTGGTGCTCACTATATAACATTTAACTCCATTATTTTTTTTTTGGAGTTAAATGTTATATAATGAGCACTAATGGGTGTCTTCCACGTATAAGTGTAGTTAGCTAATTAGAAAGTAGGAGTTTCATAAACTTCATAAGCTCTACCTCATTAACATAATAATTCTAAGCAATCTAATAATTCAATATTAATCTCTGTTTATCCTTTATGAAAACAAAAACAAGTTTCAACCCCTTTGAAGGTCCTTTTATTCCTTTCACCCACACCATCCAAAAAAAAAATCAATTAGGGAACTAGTGCTATAACCTCCTTTTAGGAAACTACATCCAAGCTTTTGATTTAATCATCACAGATCTAAGAACCACCCACAGTTAATGCCAATACTAGCAAGACACTCTTTGAAATTTTACTCAAGTCTAACTATGCCAAAGCAAAATATGATGCACTAATGACTATTTTTTTTTTTTGAAAAACATCTATTCATTATAAAATTTTACTCAAGTCTAACTATGCCAAAGCAAAATATGATGCACTAATGACTATTTTTTTTTTTGAAAAACATCTATTCATTATAACTTGTCCTATTTTCTTTTAAGTTATTAATAGTTAAAGGCTTATCCTACGTCAATTCCTAAGTAAAGAATGTCGCCTTGTGAGAGGTTTTTTCTTTCCAAATCAGTTTCCATAGAAATGATTGCTTCTCGCTTGTTGTCGAAGCTCTTTATTTACCTTGAAGAATTGTCCCTTTCTCAAACAACCATTTTATCACTTTGAACATTAAGTTTAACTTTATAGATTTAGTCGAGAGACTGCCTAAACGTGTACATCACTTACTCATGCACCTCTCTTTTGAATCCCACTTAAGTCCCCTCATTCTCTCATCTGACATGCCCGCTCACCCACGCTCTCTTATTACTATATTAAACAATACGATCTCGAAAAATTTTTAGATAGTGATTTGTCCCCAAACCAAGCATCATACGCCAAAATCTAAAAGACCGCCCCCCACCCACTTTGAAACCTACCCAAAGCCCAAACTCCACCTAAACATTCCTAATTGCTTTCTAAACCCCAGTGCCATATGGCTCTTACCGTACCATCATAACCCATTCACCTTACCCCATGCCATGTCTAGGTACGACCGCCTTCCTTCATAGTATCAAACTTGTAAGTCATGCTATAAAGCTTTCTCCATGTTTGATGGCATTAAAGACTCAATGCAAAAAAGAATAGTTGAAGACTGAGAGCCCTACGCGTTTGTGATCAAATTCTACTCTTAATTCAGACAAAAACTTGAAGACTTAATGCTTTTCTTCTATAATCTTATGTTACATGGTATTTAAGATCTTTCTATTTAGTATTTTGATACATATCAGATATGAAGGTAACTAGAAAAGAATGTTACCATAGAATCGCCTTGTCAAACACCTTTACTTTCTCATTTAACTGATGTAGTTTTGAGGGATTCCCTGGATTGGAATATGTGAGATTCACAACATGCAAAATATCTTTGGTAGCTGTGTAAAAATTGTAACCTAGTTGATCTCAGGTTCCATAGAATTGATGAGCTAGGAAATTACATTGAGTTCTTAACATGCCAAGCCGATAGTCATCGTTGCGATGGTTTAAGGATTTTCTCTTACCGTTTAGGAACTCCATCTTTCCTATTTAAGAATAGAGCTTCGTAGATTACCCTGCAAATGAAGTTAACATCATTGAGATAATGAGGGGTGAATGGAAAGACTCTCAACCAGAGTTCTTTGCCGGCCATTGCATATGTCATGACATAGACTTTTTAGGTTTCTTCAAGTGGCTTTGGTACCATCTCAGAAATTATTATTTTGTTCGTAATCGAGATCTCTGACAGATAAGGCACCTATCCTCCTCGGAGCTTTGAAATTAACGATCACAAAAATCCTCCGGTGGCCTTAAAGGGAATTTGAACCCTGGACTTGACCTACAAGTCGACAGTTGCTTACCACTGAGTTGAACCCCTAGGGATTCTTAGAGATTTTTATTTTATTTTATCAGAAACATGTATAATTATATTAATAAAAATGGCACCAAGTGGGTGGGGCCCATTTATAAGTATAAACAATAACCATTTAGAGATAAAGAGTTTTATAACTCTCACAGTCCTCCTCATTTACAAAATTCTCCCATGTTACCCAAATTTTTAACAACCTAATCCATCTATCTCTAAACAAAAAAGGAAAGGATAACCCTCTCCTCAAACGCCTCCTATTTCATTCCACACCATCTTGAAATTTGTAAAAATATGTTTGTCATATTTTTCTTGAATCGATGTATGCACATTTTACTGAGAAAAAGAAAGGAAAAATTACATTTTTGTTTACTATTTACAGATTAATAGCCAATAATTTTGCTGGCCATTAAAAGAATGAATCATATGATTAATACCTGCCAAATCACACATTAATCTGCCAGGATACTGCAAATTTGCTTTGCCCATTAAAGGAATGAATCATTTGATTAATTCCTAACAAATAGCACACGTAAATCTACCAGGACATTGCAGATTTGTTTTGCCCACTAAAGGAAGGAACCATTTGATTAATTCCTGCCAGATTACACCCAACGGTCTGCCAAAATGTTGCAGATTTTCGATAAGGAATTATTTGATTGATTCTGGTCAAAAAATCGCACATAATAATCTATAGAGATACTGCAGGTTTGAAGAATAAGCTTACATGGTTATTTGAAACATATATTAATATATGTTTGTCCCCGTGCCACTGTAGCATACTTTTTCAAACACATGCATCTTTTTTTATCATTATACTTATTTGTCATATTCAGTATGTTGAGGCTGATAGCTTAATATTTTCTGAGATTTCTCTAGTTGCTTTATTTATCTTCATTTTTATTTTTTATTTTCAAACGTACATGAATTTGGGTCTTTCCTTTGTGTCTGGTGGCTCCTCTTTATCGAGAGTGTTTGCATATTGACATTGGATAAATAAAAAAGGATCATCGTAGTAGAAATGGACATTTTATTTAAGTTCTTGATTCCAGGTAAGTCAGCTTGGAGCTGCTGCACAAAAATACCAAGCATCAGCTCAAAATGCATCATCCAACTTGCCTACAGCAGATCTACTAAGTAACTGTAACATGTGAGTCATTCTCATACTTTTTAAATTACTTGTATGAATGCGATTTACCCCACTCCCTCTTTCCATCTTATCCTTCAGTAGTTTGATTGGCTTGTGGCTCTTCAGGTAGTTCTTTCTTTGTCTCATCCGTTAGGCTCTTTTCCTCTTTCTCACTCTCTCTCTCACTACTTTTTTCAACATCTTTGATGTTCAAAGTATTGACACTATTGGCATGATACCTTGAATCATATCTCTTCCCTTGCTTTTGCTTTAATTGTTGCACTAGCACATGGCTCATCAGATATTGGCTTTTGGGTAACTTTGCGATCACCCTAAATGCACAAAAATGTTAACATGCTGTCTTATAACTCAGTCTCTATCTCGCTCTCCTCACTTCCCCTCGCTTTCTTTTCTTCTGTACCTGTGCATGCATTTCCTTTTCTCAGTTGCATGTGCATGACACAAATTTTCGCGGCTGTGCGATTGAGTACACTTGCTCCAAACAATATAAACTTAGAAACTGGTCAGGTTCAATTTTTATTGGTTTTTCATGATATTCTACTCTGCTTGTCAACTAAGCGCTTTCCAATAATTGGTTGTTAATTAAGGGGGAAAAAGTTAGTATTCAGTGGATTTCTGTAATATACAGTGCCGTTCTCTTGACTACTGGTGTTGTTGGTCAAGGTTGCAGTGGATTGTCTCCTCCCTGATTCTTGTATTTCATTCAGTCATGATGTGTAATCTTTATTTGATATTTAATGTCTACGGCCATTGTGTTTGATTAATAATATTTGATATTGCAGGTTTGTCGCATCAGCTCGTCAATTAGCAAAAGCCTTGGAGGTGCCCTTAGTTAATGATTTAGGATACACAAAGAGATATGTGCGATGCCTTCAGGTATTATGCAGTGTATGGCTCATGGTTGGCTGACATTCTCAAGTTTATGATTTGAACATGGCTTGTTTCTCCACACCCAATTTAGTACATTTGGTTTGCAAATCATTTGGTGTTCTCAAATGTTATGTGCAAATATGATGCACATAATTTCTCATCAAGACCTTTGTTAATTTCACCCCAAGGCTCCAAGCTTGATCAGGGGAATTGCTAACATTTAACAAATTAAGTTCATTGGTACAGACTGTTATCATTCTGCATGCCATAGCCAGTACTCAAGGTTAGAACTTCTTTACCTATGCAATTATCAGCTGGAAACTCAAAAGATAGATCCAAAGGTGGAGATGTGCAGACCTATGCACCAGTGAAAAGAATAAATATAGTTAGCAGACTGTTCTGTTAGGTAACTTGATGGTTGATGATCAGGCCCCATGTTGCCAAGAAAAGAATAAAATTTACGGGGGATTGTTCTGTTAGGCAAATTGGTGGTCGTTGGTATATTATTATAATTGATAACATGTGATATTGTTGTCATAAAATACAAAAAATCATATAGAGGAGTTGTGTGATATTTGGAATATTAAGCCATTGTACCACAAAACATTTCTTTTATCTTGTGTCTAACATTGAAATAATATGAAGTTATGAGATCCTGGTAATCTCACTCCATGTTGTGATGTTGGGGACCAATGTTTTTGGACTTTTTAAGATATAATTTCAGATTTTGTTTCTTAATCAGTTGACTTATACCGTATTATGAACGATATATTCAATTGCAACTTTTGACCATTTATATTGGAAATGCAATTGTTCATTGTACATATATATATATATATATATATATATCAATATTATTTGAAGTTCTATCAGCATAATCAAAGAGTATCTGCAATATTTTTAAAATTCAGGACAAATTAATGAAACTAAACAGGTTAAATTCTTCTTAAGGAAGAACCAAAAACTACGTAGAGATTAAGACAAAAACTTTGAAAAGAAAGGAAAGAAAGAAAAAGAATGCATTAGGAAGTCTCAGTCATGTTATGCAGATGATCTGACAATTTTTCTTGGCATTTTTCTGGGTGAACGTAGATCTCGGAGCTAGTCAATAGCATGATAGATCTGATCGACTATAGCAAATCGAGTGGGATGGGACCTATAGGTATGTCCTGTAATTCTGCCTTCTTTTATTGCTTACAGTCATCGTCTATATGCCTGCTTTATTAAGTGCATTGTCGATACTGCTCTTGCTAAAGATCCATCTAATCCTCACTAGCAGCTTGGGCGAGGAGAACTTTGATCTTATATTATCACTGCTGGTGATAGTTTATTGAAGAGTAACTTATCCACTTGTGTACGATAAGGTTTGAAAGTCAACAGAGATTCTTTTATTGTGATTTAATGATTGGCAAATCAAGGAGATTTAAGCAGTAATTTTGGCTGTCCAGTGATGTTGAGTTAGTACTGCTGGTAGCACAATGGTATATGAGTTGAATTATATGCATGATTTAAATTGAGGTTTCTTTTTCAGTCTCTCTCTCTCTCTCTGTACACACATATTTATCAGTATCACCAACTTCTTTTTCTTTTTCCTCTAAATTTTTAAATACTCTCTTCAATTGCTAGCAATGTCGCTTTAGAACATTTTCTTCTCTATGACTCATTCAAATATTGTGATATCCATGTATGTATCTAAGAAAAATGGACAAAAACTAATCAAAGGTGTCATGGTGAATTAGAGGCATTTATTCTATTGAACTTTATGATGCCCACAGACTAGATTGTTTGGTGCAGGATATCTGACATGGATAGTTTGTCAACTGATGTCCTATATATATGCTGGTCTCTCCCTACCTATGTAGGCTCAATGGCTTTATGCCACATTTTTGATAATTTGTCAATGTTTCTTCCTGGACTTCCAGAAGTGTCAAATATGATCAGTTATGTGCCCAAAACTTAGGTAACTACTTGTCCAATTTTGATTGCAAATGTGGATAATCAGCATAATACCTGGAGAATTGTATGGGGAACCCAGGCATGAATAAAATCATTAGTTCAGGGAACTTTTATTTGCTTAAGCTGTTCGAAGCTATGATTTCCTCCAAAGTCCCTACACCCTTATTTCGCTTAAGGATTCAATGAATACCAACTCTCTCCTAGAAAGGAAAAAATAAAAAATAAATAGAAAAATGAAAAGAGAACTATTTCCATCCATTAGATGATTCAGCCTTCAGTTGTATTTAACTAAATCCAAATGATATTTTCCATACTTAGGAAAAAGAAGAAAAGGATTAGGTACAAAAATCCTGCTTTACCTCTAAACATTAGAATAAATTCTATTGGTCTGTTTTCTTGCATGTGTTAATTTTGATCATTCTATGAGTCTTACAAGGACTTGCTAGTTATTCATTTTATGCTGACCTTCTACTACTGATATTCTTCTTCAGAAAGTTTGGCCAAATTCTCACGCAGGAGAGGTGCATTACCAGAGCTGCATAATTCAGCTGAGCAAGTTGAGGAACAGTCACAAATTACAGGGGAGAACATGAAGAACAATCATAAGTTTGTACAGGCAAAAGTTGGGCAGCCGAGTATAAGCAGTGATGTGACAGATGTAAGTAACTCTCATGGCAGAACATCAACCTCTACATCTGCCACCAACATTGCTGGGCTACTCCGCCAAAATTCTATGAATTCTAGGATTGAAAACCAGATTAACAATCCAAGCAGTCCTTATTCTGGGACGCCAGTTCAGATTCCATCAGCAGGATCATCAACTACTTTGCCACCAGCTCAACCCAATCCCTCTTCTCCGTTCTCGTGTCCAACATCATCCTCATCTAACAACCCCCTTCACAATTCTCATAATTCTTTGGCAGCAACAGGGAGTGCAAACTATATCAGTTCAGCAAATTCACCAGCACAAATTCAAAAACAACAGTCATCTCAATCAAATGAGGATGACCCTAATGAATCGCAGAGCTCTGTTGAGAAAATCATACAAGAAATAATGATTTCGTCACAGCTGAGTGAAGCAGGTAGCCTGGTCAGTGTTAGTTCTGTAGGAAATAATGTGAAGAACATTAATGGATTCACTCAGCTAAGTGAGAATTCACTTGCTAGTGGCAATTGCTTACAAGGGAATGAGCAGATCAATAACAACGTAGGTGCAACTGGTGGACGATTTGGGAATTTAGGTGGGATTGGTCTATCTCGGAATGCTAGTGGTATTGGAGCTTCCATGGGAAACAACTCTTTGAATTTGACTGGAAGAATTGGCATGCCTCGTGATGCTAGTATGAATCATCGGCAACAGGAATTGGCAAATCGGTTGCTTAATGGGCTTGATGCTCCAAAAGGCTTTAACAATCTTCAATTTCGTTGAAAATCTCCCTGAAGAGGCATGTGGATCTTGTTTATATGTCTGAGTCTTGATGGACATTGCATCTATCCCTGGTTGAGATATATTTCTATTGGTGCTTTTGTCTTGTATATGGGATTGCTTTGCTGCTTTTTGAGAAATTGGAGTTTTCAAGGTTAAGACCAGGAATTTTCCTCTACATGGTACCTCTGTTATAGAAAACAAAAAGAGTAGCATAGTGTCCTGGGAATGCTTGCTAAGATGTAAGCTTGGAGCTTTTGTGATAATTATGGCGGAGTTGCCTTGGTGGTTGCTGGCATAGTCACAGTGAATTGCTGCTTTTTGGTGCTGACCTTACAGAGATGGAAACTATATGACTTGGTGTTCTCTGGAAGTTTAGCAATTTACATTTGTTAGTTTTCTGTCTACCCTCCCCTCTTTATCTGTTTTGGACCTTGCCTGACGGTTATCCATTGGAGGTCATTATATGTATATGGTTTAACATAGCAGCCTGTACTCCTGAAACCCTTGTAAATGGGAGCCCAACTTGAGGCTTTATGAATGTAGCTGCTCTTTGATTTTCCTCCTGCATCAATATGAAAATATATTCTGTTTATGGAATTTGACTGGCTGGAGCAGCTGGGCAGCAAAGGGCCCTAGTGTAGTTTTAATTCGGTACTCATATAAAAGATTGATTTAGCAGTTTTGGATGGGGACTGACAATTCCAGGTTTAGCCTAGAATCTTTGGAGTTGGGCTGATCTCATTGCATCTATAGGTGCTTTATTTCTCATAGGTACTTTGGGCTGGTAGCTGTTCTTATTGGCTGTTTGTGTTTATTAAGGACTTGTTTGTTGTTTAAGTGCTAGGTTTTCCTTTTAGTCATCTTTGATCTTAAATCTCACCGTAAAATGGTCTGGTAAATGAAGATGGGGAAATTTTACTTTTGTTCAAATGTATATTTATATTTTTTTTGACTTATTCGAATCTTTTTCGATATTGAAGAGATATGTGTTATAAAAACTATGATATTCTTTTTTAATGTTTATAATGTTTGTTTATCAATGCAAAAGAATTAATAAAAAATATGAATGATTACTTTCAAAATTTTTTTTGAATTTTGGTACTGTAGATCTTGGATATAAATGTAAAGAGAAAGAGTAGAAAAAGAAAGCACGAAGCGAGATCAAAGAAAGAGAAAACTTAAAGAGAGAGAGAAAGAGAGAAAATATTTGAATAAATTATTTTAATTTTTAAGTTTATTTAATTTTAAGAGTATTATTATTTTTACAGTATATTTAAGTGTTAAAACAAAAAAAATTAGTAAAAATAGTTTATTTTGTGAGAAAAAACACGGGTGTTAATTTTTGATAATTTTTTTAATGAAAATAAAAAGAAAAACCTGTTTGTTGACTTTTTGCATTTGATGTCCTCACTTGCTTTATCATAACAATACTAGTTCAGCGTAATAAAATTCCATTTGAAGTGGCTGTGCTTCTCTCCCTTTTCTTAGACCATTAAATCACATTTAACTCTTATCATCAATGTTTTGAAAATTGGATTGACGATTAAATAAAAAAAAGGAAAGGTTCCAAGTTGAGATGTTATCAAAAGTTAAATTGTGATGATTTTATAAATAAATAATAATATTTTAAATATAAATAAATATATATAAATTAAAAATATAAAAATAATTAAATTTATAACAATATAAGTAAAATTATATAAAATCTGACGTTTATCTTATGTAATCAGATTAATTATTTTCAAAATGATAAATCAAATATTAATTTATTAATTTTATTTAAATCAAATTTCGTTTCAAAAGATTAAAAAAACGTCTTTATTTAAATGCTTAAAAAGATAACTGAAATAAATTTTATAAGATATTTTGAGTTTATTTTTAATTTGAATAGTTTTTAATTCATGAATTATTTTTATAAAATTTTTAATATAAATTATTAAAAAATAAAGTAAATATACAAAAACGTAAACTAATCACGTTTTTTAAATTAAATCTCGATATTTCGATTAGATTAATCATACCTATGAACTTTCAATTTCATGTAATTCAAACTCTTGGGCTAATTTTTTTTAAACATGGTTAGTTTCTCTTAAGGGCAAAATGTGTTTTTATATATTATCATAAACAAAAAATCAATTGTAAATGGGCCCTTTGCCTTAACTATTTATGCATTAACCAAACACGATAAAAGCTCATAGTATCACTTTCACTTTCGCTCTCACTCTCATTCTCACTTTCACTCTCAATCTCAATCTTAATGTCTTTTCATCTTCCTATTGATTCGTGAGCAAATTTGAAGATTCTTCGATAAATCTTTTATCAAGTATGTAGGCTAGTCTTATTTATTGTTGGCTTTGCATCTTTCATCTTCATTTAGAAAAATCCAGGTAGAGGAATGTTAAGGAGACAGTAGTCCTGGTCCACCAAGTTCTGGTATGCATGTGCATGGGTGAAGATTCACTAGGGTGGTGGTTCCATTTACATTAGATTTGTTTATTTTGACTTTATTTTACATGAATGGTAGACATTGTAGGCTCAATATAAAATGAGTTTGTCAGTGATACCTTGTAATCTATGTTAATGGGTTTATTATCGTAAATTTGATTTAAAATATTGAAATTAAGGTATTGAATTTTACAATATATTATCTAGATGTGTTTATTGTGTCATGTGATTATGATATGTTTATTGAAACTAGGGTTTTATTTTTTCCATTAGGTTTGGAATGCATTGGATTATGTACTTTTGAAAAGTATTGTTTGATACAATTTTAGGAAACTAGTATTATGCTATAGGCAGAAAAAATATCTTTCTCAGTGCATGTAAGGCTGACCTTTTCTTGTAACTTGTGTACATTGCTTTGCATGTCCCCCCCCCTTTTTTTTTTTAGGGAACTAGCATATATTATTTGCTAACTTGATATGTTTTTGGTTTTTTTTTTTTTTCAATTTGACTATATATAGGTTACATCAATGACATCCTTCTCGCATAACATTTGTATTATGGTGGTTAGTTTATTGAGAAGCCCTTTAGAAAGTATAACCCTGATAATATAATTAGTTTTGAAAAAGTTGATTGTGATGAGTTCAATTCTAGTTTAAGCCTATTGATAGTGTTGCTTATGATCGGTTAGATCATATTCCACCAAAGTACTGGAGCAGATATGCTTTCTCGATAGGTTGAATACATTTTTTGAATTGCAATTTACATTTAATCTGAATATTTTATAAGAGTATATGTCCATTTTAAACATCTTGCTATTTACTAGTGTGTTGTAAGGCTAACTGTGACATGTTACTCAACAATCTTTTTGAGACTTCCATTGCATCCATAGGTGCCAGAACAAACTAACAACATAGTTACTTAAAGAGATTATAAATCACTTGATGGAAAGGATCCATGTCAATAGAGATAGGATGTCAAAGCATGAATTTGTTCTTTGTCCCAAAATTCAAGATATGTTAGAAAAAACCAAAGTTACAACTAGATCTTTCTGGCCAATTGGGTTTGAGGGGTTGAGTATCAAGTAAGGTTTGGTGATGGCCAATATATTATAGATCTTAAGAACAAGAGCTGCTCATGCTACCGATGAGATTTGACTAGGATACTTTGTTTACATGATGTGTTAGCTATTTCTTACCCAAAAAAAAAAAAAAAAAGGTTCTGGGATGTATGTAGACCAATGTTACCATATGGATGCATATATGCGCGTGTACTGCTATACAAGGCCTTATAATAGTCCCAACTTATGACCAAAGAGTTAATTAGAGCTAATACACCCACTTAAAATTAGGAGACCCTTGGTAGACTAATGAAAGTTAAAAGAAAAGATATAGATGAATTTGTGAATCCACACAGGATGTTAAAGAATAACAGATACAACTACACTATCCATAATAAAAGGTCTTGTAAGGATCCAGTTAGATAGGTCAAGTATAATTTAAAACATGCTTTTGTTTCATACAAATATAAACTTGCATGATTTTTTGCATATTAATGCAAAAGAAAGCACAAGATAGCAGAGATGATGTGTTCTTAGGATTTAGGATGCCATCTGTAACATCTTCACAGGTAAACGCTTTTATTTAATATGTTTTTGAGTTGAACTGAAAATATAAAATTCAATGCATGTAGAGCTAACATTATATTATGGTGGCTAATTTAGAGTCTAAGCTTGTCAAGTGGTGGAGGTACACATGGCATAAACAAAGATAAAGACAAGGTACATTACTATACAATTATGTTATCGCATTTTACTTATGTTGAGCATAACAATGTGAATTTATCTTTGCTACACAAGTGGTCGGGACATCAAGCCAAGGTCATCATCAATCTAAACACCAATTGGTTTTTGTGGTACATCAATCCATTTATTGATGCTGCATCCATATCATCAATATGGGTTAGTCACTACCTCTATTTGTTTTTCACTTATAGTCACATCATATTTTCCCTCAATACATGTAGTAAATGTCATTACCACTATGCCTATAATTGTCATAACCATAATTCAAACACATATCATTGCTAATGTCAACCTTGTATTTGCCTCTTTTAATTCTACTTTTTTTAATACACTTGTAGGCACATCCTTCATCACTAGTCTTCTTTGAAGGACCAAACAACCAATATTGAGACCAATATAACCTCACATGAGTTCAAATAAACCACCTTTTAGACCATTCAATCCACTAATGAGATTTGTTTAAATGTCCATTCATAGCAGTGTGGCAAATACACAACCAGTAGTAGTTACACCAGTAACACCGATGACAACTGTACCATATGCTAGTATTATACCTGCACCCATAGGAAGTGTTTCTAGTATAGTGATGCAAATAAAAAGGATGAAAACAACGCGAAAAAGATTATGGCTAAGACCTTTCAAAAGGAGGAAGAAAAAGAAATGTAGTTATTGTGTTGAGAACATATTTGAGTTATGACTTTCATTTGATTTAAGTTTATGTACTTTTTGGTTATTTAGTTTATGAACATAATTGAAAAATTAAGGTTATTATACTAGTACAGTGATGGATTTAATGGTGTAAGATACAATGATGGATTTGACAATGTATTTTGCCAGTTGAATGTTGAATGAAGGAACAATTTTTTTAATGTCGTGCTAAGTATATTATACATGTTAGTGTATTTTCAAGTTGTTTACAAAATATTGATGAAAACTATGTTGCATAATACACTAAGATCATATCAAATGATCGTTGCAAAATTAGTTTAGTACAACTATACATATACTGTTATCATCTTCATAAAAAACCATATAGACAAAATACATATGAAGTGTTGAACTTTGACCACATTCCTTAGAGCACACACCTGCACTTTCATTGCTTTAAATGATATTGGCAGTTTCATTGCACACTTGTATCCCTCCTAGTGCTTAAAAAGATCAAAATAGAATAACAAACGTGAAGAAAACCCACAATGCTATCAAGAGTCATTAGTAAAACAACATGTGGTTTTGTAGAGTCTCTGGCAATTGCATATTGGCAATCCATTAAACGCATTCTAAGATACCTCAAGTCTATTATTACTCATGGCTTTTCCTGTCAACCTTATTCCTTCATATCTCAGACATTTTACACAATTGCAAATTGTGCTCATTACAGTGATGATCTTAAAAGTATAGTGTACATAATTATTTAAATTGTTGATTATATTATGTAATAGTACATAAACTAAAAATTTGAAATAATATTTAAGTTATTTCAATCAAGCAATCAAATAAATAATATACTAAAATAAATTTATAATAACTTGCAACACATAAAATTATATTTATATTAGATCGAGGTTAGAGTTTGATTTTATGTTCTCCAGATAAAATCACCCCTCAATTGGTGCTATTAGGTTAATGGTAAATATCTTCTAGTATAAAACAATATATATATTTTTTATGAAAGTAGCACTTAAGTTCACAAGAACAATAAGCCAACTTATGATTGTTACCTCTTAGAAATAAGATTTTATTTTTTTTCAAAGAAGGAGAAAAAAAAGAATGAATTCTTTTTGGATTGGATCATTGAAATGATTATGAAGGGTGCTTTTTATAGGTGTTAAAAGGCAGCTTTGAAGGAGTGTAGTTTTTCAAATAGATACATCTAAAGGTAAAGGATGCATCTTTAATGAAAAGTACCTTTCCATTCGAAAGGAAACCATACACCTCTCCATTCATATATTTATATATATGTATATATGTGTGTGTGTGTGTGTGTGTGTGTGTGTCTGTGTGTGTGTGTATTTAAAATTCCTTTTTCCAATATCCCTTATATGAATGGAAATTTTGTAAAATACAAATGACAAAGTAGATATTTTAGAGAGTATAATAAGAAGAAACTACATCAAGATAGGTAGTTTGTGGCTTTGAATCTTCTATAATGCATATTGTTGGATTTACTTGGCTAATAAGTGAACGCAATACCTTGAACTGTTTAGCCATTGTCATAAAACAAGATAATAATACTCACTCAGCTCTTTTGGAGCATAGTTGATTCTTACATTTATGCTCATTTTGGTCTTGAACAACTCCTAGTTTCATGAGTGCTTTAGAGAATTTAGCCTTATAATTCTCATTGAAGCGATCTTTCTTAATACTCATACAAGTGATTTCTTATTAAGAGTATTCTCTTATACCATACTTGGATATATATATATATATATATATATATATATATATAATTCTTTTTTTCAATAAGTCCTTACATGAATGAAAATTTCGTAAGTATAAATGACAAATGCAGACATTTAAGAGAGTATAGTAAGAAGAAACTGCATCAAGATAGGTAGCTTATGGCTTTGAACCTTTTATATAAAGGGTGGCCACAGTTAGGGTTTGGTTCAATTTCGTTTTCGAACCGTTGGTTCAAGGCTCGCGGTTAGAATGAATCAAAACTTGAACCATTAAACTTCTATTCCAGTTGAGGTTCAATTCAAAAGCTATTTAAGTTTCAATTCAGGTTTCAACTTATAAACGGTTCAATTTCAAGTTTGGTTCAAGTTCAGTTCAAATTCGGTTTAGATTCAAGTTTGGTTCAAAGAGATTATTTCTTTTTAATAAGAGTATTTATATTTAAATTAAAATTTTTAATAAGTTTTTTAAAAATAAAAATGTAATGACCATATTTTTATTGAAAAATACATGTTTTTTAAATTAAATTATTTTATAATTTTTAAACTTTTTTATAAAACTTTTTAAATTAAATTACATATTTTTAATTAATTTAATTTAGAATTGAACTTGAATCATCGATTTTGAACTTTCGGTTTCGGCTTTACTTTGAAATTTATATGAATCATAACTGAACCATGTTTAAAGTAGTTTCAATTATGGTTCGATGTTGAAACTATTTATAATGGATTCGTTCTAGTTCAAATTTTAAAGTTAACAATTCGGTTCATTGGTTTGAACTGAACCGTGGCCACCCATGCTTCCATAATGACATATTATCAGAGTTACTTGGCTAATTAGTGAAAGTGATGTCTTAAATTGTTTAGCGATTATTGTAAAACAAGACAATAATACTCATACAGTTTCTTTCAAAGTATAGTTGATTTTCACATTTGTGTTCATTTTGACCGTGAACAAATTCTAGTTTCATGAGTGCTTTAGAGAATTTGCCTTATAATTCTTATTGAAGTGACCTTTTTTCACACTCATATAAATGATTTCTTATTAAGAATGTTCTACTGTACCCTACTTGAATTTTTGAGCTATAAGAATCATTAAAAGCTCAGCTTATCTTAGAACATATCGTAGACGACATTATGTCACTATAAAAATAGGTAAAAGATATTATCTCCTTACTGCAGCTACTGAGAATTTCATAACTTAATTATCCCTTTTAAACTTAGATCTTTGGATCTCTAGTCTACTAGGTTAGACGATGACTCTTTTTACAGAGGCTTTAATCTTATTCCCTCATTGAACAATTTACTTTATACATAGACAAAATTTTAGTAAGTGAATTTGCAAGTTTGTCATTTGACTTTATGTAATTAATCAAAATTATTTAATTTTAAAGCACTTGATAGTATCATGTCTTTGATGAATTTGTCTAAATTTATCGTTGTACATACTACTTTGCACCTTACAAGGCTATCACGATGAATACATATAGCAGGCACAATGTTGGCCAATATGGAATGGCCTTTAGGAAATTACAAAGCCATTTTGCCTTTTCTCTAACTTTGTCTAAAGTTATACATTTTGATTCTCTAGTGGACCGTACTATACATATTTGTTTGTAAGACTTTCATGATATAGCTCCACTCCTAATTGTGAAATTATCACCACTTGTGGATTTAAGACTTTAGTGTCTTATATCTAATTGGCATCACTATATCTTTTAAGTATAATTAGATATTTAGTATAACGTAGCCTATAGTTTGAAGTATACCTTAGGTATCAAAGAACTCTAATTAATGTCTTATAATGATCTTTGCCTGGATTACTTATGAATGATGATTAAATATAAAAAAAATAAAGTAATTCAATTGTGAAAATCATTGTCTTAAGATTATTGATTATGTTATGTCATAATACACAAAATGACAACTTGAAATAATATTTAAGTTACTTAAGCTAAACAATCAAATAAATAACAAACTGAAATAAATTTATAGTAATTTGCAACATGTAGAACTGCACTTGTGTTACATCGAGGCTACAGTTTGGCTATATGTCCTTAAAACAAAATCACTCATCAGTTGATGCTATTAAGTTAATGATGAATGTCTCCCATTATATAACGATCTTTTCTTGTAATAGTAGCACTTTAATTTACAAAAATAATGAACCAACTTATGGTTATTATCTCTTAAAAAAGCCTCTTATTTTTCAGAGGAAGAAAGAATGAATTCTTTTTTGATTGGATCATTAAAATGATTATGAGGATGGCTTTTTATAAGTGTCAAAAGGTAGCTTTGAAGGAGTATACCTTTCTAAAGAAATGCATCTAAAGGAAAATGATAAATCTTTAATAGAAAGGTACTTTTCCATTCAAAAGAAAACCATGCATCTTTCCATTCATATATATTTCCAACAACAACTTGGTCTTTCTATGAAGTAGAATCCGTCTCTTACTCTAGTGTTGAATCTGAATACCATGGTCTATCAAATGCATATGTTGAACTTATGTGGATTGAAATTGTTCTCTCTAAGCACTCTATATATCTCCATCTTCCATAATTGTTCTTCTCTGTGATAATATCAATGCCATACATTTAGCTGCAAATCTTATTACTCATGTATAACCAAGGTAAATTAAGATCAATTATTAATTTTTTTGGGATCATGTCGCCAATAACTCACTTTCCATTCAATTGACACTTTCTAAATAATAATTAGTTGATATAATCACCAAGCCATTACCAACACAATGGTTTTTTTAGCTTACACACTAAATTGACAATGTTTCCTAAACCCATCAGCTTGCGAAGGGATGCTAAAGCATGTCATAATGATTTTTAATTCATTACTCTTATTAGGGGTGGTAAGTTTGTGTCATGTTGATCTGTTATAATGGCACGTCTAGTCACAACATAAACACAACATGATTATTAAATGGATTGGATGAGCAAATTAAAACAGGACCCGTTTATTAAATATGATACCCAATTTTAATCCATTTAGTTAATAAGTAACATTTATCAAACATAACTCATTTAACACGTTTATCTTATTTAATCCGTTTAACCTATTTAACTCGTTAAATCATATAATTAATTTATTTAATTATTCACTTAATGTTAATTTAAATCCAAATAATACACAAAATAACAAACATTAACTACAATAACTCAAATTATAATATCACAAAATAATAAATATTAAGCTTAAAGTTTAAAATTATGTAGATAAGGGATGAGAGTGTTGAGGTTTTTATTTTTTAGGTCTATAAGAGACCAATTTAAGAGAATAACTTTATCACTATGTAATATTTGGTATATATTAAAACAATATTGTTTTGATTATCAAGTTAAACAAGTCATAAATGTGTTCATAGGTCAACCCGTAACATAAAAAGTTTTATCATGCTTTAAACGGGTCGATCTAATTATAACTCAAACCCATTTATACCAAACCCAAACCCTATTTTTTTGTGTCGAGTTCGTGTCGTGTTAACGGATTGAGTCAAAAATTACCGCCTATAACTCTTATATTCTTTTAATTTGTTAGCATCTTATTTGCTTTCTTTTGATGGTGTATAGCTTGTAGACATATATACATACTAATTTTTGCTTTTTTGTCATTTTATATAACTTATTATGTTGTACAAATTCATGAACCTTTCGTATATATATGATTATCTATTGAGATTATCATTACCCATTTGTTTCTCATGTGTTTATATATCTCTCTTTAAAATCCAATTATAGGATACCTAATACCAAAATTTATAAGCAAGGATGACTCTTATGCAATACATATGTGAATCTATTTTCCATAAAGAAACCAAGTCGAGGTAAAAGTTAAAAAAGGGAAAAAATAATGTTAATTCAACCTTATAGTGGTCGAAGCATTCAAGCTTTTTGAACAAGAAAACACCTTGCAAGTTCACAAGGTTTTTGAATAAGAAAACACTTTGTAAGCTCAAAAATATTATTATTATTTATTAAAAAATTATTTAAAATTACATGTCACCTGCTTGTCGAGGCTTTCAACTTATTAATGTTAAGGAATTTGAATGGTCTAAAATTTTCATCGATACAATGAAATTTATGAAAAGACTATTGAGATGGCTTACAAATTTGATCTTTAGTTGATTATGCATTGTGTGCATTTAATCAACATAAAAGGAAAATGAAGCTTAATAGTTATCTTAAAAAATCTTTTGATTTAGATTAAGGAAAGGTCGCAAAAAGTCACTATTGAAAAAGTTCATGAACATAAAGAACTTGTTTTATTTTCCCAAGGCACCAAGTTAGTGGTATCATAGTGCTTGTGTAACACAACCTCATGGATCAATGCTGTAAGTAGTTAGCTTGCTAGAAAGAAATATTACTCTTTTTTTCTTACAAAAAATATGTATAATTATATTACTATAATTGGTTTGTCATCAAAGAAACAAAATCAGTTACTAAGAGGAAATCAACTACTAAGAGAATCATTATTAATGGATATTAGGATTTTAAGATCGGGATTTTAAGTTATAGGTTTCAAATTGCTAGGTGTTGTCATTATCGAGATTTCGTTTCATCAGGGTTTGTAGTTTAACTTAGCGCATTGTTAGTATAGAATGAGATTTTAGCTCATCAAGGTTTTCCTTTATTGGGGGTTGAAGTTCATCTTTATCGATCAAGATACATGTTCATCGAGATCTACTCATACTAAAAGTTTTGAGTCATCGAGTTTTTGTTTATCGAGGTTAAGTCTTGATATCATTTAACAATCCATTGATCTTAGTTAATTCAATGACATTAAGAATTAAAAGTTTATTGATTTTCTTACATTAAAGCTACATCAGGGCTTAAGTGTTTTCAGTGTTACATCTACTTAAATAACTTCAGTATTGATGATCATAAGTTAAATTGGTTCGAGAAATGAAGAAACAATAATTGGAAGAATGAAAAATTGTTATTTCATAAACAAAAGTCTTTATAATAGACAGATAAAATAAAAAATAAGGTTACAAAAGATAATTAAGTTTCAGAAGCTCTGAGGCCATCTTGTAGAGTAGCCTGAGGAAGATACGAAATTGGAGTAGAAGTGAGAGTATCCATAGGAGATGGTTATTGTAAGGCTTCCTTAACTAATTCTTGAGCCAACTTTTATGTGTCCATCAAAGACACCTCCAACTCTATTGAATTGCTCGAGGAAGTCTTAGTGGGAGGTGCCACCTGCACTTAAGAAAGGTCTAAATTAGGACATTAAGCCTAGATTTCCCTCACAACTTTTGTTCTAAGGGGCTAATAAAGGTGGAATTTTTGCTCCCTGACCTCAGCCTCGTAAGTATCCAAGACTCTGAATTTTTGTGATGGCTTGAGAATGAGACTCCTCTTTAACAATGTTCATTTCCTCCAAGTCCTTCAAAATTAGCTTGCTCTTTGCATGGCTTATTCACACCTCAACGTTGGCATGGACCTGTACTAATTCGACCTTGGTGATATCTAAGTTTGCCTTAGGCTTTACTAGAATTTTCTACAAGTGCTCCATTTTGGCAACATAAATGTGTAACTTTGTTGATCACATTGACAACAGATTCATTGATAGCTTTAGATTCCTTCATATAAAAATGAAATCTGATGCTAATCTACTTGTACTTATTCATGAGGATGAACTTTCGATAGGTGAAGTGCATAATAAAAAAATATCGAGAAGGTTAGCTTATAAAGATGCCACCCGATGAAAGAACTATAAATAATAAAGATAAGAACTACATTGGGTGGAAAAATACTTACCTTCCCAAAGCTCATCATCATGCAACTGAGAATGTTATCACCACTCTCCGCTTCTAATCTTCTCAAGTCTTAGGACAAGATGGACTTCTAAATTTATTCTTGCACTAGACTTGGATGGTTCAGACTCCCTTCTAGGAGGAGGTTCTAGTTTAGTAGAAACTAGTCTTCTTTAATTAATTAAGATGGGCCACTCAAAGGAATCAAGAACACGTCCATAGCAGCCCAAGCTTACGGATCCATGCTTTCATTCCTTTTTCTTTTCATCTGTTGAGGACTAAAAATAATAGCCTTAGACTTCTTCATGAGAGGGGCCTGCTTGAATAGTTTTCTTAGTTGATGCAGCTCTTGATGGCTGACCCTTTGTTAAGGCTTCGATATGGAACTAATGATAGCAGTAACAAGGGTAACCTTAAGAGTAGTTCCACCATGGCCATATTTATAGCCTCCTATAACTAAGAACCTTTAAAAGACTTACTAATTTTTAAAAAGGTCAAGATTAGGAAACTTTAGGTTGAAGAAACACACTTAAGACATGAACTGTAGATAGAAGGATGAACAATACTAACCTTTACTCATTGTTTCTTATGATGGCACATCATCTTACTTAAGATGTCATTAAAAAACTTCTTAATTCGGCATAATAAATATTGATTTCCATGATAAGTTAAGTTTGCTGTTTACAAGTTCTATCTAATATTTATACTGGAAATTCGTAATGATGGAGCAAATATCACTATCTAAGGAAGCCATATCTAACATAGTTATGAGACGACCCACCAAGTGCAAATGTGGTTTGAAGTGGAATAGCAAAAATTAGGAGATGTTTGATGATAGAATGCATAATAGTCATATATATTATTATATTTTCTCATATTTTTATTAATTATAAATGATTAAATCTTAGATTTTGATTATATTTTATATTTAATAGGGTGGATTAAAGAACTCAACTAAGATGGACTCAAATTCATTATTTGGAGATGAAAAGTTGGATTCCAAGAGATATCGATTAACTAGAAGATATCTTTGGATAAGGTGTTGGCACACCTAATTGCATTAGAATTTCACTGAATCAAGACTTTATCTTTTATTTAAAAAGTAGTCGTAGAATTTTATTTTTATCTTTAAAAGTCCTAATTAAAATAGGTTATTATGTTTGGGGATTATTAGATAAAAGGGAGGTAGTTCCTTCAAAGAAACATCCAGATTTTATTTTTTACCTTTTTCTTTTCTTAGGTCTTTTTCTTTTCATGGATTGCTAAACATCTCTTCCAATTGAAGGATAATCAATGGTTTGGTTCTTCCAGAATTATGAGATCTAACTGATTATATTTGTTCTTTTATTTCTTCATTATTTATATATTTTTTTATGCTTATTAAAAATATTATTTTGGCTAATTGTAATAAAAAAGATCGTTTGTTTAATCATCAAAATAATAGATTACTAATTAGAACTTTAAATCCGTAATTGTTTAAGTGTTCTAATACAAGTAGTAAATAACATAATTGATTGCAAAAGAGGTTTTCAATCTATGTTATGAAGATATATAGTCTAGTTTATATAAACCTACATATGTGTTTATTGGTTAAAATTGATAGTTTTTCTAATTTTTATTGCTATTGGTAAACTAAATTCTAAGATCGTATTGAGGGTTATTTATTGATAAGAGAAATAATTAGAGATCACATCTTGATTATCAAAGAAGTAAGGAGAAACAGGTTGTTAGATAGTACCAACAACCATAACCAATTCAGTGAATATTAAAAAGATTTTATCTTTGCATCAATGATTAATTCCTAAATCAAACCTAAAATTATTCCTTTGACTGGATATTTTATTACATTGATTCTTCTATTATCTACTTTTAATTCTCTAACCTTTTTTTAATTTTATTTTATGAAAAATAAATCTAACTAATCTTCATGAAAACGACTTTGCTCATATATACTAAAAATTTAATTTTTTGAGCAGGAATTTAATTATTGGTCTCGACAACCAAAATTTTTAGTGCCATTGTCGAGGATTGGTTTTAATTTTTTCTTATGTTTAGCCCAAGATGTTAAAGAAAGGCGCTTTTTGAGAGACAACCCAAAATTTTAATTTTTCTTTAGTAAATTATTTTTATGATTTTTATTAAATAAAATAAAAAAAGATAAGGTCGATGGTTAAAAACATATCACACATTTCCAAAGGCAATATGATGAATAACTTGAATGCATTTGACAACAGCTATCAAGAATGAGAATAGATCGGATAGCACTCTACAAAATGATGGAATTCGAATTCACCATTCTCATCTCCCCAGTAGTAAATAAAGTTCCTATGATGCTCGAATATTCAAGGAGTCTTCTACTTCTCTTTTTTTTTTTTTTATCATTTGTGAGCATTTATTTTTAATACATTGAGGATAATGTATAGTGAGGGAGAGTCTTTAACAAGCTATTTGTTTTTATTTTTGCCAATCTTTTCTAAATTATTTAAAATCCAATAAAATTTTGATCCAAACGGTACTTAATTTGTGTTTATGATTTCTCTCTTTTGAGTTCTAGATCCTTCCAATGTTTGTTCTAATAAAAAAAATTTATGTGTGCAAATATAACTTTAAATTTTCATTTACTGTATTATGATTAGTTGCTTTTGATGATTTGTTGAATTAAAAATTATATAAGATCTAACCCATATATTCCTTTTTAGTGAGTTTTGGACCAATGAGCATCTATTACATTATGCTCAATTTTCTTCTTTGTGTGTGTCATACGTAGTTGATTTTTCTAGAACTTGCTTTGTTATACATGTTGAATTATTCCTTTGAAGGATTAGATGCATTGAATCAATAAATGTATTTAGGTCAAAACTATTTCCTTTAACATATTGAGCCTCCTTTGAAAAGCTTACCATATTCATATACTCTTAAAGAGCCAACTTTGAGCCTTAGCCTTTCCTTTGGAATTTAACCATGATATAGGCCATAATAAACCATTCTTTTGATTTTCTTTTTGAACCCTGAATTGAAGGATTATATGAGCTTATTCACATGAAACTTTCAATTATCTTAGGTAAGATTGCTAAATATCAGGAATCAATGAAACAAGTTATAATGAAAAAAAAAGAGAAAAAAACAGAATAAGAAAAAAAAGTCTGAGAAGAATTAAATAAATAAAAACAAAAGGAAATCTAAAAAAAAGAAGGAATAAGAAAAAAAAATTGAAAAGGATTGAGGGAAAAAAAGGTGTAAATTCTCATTACTTGGATGTGTGCGATGTGATTGAAGCAATCTTTTGATGTTACTTCATAAAGTTTTGTGTGAAAAAAGTTTTATATTATTCCTTCAATTCCATTAACCCAAAATCCCTTTATCACACCTAACCTAAGCCTCGTTACCATCCATTTTAAAACCCTTAGATTCTTGCATTTTAATTCATTCATTGGTAAAAGGACATGATATATAGGCAAGTCTATGGTAAAAGTTTTCTATGTATTGACTTGAGAGCTTATTGAAATATTCCCTTAAAACACTTCAAGTACATGAGTGAATCTAAGGAGAGTTATGTTAGATCTTATGCATTTTAAGCTCAATAAAATCATTTAGGCGATTACTGATTGTGTATGTTATTTATGAGAATTTTTTATGATCTTATGTTTTAATGCATGAAAAAAAAATTATTTTGGATGAGCAAAGGAAGAAGAAGGAATGATGATGAAGTGAGATGGTGAGTTTGAATTATTGTATGCGTGAGGACAAGCATTATTTAAGTGTGAGAGAATTTGATAGAATGCATAATAGTCATATATATTGTTATATTTTCTAATATTTTTATTGGTTGTAAATGATTAAATCTTGAATTTTGACTATATTTTATATTTAGTAGGGTGGATTAAGGAACTCAACTAAGATGGACTCAAATTCATTATTTGGAGATGAAAGGTTGGATTCCAAGAGATATGGATTAACTAGAAGATGTCTTTGGATAAGGCATTGACACACCTAATTGCATTAGAATTTCACTAAGCTAAGATTTTATCTTTTATTTAAAAAGTAGTTATAAAATTTTATCTTTATCTTAATTTATCTTTAAGAGTCGTAGTTAAAATTAGTTATTATGTTTAGGGATTATTATATAATTGGGACGTAGTTCCTTCAAAGAAACATCTAGAGTTTATTTTTTACCTTCTTTTTTTCTTAGGTCTTTTTCTTTTCATGGATTGCTAAACATCTCTTTCAATCAAATGATAATCAAGGGTTTGGTTTTTCAAGAATTGTGAGATCTAACTGATTTTATTTGTTTTTTTATTTTTTTATTGTTTATATATTTTCTATGCTTGTTGAAAATATTATTTTAATTGATTGTAACAAAAAGACATCATTTTTTAATCATCAAAATAATATATTGCTAATTAGAACTTTAAATTCGTAATTATTTAAGTGTTCTAATAACATAGTTGATTGCAAAAGAGATTTTCAATTTACATTATGAAGATATATAGTCTAGTTTAAATAAACCTGCATATGTGTTTATTGGCTAGAATTAATAGTTTTTGTAATTTTTATTGCTATTGGTAAATTAAATCCTAAGATCGTATCTAAAGTTTTTTATTGATAAGGAAAATAATTAGAGATTGTACCTAAAGTTTTTTATTGATAAGGGAAATAATTAGAGATCGTATCCTGTTTATTAAAGAAATAAGGAGAAACAAGTTGTTAGGTGGTACCCACAACCATAGCCAATTCAGTGAAGATTAAGAGATTTTTATCTTTGCATTAATGATAAATTCCTAAATCAAACTTGAAATTATTTCTTTGACTGGATATTCTGTTACATTGATTTTTCTATTATCTACTTTTAATTCTCTAACCCCTTTTTCTTTTATTTTATTTTGTGAAAAATAAATCCAACCAATCTCTGTGGGAACAACCTTGCTCATCTATACTATAAGTTTAATTTTTTGAGCAAGAATTTAATTTGTTGGTCTCAGCAACCAACACCTAACCTAAAACCTTTTATACTTAGTTGAAGGAATAAGTTTCCTTGAAACTTAAGGCAACGATCTAACAACACTTCACCAGATTTGGGTATAAATGAGTGCAGAGGATAAAACAACATTTGGGGAGCAATTCGTCCATGTCTTTGTGCTATTATGGATCAAAATGGAAGAGCTTTTAATTAGAACTCTCATGAACTTTTAGGATCCCTCATATCATCATTTTCACTTTAATCGCTTAAATCTGGCCCCAAATTTGGAAGAATGCAGAGCACTCTTGGGAACCAAAAACTTATGGCCATATAAGATCTACATCAAGCATAAGAGGTTCAGAAAGGCAGTTTGGAAGATAGTAGATATATTAGAAATGCCCAATGGATAATTAAATAGGCACTTAAGTGTAAAAAGGATAATGTGGGTATCCAAAGAGATCTCCTCGAAAAAGTGATGTATCAATACAAAGGTGAGAAGGGTAACATGGCGAGATTAGTTGCCACTTTATACAACTTAATTATCTTTCTAAAAGCCTTGCAATATGTAAATTTCCATGTCTTTCCCTTTGTATTTGTCCTTGCATAAGGGGCTAATCTAGCACCGACTGCTTTTGCTGAAATTATCAGATCTCTTAATAATGTTTGAAGAACAGGTGAAAGGAAGACCATGAGTTTACTTGTACTCTATGCATGCCTTAAGAGTTATTTAGATCTTTTAGATAAGATATTTAGAAACCATTTGCAACTTAATCTACTTTGAGAATCATCAAAGATCAGGATGAACGAAGAAAAGACATTGCATTAATGGTCAATCATTTTTTTTTACTATAAAAAAGAATGATCTAAAATGAGTCACCTCTTGGCTGCAATACGACTGTATCTTGCTGAAAGAGAAGCAACAATCTTTGATTCTCCTGTTTGGCTTTCATGGTCAGGTAAGATATAGTCTTTTGATAGTATTAAGGCAAACTAGGATTAAGCAATTCATCTTGATCACCTATGGATACTAGGAAACCTTCATCTTGAGATAGCAAGCAATTCCAACTCTTCATAATTGATCTTAAGATGAAGGCAACCATGCAAAATAATCAAGAGCAAATGGACAGAGGGGACCATATAAAAGTATAAAAAATGAAGAAAGGGACTAGTACTAGACATTGCCCTCTCTAAGTGGTTCTTGTAATATCAATTTACCTTGATTCTACAACCAACTCCTAAGATAGTGCAAAAATAAATATACTAGCTAATGATCGCCTAGAATCCTAAAAGTAAATGTTGTAACAAAAGATTAAGCTTTTGGAATATGAAAACTCTTTTCAAGAATAAACTATAACAACATCTATGGAGGAAAAAAGCCAGTTTAAGAGCAAAATTTAGAATTAAGCCACCATTTAAAAGGAGTAATAGAAGATGACTACAAAAACAAGTAGATTCAAAGCCTAACCATAAAACTCAAGAAAGTGAAGAAATTACTTTGCTGCAAAAGAATTTTTTTTAATGAACGTGTCACAATTAATTAACTCTTTTTTTTTTTTAAAAGACGAAGAAAGAAATTCTATTTTCTCTCCTATTTACTATGGCAACGAAGGATCAAATTATCACTATATTTATTCCTTTTTCTACTTCTTCTTCCAAGTGCAAGATAACCCCAAGGGGTTGCGGGTTTTTTTCTACCAATTGGAGCCCTCCCTTCACCATCTCCATGGGGATGGTCCACAGGGTTCATAACTACTCCTCTTACTACAAGACGCTTACCTAGCCAACATTTAGATCCGGCTCTACCCAAACTTCTCTGGTTCACCCTAACATTCCCCACTTGTTTGACTGTTGCTGAGCAGTTTTTGGATATTAAATGAACCTATCCAGAAGGTAATTTTAATGTGGCTGATTTTCTTTCTTTTGAGATCAGTTTTGCTACAGCACCTGCTGCTCTAGCTAATTGTCCACCCTTTCCAAGTGTGATTTCTATGTTATGTATGGTCGTACCTAAGGGCATATCGGTTGAAGTGGATTCTTCTTTTTGATCAATCAAAACTCCTTCCCAACAAAGCATACGGCTTTCTAGATATAGAGGATTATCTATGGTTAAACTCTTCACAACTTATCAATGGATATAACCCATTCGGTATGAATAGTTTATCAGTCGCGACGTGGATGTTCTTATTTGGACATCTTGTTTGGGCTACTGGATTTATGTTCTTAATTTCCTAGAGTGGTTATTAGCAGGATATGATTGAAACTTTAGCATGGGCTTATGAACACACACCTTTGGCAAATTTGCCCGATGTAGAAACAATCAAGAAAGCCGCATAAGTGAATATATACACTATAGAAAAATGGGCTAATCCAACCAATCTTGCTTGCACAATTGAAAGAGCCACTGGTTTATCTCTCCATCAAATCAAATTTGCCAAAGGTGTGTGTTCATGAGCCCATGCTAAAGTTTCAATCAATTCCTGCCAATAACCACGCTTCTAAAAAAAAGGAATTTAGAATTGAACTTTTTCCCTTCTTTTTTTAAATTTTGTTTCTATTATTTGTTTGGCTTTATTTATAAACTTGGAAACAATGGAAGTGGGCAGTCAAATGATACTTCATCAGATGATTGTACAAAGAAGGCAGTAGGTTATAGAAAAGAAAGAGTATAAAAGAATATTAGATGATAAATAAGGCAAAGGAATTCTTTTGATTGGATCAGGAATCAATTTTTTTTATTCGGTGTGGATAAAAGATCTTCCTATGTTATACTATTCAATTCTCAATGATGAATCGATTTGATGGCTTCGATATTGTTATTCATGATATTGATCCAATTCGATATTATCAAAATATAATTCATCCCATTGAATGTTCAAGCGAAAGATTTATCATCTCTATGGGATCAAATGATGGTCACCTAGGAAGATTAACCAAGAAAAGGAGAAAAAACAATTGGTTCATGTTGTACATAAATTGGAGTAAAAAATGACCAACTTAGGAAAAGGATCAAGGTAGGTAAGCAATCTCTTTAGAGACAAAAAGGTTAGGAAAAAAGAACACCAAAACCAAGTCAATCATCTATTAATAAAGCTCGATTAAGAGAGAGGCTTTAGACTAAATCAGATGACTGATATTGAAAACTTAAAAACTGATCTCAAATAAGCCATTGAAGAGGGTGAATTTTGGAAAACAAAGTCTAGAGAGATCTATTCATAATGTTGTCCTAATAAGGAGGAATTTATTTAATAGTAGCCGTTAAATCAAAAAAATTTATGGACCTTAGTGAAACAAATTGAACAAATTATTAAAGTGGCATTGTACCTAAGCAAAAAATTAGATTAGTTCCAAAAAAGAGTCTCCTAGAGAAATACTTGTGCCATACAGGATGTAGTCACTTTTGTCAAGAAGTTAAGAGATCTCTATCAAAGTGTTTTTGATGTGTTTAACTATAGGCCTCGTGTTAAATACTCCTATTGACTCAATCAATTTAATTAAAACTGTTGTGTGATTTGAAAGAAATAAAATATCTCAATGTCCATTATCATGATTATCATTAAAAAGCATATGTATAAAATATCCCAACCATCAAGTGGCATTTGCTTTTGTCACATGTATATATCTAAAGATTTTTAATAAATTGAACTAGCATAATGGGAAAGATAAGGGATTACCTACTTGTTTAGAGATACAACACTTGATCAAGATCTCGATCTTTTGAAATGAAGGGCAATTGGAAAGGATTGAGAGGCTAGAGCTAGCCTAAATGAAGATCCAGCAAGCTCAAGGACTTATGATTGAGAGAATGATGAAGAATCATTAAGATGTGTAAGCAACTATGAAAGATTAATTCCAGTAATGATGAGCTCCATTGGGGCATTGCTGAGGACAAGTATTTCCTTACTATTTTTTCCATACACAATATAACACTATCATTAAGTTCATGCATTTTGGCAATGCACCTAAATTGTTTTTTCATAATATATTCTTTTCAGAAGGTGTCTCTCCTTTTTATTCTTGTGTTGATACACTACACAAAAATTTTGTGATTGAACACAAACATCAATACATTCTTCATGTTACACATGCTTTTTTATTTCAGCACCATGTCTCTATTTGTTATTAGCGTGATTATGTTCTCATTGTTGTTCACTTAATTAATCATATTGCACCTCTTTTGCTATCAAACAAAACATCATTTGAAATGCTTAATAAGCATAAACTAGTTGATACGCACCTTTGTACATTTTGATGTCTGTATTATGCCTCAAATTCGCCTAAACATTGTACTAAATTTTCACCTAGAGTTAGAGATTATGTTTTTCTTAGATGTCCTTTTGGTTACCAAGGTTACAATTTACTTGATCTAAAAACCAATAAAATCTCCATTTCAAGGCAGTTTATATTTTATCAAATAATTTTTCATTTCACTAATTCATTAACATGCGAGGTTGTCTTTGATAGTAATGGTGTCTTACTTTTTCCTCATTCTATACTTTTTATTTCCACTCAGAGTCCTTCTCTTTCTCGTATATCTCCTACATCTGAATCATTTTCATCTTCTGCTTCTATTTCCATTACTTTCTGGCCTTATTAAGTCATCAAATCTCTCACTTATTTATCTTATTACCATTGTTATTCCACTAGCCTTAATTCATCCAATAATACTCCTTACCTCGTGTCTTCATTTCTCAGTTATAATAAATGTTTATGTCTTTACCATGCTTATGTTCTTGTCATCACTCCCAACCTGAGTCATCTACTTTCTCACATACCATTAAGTCTCAAGAATGGAGGGATGCTCTGGATTTTGAGTTACAAGCTTTGGCAAACAATAGGACTTAGACTATTTACTCACTTCCATTCGAGAAATGCCTTATTGGCTATAAATGGGTGTATAAGATCAAGCATCGAGCTAATGGTGTAGACATCTAATTTTTACCTTAAAGATTTTATATTCAAGTTTAAGAGATTGTTCTTAAAATAACTAGTATTAGCATCTTTCTAGTCTGAGATCTTGTAAATGATTGTTAAAGAGTGATGAACTATTTCATGAAATTACCTAAATATGGGATCAACATAAAATGATTTAAGATTGGGATTGGGATTCTATGTTATTGTTATAGAGTAATGTTGAGATTGAGATCATTACCAAATAGATCTTAATGACATCATAAATTCGTGGATTAATATTGAGATTAGACCAATGATTTAAGATTAGGATTGGGAGTCTGTATTATTGTTATATAGTAATGTTGAGATTGAGATCATTACCAAATAGATCTTAACGACATCATAAATTCGTGGATTAATATTAAGATTAGACTAAGTTATGATTAGATTAAGTTTAGGATAGTGATTTGAATTGTGAATACATGGGGATTGAGGTTCGTGAATTCGAGATCGAGTTAGTTTTTTTGGTATAAAAAATCATAAAAAAGGAACCTTTATTTATCATAAAAAAAAGCATGAGTTTGAAATTTTTTTTTTTAAAAAAAGGTACATTTCAAACTAATTAGACTGCTATTGACATCTTTGCTAGAGCTATTGATCTGGGATTGAGGCATTAAGCTCAGGCTCATCTGAAATATTGATTGCCTCAGAAGTAATCTAAGTTAAACGGGTCACATTGCCCCTTGAAGTGGTAGAGAGAGTTGTTGCTCCTCTCAAGGACCCTATATCGAGTTTAAGGTAGAACCTCTAAACTTCATTCATTGTTGTTCGACCTAAGAATGGGTAGTCACTCAAAAGCTACTTTAGCCACTTCAGCATTGAATTGGATGCTTTCTTTGTACTCCACAAATTGGTCACTCAAACTTTAGTAATTAACTCCTAAGCTTAGATTATGTGCTCTATATCTTAGTGAGCCTTTTGTTCAATCTCAGATTAAGGTTGAGCTAGTTATGTTTGCATCTCGAGCAGAGTTTGATCTTTTTATGCACTATAACCTCTAATTGCTTTATATTAGTGGCTAGCACCCTAGACTTTTTTACAACATGAAGAGTTGATTTATTAGCATTCTTACCTCTCTTTATTTGTAACATAAAGGCCTTCCTAACAATCTTATATCGTTTAACAAGGAAGGCCAACTCATCATTCAAGTATAAAAAGAGATGCTCGATGTCAGATCAAGTGAGTTTGGTATAAAAACAAATGTTAAAGTAGATGAAAAAAATGGTATAGTAACTATCCAAGGTAACTACAAACTTTACCAATAAAGGCATTGATCGCCCATCCCAAGATTTGTTCTCGATCTCTTAAAAGTATGGATTTATGCATCCATTCAAAGGACATAGCTACAATGCACCTGGTATCTTCAGGCTTACATTCCAACCAAGAAAATATCAATCTAAAGCATTGCAAACTGGTAGGCACTAGATTAGGTTACCAAACGAGTCTATTATACCCTATTCAGAATATCTCTAAACAAAGGCTCAGCAACACATTAAAAAGACATCTTCCTTGGCTTCTATGTAGTTAGCAATTGCCTTGCCTTTTTTCGAAGATCCTTAAAGGATTTGATCGGTGATTCTTTTCTTTGATTGAGATTCAGGCATCTTAAAAGTTAGACTCCTTGGGATCGAAAAGTTGATCCTGATCTTGATCTGGTGGGAGCTAAAGGAGTAGCAGCAACAATTGGCTTAGGCCTTAGTTTGAAAGATTTGACTAAATCTTGAACCATTTGTAATCTTTTATTTTGGGCCATCCAGAGTTTACATATCGAAAAATGAATTTGGATTAGTAAAGATGTTGAAAATATACAAAGCCAAAGGAAATAAAAGTAACCTAATGGTAGAAGTGAGATCAGGGAGAGGTTATTAAAAATGGCTCGCTCATAGTTGATTAATTCAGAAAAAAGGGGCTTAACGTCATTAACTCGAGAGAGGAGCACGAGGTTTAGCATAGGATCGAAAGACAAAGTATGAGAGGTATTTACATGTGGTTTTAATGTTTGATTAGGATCAACAGTAGCATTATTTAGAAAGTCAACTCTTGCATTGTGGACTATGGGTAATTTGGTTGATGTGAGAAAAAATTTAATGTTATGTGTGACAACAAGACTTTGTTTAGCGAAGAACTCGACTGTGAGAAATTTTTTTAAAAAGTTTTAATAAAGTAGTCATCACCAATCTTTTATATAGTGTAATATTCCACGAATTTCATTTCAAAACTTCTTCTTCTTTTAAGTAAAAAAATGAGTGAACTCCATTTGAAAATAGGTAGTAGTCTATTTTACTAGATAATCTAGGATCAAGAGTCAGTTATACATGAGGATTAGCACCCATACAAGCACTAGAGAACTAGTACCTTTTAAGTAGAATGATCTCATATCTTTAATTTATAATAATTTGAAGTTGATCTCAAAATAAATTTATTATATGATTTTATGCAAAAATCTCAGTCTAGTTGACACTAAATCTTTAATTCTAAAAAAATAAATGTATTTTAATTTAAGGATCAAAATATAAAATTCGTCAAATTTCTTTCTCCCAAATGATTTTACAAAAACATGGAATGCTCTACCAAAGATTTAAAACTCTGTATGAAGAAAGAAGAGTTATAGTGCGATCAACTATATCTTGAAATTTAAAAATTTGTCATTAGATAACGTGTGCTCTCTGTGAATGAGCTTAGGATTAGCCCAATCTTGAAATTCATTTATCATGGGAGGAAGAAAATCATAGTACTGGAATATTTTTTATGCGAATTGCATCAAGAGTCTTTTATCGGCATTCTCAAACCTTTGTGATTCTTCCCCTCTAAGTTGCTGTGTATTTGAAATTCGATAAAAGGTTGGATTAATCTACGTCAAGGACATCAAGATAATTCATATCGTGAAAGTCCACATCAGAGTAATCCACATCTAGGTAATCCATATCGGGGTAGTCCACAATGGAGCTAAATTGTGCTCATTAAGCTAAACCCATCCTTACATCGAGGTAAAGTGTGCTCAATCTATTTTCAACCTCACATTGAGGTAAAACATGCATGATTTGTCACTTGACAGCATAAGCTCGATGTTGAATATGAAGATAAGCCCAATTTAACACTCTACATAATTTAGATCTAAAGCATAAATTCGACCTCGAAGTTGACTTGTCACTTAACTATTTTTAGGGCTTTTTCTAATTTAAAGTTAAAATTAGATGTCTATATTATGAATATTGGTATTATCTAGCATTCTATGGTCAAAACTTTTTCAGATTAGGTAGAAAGATCCTTTTTAGACCATATGCCATATTTGTGGTCCTTCACGAAGTAAGGTCAAGAAAAATGTCATCATAGGTGTCCTAAAAGTACTTAGTTTTTCGATCTTTACTTGACAATGGCAAGCCACCTTTAAACAAGTTTGGTGACTTAACCATGCAATACCAAAAGTTAAAAATAGTGCTTTTAGCCCTACCATAATTCCTATTGGGCTTAAAGAATTTAGAAAAGAAATTTACAAAAATGGTTTACATACTTAAATCTATGCACATGAACAGAAAGCCAAAAAGAAGTCTTTAAGCATTTGGAACAAGTTGATAGGGGGATAATCTACACTGAATGCATAATATAATGGCGAATGGGTGAAGCAGTAGCATAAGGCCTTCACAAAATGATTTTTTAAAAACACAGATATAATCAGGCTTGTTAGATCACGGCTTTTCATCGAGAGAAAAGGCAATTAGATGAACCTAGTAAAGGATATTATATTGGATCCTAATTGCTTTTGGAGATTCTAGGTTAAAAGAGGATGCTTTAAGTGCTTATAACTAAATAAAGAAAGCTAAAGATGATATCTTACCAAAGAAAAAGGATTTGAGAGATTTTCGAAAGCTAATCACCAGAGTTGCAAAAGAAAGTAAGTTGCAGAAGAGAGAGTAAACTACGAAGGAAGAGAAATGGAAGAGTAAAGTGAAAAGGAAAAGATAGTTGTTAAAATGTGTAAAGAATACAACGTGAGACTTGAAACAACATCATAATTACTGATCTAGGAAATTATTGATTATGGCACCAGTCATTCATGGCAAGTAGAGATGGTTGGGATGTCTCTTAATCTTACATCGAAAAAAAAAGTGAAAAAATGGTTTGCATGGGTTTCGCATCAACTTTACAAGCATTTTTGGCAAGTTGAACAATTGATGTTGATCCTACATTGGATATTGATGATTATTGATGTTGATTTCACATCTTGATGATGATTTTACATCAATGTCAAAGGATGATAAAACTTGATTGATGCTAATCTCATATCAAAGTAAAAGGATTTGCATTGTTGTGATTTCATATCGAGATTAAATAACTTAGTCATTTAAAGAGAAAAGATCGCAAAGACCCAGGAAGCTCATGGATAGCTCTTGGTTAAGTATGCTTAGATGCGCATTTTATTCAAAACTAGCTAACCTGCGCCATGGTACCCTATCGAACAGATTTTGGGGGGTTTGCCCTAAATTTTTACTTATAAATAAATTTGTTTTTTATGGAAAGAGGACCTTTACATTAATTCTCTCCCTAGAAAAAGTTCCAAAATAGCTTTGAAGTTTTTTTTTTTCCATCACTCTCCTTATTTTTGAGAGATCTTTAGAAAAGTTACAATTTCTAAAATGTTGTTAGCAAAGAGATTTATAAAGATCAATTCTATTTCTTTTCTTTACTATTCATCACATCTTTATATTTGAAATTCATTAATGCATTTCATGTTTTCAAAATGTTTTGGAGATAGGAATATGATGAAGTTCTTATTCCAAATCTTAAAATCAAAATATATTTATTTTTGCAATCAAAGATTTAATATCGATTATATTTTGAAATTCTTACATAAAGAGCATAGAAAATTATTTCGACATCATACTACATCATGATGAAATTTACTATCGACTATATGTATCTGTCTATCATGCTTCTTGATTATATTTTAGGATCAATGTTAAATTAAGATAATTTAAGATGCAAGATCATTCGACTTGAATGATACTAATTCTTAGATATTTGGGAGATACTAATCCTTTCCTATGTGTAACTCACTCTCGATCTTAGATCTTTTAGTGAAGTAGAGCATTCTCATTTTTCAAATGGAGTTCTTAATTATTTCTTTTATCAAAAAAAAAAAGATTAAAACTAGTGGTCAATCACACGATAAAAAGGATTAGTGATGACTCCTTATATTTTTTATTTAAAAAATTAAATCAGTGAAAAAGAATATCAAAAATAAAAAGAATTTTTCACATTAAACCTCACCAAAAAAACAACTCCACCGCAATAAATGACACTGTTGAAAGCTATAAAGCTCGCTTGGTTACCAAAGGCTTCACTCAATAAGAAGGTATTAATTATCTTGATACTTTCTCTCTTGTTTCCAAGTTAGTTATTGTCAAACTTTTACTCTCTTTAATAGGTATAAAAAAACGGCTCTTAACAACTTAATGTCATTAATCATTTTCTACAAAGGTGACGTTATTGAGGAAGTTTGCATCACTCTTCTACCTAGTTATTCTTGTTGTGAATGGGAGATATTGCCTTCTAATGTTGTATGCAAGCTTCACAAGTTACTCATGGTTTAAAACAGGCTCCACGACAATGGTTTCAAAAATTCTCCAATGTTGTACTGTCCGAAGGCTACATATAGTTCTATATGATCACACATTATTTATAAATAAAAATCAAACCTCTTTTTTTTTGTGGCCTTTTTCATTTATTTTGATGATATCTTCATCTCATGTAATGATGATTTAGCAATAAAGGCTCTAAAAAGTACTCTTAATAGCTATTTCATGATGAAATATTTGGGCCTTCCTAGATATTTTTCTCAGTTTGGAAAGTTGGACAATCAGCATAAGGTATATCTATTTTTCCAACACAAATACGCCTTAGAACTTCTCTCTAAAAGCAGGTTTTCAAAGCTATAAAGCTGCTAAAGCTCCAAAATCCTAATTTCAATTTCTTGTAACACCTTGAGTTTCATAACTCCAAGCTGCATTTTTAAGTATTGCAATACATCAAGAGGGCTCTAGGACAAAGTCTTTTTTCTTTTTTTCTTTTTTCATTTAGCTCAGAAGATCAGCTAAAAGCTTCTGCATACTCGGATTAGACAACATGCTCTAACTCTGATGCTTCATTTTTTGTTTTTATATATTTCTTGGCTCCTTCATCATGTCATGGAAATCCAATAAGCAAATTATTGTTTTCAAATCATTTGTCGAGGGAAATTACTATGCTATGGAAAACACGATTTGTAAACTCATTCAGCTTTCACTTCTTCGAGACTTACACATGTCTTATCATAGCCCAATTTATCTTTATTATGAAAATAAGCAGCCCATTATTGCTAATGCAATATATTATGAGGGCACCAAATATCTTAAAATTGACTATCACATTGTTAGAAAAAAAAATCAAGCTAAGTTTGTTAAAGATTCTGCATGTCCGAAGTCAAAATCAGCTTGTTGATATGCTCATTAAAGTTCTTCAGCCAACCTTGCTCCAAAGCTTAAGAATTCATTATTATATTCTCCATCTTATCGGAGAATATTAATCAATATTATTTTTACTCTGCATTGTAACTAATTTTTCTTTTGTCTACTTTACTAAATATTTTCTTTATCTTTTTGTTATTAGCAATTTTTGTCGAGTCCTATTTTATTTTCTTATTTTCTTTGCGAATATATATATATATATATATATATATCAATCAATGAGAAAAACATGATTCTTTTTTATTCTACTGTATAATACCATTCTCGCCAAAACTATCACTTTCTTTTCTCTTTGTTTTTCCACCATAAATCAAAACAAATCCTTGATCGTGCCAATCGAAAGCTCATTCACGAAGCCATCTATGAGCTTAAAGAGCTTGAAATATGTGGGTGGTGAACGAAAACATCGAAATTTCACTATTGGGTTTATCAGACCCGAAATCCTCATAGTCGCTTGCAAGATAAATTGTTCTCACTCCAGTTTAATTGACATATACAACCCTTTGGGTTTTGTTATTAAGACCTAGACCACTTGCTAACTAGGCCTCAAACATGCGTTTCGTAGTAGGATCTACTCTTTCTAGTTTTGAGCCCAAGATGCTTCCTAACCGAATTTTTATTCTTTTGGCTCAAGCCCAACCACAATCCAAAGCCCATACTTTTGCCCTGATATCAAGACCTAACTAATACCCATACTCTTGCTTTTTTTAGTTTTTTCTTTTTTTTGAATTTATCTACCCCATATAAGAGTGACCACGGTTCGAGTTTGGTTTGGTTTCTATTTAAAACTGTTGGTTCAAGGTTCACGATTAGGATGAATCAGAACCTGAACCGTTAAGCTACAGTTCTGACTAAGATTCGGTTAAAAAATGGTTCAGGTTTTAATTCACTTTTGGTTTCGGTTTATAAGCGGTTCAAGTTTAGGTTCGGTTTAGGTGCAGTTTAAATTTCGGTTCAATTCGCATTTGGTTCAAGGTTGGTTCAAAATAGGTTCATATTTCAGTTCAGTTCAAGCTTCGGTTCATACACACTTGAACCAAATTAAGTAGCTAATTTAATAAAGATACTTAGTCAAATGAAGATATATTTTTATAAGATAAAAATATCTCATTTAATAAAGTTAAATTAAATGACTAATCAAAAAAATAAATAATTTAAATTGGATTTGCACTTAATTTTTATCAGAATTAAGTTGCCTATATATCCCCTTATATTAGAGGAATCAAAGTCCACATAGTTTTCTTATCTTTTGAAAATTAGGATGTTCACTAATCACTGTCGGTGCCTTCAGTAGTATGTTCATTTTTCAACAAATCATATTTTAATTCTTGATATATTTTTTATTGCCGAAATTGTGCTTTTATCCAATCATCAAGACAAACTTGGGCTTGAATTGAATCTAGACTCATTCATGAGTGCCTTTGATCAACACATTTCCTCCAGTAGTAAACTCTTGCTCCAAACTAGTGTTGCAAGAATTTACTTGGCTATAATAGCCAAAATTGAAAAATATCTTTCATGTTCTTTCCACCATTGCAGAATATTGAAATCATTATCTTCATCAACAAACTTAAAAGAAGAAGTTAAATAATTCTCAAGCTCAAAATTTGAGCTTAATGAAGATGAACCTCGTAATTTTTTTTTTTTGTTTTTTGAAACAATTATTGATACCCCTTACCAATTTTTGATGATGAAACTTGAGATGAATTATCAATTTCTGTAACATTAATATTATCAGATTGACCATAAAGTCTATAATATTCATTATATATTGAATAAAATAAATTTTTAATATTTGTAATCACAACTATAATATCTACATATATTTGTAAACAATTATAATAACAAGTTAAATAGTCACTCAAATGAACTACTTTGTAATGTGGATCAAATACTAACCCAAGCAAATATATAATTGAAATATTACGATAATACTTTAACCATTTATCTTTCATAACTTGAATGCAATTAAGTAATTCTTCATCTTTTTCACATTCCTTGAATTGAGCAACAATATTAATAGCCTCAGTAATAAAAAAAATTAGTAGTAGGATAACATATACCTGATAAAGAATTAGTAGCATCATTAAAAACTTTTAATAGTTGGCAAATTTTTATACACATATTCCATTGTTGAGGATGAAGTATAATAGTACTAACATTATATCGCATAGTAATTCCTTATATGCATTACTTTCACAAAGTAATTTATGTATAGAATTCCAACAAGTAGGAATATAACGTGACAATTTTATAGGATGCATAGCACGACTAACACAAAATTTAGCCTATGCTTTCATTACTTTTGAATGTTTCCATAAATAATGCAATGTTTCTCTAATAGGTATGATAGCATAATTAAGTAATTTTAACCCACTTTGAACGTATAAATTTAAAACATGACAAGCACATCTTTGATAAAAAAATCAACCATCAAAGTAAGGATTACATAAAGTTATTAATTAAGGAATAACTGCAGTGTTAATAGAAGCATTATCAAAACCAATTGCAAAATTTCATTCTCAATTTTATACTTTTCAAAAATACTTTTGAGCATTAAATATATATTATCAGTAGTATAAGCCTCGTCAAAACTTCTAAATGCAAAAATTCATTTTTGTATTGTCTAACCATTATTCATGTAATGACAAATTAGACCTATGTAAGAATGTGTTTGCCAATGATCACTCCATATATCGGCACATATAGAGACACAATCTTAATAATTTTTAAAATATTTAACTAAATCTTTTTTTTTTATAAAGATCAAAAAATGTGCATGTGGGAGTAGATCTAAGAATATGACATGTAGCAGGATTTAATGCTTTTTGACAATAATTAATAAAACTAATTTTTTCACAAAAACTAAAAGGTAAGTGCTCAACAAAAACCATCCATGCTAATTCTTCTCTATTATTTATATCTATACAATTAAATAATTAATTATTAAAAGTACCATACCTTTCTATTTGTTGCTCACCATATGATTTTGATTTTGCGGCTTCTGTAAGATGTTTGCTATTAATATGCTTTTGATATGTGTCATATCCTCTAGATTTTGATAATTTAAATTCTTTTGAACAATAATTACAAACAACTACCTTTGTTCCATCCGATTTATCAACATTTTTCATATGAATTTCGAACAAATTATATTTTTTCGTTTTTCTTGAATTTTTTCAATATTTTCATTAGGAATTTGAATATCAAGATGAGGAGGAATTGAAACAGATTGGCTTTCAAAATTTGATTTGTAAATTTTAAAAGGAGGAATGGGGTTGCTTCTTCAACAAAAGATTGATGTCGAAGAAATTCATGATAAACATCAGTATGAAGATACATATTTTCGTTAAGTATAATAC
The DNA here is from genome assembly GCA_021397835.1 of Moringa oleifera. Classification (NCBI taxonomy): domain Eukaryota; kingdom Viridiplantae; phylum Streptophyta; class Magnoliopsida; order Brassicales; family Moringaceae; genus Moringa; species Moringa oleifera. Next base: position 70,242 of record JAJFZO010000447.1, read on the forward strand.
CTTTATTTTTAAAAGATATAGATTTTTTTGAAGAACTACCACTTGTCATTAAAAAAATGATTGATAAAAAATAAAATAATTGATTATAAAAAAATAATAGTAATAAAAAGAATTTAAGTATAAAAACTAAAAAAAAAAATATGTTATAATTGAGAAAGTAAACAAGACAAATGAATGAATTAATGATATAAAATTAAAAATAAATAATTAAATATATTAAAAAAATTATATGAATTAAAATAAGTAAAATATAAGTAAAAATAAAAATAAATGAAATAATCAAATAATTGAATGAGAATTGTAAGTGAGAATTGTGTAAAAAAGAGAGAGAAAAAAGTTGAGTATTTATAGATGAAAATTAATTTAAAAATAATCTAAAAATAAATTCAAATTTATTTTTTAAAATTTCAATAAGTGAAAGAGATTTTTTTTCTCTCAATAAAGTCTTACCTAATAGTAGAGTAGTGTAAGAGAAAGAAATTTTTTCTCCTACACTAATATTCTTTTATCTTCCACTAATAGTAAAGTAATGTAACTATTAGTGTAAGAGAAAGAATCTCTTTCTCTTACACTACTCTCTTTCTCTTTGATAAATAAGAGTGAGGTGATTGAATGGTTATCTCCCTCTTACTAGTGTAAAAAAAAAAAAAGCTATCTTTCTCTTTAATAAACAAAAGTAAGATGTTTTTTAATAAATAAGAGAATGATCACAACACTCTTACATTAATGTAAAAGAAAGAGTACAACTTCGTGAGAAAAATAATTTCTTTCTTTTATACTAATGTAATTATGTAAAAAAAAAAATTAGTATTTAATATTTTAATTATAAATTTTAATAAAATAAAAATAAAAATAATTATATTTTATTAAAATATATATTTTAAAATTAAAATTATTTTAAATTTTTTAAAATTAATTTTTAATAATTTTTTAAATTAAAAATTTTTAATATTTAAAAAATTAATTTAATTAAAAACCAAATAAAAATAATTGATTTTGGATCATTGGTTTTAATTTTAATTCAAAATTTATATAAATTATAATTAAATTATTTTTAAAATAATTTTAATTATAAATTAAAATCAAAATCGTTTATAATCATTCTGATTCAATTCAAAACTTATAATCATCATTTGAATCGAATCATAATCACCACTAACCCCGCGCCGATGGCTACCTACGCCCATCTTTCCAGCTAAGTAGCCTCGTCTTCTCTCTCTCTTCATTGTACTCTTTCCTTACTAGCTTCTGTTCGAATTGGCAGTCGCATGAAGGGAATTCAGCCTTTAAGGTAGATGTTCTCTCTGCATCAAAAGGGCCTTCCCTCACGTTTTCCGTCTTTCTCTTCGCTGCCTTCATAGATGCACCTACTCCCAACACGCACCCACCCCACCCCCCCTTCCAATTGAGAAAAAAAAAAAAAGCCGAATCCTTCATTTTACAGTACCATCCAAATCCATTGCTCCCTTGGGAAACATCATCACCTTCACAACCAAGGACTTAAATCCCGAAATCCGTAGAAACTCCCCCAGCCCATTAGTTCTTGCTTCCAATATCAGTACCTTCACCCTTTCTTCCATTTCCTCCATCAGTTTGACAGATCTCTGACCATCATCATAGTGTCCATGATCATTGCAAGCTATCTCATCTCCTCCACTCTGAAGTACATAGACATTCTCCTCCATCGGCCCTGCTCTATCACTGTTAGCCAACTATCGATTTCCCCTACAATCAAAAAGCTTCCTTTCTGCTCTAATGGAAAAAGTCTCCATTGTCGCATCTGTATAAAAGCTCTCCGTACAATTTTCAATCCTAGTCTATCCCAAGTGTTTACTACTTTAGAAGAACATTACTTGGATGCAGAGCCAGGGAAGGAACGAAAAAAACAAACAAAACAGTGGATGACAAAATTGCAATCTTTACTCAATTTCTAGCTGCTAAGAAAAAGAGAGGAGCTTCAGTAATTAAATCATGGCCAATATTCAAATTGCACAGTCTCCAGAACTTGTTCCTTTGTCAACTGAAGTTCAGATTTACTTAGAAATTGGATGGACTCAAGTACATGTCTTTTCCTTTCCATTTTTGTTTGCATCTATAATTTAAAATTGAACTTCTATATTGTAGATTAAAGTAGAAATTAAGAAATTAAGGATAGAGAGATCAGAGATATTTTAAGAAGATACTTATATACTATACTGGGACAAACAATGAAGTTTCCTGGTTGAAACATGATCAGTATTGCCCATACCTCTCACATGGGCATAGAGCTGATCATTTATTTGATGATCTTGCGGAACTTAATCACCCAAAGCTTGATACAGAGGGAGCTTAGAAAGAAACACATTTTAGTACATCTTTTGATCTCTCCACAAATTAGCTGTCTTTGATTTAGATCGTGCTTTCTGTCAGTGACCACAAAATTTGCATAAGAGGGGTGGTTTCATTTCTGCTTCTTCCCACCAGCCAAAATTCGTTGGATCTGAAGGCCTCTGCTGAAAGCTTGGTTGAAGAGCAGCCTGGTCTGAAATTCTGAGACAAAAGGGAACCAGGCCAGTACAGCTACTGGCATGAAGATAACTACTCCCATTAGGTACTCGTATCCCCTTGCCAAAGCTTTGACAGAGCCCCACATTCCAAGACCCTTCACTAATGGCCTGCACGCTTGTGATATCTGATCATACCAACAACATTATTAGATATGAAAAAGATGTCCTTACAGACTTTGATAACAACAGTGAACCTGCAGTCCAATGCACATGGCAATGGAAACTCGATTTGACACAAATACGAACAGATAAGCTAGTCCATATTGACCCTCATACTGGTGGATAAAGAAATAAAGCATTTCCTCAAAAGATGTAAAGGATTGAAAGCCAAAAGAACTTTTCATTGAAATGATTTTCTTCCAAGGTCAGCAATCCAGTCAAATCCATGTACTAACATGTTACCATACACCCCAATTCAGCAAAATGACCACAAACATAAAGAAGAGACAGAAAACACAGCAAACAACGATTTTCACACACAAAAGAAGGGTCGTCTAAGATCTTTCAAAAAAGAAAACAAATTTTGGATATGAATAACATGCCTGAAGAAGTGCCCATCCTGTTGGCAGAAAGGCAAGTAGGCTTTGAAAGATGTCCCCAACTGTGAGTTTGAGGAGAAAGAGCATTCCGAGAATAACTACGGACCCAATAAATAGGAACAACTTAAGAAGTCTGAACATCAGCTGGAAATCTGCACTGAACTTCTTTCTACCCATGGAAACTATCTGCAGTTTAAATGTGCACCAGTTAATGGCAGGAAACTAAATTGGAGTATTTTTATCATTATAGGATATTGTAAGAATAAATATGTCATTTAACTTTTTGCATTGATTAGGCATGTTTAGGGAATCTAGAATATTCATGATTTTAAAATCTAAGTAGGATTTAGAATTTAGGATTATTAGTTTCCTATTTGAGAACGTCTTTCAGAGCGTCAAAGAAAGCACCTATGAAAGATGTGAGAAAATATATTGATGATTTACAGGCAAAATCAGAAGGCATGAAAATTCATTAAGATCCTCGATCTCTGGTTCATGTCACTGTTTCCCATTTCTTTTGACCTTTTTCTTTTCCCAATCTTTTACCCAGCTAGGTGTTATTATGAAGTCTGGAGCACTGACCTTTAAGATGATCATTACTGCAACAATGACCAGCCAAGACATACCATAGACCTGAAATCATCAAAGCAAATCAGATCTTTTTGTTTCTCCACTTCAAAATTTCCGACTCTACAAATTCAACATTTTTCAAACGTAAAATAATTCAAGTAAACACAATTTCCTCTTATCTTCCTCTGGGATCATTTTCTTTCTTTCTTTCTTTTTTCTTTCTTTCTTCTTTCTTTTTGGTTGAATGAGAAGAAACTATAAGAGAACATCCCAGCATCTTGAACTACCCTATCAGAGAAAGATACCAGTATAAGTATTCATGTGGCACTGAACATCTTCCCTTGCATCATTTACATCAACGAAGCAGCATTCTTGGATCTCAGTTTAAATGAGAACTTAGTAAAAGAAGTCAATATTTCAAATGATTCATAATGTGACGCCTTATAGTTTCTCAATTCCTTTAACAATTTATTCTGAAAAAAAAAAAGAAAAAAAAAACAGAAGCAAAGAAGCCAGATAGCCAGCATGCAGGAAATCAATTCGAACAGAAAAAAAATGCATTAAACATGTTATGATCCGCATCATTAGAATAAGGCTGCTTTATCAGGCAATGCAGATAGGGAATAATCCAAAGAGAAGCTTTCCTTTAACAAAATAGCAAAAATAAAGTTAAAAGCTAGTAATCTTTTTGGTATACTCACAATGATGCTCTGCTGTTGACCTAGTCTGCTTTCTTTGGTCAGATTTAACTGGTAAACAATTCCATACTGATAAATAAAGAAGCGTAGAGAAAGAACTATTTCACAGAGCTTCCCTACAAAACCAGTGTACTGCAGGTGTTCCTGTTCCTCATCCCACCAGGATTCCCAGCTCTTGTTTGCCGGGACACCAATACCCCCTCTGCTACTTATCCACTTTGTCCAGTCATCCCAGTCGTCCACTATCTTTTGCCATTCAAATCCCGAAGGATTAAAGAGAAAAGGAGAAAACAACCAAGAGACCACCATGAACCACATTGAGCCTGTGACAAGCACATAAACTGCAGACCCATCGTATGCTTTACCATATATCTTGTAGCACATAAGTAATACCATAAGCTCCACTCCTTTGACAAAGTGGCTTCTTGAATACATCCGATAGTTTTCTGCAAATTTCGCATGCCGGACCACAAAGCCACGCCCAGTTGCTCTGTACTTTGCCCCACCATGCAGGATAGTTCGTCCAAAGTAATGGACCTTTGTTCCCAGAGAGAAAGTGAAGAAGAGCGGTGCTAACTGGAGCTGCATGATTATTACGTCACCCAAGGCAGTTCTGAATCCTCTCTCTAGTCCTATCTCCATGACCATGGGCAAGATCATCAAAATACCTAATTGAACAAGGGACTGTGAAGCCATGGCTGCCTTTAACGAATCTTCTCCCTTGGCTGATGCAAACTTAACTATTGACTCCTCCAATCCACTCAATGACATGTAAAGTTTGCCGTACAAGAACACGTATACTGTGATGACAACTAGCTGCATTACAACAAAAGTTTCAAGTAAGCCAAAGAAATTACATATACAAAGAATAGATACTAAACTCTACAATTGAAAACTTTAGCTCTTGAGCTTAGTCATTCCCCATTATGTTTGTCTTTCAATATTAAAATTTCAAAATTCAGAATGCGTGAGAACCTAGTTCTTTTTTTTTTTTTTCCAACTCCATTTTTTTCATTGTTTTCAGTTCTCTTTTCTTTTAGGTTTAGGATGGGGATCTTTTAGTCTGTTTGGCTATGTCACAGTCAAATTCTCCCTCGATACCATGCTCAACTGAATTACAGTTTCCTAAAATTTATACATCTGAACATATGAAACCAGCCTTCCACAAACATACACGGTCACATGTATATAAAGCAGGAATAACATAGATGTTGCTTAAATTTTAGTTAAGACATCAAATCATGCAGAATGTCATCAACCACTGACTGGTCTAGTGTCTCCTTTACACATTGGTGTTTTGAATACTTTCCAAAATACATAATTTGGGGATAATTCACCCCCTTCAATTGGAATTATGGCACCAATAAAAAAATGAAATTCAAGGAGAAGATTTAACTTCGTAAACGCTTTCTGACAGTAAAATGGTTGGGAAGGTTTTGTTGGTCGTATACAGGGTAAAGTGCCCTTAAATATGAGAATCCTACAGGCTCCACGAACATCCTCCTGAAGGGATACCATCAGACTAAAATACTTCAAGAAAATGACATCCTATGTGCTAGCTGTTTGTCCTTTCTTGGATTGATTGTTTAGATTTGATTTGGAGGTCTGGAACACATGGCCTTTCTTTAGAAGAAGGTGTGTGCACCATTAAGGCTATGCTCCAGCCACAGCATTCTAGCAGTTTGTGAGTCAATATATAGAACAGGAATTGTCAAACCAATGGTCATAAGCTGTTTAGGGTTTCAGCAATTTAATAAATCATGTGAATGAAATGTTTTATAGACAACTTAATATGAGGAAAAAGCATATATCCAAAGAAGAGCTCTAATATCCAACCCCAATAACATGCATTCCATGGTAACACGGAATTTCAAGAAGGAAAAATTTTCAAATTTTTTAACTCTAATTTTACCTTTCTTGTAAAGATTAATTCCTGGCTGTTAAAGATGCATCTTCCTAACTAGGCATATATGTCTAAAAGATAGTTCCTGAGGCCTACTTAATGTTCATTAGAAGGTTATTTCAACTTCCTAACTTCCCATGTTAGATAGTTTCCCATTCAGATTCATTCAACTAACGAAATCTTCCTTTTCTTTTCTCTTGCACAACTTCCTAAAGTTTGAACCATACAGCTTGAAGCTGGACAAACTCAAATATTCTCAGAGAGTTAAAAATGAGGATATTTATTTATTATTTCATTTGAATGCTTCTATCAATACTAGTTTAGGTATGCAAAGAATAAGAGTTACCACTGAGCTGACGTAAAATCCAACCGTTGTAAAGTAACAGGACAGCATACGGAAAAAGTCAAAACGGTGGCCTAGTCGATAGATATCCCTGCTCAATGACTGCTCCCCATTACCGCATGCCACTTTTGCTTCAAAGAGGGAGACTTGGTTGAGCCCAACATCTCGACCTTTGCCAACTTGGATATACTCATGGTGAGTAATATTCCCACGTCTTAGTGTTGAGTTGAAACCTACATATGTAAAATTAAAACTATCAAGAAACTATACCATATGTATCCTGAAAAAAATATCTTCTTTTTGGAGTATTACCAGCAAAAATATCCTCGCTCAAGTTGACGCCAAGTGATGCCTTGCTGATGCCACCACGTGTTATGTGAAAGATTCTGTCAAATACGTCTGGATGACCATAGTGAAATCGAACCCTGTAACCAACCAATAAAGTTGTTATATAGATAATTGTTATTATATAGTAAATCATCTTCTAGTCCATCATCTGTTATAAATTCGCTCTCAACAATACAATTTGATGTTGGTATCTTATCATATAGCTTCTTTGAAATGATTATCTTGCTAATCAAAGAAAAAAAAGAGAGAGAACACACTTCAAAGGTCTTGCAAGAACTCTCTGACCAAGGGTGACAAAGCTTGTTTCTTGATTTGACATGAACCAAGCCAAAGAAGACACACTGTAAGGCAGATGCAAAAGCCATATTAGAAATAGCTAAAAACCAGGAGATTAAGATAATCATATAAAGGTTATACCTCATTGACAGCAGCAAAATAATAAAGCAAACAAAAAGAAGAAAGCCATGCATTCAACCTTCCAGTAAAGATATGCTCACGAACACCTAAAATTGTAGGCGGACGCACTCCATGATCCTCATTAAATTCTTCCAGCAAGTTCCGCAATTTGAATGCTTCTTCCAAATAATTGTCCTATGAGGAATTAGCTTGAATCCATCAGTAATTGCCCCAAAATGCTGAAACTTTCACTGCCATTTCTAATGGTTTACCTGATTCATGTCAATGGCCTGAAGAGCTTCCCCTCGTGTAAAAATTATAGCATGATTCTGATTTTCAGGCTTCCCTTCTCCTAATTTTACTGGACCAGGTAACTTTATACGATAGATTTCCTTCAGAAAATATAGAAAAACCATCAGATGTTCAGTTCTATCAATCCACATTGTTATTCTATTTAGAGTTCAAAGGCTAAGCACCTGGTCAAGATTATCAACAGCTTTCACCAGCACAGAGTAATATACTTTCTGTACCTTCCCACCTTCTCGTTCTTCAACTTCATCAATGTATGCCACCCGAAGGCAGGGGTTACTATAGGAGAAGCATCAGGAATTAGACTGTTCTGGAAAATGAACACAGGAGAAAAGCCCCCATGAACTTGATCAGACAGAGATAAGGCACATACTTAACCATCAAATTCAGAATGTCTGTAGCATGCCGATCTCCACTCCGCTTTTGATTTCCATAAATTTGACAGGTGGCAACATATGTAAATTTCAGGTCAGCTATTGCCTCTAACTGAGCATACAGAGACCTTTGACTTTTCTTCTCTTCCTCAGATGGAATTGAAATGGCTTTGTAGCCCTCCAGTATCTCTGTTAACATGAGAAATGGTCAGAAGCCAGCATAACTACCTCCAAGATGTTACTATGCTGGAGAGCCAGCTTAGGAAAATTGTGCTCATAGCAAAGGCTTCAGATATGATGGCACCAAAAAAACGGCTTCATTTATGTTATACTTCCTTGAACACCACTAACCAAAAACCTTCTCTGAAGTGTTCCAGTAGTATGCTAATGAAATAAGATTGACTATTTTGTTCCTACTTTCTTGAAGAAATTTTAAAAACACTGAAAAGAATGTTCAAGACTGTACCACTTTCATCAGCCATGTCAAGAAAAGCCTGAAGCTTCAGAGCCCGTCTATAATACATCATCCCTCTAACTGCAGCACCAGCAATTATTAGTAGAAAAAAGAATATATCGATACCTGATTTAACAAGGATAAATAATGGTCACCTGTTCTGAATAGAGTTTGTCCTCTCAAGGAGGCCCAATGGCGAAGCTGCAATATATTCTCTTCATTTTCCCAAACGTCACTCTCCTTTTTGCAATTGAGTCGCTCCATGAAGTTGTTCCACTCATCTAATAAAATCAGTAAGATCCATCATTGATGTAGTTGATACAACGTCAAAATATTTGATAGCAATTTGCCATGAAATTTTATACTATTACAAACCTGGGAAGATCTTTTGCAAGTAGTATACGATTGATACACCATCTTCATTCTCTTGCTCAAGGTCAGTTTTAGAGTAGATGGTCTCCTCACTATAGTATGGAGTCATGACACTGCCAAAAACAAGAAGTTAACTTCCATCACATACTCATTGGGAATCCTCAAATGCGCTTCTTTCCTTCTTCCTTTCTAATTTTTTTTTGCTCTAGGGGCTACGGACATGAATATTTCGAAAGCTTGGAAACTTCACATGCTCCTCAGAATTTGTCAAGAAGCAATTATCTGCCTAAATAAATAATTATGCAGTTCCAGTAGCCAGATAGCTAAGCCCAGCTACATTCCAGGAACATGTGGAATCTCCAAAAGGAAAGTATAGTCTATACAATAATCAATTCCTTTAGAAGAAGTATCTTAGTGAAAATGACAAATGTTCGATACCTACATAAGGAACAACAAAACCAACCTGAATGAGAGCATCTTGTGAACTCGAGGAGCACGTGGCATATCCATGAACAATGAATTTGTAAAGAAAGCAATCCTTCTACGCGCTTCAAGGTTTGTTGGCACATCAACAGCAGACTCTTTGACTGTCAAGAGGAGATAAAGGCGCCTTATCTAAAAAAAAATTAAAAAAATTAAGCAAACAAGTACATCTAATTGTTAAATAATACAACGGGTGAATGTATATACATTTTCATGTCGTAACATTAAACTAACGCAAAAGTTCCGTGTATATGTATATGCATCTACCTGTTCTTCCCACTTTGCAGTAACTATAGGAGGGAACAATATAGCAGGTTTTGTGTCAGTACCAGCAAAAAGTTGCCTTCCAGATTCCTTGTTATTATGTCCAATTTCTACCAAATCACTGAAAACATTGTGCAAATTACATTAGGTTTTTCAAAAGAAACATAGAGTTAACCTCAGTATCCCTTAAAAATATTTTATTCCAACTAGCATGTGCAGCAAAGTTCACCAACCGGATTTCATTCACCATCATATCACGAGTAACTACTTCTAACATATCTTGCAGTAGTAACACCACAGTATCTCGCTTGGATGGATCACCATCTTTCTGTAACATGAAAGAAAGTTGTAACTATGGACAGTTACAGAAGCATGCTGCAGATGCGATTAATCCATAATTGACTCACCAAGATTCCCACAAGCTCCACAAATTTTGTGCAAAGGGTGGGAAGTGTACTCATTCTGAAATTTGCAAGAAATGTATTCTTTAATATGTTGCTCTCAACTTCTTTAATGATGATGCCAATTATCCTGTTACATTATAAAAGCAGTTAGAAAATCTTTGCTGAGACGTTGAGATTTCCATGGTGAACCTATTCATGCCTGCCCAAGAATGCATGAAAAATAAAAGAGAATGAAACTTAATAATTCCATTCAGATTATAATCCAGCATAATATTCTGAAGCTCCAGTCTGTTGCTGCTAAAGCATCAGACAAAAGCCTCAGTTGTCAGGCAAGTGAACCAGTCAAGGACATAAATTTGACATAAGAACTAGCCAAAAAAGAGGCAACATAATCTGACACTGTTTGAATGAGATAGAAATTAGGAGAATGTAATGCTAAAGCAAGGAACCTTCCAAATGGACTAAATTCTTGCTAGCTTAAGTCTTAAAAAGCACTTTGATGCAATTAGTAGCTGAAAGTTTAGACTCTAAGAGAAGCAGCCAATGTAAACTTTTAAAGGACGAAAGTGAAAGCCATGTCAGAGATCAACATTCATTTAACTCTCTGGGAAATCTAAACTAATATTAATGGAAAAAGTAAAGAATAAAGTGTCACTAACAACCTTTTCTCGTTTTCTCCAACCACTAAAGTACGCAAAACATGTTTGAAAGACTCGTAACACTCAATGACAGCACATTTCATGTATTCATCAGCACATATACGTTTCCAAAGGTCAGAATCCTTGGATCGAAATTGAGCGGCCATATCCAATGCTATCGGGATCTGCAAAGGAAGATAAACAGTCAACAATTAAAGTAAGAAAAACAAAGCAGGAACATCAAAATGGATTGGACAGACCTTGCTTGCAAGCAAAAAAGGTGGCCACTGAATTAACTTCAGACTAGGATCTGAGGTGTATGGGACCAGCAGCAGATCCATCTCCCTGGTTTAAAGGAATGAACGGTTTAGTGCTAATAGTAACAAACAAAAGGATAATATGATAACAAATCATGGTTTGGAGGCCTTTCCTGTCATTAAGAAGATCTTCTTCACGGAAACTACAAATGACTTCATTCCATAACTGAGCAAATTTGGCAGCTTCACTTCTCCTGCTTGCTGTAACCTATGCAGGCATCAAATCAAAAGATTGAAGTATTTAGCTAGGACTTCTTTTGTTCAAAAGCCTCTTATGACAACATAATAATTTCAAAAGCAAGAATGCAACCTCAGCAAATCGCTTTGCAAAGGAGAATCCTCTTTTCCTTGTCTTATTAGAAGGCACCAAACAGGTATTAAATGCACCAGGTAAAGACTGGAACCTTGACCTTAGCATGCCCAGAGTTCGTACCTGTACAGAAGAAAAATAGAATAAAATAAAATAAAAATAAAAGTTAGAATGCACCAGACAGAAACTATATTACAAGGTTGGGGCTTATCTAGAGACCAAGGTGTTGATGCCACATCAGTGACAATCATTATTACAAAATGTTCCATAATCTCAATGATCCCAGATGCATAGAATTTAAATGGTCCAAGCTCTACTTTTAAGCAGAATTCTCCAGATGAGTGCATTGGTACAATCAAAGGTCATGATGAGCATCTGGTGACTTTTTCGGTTGTACTATAATTTGCCAAATTCCAACAGTTGTGAGATGCAGAATCGATCTAGCAATAACATACTACCGCGCCCAGTAACGAAGAATGCAGAATATTGAGCACTTAAATTTTACCTTAATAATGTAAAATTAATAAAGGATATACCACAGGGACTAAAGGTAGATTGGTTATGTAGAAGGTCTTGCAAAGGAAAGTTAGTTGTGGAGTTTAGAACAGGCATCAAGCTACAACATATCATACTTGGATTGAGCAAAACATAGACTCTTTAGGTACAGTTAATATCTAAAGACTCCATAATGCACAAAAGAAAAGAAGTAAAACTAAAATTCCAACACTCATGAAAGTTGGAGGTTTCCCCTACTGTCTCTGGTATTTTCGAGTGCAGGCGCATCAAATTCAGTAAAACATTCACCAATTGGAATAAGAGACAAGCAGTAGCTAGTAGAAAAAGGAGTCACATACAGGAACTTACTATCTCCATGACTAGTTACAGCAGTGATAAAAATGGAGATATTTTACTAGGAAAGAATTTCCCCTTGAAGGCAAGGAGAATGTGATAGATGATAGAAGAGTTTCCTTTGGTGTCTATGATGTGATGGATCCTCTTAATACAATTTATTTTACTTACTGGAAAGAAAACATGAAGCAGAGTAATGAATAACTGCAAACAACTCAAAAGAAATACCTCCCCAAGACGATCAAAGGCCCCAGCAACACCACCACACAAGGTTGAGAAAATGGAATACCAAATTTGAGTGTCCATGAAATAAACCTGTAATAAATTTGATAAATAATATTAGACACACAACTAAGATGTACTACAGGTTTTTTAAAAAAAAAAAACCAAATTGATGAATGATATAATAAGACGAACCAAAATGATGGGTGCCCACAATGACACAATTGCTCCATAGTTGTTCTTAGCTGCAACAAGAAAGCCATATATAATTCAAAATCTTAACTTAAAAATTCTGGAAAGAGAAAGGACAGCAGCAAATACCATTTGGAAAGAATTCGTGCCATGTATATTTCACATGGCGAATGCTCATTATTTCCTTTGTTGGCTTCACCAGAGGCCTTATCTGGGGAACAGATGGATGGAAGGGTCAAACGAGGGTCAAGGAGAACCAAATTATGCCCTTGTCTTATTTGCCAAAAAATACAAACCTGGAAAAAATAGCTGAATGCAAATTTGCAGCACAAAAGTAACACCCAGAAGAGAGTATATCTGAAATAGGAAAATAAATTTAAACAATAAAGTAGTTCTCCACTAACTACAAAAGGAAAATTCATAATGTGCGCTACTGGAGTCTATCATAATGTGTATTCTTTGTCAAACTCACTTCATGAGTACAAATTGACTTTCATGCATTCCCCGTCCAACATAAATTCTTGGCTGCAGACAAGTAGATGAACTTCATTCAAAAGATTAAATAGTATTTCTAAATAACTTGGCCAAAAAATATATATGTAAGTAAAAACAAAATAAATGTGTGTATATTGTCTGCATGCACTCAAAATATGCTTAGATATTCTGATCTTATAGTTGTGTTATTATTGTGAATCAGAACAGCAAAGTGCTTTCCTTCACGTGTTTAAACCTGTATAAAGAAGGATATTGAATGCAGAACACTTCTCCGAGAACTTCTCCTTTTCGTAGAGATAACTTGTGGACTAGTATAACAAGGATTACTAGAGTGATTCTAGATATGTTCAAGATTGATCAACTTGAGTTTGATTGACACGATTCTTCTCAAACTAAGCTCTTTCTTCTCACATGTTCAAGAACATTTTACAGTGAATTCCATTGAAATCAAAGCCCTTATTGGTCAGAGTCGAAACCTACTTTGAATCAGTACTTAAGTATGAAATTTACTATAATATCCATAACATATGACTTTCAAGTCTGAATTCTGGTACCCACCACATATTCAGTGAAGTACTGGTGAATGGCCTCAATATCGTTCAACATGTTAGCACTAAAAATAAATAAAAGTTACATAATGTTGTCATTATTGCCTACTTACCAGCAGACGATACAAGTTAATAATATTGTTATTATTGCATACTTTCAGGCAGACAAAGATTACATTTAAAAAAAAGAAAAAAAGAAACCTCCAAACAGCAGTTAGTTACAATATAAACAAACAAGATTAAATTATTAATCCCAAAACCATTAGCAAGTGATGGCTGTCATTAACGTTAAACCTCAATGTAGCATAATTAGCAATCAACCATTGTTATTCTCCTTTCAAATTTTTTGGTGAACCTCATTATGACTCTGGAATATGCCTAAAGGTAGAGTAGTTTCACATGTATGCACAACAGGTTTATTTGACTACATTGTGCAGCAGAGGATTTGGTGACTAACAGAAGCATTTAATTGTCTCTAGTTCCAGCAAGTCAACAATTTCAGTTGTATCAGCTTTACATCTAACACCATCAGTTTTCACAGTCAGGAATAATCTGCAGTATACTTCCCACCATTTCAACAACAGGGAATGAATGACACATTATATGAAACATGCAAGAGGACCCAAATTGGAAGACAAACAGGTAGCATGTATACCTGAGACCACCACAACAGGAACCTAATTATATGCCAGTCCGAGTTTTCAATCCAACGTCGGAGCATTGGGAAAATAAACATAACAGCTGTCAGCATATTTGGAAGCAGATATATTGCCACGGCCATGATATAAAGAGGAGGAACACCCTTTACTTGAGGAAGAAATGACACCAGATTTTTTAACTTTCCTGGGGCAAAAGAGAGGGACTGTGCATAGCATAGTGGAAGAAGGATCATCCATGCTAGACTGACAATTATCTTGACAATGTTTCTCAATACATCAGTGATCCTCCACCTATGATATCCTGGGAAGTTTAGAAAAAGGTCCAAAACACCTAAAACAGAAACAGAAGGCAATGTAAATGAGAAGACCATATAAATTTTGGCTTCATATTCAGTAACCACAAATTAAATGATATTTTTGCAACGAAGCAAATACAATTGAAGTCAGAAAACTCAGAATACTTTCAATCTGCTATTAACATATGTTATTATATTATAGCTCCTAGGCCAAATTAAAAACTTTACCAACTGATGCTGATAATCACCAAATCATAACTCAAATATAATTAAGGTGTTCAACCAGTTACTTGTTTCACCAGTTAGGTTATCAAATACGTTTAGACGGTAAAAGATGCAGGGTGATTGGGATGCCTAAAGTTTCTTCAGTGGGTAGCAATTCGGTGCTATAAAGGTAAGCTTCTCTTTGTCCCACACACTGACAAACATCAGTGGAGATGACAAGTAAAACTACACAGTTTATAAGAAATATAGCCGTTTTAAATCATAAGAGAAAAGGTCCTTAGAAGATATAAATACCATACATCACATGTGGCCCTATCTCAATTAATGCACAACAAGCTCAAAAGTTTTCAAAAGTTCTCTAACATGGTTCCCCTGGGATGAGGGAGCACTGCTTACAGTTACCTATATGCATTCAGTAATTTGCCTCTTACATTTGCATCAAATACTATATTAGCTTGTCATTCCACTTTTGTTTTCTTTTTTCTCTTTATAAAATTTATATGATTCCAATGGATTACAAGAACTCTTTCTCAACAGTAGAAACTGTTAAAAGAACGTCCAAACTGAAGCAAAGTAATAGAAGTATATGCTTCTTAAACTGTTATTTTTTTATTTTTTACAGAAATGATAGTAATAAATAATAATCATAGCATCCACATTCTACACAGACTATAACAACTGCTATCACACTAACTAGCTCCTTTTGTGGGAAGCAATCCATGCAGATGCTGTCACAGAAATAAGATAATGTTCTACTTATCTTTATTTCTAATAAAAGAAAAAGTAAAAGAAAAGATAATGTTCAACTTGAGAATTCAGCAATTTGAACAAAAAAGAGATCATACTTTGGAGAAAACGAAGAAATGCTGCTGTCATGAAAATACTGGATAGGGCATACAAGACATCTTTGTTTAAGATCTCCTTCAGTCCGACTTTATTAAATGCAAGAATGATGATTGCCTGCAAGTCAACAGTTTAATATTAACAGAAAAACAGCAGCAGCTGAAGTACGTGCCAAAATAATGCATAGGAAATTTAGAATTTCTGTCTTGCAAATGGATACCTGTAGAGCTAACGTGTAAAAGGTCCACAATCGATCAAAACTTCGAAATATGTGCCAAAATGACCGAGTTTCGACAAAATTTGATTTGCCTGTGCTTCCAGCTTTTCTTCGAGAAGCCTTCCTTCCCTGTGTATGAACTATACTAAGTGCAAGACCAATCAAACTGGGTGAAGTGTGAATGCTAAAAATATAAATAGTACCTGAGCCATGTCAAGTGTTGATTTAAAGAAGTCACCATCATCACGCATAGGCCAACCGAGAGAGAAGCAATTAGATGACCTAAGTAGGACAAATGCAAAACAAAACTTTAACTGGAATCAAGGAATCCAGACATTAAGATCCCTATGATTGTGAAAGTGATATTAAATCTATACAAACCAGAAATACTCATTCAGATCATCATAATTGCACCAAGCAGAGTGAGAAGCTCTTCCTTTTTTGTTCTTTCTAGCTTCCTGGATTATCAAACTTGGTTGTCATATTTAGAACAGGGCCTGAAGTATGATAATAGCTTCTACATTTGTTTATGGCATACCTTTTCAATTACACGGTACAGAGGTGTTACAACCTTCCGCAGGAATGCCTCATCATCTCCTCCGTAAGAAGGCTTAATGTTTTCTCCAGTAACAATGCTAACATTTCCAGCCAGCAGCCCATGGAGCTCATATGCCATCTGAATATATACTGGGTTGTTACTAGTAATATACCAATATCCTTGCCATAAAACAAAAATAAAAATTCATAAAGTAAGGCAGAGAAGAAAATCCATTAAGATATTAACCAAAACTCACATTATGAAAAATATAGCACAGACATTCCGGCATGAATCGAATATTAGCTGCTTCACCCCATATGAGGAGATATAACCCCATGTACAGTATCTTTCTCTGCTGTATCTCTTGAGGGCCTTGAGGGAGCCTACATGGAAAGAGATTTATTTAGCATCAAAAACTTCTAGATAACGCACAAAAGAGAAGCTCAAATTTGCTCTGTTAAGCATGCAAATATGGGGAAGCACCACAGTAAAAGTAAAATCAGAAACTCTAAAATCTTACCTTAAACTGTGTTTTCGTCCTAAAAATTTGCACCAGTTTTTATAATTCTTAAAGAGCTTGTTCATAACAGCATCAATAGCCCGTTCATCAAGCTGCATAAAAGTAATTTATTGAAAAAAAACATAAATTTTCTTCTGAAAAAGAAGTGCAACCCTTTTAGAAAAATCAAACAAAACCCACATGTCTGGCTACCACAGGAGAGTACAGTGGAGCAGTGGAGCTTGCTGGAGCTATTATAGTATGAGTTAAAATAAAGATGCAATACAGAATAAATAAGAGAGACCAATTTTTACAATAAAATCTACTACAAATTTTGATAACTATAAAAACATTAATAGATGGAGAGCCATCCACTTCAGCTCCAAACACTGGATGCAGAATAACAAGCATGAAAAAACAATTATATCTTTGAATCTGCAATTAAAAATAGGTCATATGATTTTAAAATTGTTTAACAATTAGAACAAAAAATAAAACATGGGAATTGACGATGACCTTGTTAAGAGGTTCAGGCTTGGGGCTAAGTCTTATATGATTGTCGGCAAGTAACAAAACCAAATGCTCCCTTTGGTTCCTGACATTGTCTCTCTGTGATCACCAACATAATCCAAACATGTATTACTTCTTCTTGGACATAATGCATTAAGCTATTAAAAGCTGTTTCTCTCTATCTCTCTCTCTCTCTCAGAGGTTAAAAAAGACTTGCCTGGAACCCAAACATGGCTCGTAACCAATCAAGAAGATCTAGATTTCCAGTTTTCTGCCTCTGCTGCTCAAATGCAGCAGGCCAGCTCAAACCACGAGTGTTGCACATTGCAGCCACTGCAGCCTTAACCTGGTGTAGATAGAACAGGCATACTAAGCACCAAAAAGCAAGGAACAGGACTAACTGAAAAAAGTTGAAGGAAGTAGAATTCATATGATAATACCTCTTCAAGCTGCATAATAGATTGTGAAGTTCCAGCAGAATCCAGGGGAAGAATGTTATATGGTGCATATATTTCATTCTTTTCTTGGACATCTCTAGCAGCTGCAATAATCTGGCCACAGATAAATTATTGCTAATATCTTTAATGTTGCTGTGTCAAACGGTAGTGCAACAGAAATGACAGAAAAGGCACAATAGCCACTTATATGACATACTACAATGGAATCATCTGAAGTGAGCAAACCTCTGGAGCAACTTCTTCGACTTTTTCTGTCTTATTAACAGCACAAAGCACTTCAAAAAGCACTCCAGCTGTCTGGTAGGCTTTGCCAAGTTGAGCTCTATCAAAAAATTCAAACCAAAGATCCAATCAACTTAAATTTAAAAAAAAAAGTCTGAACTCATGTTTTATCTAACATGGATAGATATGCACACACAGATATTATGCAGATGTATAAGCAGAACAATTGCAAATACCTGTCTGCCTGCTCCCCCTGATCAAGTGCTCTAACATAGTGTTCATAATATTGCTGATAATAGCTCTCAATTTCCCTTGCATCAGTCTTTTTCACCCGAGAAGCAAGGCTGGATGCATTGTCCTGTGTCAAACAGACTTCGTATTAGTTCTCTCAATGCAACAAAAAATGCTATGATAGAAGACTCCATGCAAAAATTTGTCTAGCAAAATTGGTTCTGATAGCTGAAATCTCGAAGATACCTTATTACTCTGCCTCAGAGAGAGAGAGAGAAAGAGAGAGATGACATCAGATTATAGATAATATTTGGAGAATATGGTAACATTTTCAACTACTATATGAGATTGAAAAATGGTGGGTCTCAGCCTACGAAAAGCAAAATATATCTAATTGCCAGGTGCAATGACTCCACCATGTGAAACCTTTGAATTTGATACCATAGTGGAACTTCCCTTTGACAAACGTTCAGAAGAAGAAATTCAAGAAACATTAACAACTCAAAATGAGCATGCATTATAAGTCAACTAGAGATGACAAATGTAGGTTGGACTAGCAGTAATGGAGACCCAAACCAAGTCACTACACATAAGCATGCTTTCTTTTGGGCCGGGAGCAGATTCCTCCCTTTGTCTAACTAAGTCAGATCACCTTTAAATGGATAAAAAATGAACTAAACAAGAATGCATCAATTACCCTCTCTAATCTTTGGAGTAGAAGCGTCTTGAACTGCCTCACACCTCGCCCACTGGAGGTCTGATCCAGCCTACGTGCTTTCTCAAAGGCATAAGAGCGACCTTTTTCCCAACAAAGAAGACCAGAAGAAGAAAAAACAAACACCAAAACACTTTTAGAGAACTACCAAATTAAAAAACAAACGAAAAAATCCCAGAAGTACACTTATTGGCCCCTTTGCTAATAATGAAGGATGAAAAGCAAAGAGAAAGGCAGAGAAACAAGAAAGAGTGAAAGGTTAAGGAAGATACAGAGATAGGCAACACGAGGACGCTCATGTTGAATCTCAGCAGCGACGCGGAGGATAGGAGCAATGGAGCCAAGGGTGGCGGGAACGACCTCATTGTCAAATACCTCGATGGAGGCGGTGGTGGCGCTGCGTGACGGTCGCCTCATCAGCCCCTGCGGGCCGGAGTCGTGCACCGGCACATTGTTATGCGACATCTTAATCTACACAATAACAGACCAACAGAAACAGGAATAATGAAATACATTAATTGGAGTGAAACAAAATTAATGTGATTACAATGATTTTCAAGTTTTCTTCATTGCTAGAATTAGATAGATAATCAATGAAGCACAACGTCTAATTTCATGTCCGTTGGTCAGCTCAAAGAAATGAAGGAAGACATGAGTACTTCAAAAACTTTTTCCGTAGATTTTGATCTATTCTATTTTTCTTTTGCATGCGCTTACGCGGCAACCGAGCAGACCGAAAACAGACTATGATACTTCTCACCAAAAAGAATAACACTCATGATGGAAAGCAAACCGTCAACGTAATCTAAGTTAAGATCAGCTAATAGCAACAAAGGTCAAGTAAAGAGATTTTTTATCAAAAAATCATAAACCAACGTTTGATAATCTCATTTACTTTTCCTTGAACTTTCCTTGTCAACCAAACAGACCGGAAACTGGATGTTGCTTATCGCAAAACCAACAGAAACTCCTCACATTTAATCCCTGAAAAACTTTTGAGACGAAAAGAAGCAAACAATGAACTGTATATAGCGAAAACTTAGAGAGAGAGGTATAGATTAGAGAGTAGTGAGGAGAAAGAGAGAAAATAGAGAGATATCTTCAGTCATTACCTTGCCCAAAGACGACGGGAGGCAACGGCTCTCTGCTCATGCAGAGGCAAGTATAAATTGATACAGAATTCTACAAGAGAAAATGATTTGTTAGTCGTTCATTTTTTTTCAGTTTTGGAGAGAACAAGAAAGAGGTTTTAGTTTTGCTGTTATGGAGAGAGAAAATGAAAAGAAATGGAGGCGAGGGAAAATTTTGGAGGGTGGAACAGACAGTAGGTACTGTCGGGTGACACGTGGCGGATCAAGAGAGGGTGATGAGGTGTAAGCCAAAGAGAGAGAAAGGAGACTCACCGTTTCAGGAGGCGAACGGGTAGGGGTGCTGTCATTAGAGCGCTTCTTCATGATGGTGACTGGAGCCTCCGTTTTCTTCTATTATCCTTCTCTGTTTCCCGTTTTCCCTTCAACAATTTTTCTGGTGTTGTTGCGTTTCTGTTTTCCAACGACCGTCAATCCATTTTCCTCCCCATGAGCTATTTCTCATAAATGGTTTTTAAAATTATTAAGTTAACTATTTTTAATTTTTTATTATAAAAATAATATTATTTTTGAATAATATAAAATAAATATTTTTTCTCTTATCGTCAATAAAGTCTATGAATATTGTATTAATAGCTTTTTTTTGTCACATTTCTTTTTCTTCTTTTTTTTTCACGTTTTTTTCTTCTCTTTTATACATTTTTTTTCTTTTTTTAGTAACTAAGACGCCAAACCCCTTTTTTTAACTATTTTGAATCTATTTCATATTATAATAGTTAGTATTTGACATAAATCTAACAAAATAAAATTTGATTATACTTAACCTCATATTTTGGCGTTTAGTGTGAGAATAAATTAATTTTTAAGATTTTTTTTATGATTTCAACAGGTATTAAAATAAGTTGAAACTCATAGCCATGTAAAATAAGTTAGAGTTTTTTTTTTCTCTTTTGTATTTAGTGTTAATTGGTGATATTGAGTTAGTTACAAATATATTTTGCAGTTATATATAGGTTCAGGTGTATATTACCTTGAAAACTAGTCGTATGGTGACTTATTATGTTATAAAAGTGAATTATTGTTACCTATAATGAATTATTCTTCCCTATACTAAATTATTATTAACAACAATAAATTATTATTGAGCTAGTGTAGAAAAAAATTTATACTTCAATATTTTTAAATTTGCAGTTATATGCTAACATTTTTAATGTTAGTGAATTACTACAAAGTGAGATCATTAGCATAGTAAAGTTATTGATAATGATTTAGTACAAACTATAGAGACTTAATATAGTATAATAATGAGTATTACTTTTGAAAAACAACTTGCATTTCATATAGACTATCATTATGTGAATAATAAGTATCTTATTCATTATGCATGGTGATCGACAAGATTCAATGTTATTGATCGCAATCGACAAACCTACTCAAACCTACCAGGCCCATTAAGAATGATGAGCTATTTTATAACTAATTATTTTATGCTAACTAATCATTTTGTAATGATATTGTGGTGTTAGCCTGGACTATAAACATATAATAGTAATAAAATTATTTTGAGAACTTCATAATAACATATTATGGTCCCATAGTGTACTATTATATGTTATAGTGTATGAACTCAACAAACAGTGTTTTATAGTTACTAATTAATATAACAGCGAAGTGTAACATTATGAAATATATATATATATATATATATATTATAAGGTTATAGGTACTTATCCTTAATTTCAACATATCCGAAATGATTATTAAATTCTTATTTCACTAAAATAATCAATGATACTATTGAAATTATTATAACCATCAATATATTCAAAATGAGAAGTTTTTATTTCATTAAAATAGAGACGATAGAGCATAAAAATCATATTAATTGTTCAACATGTCCACACTACAAAATTAATTGTCAAATTATAATTGTGAAAATATTTAGTTATTAATTTATGAGGCTTTACAAATCCATTGTCAAACTAATGAATTAACATGTTCACATTACCAAAACATCAATTTGTTAAAAAAAAAAATTGTTACTCTAATTGTTGACTATATGCACAATATTAAATACTCTTTGAATTAGACTATCTGATTCATTTAATATCTCTCTCAATGAAATCCATTTGTAAAAACTCTTTCATAAGCATCTTTATATAATGCAAATAAAATACTTTGCAATCACTCATATAATAAAGATAACATCGCACTTTATGATGATGAATTAGCGGTGTATAAATTATATTAAATTCAAATCAGTTTAAAAAAAACTTATTTATTCTTTTGTTGTAGAAGTCTTTTCTTGGGAATGAACTCACAAGAGAAGTTAGCATTTGGTGAATTAGTTAATGAATTAATTTTTCTTTAAGGGACCTCAATGAGCTTTCTTCATGATGGAATGATTCTTAAGGATCCTTTAAGTATCTCTCTGATTATCCAAATAAAAGCCAAAATATTATACAAGTAACTATAACTTATTGTTAAAAATCTAAACAACTATGCTTCATACATAAATTATTATGTATGTTGTATAAATTATTATGGATATTAACCAAGTCTACTTAACTATGCTCTATATATAAGTTACTATACAAACGATACAAATTAGTATGCATATCAACCAATCACTATTACTCATATCTATTACTTGCACAAATTAAAAATTACAACATGGTATTTCATATTCTTAACAAATTGCATATAAACACTCAAAAGTTTATTTTGAAATACATATTCAAATTTAATATATATATATATATATATATACTACACGCATATCAAATATTTTGACAACCACTTAATGATTAAAAAAAAAAACTCATTCAATCACAATTTTCAAATTTTACATAAATTTTCAAGGATTTTTTCCATGGGACATTCATCAAAAGTCTATGATCAACTTTACACCGTTAACACATGACACTCCACAATTTCTTCTAAAGTTCATAAACAATCACACACGTAAAAGTAAACTAAGTAAAATACTCATTCAATCACTATGTCTATTTAATAAATCACTATGCATGTTTAATAAATCATTAAGTTTGATTAATGAATCACTACACATGACTAGTAAGTTAGTAGTAACTATGCAAACTAAATACAAATCAAATAAAGTTGTTATTAAAATAAATCATGCAGAACATAATTGCATTAAAAACGAATCATTAAAATGTCTAAATTCAGTAAAAAAAAACCAATAATTTATATAAAAGTAAAATCAGTCCACTAAATAAATTGTGACACAATCACCTTTATATATGGGATTTAACTCAACGCCCATAAATAAAAAAAATTAATGTATTTCAATAGAATTTGAATTATTCACGTACAGTACCTCATTAGCATTAACAATTTTCATAAAAAATCTTCTTGATTATACATAAATAGTATATTTTTCTTCTTTTGTTTAGGTTACAAGAGAACAAAAAATAAGAAAATAAATTAACAAAAATATTTATAAAGAAAAAATTTAGCATAAAATAGGAAAATAAATCAACATAAAATAAAATAAAGACAAGATAATTAGAAATCAAGTTAAGGAAACAAATCAAGATAATTAAAAACTAACAAATATGAGAAAAATATTAATTTTCTTTATCCTTATCGAACACATTCTAATATATCTTTTTTTCTTTACATTTGTTGACAAATAAAGCTGTTACAACCCGTTGATAAATACTTAAAACAATAAAATAAATTAACATAAATATATATATATATATATATATATACACACACATAAGAAAACAAATCAACATAAAATAAGGGAAAAAATAATCATAAATCAAGTTAACAAAATAAATTAAGATAATTAGAAAATAAAAAATGTGAAAAACCTTTGATTTTCTTTATCCTCATCAAGCATATATCCTTTTTTTTTTCTTTGTTTGTTAACAAATTAAGTTATTACAACTCACCTCCTTCCTAGTAGGTAAATAATTGATCAAGTCAATGAATCAATATCACAATGGTTCATGACAGTAGTTTCAAAACATTTTGAAACAGGAATCACCTATAGAATATGTTATTCTTCCATTTGTAAAAAATTAGAATATGCTCTTTTTCTATTTGTAAAAAATTAAAATTTAGTTAGTAACTATGTTAGATCAAAAACCAATTACAACAAAGTAATATTTCACTATGAACATAAAGAATAGGGAGAATAAGGATGACTTCATCCAAAAACTCAAAAAAAAATTTATACCCTGTCAAATAGAGCGAGCAGACACGCGATTTCATCAATAGAGAGGTGCTTCACAGAGAAAAGGGAGAATAAGGATGGCTTATAAGTGGAAAGATTTCCCCTTCGACAATGGTGTGGTCGACAAAGAAAGAGAAAGGATAGGCTTCGAACTCACTATGGTGAAAGATAGGTTTGATGGGTTAACGACGATAAAGAGGGGCGGTATGAGTTTCGGTCGCTTAACATCCAAAGAGAGATTGTAATGGGTTTGGGTTGTGGGTGTTAAAGCTGATAAGATGGAGTGGTTAACACTGACAGAAAAGATAAAAATATTGCTTTTGGATTTGAATGCAAAAGGAAATGGTGAGCTTGATTAACAATGAAAGAGAGATTAGCTTGGATGTTTAGGTTTAGATATTGATTATGCAAGAACATAAAAGGTTTTTCTAAATTCAAAATCAATGGGTATAATCTTGTTAGATCAAAGGGTGCACTTGATTATTACTTGTCACTTTGCATTTAAAACTTGGACATGTACTAGTGTAAAAGAAAACGAGATCCAAAAAGTATTATTAAAATTATTTATGAATTATGTGGTATTATTTTGATTAAAAAAAATTAAAAACAATCAAATTAATGATTTTGATATTTTTGTAAACACTAATTATCAAAAGGTTAAAAATAAAATTGCACTTTTTTTTTCTCTTTCTTCAAACTACTTTTGACCCTGATGAAAGTCTTTGCTGATGCCCTTTATCCGCCAATCTAATGTGGCTAGATTTCATGGGGCCATCCTATTTGACCTTTCTCACATATTCAATGTAAGATCTATCTCATGAATATTCTCGATTGGATGCTTATTTTTTTAAAAAAAAATTTAAGGATATTTTATAATTTATTGTATTTACATAATAAAAAATAAAAAAATATTTAAAATTTTTATTTTTAATTTAATAAATTTTAATTGATCAATTTAAATTATATTGAATTTTATTAAAATTTTTAAAATTAAATATATTTAAATTATAAAATTTTACATTAAATTTTGATTCGAAAATTTATAAATATAAAAAATTTTAAATTATCATCTCAAAAAATTAAAATAATTTTAATTTTCAAAATTTTTTTAAAAATATTATAATAAATTTTAAAATTTATAAAAAAATAACTCGTTAATAAAAATTTAATCAAATTTAAGACATAAAAAATTAAATAAAGTATAATATCTATTTGAGTAATAATTTAGATATTTTTACAATCAAATACCATTAATTTTTCATAATAGTTTCAATTAACGTTTTATTTGGATAAGATCAATAAATTAAAATTTGATTGGAGAGAAAGTAAAATTTAAGTTTTTAAATAATTTTTATCTTTAAAAAATAAATAAATAAATAAATTGACATATGTTAGCAATTCTTTTAAAGCAAGCACACAACTCAAATCAATAGAAAATTTTAATTGTTTTCTTTTTAAAACATTTTCAAGATCTTAAAAAATTTATTTAAAATTTTGATTCTTTTATTATGATATCAAAAATAAAATTTGATGTAATTACTTTCTCACTTATGTAAAATATGAAATTAAAAATTCATTTCATCCTCCAAAGTAGAACACTTTTTTTTTTTGTAAGAACTGGTTGGAAAAAAAATTACCAACAATAATACCATAGATAACTACCCACTACAGTTGACATGATAAAGTGATGCTTGAACATTCAAAAATAGAATGCGAAAATATTATTAAAAACTAGATAATTAAATCAATAAGATTTATATTTTACCTACAATTTTAAATTGAGATTTGAAAAGAAATTATATCTATTTGAGATTTACATTTTGTTAAATTTTTAATGTGAAACTTTCAATTATAAATTTTTTGTTAATATTACATATGATATGCATGTGATTTTTGTTGTGCAATTACCTTTACACTCCTTTAAATACTATCAAAATTAAAAAAATTTACTTTCTTCTCATTTTTTTAAATGTTTATATTTTTACATGTTCCCATTAAGTTTGATGCAAAAAAAAAAAATTATTGTGTTTATTTTGATAGAGTTTAAAGAGGTTAAGTAATTGTATAAGTAAAAGCCATATAAACACCGCATGTATACACTTAATATTAATGAAAATTATAGACAAAATTCTCATATTGAAAATCTAACAAAAACGTCTGTCTCAAATACACGTAATTTTTTTTTGAAAATTTTAATTTGAGTATGTTAGCAAAATAAAAGCCTTTCTGATATAACTAATTTAAAAAATAAAAAATAATATTTTAAAATTTTATCAACATAAAAATAAAAATTTATATTTGTAAAAAAAAAATTACTTAAGCTATTAGGTGGAGATTTTATATATATATATATATATATATATATATATATCAATGGTATTTTTTCTATTTAATAGTTACTTAGATTGTTTGACCATATATTATAATAATCAATAAGGTTTATATTTTACTTATTATAAATTAAGATTTTAAAAATACAATATAAATCATGTATTTTATTTGATATCAATAATTTATCATTTCATGATTAGATTTCCAATACCTTTAGGAAGTTAATGCTTCAAAAATCTTATATGTTAAAAGAGTTTTATGAGATATTTACTTATCAAAAATCAAAATTGGCAGAAATTAAAATAGATAAAATCAAAAAATAAAATAAAATAAAGAATCGGATTCAAAATAAGTTATTTACTTGATCTCAAAGAATTGAAATTAAAATCTTATTCGTATGTTTATTTTGACTCAAAATTGGAATAAAGTATTACAGATTTACTTGTATACGTTTTAAGTAGATTTTTTATTTTTAATTAAAAATAGTATTCATATTCTATTAATTATCGTAATATTAAAAAATATAAATAAATTTTAATTAAAATTATATTCTTTCTAAAATAAATTAAAAAATTAAATATTCATTTTTATCAATAATAAATAATTTTTTAAAAATAAGTAATAAACTTATATCATCCATCAATAAATAATTAGGACATCTCTGATTTTTTTATTTTATTCAAATGTTTTAAAAAATAATAAATAAAATAATAATTTAACTTGGGCTTAAAGAATGGAATGGCAATTCCATGGGGGGTTAGGATTGTCACCCTATTCTGCAACCCCAAAATAATGTAAAACCCACATATTTTTAATTTCATTCCATAATAAAAATAAATCATGAAATATGAAATTCAACGATTCCTCATTTTCATTCTCCACTTTTAATTAATAAAAATAAGTAAGATATTATTTTTCATGAGTAGAGATATCACATAAATATTAAATTTTTTTATTTCATATAGCTTAACAGGCATGTGACCTTTAGAATGCTTAAAATAAATAGTCTGTAATGAACATTTTAATTAACGATTTTCAAAATGAATTTGTTTTTTAAAGTAATTGTTGATAAAGCTAATGAGATATAATTAATAAGCTAATATTTTTAAATGGACACTACATAAAATAAGAAAAATATATATGTTATAATTTATTGTATTAGTATAAATAAATAAAATATTTTAATAATTTAAGTTAGGAAATTATTATATATTTATAATATATATATATATATATATATATAACAATGAAATTAGGTTTTAAAGCGTTCACGTAAATGTTAAGTAAGCAGAATCATGAATTTTACGTTTTCTAACTATATACAAATGGTTTTTAAATTTAAATTTAATTTTGATAATAATTTTGTTTAACAAATTTTTAAATTTTAATTTAAAGATAATATTATTTTTAATTTTTACATTAAAATTTATTAATCTTAAATTCTATCAAATATTAAGTATTTTTTTATATATATGTTCTTGAATTATAGATTTATTTTCTAATCTATCAAGTCATTTTTTATTTTAACATTATTTTTATTTAAAATTTTATTTTATTAATCTACCAAGCTGATTTTTATATTTTTATTAATAATAGTTTTAGATTAATATATGATCGATTTATTGATATATGCTATCGATGTATCTATGATATTTGATTGACTTTAAGATGTTCAAAATTACCATGAGTATCATATTTTACTACAAAAAAAAAAAATCATATTTAGCAAAGAAAAAGTCTATCATTAAACTAAAAAGATCGATCATTAAATAATTTAGATATTAATTGATAACAAAAAGTTTATGTAGTTAAAATGTTAGTCGCAAAAATACCTAGCAATGAATTCTTAGGTCCATTGTTAAAATAATAACAGAATAAATTGATCACTAGATTAGTGATTAGCTTAATTCATCACTAAAAGGTCATAAGCTAACGATGAGGTTCAAAATTTTAGCAACTGACTAGTGATAAAAATGATAGTCGTTAGGATTTAAGTTAAGGAAAGACCAAGCTTGTCGTAAGCTTATGTTTGTTTTAGTGACAAACTCAGTTTGTTGCTAGCTTATACGTTTTAGTGACAACATAGTCTTTCATTAAAATCTATATAATTTATTTATAAAAAAAGAATTAATTTACACATTAAATCATCAATTATAAAAAATTGAAATTACATATAATCCACAAAAAGTTAATAAGTACTAATATTGTGCTATTCTGATCAAGAACAATTATATGGACAGTTGAAACTGAGCGTTATAGGCACCATGAAGTGGTGCTGGAGATGCGTTTCTCAAGAACAAAACCCATATCTACCACATTCATTTCAATCTTTCTTTATAGATGCTCCTACAATATGGTATCGAAACATACACAATCTTGCCCCCTTCTTCCTATGCTTTTCCTTTAAACACTCTTCCACAATCTTTACATGGTTGCATCCTCGCCAAAGCATACACTACTAGAGTTGCCCTCTAAATAGTATAATCGACCTTGAGAATCAATCTCGTACACTCGACACTTCTTCTCTCCATCTACTACCTATAATAGAACATAGTGTAGTGTACCTTGAAAGATTCCTCATGTGGCTAAAAAGTTAAGGCAACCAACTTCTCAAAACATTCTTATAAGAAAGAATTTTGTTAACCAATTTATTACTCAAAGAATAATGAAATAAAGAATTATACAATTATGATTATTTATCATATACTAGAAAAAAAAACTTACATTTACTTGGCTAGTGTGCTTGTCAATACACTCGTTGTGGTTAGACTTTTTTGTCTAAACTCGCTTGAAAAGCTTTATAACAGTTGGATCTTAACCTATCACCTACACCTACCAAAAAAAAAAAAGAACAAATGTGATAAGTAATACAATATTATTTTCATTTAAATTTGTGTAAGTAATTTAAATTTTATACACACCATGCGTCAAAAATGGTTTTCTATCGAACATGAACGAGCATTATGTCAAGAAAGACCCGACCCGAGTCTATCTGTCTCATTTCATCAATTATCAGACATGGTCCTATACTTCTCTTTGTGCTCTTATGTGATATCTTAGATAAATTAAGGCTTACTTCTTATCTTATAATGACATGCATACATCAAATCTGCATATCGATCGACACCTTTAACCTCTCATGTGGACTTCAGATGCCATCCATTATCTCTTCTCATGTGAAACGTTTCCACAAGAATTGATAATCAGTAAATATGATATAATATAATGTATTATATTTTTGGTAAATAATTATATGCATCTTGAATTTTTTAAAAAAAAAAATTAGTTTCTCGAGAAACTACCTTCCACATGTATCCAAATGAGTTAAATCTCTCTTGAAAGATATTATAAATCTTTGTGGAGCATTAATACAAAGGCTCAATTTTCTCAAATAACATAATAAACAAGTTATTAAAAACATTAAGAAAACTTATAAAGATAATGACACAAGTATTAAAAACAATTAGGTGTACTTATGTGTTATTAGCTATATAAATCTCCTATCTACCTGTGTTCTGCAAATTACTTGAGGTATACATCTTAGTAGTATCAAAGCCTAAAAGTATGATGCAAAGTTGAGGAACCCAACTAATGGTATAGATGCTCCAAGTGGAGCTAGTACAACTATATGCTCATCTTTATCTCGTAGATACAAAAATAGAGATACTGATCATGGACCTCTCTTCTTCTCGATTTACCTTGCCTTATTAAGCATGTGACACATTTTAAAGCATTTTTTAGTTACCATATTCCTCACAACTCAAGTAGTTTGCAAAATGCCTCCAAATCTTTCTTTAACTTTGCATTATCCTTTATCTTTCCTTTCATATTCAAGATTGTATTGAATACATTATTGAAGACATTTTTTTCTATGTGCATGACATCAAGATTGTGTCAAATTAACTTGATACATCAATAAGGTTGATCCCAAAACATGTTTCATTTCCTCCAAAACCATATGTTGTAAATAAGATCATTTATCTAATCATATCCAACTTTTACAACTTTTCTTACTTCTAATTGGTCTATCTTATCCAGCAACTCACATCTAGATTTAGCAAAAGAAGCTATTTTTTCATTATTTTATTCTTAATGAAGACAGTTTTGCTCCTTTTAAATGAATGATCTTCAAGAAAGAACTTACAATGACTATCAAATTAAGATTGCTTTAAGTTCGTTCATGAAAGTAAATGCACTTCAATCTTCTCTACAATAAGGATAAGTCAATCTTCCTAATGTATTTTCATCCTAACAATATCAAATGGGTAAGAAAGTCATTGATGGTCCACATTAAAGCAGCTCTCATGAAGAAATTGTATTTACAATAGACATCGTATATGAGCATCTCAGCCTCCCATAACATTTACAACTCTACTATTAAATGCTGTAAATAGATATTCAACTTATCTTTTCGATTCATCAAATCAAGAATGATAACAATTAACACATCGAATGGGGTAAGTTATACTATGTGACTATTATTGGCAATAAGCAATACTATTGTGCTGATTAACCAAATGGTTGAAACTAATAAGTGCTCAAACCTTATCTCTTGGTCTTATATTTAGCAATAAAAAATTGATGAGATTAATTAAATAAATTCAAACGAGAGAGTTAAAGTAAATGACACATGACACCATTTTCAATCTCATGTTTTGTAAGTCATTTCATATTCTTAGCTATAACATCCAATGCTTATAGTCTTTTTAAATGACTGAGAGGGAAATAATATATATTTCATGGAATAAATATTTTTGTTTATCAGATCCTTATCTTTATCTTTTATATAATAAATGATCACAAACCTTACAACTAATATATCATATACCTATTGTTGTAAGAGTGAATCTTTTTAATCAATAATCTCATACATTATAAACATTTATTGTATTGTAAAAATATGATATTTTAACTTTATGTTTAGCATTCTAGCTATAATAAATAGTTAAGAATGATTTTGACACCCATCCGTAGTTGTTGATTAACAACATTCAACATGTCATAAAATCGTTAGGCATTCGGATTAGGGGATTCCTCAATTTGTTTTGAATTAAATTTCGGATCAGCCACATTTATTACCATTGTTTGGCATGCATTGACATATACATGCATGGTGATAAATCCTTTCCCGACATAACGTCCATTTGCCTCTTAATTATAACTTTGATCATTTTTCTCACGACAATTCAAGCATAACATCTTGGTACAAAACCATATTTAATCAAATGATAATCCTAACCATTCCAATATTTTTATAATGACGATTTTAACACCTTGTATGATTACGTAGACATCTTATTTTATTCTCGTTCATGAGCATCAGTTTGATTATAAGCAAATTGAATAAATAGCTCCATTCCATCTAAGAATTTTTTATTTAAGAATCAATGTACCAGCTTATAATACATCAACTACTTATTTAATCTACTCGTGTGTTCTTGTTCTTGAATAGATCTAAACTAATTTCCAATAGAAAACCTCTCGAAACTTCAAATAATTTAACAACTTATTATAAAAAAATTTAGTGAATTTCCAAGGACATTACGTAAAAAGAATAACCTAAATTACAATTTAAAATCAACATCATATAATTTTAATGATACAAAATACATGACTTATAGTAGTACAATTTGTTTAATAATTTATGCATACCGCTTAAACTCCAAAGGTAGGTGATCCTATACCATTCAAAAGTGTTCATTTATTGAAAGTACAATATGGTAAGCCATTATTTATTTTATTTTGTAAAAAAAATTCAATGATATCTTCCCATAGTTCTTCAAGTACATTCAATATATAGATATGAGTTGGTATTTTTTATCAAAACATATACTCATATCTATTAGTACTACCCAAAAAATAATTGAGATACTACATAAAATTTTTACTGAATAAAATGAACAGTGAACAACACTACACATGTCATGTGCGTACAAAAACGTCATGTTTTTAAATTATTAGATTTAAAAAATTAAAAAATTATTTACTAATAATTTATTTCGATGCACATGTTAAACTCATGAGTTATAGTAAATATTTACTAATAATTCTCAAATATTGACATAATTTTTACAGTGAAATTTTTTTTAATTATATTATGTTAGTTTTGCAGTGAGAGAATTTTTTATAGGATATTTTCATCAATTAACTCTAGAATGAACATCAAATTAAGTAATATAACTTATTAACAGGAATTAATTAATCATACTGATTAACTAATAATTAATTAATCTAACTAATTAACATATATAGTTAAATTACTTGCACATAATTAACAATTAATTAAGTTACACTAATTAATTAACAACCAATTACTTTACCTCTTATTATTTAACAACAACTTACTTCATATGTAATTAACAACTAATGAATTAATTTCCACCTAATAAATTAGTCTAAGTAATTGACGTTTATATGATTAATTAATATCTAACTAATTAATCAACCAAAATAACATATAATTAATTAATCTAATTAATTAATGGGGTGAGTAACATTTTATTAATCTAATTAATTAGTATAAGTAACATCTATTTTATAGAAACCTACTCAACTAAAATCTAATTAATCAATTAAAGTAATCAATTTAACTATTTGATGTCTAATTAATTAATATGTGAGTTAATCCAAGTAGCTCCCCCAAACTTCACCAAGCACAACATGCCATGAGCATGCAAGTATAAGATATTGTTACAATTTTACAGGTAATTCTACCCCAAGCTTACATGCATTACGAGCAAAAGGAAAAAAGTTATCATATATATTTAATTATATAATCTAATTAATTAACATCCAACTAAATAATATAATTAATTAATCTAAATAAATAATTTAATTATATTATCTAATTAATTAACATATAAAAATTTACATTTATTTTGCATCTAACTAATTAATATAATCAATTAACATCTACCATTTAACTAACTGACATATACTTAACATCTAAATTAATAAACAAAATCTAACATATAATTAATTAACATTTTTAAACCAACATCTAATTATAAACATTAATCTAATAATTCATAATTATTTAAATAATTAACATCTAACTAATTTATAGTTAACTAACATCTAATTAACTCATTAATCTAACTACTCTATCTAATTACTCTTAACAAACATATTTATACTTCACATGTTAACAATCCAAAGTAATAAAAACTTATCATATTAGTTAACAATAACTTAGAATGTTAATAACAATAACTTAACATCCCATTAACATGTAATAGATACTAATAATTAACCATTAATTAACAATTAACAATACATATCAATTAACTAACAATTAATAAATAATAATTAACATCTAATAATTAATTAATAATTAACAAATAAATATGAAAATATAAACCCATTCAGTAACGCACATGGGAGACAATAAGCTTTCCTCCCATTATGAGCTACTAGTGGGTGAAAGGCCAAGGCCAGTGATTAGCGGGCGAGGGGTTGTTGTTCAAATGGATAATGCACGGCAGATACCTAACTAGTAAGGGGAGGGAGAGATAGGAAAACCAAGAGGGAAAGGAAGAGGGAGAAGGAAGTCCAAATGAAGTCATCGACGCTTTGATGGTAATGGGTACAAGGGGAAAATGATGGAAAAATGTAGGAAAAAAGAAAAGGAAGAAAAAGGGAATAAATGTTTTTAGGTGTCCCTATATATGCAGTTACGCAAATAACCAATGTTAAGAATGTATGTTTTTTTAGCACTTTTTAAGGTTTTTGGACCAAATTACCCTTAATAAATACTGTACAATTAATTATTTGCCCACGTATAGAAAAATGAGAAGTCAAACATCCCAAACATCTCTCTTTCCCTCTCTCTTCACTTTCGCACTACACTCCACCATTTCTCTTCGTCTCTATTCAAACATTTTCTGTTAATATCTTAGTTTTTGTTGCACACCAACGCTCAAAAAGAATTTAAAAGTTAGCGAAGAATGAAGAAATCAATGAAAGTATGGTTTTAAAGGATACACTATGCTCAACTTTAGGATTTTCTTACTTATTTCGTCAGATGATTCATTGTCTTTTTTTTTTTTTGTATCTTTGAGTTAACTTTACAGTTTTTAAAGCTTGAATACATGTTGTTAAGCACTTTTCTTTAGATTTTGTTGTTAGTTTGTGTCAAAAAACTGCATAATGTTATGAAATCGTGTTATATTTCAAAAAATTGTATCTTAAAATTGTACCTAGAAATCATGTACTTTTTGACCAAATCGTTTCGCAAATTATACAATCGTATCTTGGTTGAATGAATCGTAACCAAATATTATTGAAATCGTATCATGTTTATGAATCGTAACCAAATTAAACTGAAATCGTATCTTGTGTATGAATTCGTAACCAAATTATACTGAAAAATCGTATTGTGTATGAATTCATAACTTAATTTCAGTATCTCTTTACTTGGCTGCTTAATTTTGTTTTTTTTTTTTTGGATTAATGTGTAGATGACCACTACTGAAGCTATTTTTAGGCCATATGTGACCTCAAAGAGTCTTGGAAGACTGAGAAATTACTGAAACACTGTGATAATGATATCATCCCAACTCTAAGGGAAATTTTGGAGGGCTCAGAGAAGGAGAAGTTTATTGACACTTGTTTTGGGCATTTCTTAGATGTACACAATGATTTCAACTTCTCTAGGATCATTGTCCATAACTTGCTGCTCTGAGAGATTCAGCAAAATCGTGAAGATGAGATGTGGTTCAGACTTGGTGAGAATGACGTCCATTTCAGTAAGGTGGAATTCTACCTAATCACAGGATTAAAATTTGGAGAACTACCAGACATGAAAAATATTGAAGCCAATTCATCTGGCATTCTTGTCAAATACTTTGGAGGTAAGAACAAAGTCAGTGATAGTAAAGTTAAGACAAGGTTGCTACAAGGAGAGTTTGAGGATCTTGATGATAAAGTGAAGTTGGCACTACTATACCTACTAAATGGCTTCATCAAAGACCATGATGAGCGACAGCAGGTCCCTACATGGCAATTTCATCTTGTTGATAATTTGGAAGCATTCAACAACTTTCCATGGGGCACGTGGGTGTACTGCAACTTCTTGTTGCACTTTAAGAAGGCTGCTGCAAATCGAGCAATGGAAGGTGATGGTTTAGGCTATAATGCATATGATTTCATATGGGCATTGCATGTAAGTACGTTTTAATTCTTATGTTATTTATTTATTTTCATTATTTGTGATTTGTGAAATAGAACTAGTGCATGGTACTAGATTGCTTCAGTCCAAATTAGTGAAACAGAAATCGGTTTTTCTTTTTTCAGATTTTTGCATTTGAGGTAATACCTGCTACCAATGTGCATGGGACTAAGTTATCAAGTTTTAACTTACCCTTGCCTCGAATTTACCGATGGAGTTTCCATTGGCGGCCTTACAATGGAGATTGCAAGAAGATCTTCACAAATAGGGTAAGTTCCAATATGTGCCCTATGATTTCGTATCTTCTTTCTCGTATATTTATCTTGCATTTCATTTCTTCATTTTATATAATAATTAGTGTGATTTCGTATCTTCTTTCATAATTCTTATGTTCTTTATTAATTCATATTTTCTTTCCCAGTTTTGTATCTTCATTTGTGTGATCTCGTATCTTCTTTCTCAGTTTCGTGTCTTCTTTTATGTGATTTCATATCTTTATTTGTGTGATTCATATCTTCTTTCTCAGTGTCGTATCTTCTTTTGTGTGATTTTGTATCTTCATTTGTGTGATTTCGTATCTTCTTTCTCAGTTTTATGTCTTCATTAACGTTGATTTCGTATTTTCTTTCTCAGTTTTGTATCTTCTTTCTTAGTTTTATATCTTTATTTGTGTGATTTCGTATCTTAATTCATATGATTTTCGTACATTCTTTCATAATTTTGTATCTTTATTTACTGAGTTCAGCCTTAATTTTATGAATTCATATGGGGGCTAAGTTAAAACTGCAGCCGAATCATGCTGAGCACCATGCCTTATATTATGTTGGTGTTGAGGAGACTACACTGCCATTGCAGCAAAGGATCTCTAGTATGGCTGCTATTACTGCTGCAAGTTCAAAGAGTTCAGATAAACATATAAACAAGACAGTTAAGGTCCCCACTCAATATAAGTCAACAAAATTACCAGCATCTTTTCCAAAAACATATAAGGTTTGTTATTCTAATATTAATTTTTACTTTGTAATGTCTCTCAATTATCAACATGTAAAATATTTTACTCAATGGATCCTTCTTTACAGTGGCGACGAGTGAAGTTTATAATTGTTAAGCGATCAAGAGATACAATTATTATGAGGGAGTATAGGGAGAGAGACCAGAGAGAAAGGAAGGAGAAGGAGGAGGAGGAGAGGGAGAAGAAGAAGGAGAAGAAGGAGAAGGATGAGAGGTAGAGGGAAAGGGAGGAGAGGGAGGATGTGACTGAAGGGGATCCAAAGGTGTACCGTCGCCTAGATCCTATAAAGGTGAAATTAAACCTCATAGAAGCAAAGGTAAACCTCATGGATTCCCTTAATGAGAGGCATCATATAGAGCAAATGAGCATCCTCAAATCCATCTAGCTCGTAATTCAAAACTATGTTCCTAAGGTAACTTTTCTTTATGGTTACTTTTTTTATAAAGTCTGTTATCAATTGATTCCATATCTTTATTCTGCAATTCATAATTTAAGATGGTTTTCAATACATCTTTTTCAAGGTGTTGAAGCTGGCTCCACATCACACCGTGTTGTTTCAGAGAAGTCTGCTGAGTCTAAGGACTCTAGCAATAAGTTTAAGGACTTTAGCGATGAGTCTGAGGAGGACTCAGTAGAGGAAGAAGATGAGAAAAACAACGATGATGATAAAAATGAGGCCATTAATCAAGATGGCCACGGACATGCAGAGCCAACTGAGGCTGAGTTCGTAGCGTCTATAGAGGCTGTGACAGACTTAGCCTCCCAATAGAGGTTGTCAATGATACGTTGCCGATTGTTAGGACTTGTAAACAGTCCAGAAAATTGTGCAGCCCATATGTCGACCCTACTATTAGGACAAAACGTGTTAAGTCTTCTTATCTTGTTAATACTGAAACAGAGATATCAAGCTCAATCATCGTTAAATACAATATATTCATGGAAGGGACATCATAGTAAGCAGTCTTTCATATTTATAACTTATATTTATATTTTTGTGCATTGCATACTTTTCTTCCTAACTTGGTAATTTTACATAGCCGCGATGTAGGTATTGATCACAATGTCAGTATGGGTTGGTTTCGTGATCTTGAGGAAAACAACGCGTGGATTGACGACTCAGTAAGTTGATTATATATTAAAATTTATTTCATTAAATCATAGCTACACTCTTTGATTTATGAATTAAATTTTAAATTCGTAACCTAATTTCATATTTGATTCACTAAATCATTTATTGATTTATATAATCATATATTGATGTCAACAATTTTGTCTTAATTTTGCAATCGTGTTTTGAAAGTCGTGTTTAATATTGTAAAATCGTTTATTGATGTATCTTGTTCCCATGTATCATAACTTAGTTTTGAAATCGCGCCTTGATGTATTTTGTTCCAATGTATCGTAACTTGGTTTTGAAATCGTGCTTTGATGTATCTTGTTCCCATGTATCGTAACTTAGTTTTTAAATCGTAACTTATAAATCGTATCATTCATTACTTAAATCGTAACCTAATGCATTATTCATTGATTTTCCAGCACATTAATGCATACTTAAATCTTCTTCGCAAAAGGCAAAAAGAGTTTCCTAACGTCTATTCGCAAGATGTTTGTATTTTTGACCCGTTGCTTTATGTAAGTTCATCAAGTTTAGTTATATATGTTTGCTAATTTGCTTTATGTTAGTATATTCTCCTAACATAACAAATATAAATTTGTACACTGCCTTCTATTATATTTATTGTGATTACCAAAATGATCTGGATGCTAATTATCTTCTTCCACATTCAAATTACGAAGCGCATAATTGAAAGGATGGACTTTTAGATCGTGTGCCTGGAAAATATTGCGATGGGTGCCCACCTTGGCATATTGTCAACAAGATGATTCTCTTCTCTTTCTTTTACCTTACTCCTCGTAATCATAAAAACTATCATTGACTGCATTTCGTATCTAATATATATATATATATATATATATATATTTTGTTGTGTAGTTGTTAGTTCCATGCCATATTAGTGGGTCCCATTGGCTAGTATTTGTCATAAATCTAGAGAAATTAACGTTGCGAATTTATGATTTATTTTGTCAAGAAATACCAAATGTGGTACGAATCTATCAACAAAATTGCTTTAAATTTATGCTTACTAGTTATATGGCAAGTGAAGGGTATTTCTTGAAGAAACCAACTATGAAGATCCCTCCATTACCACTATCGTGCACATTGCATCCTAAAACACAAGTTTCTCAACAAACAAAATAGTGAGTATTTTAATTTTATGTTTGATTTTTCATAATAGTTTTCTTTTAAATTAAAGAGTTTTGCCAATTTTTATATTTTTAACTATAATTTTTTTTTTGCAAAGGTAATTGCTGTCCTCATACACTGTACATTATAGAGAATTTATTAGCAAAAAAGCCACTTAATTACACTGACAGTGATATGGCAAACATCCGATGGCATATGGCCACATATATATTTGCCAACTCAAGTGAGATTAACAAAGGATGAATTCTTTTAATTGTTACTGTTTGTATTTTGTATATAGAAATATGTACATAACAATTTATTTATCTATCAAAGCAAATGTTAATTAATATTGTTGTTCTGCCTACAAATTTATTTTGATTTTTATATGATATAAATTAAAAATAGGTTGCGATTTCGATCTAATCTTTGCATGGTTTTTATTTTATTCATGATTTAATAAAAATACTATTCATTAAAATCTTTGCATAATTTTTGAATACAAGTAACGAAATTATATTAAAAAACTTAAGTAACAAAATTAGTATACAAATTTGAAAACAAGTTATGATTTCACCATATTATTATATGAATCGTAACTATATTAGTATACGATTCCTATAACAAAGTGACAATGTCACCTACAAGTTACAACAAAAATAAGTTACAATTTCACCATATTATTATACGATTTGCACCATATTAGTGTACGATTTCTGTAATCTAGAGACGTTTTTAAGAAAAAGTTACGATTTCATCCAAAGTACCTGCATCGGTTACAGTTATCCAATAATCAAATAATCTCACACAGATAAAAAAATTAAAAATTAAACCAAAAATGAAATCAAAAATTAATGGCATCATCATCTACTAAAGTTTGTGAAAGAGGACTGAAAGTGGCTTCCACCATTATAATAATGCAAGTTTGGACACATCAATTTGTTATGTCCATATTTACCGCACCTAAAGCACCTCTTTTGATGTGTCCTTTCCTCACCTGATGGTATTCGTTGCTTCCTTGAACGATTTGCTGGCGTCCCATTATTAGGTGGTAAAACCACAACCCTTTTGACTTCTTTAGGGATATTTTAATTAGACTTATCACCAACCTGATAAATCAACTCAGCATATGCTGTCAATAGGTGCTCATGTTTGTAGTAGTCAGAGTAAAAGGTTATGAAATCAATGTTACATTTCTTATGAATAATAAAAATTAGTGAAGTTACAATAACACAAAATCATGAAAAATAAAGGTATTAAAAGCAAAATAGATAATGTTACCTAGAAGCTACTAGTGCATGCGCACAAGGCAAAAGATCAGCTTAAAACTCCCTATATGTGCAAGTACGTTCCATGAGGTTAACAATAGCCTCTTTACCTTTGTGCTTAACTGGAAATATGTTTCAGTCAACATTGGAAGCTGTCATTTGCAATGAAGTTTTTTGTCTTTCGGTCATTAATGAGAGGATCCATTCCGTTAGGTGTGACCTCCAAGCTTTGGTTTTCTTGCATCGATCATAAAATGAACGTTGCACCATATCTCTAATGAATTTCAATAAAATCATGACGAGCAACTCACGAGCAAATCAAAGACATGAATTTAAACTTTCAGCAATGTTGGTCATCCTAAGTTGGTGTCGTCTCTGAGGGCAATACACACGTGACCATTTTCTAAGATCTTTCTTCATAATATATTCGAAAACTTTAGGGTGATTAGCTTACAACTCAGTCATTAATTTATTAAATTAAGATTCCTCATATGCCCTAGCAACATTATAAAAAATCTTAGACATATCTTCTTTCTTGAATTTATTTTTTATGTTCTGAGCCATATACCAAGAACATAATCCATGACAAGAATCAAAAAAGACCTTTGCAGTGGGCTTTGCAATACTAGTATGATGATCTAATATAATAACCAAGTCCTTCATCGTACCAAGTGCTTCTTTCAGCTGCCTTAAGAACCACTCTCATGCTTCATAATTCTCTAAGTCACCATAACCGAATACTAGTGGATACATCTGTTCATTTTTATCTTTGCATGCCACTACAAACATTACACTATAGAACCTCCCTTTCAAATGAGTAGCATCGATAGCAATTACTGGTCGGATCACTGAATGAAACCCCCTCAATGATGGACCAAGAGCCACAAAAAATACTTAAATCGATTACTCCCTTCTTCTTCTATGCATATGTGAGCCTTAGTTCCCGAATTAACTATTTACAACATGTGATAATATGACGGTAATTGTTGGTATGACTCAACTGGATCACCGTATGTAAGAGACAATGCATGCTCTTTAGCCTTCCAAGCTTTACTATACAAAATCTGTATGTCATATAATTCTTTTATATCGTCCATGATGTCTTTTGGCTTAATGATTCTAGCATTAGTAGACAATCTCTGAGCCATAATTTCTTCAATAATGGCTGAACTTGCTTATCGATGTCATCGATGCAATTCTTCAACTGTGCAAGCATGTGTCAAATCACACCATCTAATTTGGAAGAATTGCCCTTGTACAATTCTCACGGCATGAACTTTTTATGCACAATTTTTTTCTCTACAAGTAACCTCAAACAATGATTTATTAAATCTAGTAACTCTAAATTCAAAATTCTCATTCAATGCATGCATATCTAAAAATTGCTTTAACTCGGTTTTATTTGAAAAAAACTGACCTCTAGCAAGGGAGTGAATCGAAGTCATTGATTCCGTAGTAGGAGCTGG
This sequence comes from Moringa oleifera, assembly GCA_021397835.1. Taxonomy (NCBI): domain Eukaryota; kingdom Viridiplantae; phylum Streptophyta; class Magnoliopsida; order Brassicales; family Moringaceae; genus Moringa; species Moringa oleifera. The sequence goes on from JAJFZO010000447.1 coordinate 112,015, forward strand.
AACAATACTATATAGTTCAGCACCCAACACACTATACCTTCTATCAAGACCATCACATTAATTATTATGTACTTCAAGGCATGCAGGCGGGACATAAGGTGGGACAAAAGGTGGGATAGGATGTAAGTTCTCATTAACCTCTTCATTATCGGGTTCCACTTCTATAATGGGTTCATATTGATCTTCACTAGTAGGCTGAGCTTTTTGGATTGGGTATTCACACCTAGCATCATAATCCATCGACCCATCATATTGATCTCATCAGTATACTGAGTGACATGGGGATTCACACTATGTATGAATGGTTCTGTGCCAAAATTTTCTCCTTCAATAGTTGGATTACTCCTGGTACAAGAATTGAAAAACTAATTCGTCCTATAATTCCATTATCATGTACACTTCGTCTATTCTCAACAAAATTTTTCTCCACCAAATCAACAATTACACGGGAAATCACGTTGTCATCATACAACATAAACTCAACATCGTCTTCATTCACTAACTTAATTTTAACAGCAGTATTTTTCAGATTTTACTATGGTGTGCAGTGCAACATCAGTCTTAGAGTAATCAACCTCCATGCAAGATTTAACCAAATTCAACAACTGTACATACGTCAACTCCCTCTGAATAACATACCCTTGATTCTGATAGCTCTGCCAGTATACTCAAAACTCCCTCTTGACCCAAACCACTCATCATTCCAAATTACAATGATCCATATTCTACGATGTCAACAAAAATATTTCAAATACTAATAAAGAGGAATTAGCTATTACAGAGAAGAAAAAAATAATTTTAGAAAAGATTAAATACTGTTTAATAAACATGTTACGATTTAGATACCAATATAATAATGTCACGATTTGCTGATTAGAATATGCTTTATTATTCTGACATAGTATGATTTAAATAATATTCAACATTGTTCAGTTTTTGGTTACGAAATATACCACAGATCATAATTTTCTAAGTTAGCGAATTCCATAATGAAGTTACGATTTATATTATGAGGTTACGAGTTTTCTGATTAAGACACAATTTCACATTCCAGCATTATATGATTTCAATAATATTCAACATTTGAAATTACGATTTAAGTGAAGCCATTATGTTATGATTTCCATATTAGGATACGATTTCACATTCTTACATGATACTATTTTAATAAAATGCAACATTACCCTTTTTTTTTCATCAATGTTGGGTTACGAAATCTACTACATGTCATGATTTGTGCTGAAGCAAATGAAAACTTCACCTTTCAAGCTACATTGGCCATGATTTACTCTGTAATAAATGAAAACTTTACAATTTCAAGCTACATTATTATTTAAAAGTATATCTGTCACCCTCTTGACCCATTCAAGCACTTTCTTTCTGATTTTGAAAAAAAATATGCTTGTACAAAATATGAGCTCCCTTCTTTGTGCAAGAAAACCAGTCACAAAATATCAATAACTGCCTTTGATTCTTCCTTTCTCTACAAATTCGAAGAGAAAAGAGCAAAAAAAGAGGGCGAAGAGAGAGACAGATCAAAGAGAGATCGCGATTGAGGGGAGAGAGGTCCAGGAAAGAGAATTCAGACAATGCAGTATAATTAATTTTCAAGTTCACTTAATTTCGAGGATATTATTATCTAAGTGCCAAAAAAATGTAAATTATGCAAAAAAGTTTCTTTTACAATAAAAGGATGATGGAGTGCTAATTTGGGGAATTTCCTTAGAAGGGAAAATGGAGAAAGACGACCATAAATGTCGGGGCGATGCACGTGAGAAGAAAGATAGAGAAATAAGGCGACGCATGTGAAGAGAAAGATATAGCTATTGCCTTAATTTTAAACAAATAAGATAATGATCAATTTACGATAATCATTAGCTATCGTGAGTCACTGGCCATTGCCATGACTATTACTTAGAAATTAGTTATGAATTCTAGATCAATTATTGATGTTAATAAAATTTAAAAAATAAATCTAATTATCAAATTTTTAAGATAAATGTTATAAAATTTTGATGTTTATTTTATGTTATCAATCAAATTTTTATACTTAAAAAATGATAAATTAGACTTTAATCTATTAATTTAGTCTAAGTTGAATCTTAATTCAAATGATTATGAAAAATTAATGATATTTCAGTTATTAAAATACCTCAAAAAAATTTTACTCTATTTTGGATCCATCATCCAAATTTGAACAATTTTTGACATAAAATCTATTTTTTTATAAATTTTTAAAATTTTTAACAATGTTAATTTTAAAATGTATTATTTTCAATATTCAAAAAATTTTAAAATTTTTTTGTCACAATAGCTTAAATATTTTTTTTATGTCTATAAAATATTTTAAGGTAAAAGTCATTGTATTAGATCTTCAATTTGAAAATTTTTAATTTTAAAATTTTTTATAAGGTTTAATTTAAATCAATTTGATAAATTCGAGTTTGATTTGTCACTTTTTAAGTATAAAAATTTAATTGGTATCATAAAATAAATATCAAGATTTTATGATACCTTTACTTAATTTCATATCAATCACTAATCAATTGTTAAAATGAAAAAATTAATTTTGTAATAATTTTATCATTAATTTGTTAGCATCTAGTGATTGAATAAGCCTAGCACTAATTTCATCACTATTCTTAATTTCTTTTTTGTAATGTTTGTTTTGTTAATTAATATTACTAAAAACTTTGAAAGTATAACTAATTAGATCAATCAAAAGTTAGAAGAGTTTGTTACAACTCATTTTCTTTGATTTTGGTGAATTATAAAATGACAAAATCTCTCTAAATTTAATTTTCATCTTATTAATTCACACACATTTTATTTTACTTGCGGATTTTATTTTACCCATATATTGGTTATTCAAAGTTTATTACTCCTTTCTTTTTCTATTTTCTCAAAATTCAATTTAAAATTTAAAATTTAAAAAAATATATTTTGTAATTATCAATATTAGATATTTTGATAAATTGAAATAATAAATCTAAGGGTAAAGATCATAGAAAATCTTGATATTTATCTTATGTTACCAATTAAACTCTTATATTCAAAAACTAACAAATCAAACCTTAATTTATTAATTTGATCTAATTAAATCTTATAAAAAATTTAAAAATTTAAAATATTCAAATTAAAAATCTTATACAACAAATTTTAACTAAATTTTTTTATAAAAGTAAAGAAATATTTAATTAATTATCATAACTACAAGTTTCAAAATTTTTTATGAATACATAAAATATATTTTTTAAAATTGACATAGTTAAAAATTTATTTAAAAAATAGATATTACATCAAAAATTATTTAAATGTGAAAGATCGACCTTAAATAGAATGAATAATTTATTTGAATTATTTTTAAAATATTTTAATAACAAAAATATCCTTAATTTTTCATAACTATTTGAGATAAGGTCTATTTGAATCAAATTGATAGGTCAAAATTTGATTTGTCTCTTTTTGAACATAAGGGTTTGATTAGTAATATGGAGTAAACATGAGGTTTTATGAGATATTCACCATAACTTTATTTTAAAAGTAGAGTTTTAAATTAATAATATTTATAATTCAAATGTAAATGTAGTGATAAGTAAATATATTTTTAAAAATAATAATTATTAATTTATGTAATATTATAATATTAATTTTTAAAAAAATATTAATATCAAATCCCTTGTAATTTTAAATTTTCAAAATATAAAAATATAAAAATCTTTTTCTACAAATAAAATTTATTTTAAAAAATTAATATTGATTTCATAATATTTTAAATTAATAGATATATAAACACATAGTTTTAAATTTTAACTTAACACTATATATTTACAAATTATAATTTAAATTTATTATAATAAATCATAATTACATATTTTTGCAATTTTGATAGTATCATAATATTGATAAATTTTATTTAAATATTTGAATCAATTTTATTATTACTGATTTTTTTTTTTATATAAGAAACAAAGTAACTTTATATTATCTATAAGACATTAAGGGAATGCTCTCATGTACGAAACTTTAGTTAGATCATATATGAAAGTGAAAACATCAATGAATTCTACACAAGGTGCTCCTCATTTACAAAAGAATCTCCTATTATCCATAATTTAAGAATATAAATCCATTTACTATATAACATATCAAGGGAAGTTTTCATCCATTCAAAAGCCTTCTTATTTTTTTTTCTTCAGAGAAGCCAAAAGATGAGAAGCAAAATCAATGCAGTAGCTTTGTTTTTATCCTTTTTGTCCTTGTGCTTCCCCAAGCATTCAACTTTGGTACCACTAAGCCCAACGTCATCCAAGCTTGCCCTAGCAAAAGTAACACACTCTCCTAATCTTTCTAGACCAATTACACTAAAATATTACATGATTCACAATTTTCGGCTTTTTCTTTGCATAGAAAACACTTATTTGGAAGCTTGATTCCCTTTTTTTGTAAATTTTCAAAGGTTACTGGTTTATCCCAAATTGCTCCGTAGGTAAAAAATGCCATTTTCAAGGGTGTTTCAACCCTTGAAATTAACTTCTACAATACGTCATTCATCATCTGTCCTTCTTAGACAACCACTATCTTCTTGAAAAGTGACTTAACCAAAAAAATTTCTATCTTCAGTGCTCAATTCTAGTTTGATGTTGTAAATATGCTAAATCCTATAAATTCCTTCTAAATGTAATCTCCCATGTCACTTTTTCTCCTCATATAGATAGGTACTTTTTTACCTATGCTTCTTTATTGCAAGCAAGTTGATACACTCTCGAAAATGCCTCCCTAAGCAGTTACTCCCCACACCATAAATCATGCAAAATATTTAACGTTGTTACATTTCCCAACTTTGAACCTAACATGTGATTTTACTATATCCCAACCTTTTATTATGGTTCTCCATACTCTAGTTCCATGACTTTCCCTCTCATTACCTTTACACACCTCTTTCCATTTTTTTGTATTTAGCTACCATCTATTTTTTTTAAAGATTTTCTTTTTCTCGTTATGGACCTCCACAATCATTTTTCTATAATATTTTATTAAATAAGTCTAAAGGTTTAATCCTTAAATCCAAATACTCAATCAATTATCTTACAATCTCTCATTTAACAAGATGGTATCTAACCGGTTATTATTACAAGTTTCTATAACATAAATTACTAACTAATAATATTTTTAAGATTTAACATCAATGTGGATACAAAAATTATTTTTTCCAATATTAGTATAGATGATCAAATTTTATTATATTTCATTAAAATAAAATATCTATGATCCAATTATTAATAAAACATAAAAGTAGATATATGATGTGTTTTTAACTTTTATTTCTTATCTATTATAATTTTTTGATAAAATTATTTATTATAATTATGTATTGTTGAGTAGAAGCATGATTTATTTTACAATATTAATTTAAAATTTATTATTTTAATAATATTTATATTTATATTTAAAATTACTACAAACTCATCAACTTTGTTCATTATATTTAGTCAATCATTTGTGTAATTATGATTAACAATGGTTTGATTAACATTTTATCAAATATATAGATATATTTTTTAATTATTTTTATAATTTTTATATTATAAATTTTATAATTAATTAATTAAAAATTTAGTTAACTTTTTAATTTATATTTTAAAATTATAATTTTAAATAATTCTTTAAATATTATTATTATTAAACTCATATGTATTCATAACTAATTTAAAAATAAAAATAAAATTTTAAACTTGCACTATATGTAAATTCCTTTTTGCTCCCAAATACCATTTTGCGATTTGCTCTTAAGCAGGACTGCAGGAGAAACATATGGTCGTTAAGCTGTCCTCTCATCTAAAACTTGGCTTGAATTGATTAATTAAAACGGTATGGAAACTACCCCGAGGAAGGAAGAAAATACCAACCGGGCTTTCTCTTTGTAGGTCTGTTACCAGAGGCCTGGAGGAGCTGCCTCGCGGTTCTCTGCTTCTTTTTACTCCCAAATCTGAGGTGCTTTTCTCTCTCTGTAACTCTTCTTCTCGTTGCACTGTGTTTAATTCTCTTTGAGATTCATGGAACTTGTTATTTTGCGTGATGTTTAGAATGCTAAGTAGGGTTTTTGGTTTTAGGGTTCTTTAAGGTTTTATTTTGACGGCTTGCTAGATTCGGTTGTTTGAATGTTCAAATTCCAAGCTGAGTTGTGAGGTTCTAGTTTTCGATTTAAAGGGGTTGCTAACCTTGGTGTTTTCAAGTGCTTGGTTGCTGAGAAAATGTACGAGGAAAGGAATTTGGGAATTCAGGGTGAGCGTTTTTTTTTTTTGGCACTCGGCCTTTTCAAGATAGCTAAGACTTCTATCCAGGCGAGTTAACTGCAGTTACTTGAGTTGCTTTTTCATGTTTTAACCTTTGTGGTGATGGACATGTGTCAATGAATGGAATCTAAATTACAAGAAAGCCTAATAGGAGACAAGATGTCGGTTTTCTAATGTAATGTTTGACATAGCATAACCTTCGAATTTTAGGATTCAACGTTCTTAGGCTTTTAAGTTGGTTTTTCAAATTGGTTGTTGCATGACAAGTAGTGTATGTGCTTGGCTTTAACCTTTCTTATCATTTTTCTTAAAAACTTGGTTTGACTAGCTGTACCGTGGTTTTTTCTTCAATTTTATTGCTATTATGTTTTCCCAAATATTAATTGAGACTGAGAGTGCTGGTGTATGCCATTTCTGCAGTGGGGAATTGCAGGAAAGCAAAAAATAAGAAGAAAGGCATAACAAAATAGGAAGGAAAAGGAAAATTTCTTCTTTTATTAGCTCCTAATAAGGCTTTCATATGTTCCCCAAACTTTTCTGCCAAATTATATTAAGATTTTATCTTTTAGAAAGAAAAGTAAAAGGTATGTATATTATATAAGCATACATATGTCTGTGTGTTGTTTCGATTCATAGTTATAGCTTGTTTAGGGAAAAAGAAATTGTGGCTAATTAACTTCTTCTGCATTTTTCTTCCCAACTAGGTTTCAGGATGCATTGTTTGTAAAACTACCAGGCATAATCCAAACAGTTATACTTCTTTTGTTTTATTCCTATTGTTTGTGGAGCTGTCAGACATACTGCATTTAGTTAGTTGCATAAACTAGAGAGTATTTGATTCTCCGAGTGTATGGCAATGGATTCACCAGAGCGTAGTAGGAATCATGTGAAACGAGATATAGAAGATAATTCCGATGTGAAAAGTGATTGGGCTGGGGATGATGAAGAATGGGAGGGTAGTGATAAGAGAAGGCACAGGTCAGGCAGGCTTAGAAAGCCCAGTAATGGAGAGGACGCCGAGGGATTAGATGGCAGTGGAAAAAGGAGAAGTTCTGGGGACAGGAGTGATAGTCGTAAGAGGTCAGGGGGTTCTATCAGAGTAGAAAGTGATGAAGATGATTATGACACGAAAAAAGAGCTGCGTTCTAGGCAAATAAAGAGAAAACAAGAGGAAAGTTCATTGGAAAAGTTGAGCAATTGGTACCAGGATGGAGAGCTGGAAAACCGGCAAGATACTGGAGACAAATCAGGGAGTAGAGGGCATGTTCGGGCTGATGAAAGTGATAGAAGGAGAACAAGCTCGAGACTATCGGAACATGAGAGTTCTCGTAGTGGAAGTAAAAGTAAGGAAGAGAAATCCCATGATGTAGAGCTTGAAAAATCAGTGGATAGGGATTCTAAACATTCAGAGAGGAAAGAAAGCGGACGGGAGAAAGGTCATGGCTCTTCTGAGCCAGGAAGGAACTCAAGGAGAAGATGGGATGAATCAGATACTGTTAGGAAAGGTGAAGAAAATCCTTATGAGAGAGCTGATATGAGAAGTGGAAAGTCTTCTGATTCTAGGTATGAGAGTGTTAGAGAAAGAAGTACGTCTTCCAGAAATGAACCCAATGAGAGTAAGAGCAGGGCTTTAGATTCAAGCAGTGAGAAAGGTGCCAAATCCAACAACAGGGAAGAGAGAAGAGTGGAGACTGAGAAAGGTAAGAGTAAAGGCTGGTCAGAAGTTGTAGAAGAAGATAATAAGGTTAGCCCTGTCAATCATGAAGACAGATCAACTAGGGAGAAACATGACAAGCACAGACAGCAGAGAACTCCCACCAGTAGGGATGTTTCTGAAAGTCGGGAAAGGTCTCTTAATACAGATGAAGATGGAAATACATGGATGAGAGATAAAAGTGCGAGAGAATCAGGGCAGTCTAACAGATCTAGAACCCCTGAGAGAACGGGGAAGCGTCATCAAGAACCAGAGCACTCTGAGATGGATTATGAAAGGAGCAGCGACTTAAAGAGGAAGGAACTCGACAAAGATGGTCGTAGGGATGAGAGATCAAAAGGCAGAGATGATAGCTGGAGCGACAGGAATAGGGATCGAGAAGGTTCAAAAGAGAATTGGAAAAGAAGGCAACCCAGTAGTAATGATAAAGATTCAAAAGATGGGGATGTTCTTTATGATCGTGGCAGAGAATGGGAATTTCCAAGGCATGGCCGTGAAAGGAATGAGAACGAAAGGCCTCATGGTCGGTCTGGTAGTAGAAAAGATGGAAATAGGGGAGAAGCAGTCAAAACATCATCAAAATTTGGGATTTCTAATGAGAATTATGATGTGATAGAAATCCAAACCAAGCCACTTGACTATGGAAGAGCAGAATCTGGATCCAGTTTTGGTAGGCGAACTGAAATTGGTCCGCAATCTGACATCAAATCTGCTCCTAGTGAGGAAGAGTGGGCATATATGCGAGAAGAAAGGGCAAGAAGGACTGATTTATATGGATCTGGGCCTTCTGGTGATGAGCCAAGAGACAAATACATGGATGATGGTACATCCATGCGTGATGCCAGTTCATGGAGGGATGAAATTGACTACCAGGCTGGGAAAGGAAGGGGCCAGAGGGGTACAACACCTGCACGCAATTCCAGTGGCCAAACTTCTAGTGGTGGTTCGCAGCCTCTGTATGGAAACCACGACCCAGGGTCTTTTGGTAGAGCTCCTCCACAAGGAGTGAAAGGGAGTAGGGTGGGAAGAGTAGGAAAAGGCAGGCCTGGTGGGAGAGACAACCAACAGGTTGGAGTCCCTATGCCCATAATGGGATCACCATTTGGACCTCTAGGAATGCCACCCCCTGGTCCCATGCAGCCACTTACCCCTAGCATGTCACCTGCACCAGGCCCTCCGATTCCTCCCGGTGTCTTCATTCCACCATTTTCCCCACCTGTTGTTTGGCCTGGTGCACGAGGGGTTGATGTCAATATGTTGGGTATTCCACCAGGTCTCTCTCCTGTTCCTCCTGGACCTTCTGGTCCGAGATTTCCTCCTAATATTGGAACTCCACCAAACTCTGGTATGTACTTTAACCAATCAGGTCCTGGAAGAGGGGGGCCTTCTGGCTTATCTGGCCCTGGTTTTAATGGTGGAGGGCCAATGGGACGTGGAATACCATCTGATAAGAATGCTGGGGGTTGGGTTCCTCCTAGAACTAGTGGACCACCTGGTAAAGCTCCTTCCAGAGGAGAGCAGAATGATTACTCTCAAAATTTTGTTGACACTGGTATGCGACCTCAGAATTTCATCAGGGAGCTGGAGCTCACCAATGTGGAGGACTACCCCAAGCTTAGGGAGCTTATACAGAAAAAGGATGAGATTGTAGCTAAATCTGCTTCTCCTCCCATGTACTTAAAATGTGACCTGCGGGACTTTGAGTTGGCTCCTGAGTTCTTCAATACAAAGTTTGATGTCATTCTCGTGGACCCCCCTTGGGAGGAATACGTTCATAGGGCCCCTGGTGTTGCTGACCATATGGAGTACTGGACATTTGAAGAAATACTCAACCTTAAGATTGAGGTAATCTGCTCTCCATCTTGTTTCTTTTTAGTAGCCTCTTAAATCACGCAATAGCATTTTGTTTGCAGATCTTCATGCATGTGCATTTCTCATACTGATTGTTATAAATTGGTTACAATTCATTTTAACGTTTGTCCATTTCTGAGTAATAAATTACCGACTCATTGGTATATGGCTGTGATATGATAATGATAATTCCCATACCAGTAAACTGCAAGTTGTCTTCACACTATTCATGTTAATACCTGGGGTTGTGAATCCACCATATAAATAGAGTAGTTCATGGTGCTACTACATTTATATTTTTCTTTGCCTAATTAATGGCATGTTTCCTTCATTTTGAATGGATAATTTACTTGTTCTTGTTGTTTCTGTTTACAGGCAATAGCAGACACTCCTTCCTTTATTTTCTTGTGGGTTGGTGATGGTGTGGGCCTTGAGCAGGGCCGTCAGTGTTTAAAGAAGGTATATTTTTAAGCATCTAGAGGAGTTTCACCTTGCATTAACACTATGTGCTGTTGAAGCCTTTTCATACTATATTTTATTGATTTTTCTGTGTGCCAGTGGGGCTTCCGTAGGTGTGAGGATATTTGCTGGGTGAAGACGAACAAAACTAATGCAACACCAGGTTTGCGACATGATTCTCATACCTTGTTTCAGCATTCAAAGGTAATGTTATTTATTCTGCATCATAGATGTCTGAAACTCGATATTGCTTTCTAACTTGCCTTGCAAATATGGTTATTGTTGGCTAAACTGTTTTTTACCTTGTGACTTGTTGAAGGAACACTGCTTGATGGGTATAAAGGGAACTGTTCGGCGTAGTACTGATGGTCATATAATCCATGCCAATATTGACACTGATGTAATTATTGCTGAAGAACCTCCTTATGGTTAGTACTTTTTTTTCTTTATATAGGTGACTCTGGGTTTGCACCAATCTGTCAAACATGTTTACACTCATCGTTTACATGCAGAACATGCATGGATTGAGCATTAGCTTTTTGTCAGGTTTCGAGATGTAATAAAAGGTTTTTGTGATGATGCATCTGCCTCCTCTTCTTGAGGAACCTTGTTAGGGAGCTGTTCAAGAAAAAGAAGAACCTTGTTAGGCAGAATGTGTCAACGTGAGATCTTTGTTTTTTTATGTGATATTATTGAACAATGATTCAAAGAGAAAAACGAAGTGCTGATCTGCAATTTTGTCAACATTTTAGCTCTGTGCTTCGTTTCCATTATCAACTCATTCTGACTGTTGCTTTATTCCTTAAATAGCAAAAAATAATCTGCTTATGCATGTGCTTGTTGTTAAAAGTATTTTGTGGATGGGCTATTTATAGCTTATCTGAGCACAACCATCACGTGTTATTCTTGCTACATGTATGAGTAAACCAGCACTTTCTAGAAACTTTTGTTTCCAAAACTGCAGGTTCAACTCAAAAGCCTGAAGATATGTATCGGATAATTGAGCATTTCTCTCTTGGTCGCCGAAGGCTTGAGCTCTTTGGTGAAGACCACAATATCAGGTCTGGCTGGCTGACTGTTGGTAAAGGATTATCCTCGTCAAACTTCGATGCCGAGGTACGACATCTTATGGATACAAAATCCGTTTTAGATTCTGAGCCACTCTCTTGATTTTGAACCCTTAATATGCTTAATTGAAGGGAATCTGGACATTAACATTTTTCCTTTGAACAATTGAACCTGACAAAAGCCAAAAAAGTGATTCGGTTTTACTTTCTTTTGCTTTCCTTACTGGGGATGTGCATCGACAAAATCAGCAAGAGTGTGCATAGGATCTGAACTCCCTACTGATGGTTGTTTCTCCAGTTTCATTGGCTAATACTTGAAATTGACTGATGAGGAATTTGGATATTTTCAGGCCTATGTCAGAAACTTCGCCGACAAGGATGGGAAAGTTTGGCAAGGAGGGGGAGGGCGAAATCCACCACCAGAGGCACCTCATCTAGTCATCACAACGCCTGAAATAGAGGCTCTTCGTCCCAAGTCACCCATGAAAAACCAGCAGCAACTGCAGCAGCAGCAGCAATCAGCATCCATTTCTCTGACAACTGCCAATCCCACCAACAGAAGGCCTACTGGAAATTCACCACAGAACCCAAATGCTATCAGTTTGAATCAGGAAGCCTCTAGCTCTAACCCCCCAACTCCAGCTCCGTGGGGTTCTCCGATGGAGGGCTTTAGAGGACCAGATGGTGGCAATATGCCTCCAGAGGATAAAGTTTTTGACATGTACGGATATGGTGGGCAGGCAAATGGAGAGTATTTGGATTTTGATCCGCACAGGCCAGGGAATTTGTTGTAACAAGAGGTTCAGCATGAACTGAGCTGTTTGTGTTCATCATAAAATTTTCCTCTTTAAAATATAAATGAGAGGTGGATTCCACGATAACTCGTGGGTGCATTTTTGTTTTTTTTTTTAATAACTGATACAGTAGAATTTTGTTGCAGCTGGTATCATAGAATTGGACTTTGCAAGGGACCTGGTGTGTCTGGGAGAGTACGAAGGGTTCCAAGTGTTGATAATGGGCGATAAGGCTGCAATGTAATTGGCCTGGATAGGTTGTCTGTTTGCATTTTGTTTTTGTATCAATTCATTTTTCTTCTTCTAATTATACTTCCAAAAAAAAAAAACAGATAAATCAAATGCACAGTAACAGTGGAAAACACTTTATAATAAATGGATGGCGATGCCTATGAGTCCTCCCAAAACATTCTTCAAAATGCCTTTTGAATCTGTTGGAACAAGAGCTGATTTCAAGAATAATTAACATTTAATCTTAGAATATGTCATGCTCTTATGAATTTTTCTTAAGAAGTCATTGTTGGTTCCCAACACTACTGAAACGAGCTAATTCTTTTAATAGTTGACTTTTGTTTAAATTGGAACATGCGGCACTGTTATTTATACGGAGTGATGTGAACGATAACTGGGATTAGTTGAGAGATTGACCTTAGGGTTCATATCATATCTCTCCTAATTATTTACACCAACTAGTATTTGTGTTTTGGTATGGTCAACACCTCTCTCTCTCTCTATCTCCATCTTTATCCATCTGGTAATTTGTTTATTTATTACAAACCATCCTCCACTACTTAGCAACCTGCCCTTGAAAACGGCATAAAAGGGAAATATAGTAAATACTGGAAGAGCCAACTTGTGCGTACTCTTACAATATTTGGTGCTTTTGGGGCATGGTGGAGCCTTAAATGTTAGGCCCCAAAGTTAATCCAATTCAATCCAGCCAACGATTTCTTTGGTAATTGTGCACGCCATCTTGTGTTTGTTTAAGAAGTTACCTTCTTCATAATTTTTCTCGCTCAAATAAATTATGTATTTTATGTGAGATTATTTTTACAAGATCATTCATGTCCAATGTGATGAAATTTTACATAATAAATTAGATCAATTTTTGATATTGCTGTTATAATACAAGTCGAAATATTAAACTTAAATGATTAACTTATTAAATAGTTTAACACATCATTTTTCTAAGCATATTTTAACCACTCTATACAAAAAAAAAAATCCCCCCCCCCAAAAAAAAACGATGTAATTCCTTTTTCTTTCATTCTAGAAGAGGTTGTAATTACAAGTCTTTTGAATCCTAGCCTTTCACATAAGAAGATTGAAAAATACCCAATTGGTTAAATGATCTTATTAAGTCAATAAAATAGTTGAAAGGAAAAAAACATGCTGAGTCTTTGAGACAAACCAATATTAGTTTGTAATTAGAGTTAGATAATGGTGGTTTAGCCAAACCAATTAGGGTGCCGAAAAAAGACAATACACATTACGGAAGGGCATCATAGACCGAGCCTAATTAAGATCACTACGTACATTAGCAAAAACCAAGGATAACCCGACAACCAAAATAACAAAAAAAAAAAAAAATATATATATATATATATATATATATATATATATAAACTTCAAAAGAATCTAACAAGAAATGATTACATACTTTTATTTTTTTTGTAATTTAAATCGAAATTTAACTTACCCATCATTTTTCAAATTTGTTTCATTTATATAAAATTAAATTTTATTAACTTAATAAATTATATAGGCTATGTGGGCATCAAGGTCTGTGGGATCTCTTAATCAATCAGTCTCTGAATTAAACATCAAATGCTTATTACAAACTCCACTATACCAAACAGCGGTAATAAATAAATGACATTAAAGTTTAAAAGAAATTATTATTATTTTTTAAAAAATAAGTTCTTAATTATTAATTTTCTAACAAACCATATCTTAAAATCATTGACAATGCCAGAAAAAAATAAAAAAAAAAACTTATCCTCTGCCTTACAACGTCTCTACACCTAAGCAAATTAAACAAAGAAATAAAAAAGCTATATCCATAAACATACATATATTAAAAAATCTAATATGGTACCAAACCCAATAAGCCAATCCATACATTTTCTTGAGGACCTTATTTGTTTTATATTTTATAAACATAACTAAACAAAAACTTTTTATGATCTTATTTATATATTTTAATTAATTATAATTTGTTTATATAATCATTAAATAGTATATTCCTAAAGATGTAATTATGGTGCAAATAATTTGGATTATAACTAATGTAAACAACTATAATTAAAAGATAAATTAATTAATCTGAATCATTTACAAAATAAAACATATTAAAATAGCACACTCACGTTCATAAGATAACAACGAGACATCCGTAGTGTATAGAAATCGAATTCTAAATATAATGAATCAAGTGTAAAACTTTTACATGAATCAATCTCGTAAATTCCGCAGCATTTATAAATTATATAATAAAAATAAATACATAAAATTTTAAATAAATGACATGGAAAAATCTGTTTATACAAGTAGAAATTAAAAAAAAAGAATTAAAAAAACAAAATTTCTCACTCCGGAAGCAATCCGTGCATGGATAAGGGCAGGGTGCAAGCAGATTCAATATCCCGATGACAGAGGGCCTAAAGCAGTGGAAGTTTCCTGGATTTAGTGGGAACACTAATGAAAAATGCATAAAGGAGAAGGAAAAGCACAGCAAACAAGGAGGATTCTTTGTCTTTTTACAACAGCAACAACTCCAACACGCACATCCACCACTCTCTGTACACACTGACACACGTACACGCACGTGCGCTCTCCTCTACGCGCTCTGTCTCCATGGCTACCGATTCACCATTTGTAAGATTTTTGCTCTCTGTAAAGGAAAACGATATTGCCACGTCAAGGACCCGCCTTTATCCAACCACCGCTTGCTCTTGCCCACCTGCCTTAGCTGTTCCTCACTGTAGCTTTGGCCCCCACTTTCTCCCTCTATCAACACGCACTCTTTCAGTTTCTCTCTCTAAGGAATTCTTTCTTTATCTGCAAGTGGGAGGAAAGGGTGGAAAAAAAAAAAAAAAGGTCTCTCTCTTCGTTTCCTCTTAATTTCGTCCCCGTATAAAATCGTCTCTCAAGACCCAAATCCAAACTGTTCTTCTCAGTTTCCTATCTTTTTCTTCTTTTCTTTTCCTTCTTGTTGCTTACTGCGTCCAGTATCTGTTCTAGATATTCTCTTTTTTGAAAGGGTACCTTGTTCTCTGTTAGAAAACTGTTTTCTCTGGTTATCACCTGAAATGCCTGCCTGGTGGGGAAGGAAATCCAGTAAGAGCAAAGAAGAGACCCAGCAAACCCGTCTCCAAAGCCAAAACCCACATGGCAATACTTTCTTGAAATTATCGCCCAAGGCTGAAGGTAGCAGCAAGAGCAGAGGCGGCAAGGACAAGGACAAGCCAAGGAGCTTTGATGATGTGACCATCACGCGCAGTTCGCAGCGTAACAGCAAGGAGTTCTCTGTGCTCGGACCTGTGTCATCGTCCGGTTTCTCAGGTTTTGACTCGGATTCTGGCGAGAAGAGAGGGCATCCTCTGCCTCGGCCATCTGTCTCATCGGCGCCAGGTGATCATGGAATTGGGTTTGGATCCGGGTCGGGTTCGGTTTCGAGCGTGAGTTCTTCTGGGTCATCTGAGGATCACCAGATTTTGAGTGATCAGGGTCAATTTGGTGGTTACAGGTTGGTCTCTTTGGGGAAATCTGGATCTTCCTTGGTTCTGGGTCTTTTGGTTGTTTGTTAGGTATCCAAGTTAGTGTTTGATAGATAAATTGATCATATTTTGTGGCTAAAGTTATGAATTGATTATTATTTATTGTAGCACTTAATGATAATTTGATTCAGTTTCATGATAACTGATTAGTTAAAAAAAAAATAAACAGACAGGTTTTATTGTCTCTCTCCTCAGATTTTGTTATGTCAGAGTTTGGTTGCTTTGTCTAAAGAGATTGTCCAGTTCTCCAATCCGTGGACGGGACATGGGTTTTTGCTGTCAGTTCTGTTCTATCAGTTTTCTCGGCCGCAACTTACTTCTGCTAATTTCTCTTTCACCTCTCTCTCTCTCTCTCAATGTCCGCGCTATTGCTGATACTGTCCGAATCTGATTGCTTCTGTGCACCGTGATCTTCTCCTTCCCATCAAAGTGTCACATCTGGCTTTGCTGTCTCCTGTTCTCTTAGCTTCGGGACTTGGTTTTGTATCCAATAACACAGGCTTTCTGTTTTCTCTCTTCCTAGGAATTTTCTGCGGCCTTTTTTGGAGCTAGTCCATTCTAATGTGCTGGCCTCTTCACCCCTTCAATAATTAGGACTTTACCCTGCTGATAAATTAAACTTATGGAAAAGAATTTCTCATTATGGAAGATTGTTTTACCTGTCTGGGACATGAAGCTCACCTTCTTCTAGTTAAAACTGATTCTAAATCTATGTATAGAGGACAAGGTGATATCACTTCGAGACTACACATCATTAGTTGTTTCTACCTTCATATCACTTTGAGCTGATTTTGGAGTGTATAAGGTAAACTAGGCATTGGAATAAAATAGTTTCATTTTGTTTTTGAACTGCAACTGATTACTGAAATCTATCACATGTGTTGGTTCCAGAGGTCAAGGTGATATCAAGTTCAAGACGAGACCAAGGAGCCCTGGCCCAGGGTCAAGAGGGCCCACGAGTCCCACATCACCTCTGCATATGCAGTTGTCTGGTGTGAGCCTCGAATCTCCAACAGGAAGGCAGGAAGATGGAAAATCTCAAGGTCATCAGCTACCTCTTCCACCTGGTTCTCCTACTCGTGCCGCCTTGGCTAGCCCAAGAATTGGGTTTGCTGAAAATTCTCCTCCTACTCTATCGAAATGGAAGAAGGGAAGGCTACTAGGAAGGGGAACTTTCGGACATGTTTACCTTGGATTTAACAGGTACTTATGACCCTTCTTCTAGGTTTAATTCTCACAAGGAAAGATGTTAAGATTTCAGAAATATGAAGATTAATCCCAGGATAGTACTTAAACCTGTATAATGTCTTTTCTGGTTACAATAATTTTGCTTTAAGAGAGGAGAAGTTATTTGTTGTTTTTTTTTTTTTCCCCAAACGAATTTAGATGTCTCTTATTATGGTCACTAGCTTCATAAAGAGAAGAAAGAAAAAAGCTAATCCCAAGGGCTAAAAATGATATACAAGAGCATTATAACAATCTCCTTCAAATGTTGCTTTGCTAACAACTGAATATGCCATTTGATAGTGAGAGCGGGCAAATGTGTGCAATAAAAGAGGTCAGGGTTGTTTCCGATGATCAGATGTCAAAAGAATGTCTCAAGCAACTGAACCAGGTAACTTATTTAATCTTTTAATGTCTAATCTTATCTCAGTTCATTTAGTTTGATGTTTGATTACTGTCAAATTTGGATTTCTATGTACATGTGATGAGATCACATAGAATTAGTTTGGAAGTTGCTTGTTTGATCATATTTCACTTTGGTTTTGTCTTGCCAACAGGAGATAAATTTGCTCAGTCAGCTTTCACATCCAAACATTGTGCGGTACTATGGAAGTGAACTGGTATGAGCTACTCTTACCTTTTCTTTAGGAGGAGTTGAAGCATGTTGTACATGGATAGACTCATGCACGAACACACATACACACGCTTGTCATTGAAAATTCCTGCTCTTACCACGATAGATATTCCAATTAATTCACATAGGCCTCATTTGGCATGTATGATAGAATTGGGATTGGATAATTTTTATCCTTCTGTATTTGGTGCAGTGATGCAACCAGTATAATCTTATCCCATCTCAATTTTTATCTTACTAAAGGGGGTTAAAGTTATCCCCATGAATTAGCTCCACTGCCACCATATAAAGAAGTTATTTTAGATTAATATAAATAAAATTGAAAAGAAAATTTCAAATTGAAGAATTCAGAAAATTGTATATGTTGATGAGTTAACTATAGTGCAGTCCAAACTTGTAACAAACATTTCATTGTATTGTTGTTATCCAATGTCAAGTCATTCCAAGCATTGGTCAGGACTATTTTTAGTTTTACCCACGTTACGCCAAACACAGAGACATCAGTAAATATAGTCCTAAACTAATCTCATCCAATCCTATCTATATGCAAATGGGGTTTTCAAGAATACATTAAATGTTGGATCTTGGTTCTGAAACAAACTGGGATTACCATGTTTTTCCAGGTTGAAGGAACATTATCAGTTTACTTGGAATATGTTTCTGGTGGCTCAATCCATAAATTGCTTCAAGAATATGGTCCCTTTAAGGAACCTGTTATTCAGAATTACACAAGGCAGATTCTTTCCGGGCTTGCCTACTTACATGGAAGAAACACAGTCCACAGGTACTTGATTGTCATGTCGACTCATGTGTGCAAAAAGCATCTTATTCTTCTTGGATTTTAAATCACCGTTTTTCAACTTGGCAGGGACATCAAAGGGGCAAACATATTAGTAGATCCAAACGGAGAAATCAAGCTGGCAGATTTTGGCATGGCTAAACATGTATGTATATCATGTTCTGGGCCTGTGTTGGTTTTTAGATGAGTACTTCAAATGTAGTGCCCTGACTTCGTAATATCAATTTTCTTTTGTAAAGTGACTGTAACAAATTGGAAAACTTTTGGACATTCTTTGATCTATGGTTGCTTGTTGAAAGCCCTGCTGACTTCTTTTGTTCGCAAAACAGATTACAGCTTGCTCTTCGATGCTTTCTTTCAAGGGAAGTCCCTACTGGATGGCACCTGAGGTCTCTCTCTCTCTCCCTCTCTAATACACAGAAACATGCTGGAAAAGAGACTGATCTCTTTTACCTCTTGTTAATCATTGTTATGTATTAGCTACCTTAGACTGATTATTTTTTCCCTGATCAGTCTGCATTTCATCGAGGCTGTATTCCTCATTTTCTTTTTTCCTGATATTTTAATCTTAGGTTGTGATGAACACAAATGGTTACAGTCTTCCTGTGGATATATGGAGCTTGGGATGTACAATCCTAGAAATGGCCACATCAAAACCACCATGGAGCCAATATGAAGGGGTACGATGAAGACTACTCAGAACATAATTTATTTGAACATTATGTTGTTTTGGCTAGCTTCAAAATGATTGTTGAGATCATAATTGTTTCATTTATGTTTGATTCAACAGGTGGCTGCAATTTTTAAAATTGGAAACAGCAAAGATGTTCCAGAAATACCCGATCACCTTTCAAATGATGCAAAAAGTTTTGTGAGGCTTTGTCTGCAACGAGACCCATCAGCACGCCCTACTGCTTTGCAACTGATAGATCATCCATTCATTAGGGACCAAGCAACAACAAGAGTTGCTAACATCAGCATAACCAAGGATGCCTTTCCTTATGCTTTTGATGGAAGCCGCACACCGGTATATAACTTCAATATCCTTCTATTATCTCTTGAAAATTAAATTGATTTTATAACGTAGCTAATAACTCTCCTTGAGCTCCAAGAAAACCTAAGACTCTAAGGATCTCAACATAACTTGTAACACTGGAAACCCTAAATTTAGCTTTCCATCTCGAGGAAAATGATGATGTGCCCATGGAAGACAAGATTTAGTTATGTATTATGGGCTGTATAGTAGGTTCTACATCAAATGCAAGCTGTAAATTTGATAGTTTTCTATCATTAGGGAATTTAGTTATTTGATTTAAGATTTACAGCTCGTTCAGATTTTCTACCTTCCTTCTTTGCGAGTTTGATTCTCTGCCTCTCTTCTCTTTATCCATTCTTCCTGTTCTTCTCTCTTCAGTATCTGTATTCTTTGGGATTAGCTCTTGCGCGATCAGGTCATTTTATTAGATTGTGATTGAAATTGCACAACATATGATATAAGCAGTGAAAGTTAGGAAATCTAATTACATCTTTTTTTTTCCCAAGCAGCCAGCGTTGGAACTCCATTCAAATAGATCAAGTATTACTCTGGGTGATGGAGATTATGCACTGAAGCCATTGGCTACAACCTCAAGAACCATAAGGAGCCCAAGGTAGGAACATACAACCTCTCATGTCTTTGCATGTTCTTCTTAACTGCAAGATGTTTCTGCATGATTCTAACATTGTGGCTCCTGTGCAGGGAAAATGCAAGAACAATCACATCTTTGCCTGTATCCCCTTGTTCAAGCCCATTAAGACAAAGTGGACCCACTTACAAGAGTTGTTTTCTTTCTCCTCCTCACCCAACTTACGCATTGGTGGGACGAAGTGGGTACAACTTGAATGAGTATGCAGTAAATCCACCGAGATCAAACCCAAGATACATGCAAGATCCGTGGCCTGAAACTTCTATATTGAGAGCACAAACACCGAATGCATCACCAAGAACAAGACAGATTTTATGAAAGTTTATAAAGGTAATGAAGGACAAACATCTGTTGTGTCTTCCCAGACTGTCTGATGGATTGTAATCATCCTCTTTTATATGCTTTGAAGAATTTGATGGTTCTATATAAGAACCCCTTGAATGGAGTAAGTGGCTCTACCTATAAAAACTTGAAAAGGGGAGTGATCAGGGGAAGGGAAACTCTTTGCGGAGGGAAGATGCCGGGTTTGTTGATCATGTGACACTCTGTTCTTGATTATTGTAAATGGAAGGCAGTGACTGTATTTGTAAAATTCATGTATACTAAACTAGTTGATAGTCCCAGATCATTCCTTATAGGAATCTATGTTTTAGTATTCCCTCTGTTATCTTGTACAGTGTCGCCCAGATATTATTAAAGTTTGCTAGATTTACAGGCAGGATGATGTTAAGACAGGTTAAATCTTTGAATCAAAAACAGGACATGTGTAATAAAGAGGGCAGATCTTGACGGGACAAGTTAGCAAGTGTTTGATACTGCAGCTTTCACAGAAGGCGGCTTCACCACTCGTGGATGCTTGAAACTGCTATGGGGTGTTGGATTGACACCTGTCCGTTAGGGGTTGATTTTGCTTGGTTTGTGTTGCGGGGTTGCCAACCAGGGAAAAATGACATCCGTCTGTGTTGACCTGTCGGTCCACTCAGGTGGACGCCCCTGCCTTTCGGTTTCTCACCATACGGACAGCCATTACTGCCTGTAGCTTTGGAGTCTGTAAATGCAGTCTTTGAATGATTGGACTGACGTAATTCCTACTGAACTGGTCTGTGGGCCACTGTAAGCCCTTGACTTTGCCAGTTTTTTAAGGCGGCTGGATATTTGATTTTCCTTGAGAAGAAACCAACTGGGTCTTGCCATGTCATGGCAATTTAATATTAGATTTTTTTGGAAAAATATTAATTTTTTAAATTTATTTTTTATTTTTTAAATTTGTTGAATTATAATTTCATTTATGCAAACATCATTTTTTTTATTTAATTCTTTTCTTTGATTTTTTTAAAGAAGTCAATTGTGTTTTTCTCCCCCCCCCCTTTTTTTTTTTTGTCGGACCTCTCAATTTTTAAAGAAACTTTCAACTTTTTTGTGCTTCTTACAAGGTCGATTGAGATACATGTACTCTCCCTCTAAGATTTGAATGAAAATAGATTTAACAAAAAAATAATTTTTTTGTGAGATCTCTTAATTTGTGTAATGTTTGTTAAGCCAATTATAAGTTACATACTATAGATCGTGTGTAACTTTAATAGCATTGGCTTTGTATAATTTTAAATATTTGGGTTTATGTAATTTTTTTTATAAATTTTATATAACCTTATTTATAAGTTTCATGTAATCGTGTATGTTTGTATGCAACATTTGCGATATGTTTGGATCATGTAAAGACTCTTTATATAATTTTTAGCTTTTATGGTTTGATAAGTGAATGATAGTTTTTTCAACCTTAATTAAAGGTATATTTTTGCTTGAATTTGAGATAATATATCATCGATACTAAAAATCATGTGCGCAGACACAAGTTGCTGACTATATTTTTTTTTTTGAATTTATATAATATATGGTAGATAATAAAGTCATATATTTCAACACATGACTATGGAAAATATATCAAATAAATAAAAATTATAATTAAAATTTATAAAATTTAAAATGAATTATGAACATATGTATAACATGTTATTACCAACTAAAATATTTATCTTACTAATGTGAAATTATATAGTCAATATTGTATGTCAATCTATATCAAATTTGTACTTCGATCTATATCTGAAAATAATATCTTTACGAAACTAATAATTTTACATAAAAATATATTTTTATACAAAATAATATCTTTATAGTATCAATAAATATGTTATCTCATACATGATAATAATAAAAAAAAGTTTTGAAGATTGCAGAAAAAGTTATATAAAACATAGTATTTGAAAGTAAGAGACAGCTCATTTATGTGACCTTATATTTCATATAAAGATAATAAAAAGCTTATATGAAGGTTACATGTGATAATAAGAAGCTTATGATAAAAGATTACACAAAAATTTAATAAACTTTACACAAATTGAAAGGTTTTATAAAGAAAAGCAAAGAGAAAAAAAGATAAAAAAAAGAGAAAAAATTGTTATTTCGTTCGACTAGTTAAAAGCACATATATTTCAAACTTAAAGAAAAAAACAAAAAAACAAAAATATCTTTAATGATTAAAAAAATAGTAAAAACAAAAAAATATACATTAATAAATAAGTTTGATGAGTTTTTATATAAAACAAAAAAATTTGGTATGCAAAGAGATAAAAAATAAAATTAAGTATTTCTGACACTAACCATTATTAAGTGCTTCTGTACGCACGTGCGATCAACCTGTTATCGTCATTTTACTTTTAAACTTCCTTCTATTTTCCCACCAGTTTTACCTACAAATTTCCCTCTCTTCCTTCCCCTGGAAGCTTTGAGAGGGACCCCAATTTCCCTCTGTTCTGTCCCACTTTCTCATCTCTTCCATCGCTGGAATCATCATCAAACAGACAAGGAAAGAGAAAGCAACAAACCGGTGAAGATGCCGATAGAAATGCCCAGAGGATTGCCCTTCTCTGTGGACACATTCAGTTCATCTTCCAAGAAGAGGAGGCACCATTTCTTAACGCATGCCCACAAGGACCACACCGCTGGCATCTCCCAGCATTTCTCTTTCCCGATTTACTCTACCCTTCTCACCAAAACTCTTCTGCTTCAACATTACCCACAGGTTTTTTTTTTTTTATTTTCTTTCTTTATTTCCATTTTAATCCTCTGATCCAGAAACAAAAATTTCCAATTTAATCCACGATGTTTCTCTTTTCCTTCTTCAACCCGACCCATCTTTTTCTCTTTCTTTTTCTTTCTTACTGTTTCGAAGTCTGATGTTTGGATTTTTTTTTGACAGCTTGGCGGTTCTCTGTTTGTTGGTATTGAAGTCGGTCAGTCGCTGGATATCAATGATCCAGATGGGGAATTTAGGGTTATGGCCTTTGATGCGAATCATTGTCCTGGTAATTCATGGTTTTTGCTTTGGTTTCATTGCAGTTCAATTGTTTTTCAATATATATATTTTCTGCTTAGGTTGGTTTTTGTATTGGGAAAATCCTGGTTGCTTGTCATGTTTCTTTGTTAATGGGATAGGCAAATGACATGGAGACTGAGATCTAGGCGTTACTAGGATTTCTACTCTGGATTAGTTTCTCTTCCATTTCCATCAAATTTAGGACAATAATTTTCAGCCATGGTTTTAAGTGAACTTGTCATCTGGTTTCAGAGACTTCCCTTTTTGAGTGAGATATTGTCATTACAAATGTTGTAATTTGGTCAAGACTGAATGTATGCTTGCTGTTTTAGAATGATGATTTGCATGGGTTATTTTTTATCCTAAAAATTCATTTACATACAAATCAAATGTTTTGATTCACGAGGAAAACTTGTGCCATGAGTAATGATCGTTACTTAGACACACGGAAACACATGTATACGGACATACTATATACACATACACACACATAGGAGTGCAAACAGGGAAGATGTTGCTCTACTCTTCTGTCATAATGTAACACAAAGTAATTTGGAATATCATTATTGACAGACGGTCCCTTCTGTTGCATGGATTATGTAAACTTCAGGAGCAGTCATGTTCTTGTTTGAAGGCTGTTTTGGTAACATCCTTCACACAGGAGATTGTAGGCTTACCCCTGAGTGCCTAAAATCTTTGCCAGAGAAGTATGTAGGCAGTAACAGAAGAGAGCCACTATGTCGACTTGATTACATATTTCTAGACTGCACATTTGGGAGATATTCTCAGCGATTCCCCAGCAAGCATTTGGCAACCCGCCAGGTACTGTTGTTGACCTCCCCTAATCATATTTCATAGATTGCTAGTTGCTCTTGGACCTGGGATGCAGCTTGTCTTCAATAGCTGCGTAAGACTTGCCTGCTTTATACTGATTTTCTTGTGTGAGTAATTATTATTTGGATTTTGCATGTTTATCCATGCATGTATATATTGTGTGTGTTAGTCTTATCTATTAGGCACACATTGTTTTAGCTAGAGCGGAAAGTAAGTGGGAATAATGTTTTTTTCACAAGCGAGCTCGCACTAATAATCATATATGCACAAGCTTTGTTTCACAGTTAGTACCATTGTCTATTGTGGTGAGCTGCAACGTTGTTTTAATAATACTAGAGATGGATATACATATGTAGAGGATTGACGAGTTTAATGATGCTTGGCATAAGAAACTTTATTTTGGTTCCAGAATATGGCTGCATACCTCCAATATTGTCTACTTGTTCCTAGTAATATTGGAACCAACTTATCTTCTCTGTCCCCCGAGAATTTTTTTGCAGCATGTTTATACTTGCAGATTGCAGTCATCGTATACGTGTCTAGTGTATGTTCAGAGCTGTATCTGGATTGCATGTTTACAATTATCACAAATTTTCCTTATGGGCATTCTGCAAACAATTGTTTGTGAGTAGAGACACGGATTCCCTTCATCTCAATGTAGATATGTGATATATTGAGTTTTCCATCTGCTACTGATTTTCATGCATGCAAGAACCAGCTTTGAGCTGATCCCTGCCATGGGTCTTTTTAATTAACCAGAAAGTGTTACTGCAACAGTCACTTGAGTATTTTTCATATATTATCATTTTCTCTAACTAGTAAAGAAAATCATCAAGGGTGTTAGGCATTGATTTCTCTGGACTGTCACTGAATCAACTTTGAGTAAATTCTTCACATTCATCTAGGTTCACTGTCGAAAGCCCTGTATCATGTGCTACTCTGCCGAGGTGCTCTGGTGGGTGTCCGTGTGATGTACTTTTTCCTGGTGTCAATATTTGTTTCCATTTTAAGTTAAATGTTAAACCCATATTTTATTCATGATATTTAAACAACTACTTTTGTAACCAGGTTATTAATTGTATATGGAAGCACCCTGATGCATCTGTGGTGTATCTGAGTTGCGATCTTCTGGGTCAGGAAGAGATTCTTTCAGAAGTGTTCAAAACATTTGGGTCCAAGATATTTGTTGATGAATCTGAAAATCCAGAATGTTTCCAGTCTTTGATGCTAATAGCTCCCGAAATCCTGTCTCAAGATCCTTCTTCTCGTTTTCAGGTGTTTGAGGCATTTCCCAAACTGTATGAAAGGGCTTCTGCAAAGCTTGCTGAGGCCAGAGTTAATTTCCAGCCTGAGCCCCTTATAATTCGCCCCTCATCTCAGTGGTATGCATGCGATCAAGAGTATTCTGAAAGGGGAAGTCATAGAAAACTGAGTTTTGAGGAAGCAGTGAGGGATCAGTTTGGTGTTTGGCACGTCTGTTACTCAATCCATTCATCCAGGGAAGAATTAGAATGGGCTTTGCAACTTCTTATGCCTAAATGGGTTGTTTCAACAACTCCCAGTTGCAGAGCTATGGAGTTAGACTATGTTAGGAAACACTGTTTGGGTGGTCAAATTACTCCTGACGACCCTCTGTGGAAGCTTCTAGACATTGATGTTAGAGGTTCTCCAAAGGCAGCCAATCTATCAGCCAAAAGTATGGGTTGCTCTCCTGTGGTTAAACGGCCCACCCAAATCTCTGCTGAAATCAAATTGCGACCATCTTCTATGATGAAAGAGCTTTTGAGCCAGTCTTCCCCAAGCAAAAGGTTACCTGTTACACTCTTTGGTAGAGCAAGATTGGGTCTTCTGGATCCTAATTACCCACAAAAGGAGAAGATCATTTCTGTGAACACTGAAGCTCCACAAAATGTTTCCAATGGAGTAAAACAAGAGTTATTAATTAAGGAGGTAGATGCTGAAGTGCATATTGAGAATAAATTTGAGAACAGTTTGAAAGTTGATGTTGATGTGGTGCAATGCAGGGGAGTGGTGGAAAAAGAAGTTTGTGAGGGTGATTCTCTTTCCCCCAGTGGCTCCTTCAAGAGCTTTAATGAAAACATGAGAAAGCTTTACAGGTCAATGAACGTTCCTGTGCCTCGACCCCTTCCTTCCTTGGTGGAACTTTTGAATTCTAATAAACGGGCCAAGAGGAAATTTGACTTGTAGGTTTTAGCTGCAATCAACAATGGATATGAGATGTGATATTTGTAGTATCACAGGAGAGCTGAGCAAAGCTGCAGTTCTGGGGTTGATTTGTTTTTATTTTTTAACTGTTTGAATATCTTACTTGAATATAGCCAAATAGGAAAGAACAGAACTACCACCTATACAACATACTCTTGTAAATTTTTTTATTTTTTTATTTTCATGTCATGATAACCATTGTTTTTCCCCCCTTATGAATAAAGGGCAGAGCAGTTCATATTTAATGCTGCAATTGTTTATAGAAGAAAATTTGATGCTACAATTAGAGTCCATTTAGTAGTTTTGTGGGGAGAATCTAACCTAATATGTCATGGTAATCTTCCACTCAGAGGCCATTTCAAATTCAAACTCAGTAACTTTTCTTCCTAGTGCAGCTGTGAGTCTCTTTTTCTCCTCATGGAATAAAAGTTGGGCTACCCAGTGAGTAATTTTGAGATTTGTAACTTCATATATCTAAGGTCATTCCTCTGCACTCCCTACATCAGAGTGTAAATATAATCAACTACAGCCCTCAGTCATAGATTCATGGGCATCTCATGAAGAATTAGTACAACCATAAAAGCTGTGTGTTTACATTATAACTTTGCCAAAATCATATAAATGTCCAAATCCATTGGAACCAAATGTCATAGATGTTGAGAACACCTCTAATCAGGAAGACTATGAGTAAGTTAAGGATTTGCACATGGTAGGACTTAATTTTCTAAACTCCAATCAAGATTTACATGACTAATCTCTTCTCATTTCTTGTTTGCTTTACCTCCTATTAATTTTAAGTCCTTGCAAAACCAGCAAAGATAAGAAACTCAACAGTCTTCCTTATTATAGCTAATGAAAGCTTTTTCTTTTCATCAGAATTACAGCCAATGAAAGTTAGGAACATGTTGATAACATAAATAAAACAACAAGATGTTTAGATCTGGCTGTGTTTTTTGTTTTTGCCAGCAGTGCCATCAGTGAAACTCTTTAACCAAGTTCCAAGATAAGTAGTTCACTTAACTAGCCTGTCTTCCTCTATCTTTCCATTTCTCAACTTAAAAAAAAAAAAAAACTCATCTGAGATAATTTCTTTCAAGTTTTTAATTTAGAATGTACACTACATACTTTCCTTTCTTGTAGTACATTGGTTTTGACAATGATGCGACCCTAATTACCAATACTGATGTCAAAACCAGAAAGTTCGCAAGATTTGCTGGCACTGGAAAATCCTCATATATTTCACCAAGTTTCTAGTGAGAAACTCAATGGTAAATCTTCAGAAGCACAAACTTTTTCTTTGGGAGGTTGATTCACAATCTCTCATAGTCCAGCTTATCCGACTGCAGGCCAGAAAAAAGAACATCAGATAAGGCTTAAGCACAGTGATACTAAACAAATTGGGCAGTGGAAGCTAATTCCTTGCAAGAGCAGGCTCCTCTAGTTCTTACCAAAATAAGAGTTCATCCTTCTTCAAAACATTATATCAAAGGCAGTTACTAAGATAGGCAAAGGAGTGTGGCCTTTGGATAAGTTTGTGCAAGGCATGTTTTTGTTGGTAGAGCTTATTTCTATTAATAGTAAATACTGCATGCAAGTACAGAATGAATATTGGAGAAGTTTAATGATTATCTAGATTAGGTTCCAGAATGAACTTTGGCTCCTCCAACTTAGTATGAAGGATTCATTACAGTCTAGGTTCAACCAAGGACCATGATTAGGGTTAATTCATCATGAAGCAAATGGAATTAGCTGCTAATAGCACCTTAATAAGCATGTCTGTTGGAAGCCAAGCAGGTGCAGTTGGGATGCCAACCCATGCAATCTGTCATCAAAAAAGGCAAGAAAAAGGCAACAGTTTATTTCTTTCTAAATAGTAAATACACATATTTCATGGATGCAATGTATAACGAGAGGTTCTGGAACTGGTATCTTGCAAGATGGAGCTGGTCAGAAATTTAGTAACAAAAATTAGGGTACGAAAAGAAATATTAAGGGAAATAATGAGATAAGTACATAGAATATGTTGGAATAGAACCATTTTAATATTCTAACATATACAACATTCACATAAGATTGTTTTTTTTCATGAAGCTTACGCCTCAAATGAGTATAGGTCTTACAGAAACCTCTGCAGCCAAAAGGAAACCAGTTAAGTTAATATTTTCTCAATAAAAGCTCCTCTCTCTTCTATATACAAAGAGCAGAAGCCTATCAAAAAAATGAAAAAAAAAAAAAGAAGAAGAAGAAGGAAAGGGCATATAATGGAAATCAAACTTACCAGTGCATACTCGCCTGTCTCAAAAATGCGTACATCCAAGACCTCAAAAGGGATAAGAGCATAACATAATTAGCAACTGAGATGCCATAATAGAAATCTATGCAACTTGCCATTCTATCCGATGATTTTTGCTTCATGGTTTAGTGAAGCTACCTCACCACGATCTTCATATATGTAATCCAAGCCTTTGTAGTAAGGTGGATGCCCCACTGATAGATACTGAAAATAAAACAAGACATGTTGGTTTTCCAATTCATCCTGCTGCTAAGCACTATTAGATGCAAGTTCAAAATGGCAAAGACCATTCTGTGTAACCAAATGGGCATATAACAGCCTAGCCAAATAGAAAAAAAGGAGATAAGGCCACAAAGCTAAATTTATATTAATTTTGTTTTCTCTTCCTTGGGATTCTATTAGGATGAGCAAAAGTGCAAGTTCTTGTTATATCTAAAATGTTTTCATGCTTATCCTCTCATGTTAAGCATATTGTAAGTTGTACTCTTTAACTGTAATCTACTACTACCTGGCATTCGGTTAGTTTGAGTTATATGTGTTCCCAAAAATAATAGCTTGTAATAACATTAAATGTCCTACTACAGAAAGCAATCCCTTAGAGAATGATAGCTAAAAAGAAATAATAAATTCTCTTACAGAATTACAAATTTTTCTCAGAATATTAATCGTGTAATTAATTGCTATACGCAAAATTCATGCGGGCAAAAATTTTTTTACCAGAATTTAAAGCTAAATTCTTGTATTCATCCAAAACAACATTCTTTCGTATAAATTAAAAGAGTGTTGACATGATCTCAGGTTGATATCTTTACATAAATACAAATATGCTCAAATACATTTATAGACACACAGCACATATAAAAGTCTCTAAATTGAACTTTCAAAAACAACTGAAGGCCCAAAATCAGAAAGACAGAAACGGTGCTCATCCCCAAGTGGTATTATACATCTAAACCCTGAAATTAACTTCACCTTAGAGTGCAAAAGTGTAACAGAGAATGACCATCCCTATATGTTTAGCAAAATGTCCATATGAAATCTTGTTTCAGAAATTCGCTACTAACAATGTGAACTCACATTGATGCTGTTGAGGTACTTCTCTTTGTCTACTCTCACAATCTGACCCTTCTTCACTGTCCAAAAAAGTTACCCATCCAGTGAGCCAACCGTTCAATTCTTCCGTTGTTTCTACATTAACATAATTTATGAAATGAACTTCGAAAAAAACTCACTCGAATAAACCGGTTTTTTTGGAGGCTTAGGAGGGGCCTTGCTTGCCGGTTGAGCATTAGTAGACTCCTCGCTTTGTGTCTGCGCGATCTTCTCCTTTTCTGGTTCAGCGGCGGCCTTTATGGCTCCATTTGGAAAACGACAATTGTTTCTCTTTGAATTAAGTGGGAAAGGACAGATGCGCGAGAAAGAAGAGAATTGCGAGAAAGTTGCAGAGAAAGCCATGGAAGAGAGAGAGAGAGAGAGAGCCTTGTTTCTCGGTTTGCAAGAGTGGAGATAAGACTTGATGATCCTTTCCAATTCCTAACGGCCAGACCACGAGGTTCGCCGTTTGGGTAAGCAATGACAATTCGCGCGGTCACAATCATTGGGGATCCCATCGTAAATATGCTTTCATTTTATGGGTATTCTAGTAATTTGGTCTATTTTCGATGAGTCAATTACAAAATCCTTCTCAGAAGTAACTTACCTGCAAAAATATTTACTTCAACAGCTGCTTAAAATTACTAATATCAATCACCGATTCGCAAGTACGTCTATGTGCTCTTATTAGCTATGAATCTCTCTACGGCTATACGCGCCTCTGCGCCTCTCCTTCCCTTTCTTCACTGTGCCGCGCCTACCAGGTTCAAAACCCTACTTCTTCTTGATCTTTTCAATATTGTATAATCATCAGCTTGTGTAAGTATATTGGGGGATAGTTGTTCACCTAGGCAATTTATCAAACAGAGGCTGCGCATTACGTATTGGTTCTTCTTCTTTATGTTAAAGACTGTTACTACTTGCAGCATTGGTGTTACTGAGAATGTGGCCATCGAAGGTCGTAACCTTAACTTCTCCATAAGGACAAGGCAGGGGAAACTTATACCGATTCTCAAAGACTGTTCCCTTCAGATTCCTTCGGGCCAATTATGGATGCTTCTTGGCCCTAATGGCTGTGGCAAATCTACACTCTTGAAAGTAAATTTGTATTTAATATTTGGCTTTCCGGCATTTGTTGTCTACTAGAATAATTAGCAATGGGAAAAGAAAAGTAATTATTTACTTTATAATGTCTTGAGTCATCCAGATACTGGCTGGTCTGCTGAATCCGACAAATGGCACTGTATATGTGAAAAGACCGAGAAGTTTTGTGTTCCAAAATCCCGACCATCAGGTTGGTGTTTTCTTTATATTAATTTTACTTCTCTCCAATTATGCATTTTGAATTTTCCTGTTAATTCAGAGTAGGGAGCAAAGTTTCTTTTCTCTCTTGCTTGTTGAAGATGTTTTTCATCTTTCATTTCTCTTTCCAGCACTCTTGTAGCAATCTTAGATTATGTTTCAGCTAATATAATGAGGGAAATTATTAATAGCTGATTGGACTCTGAGTTGTTAATTGTTGTCATCACCGCTCTGACCTCTCACTCTGCTGCTATCATTGATTCTCCGTGAAGCGGCTGGTAAATTTTCTCAAATTTATGGAGGAAAATATTTGGATATCCTTTGAAACAGTTAAGAAAAATGGTGACAAATTCTTTTTTTTTTTCGTGTATATGGGAGGTAACCAAATTCAGATTTTGGACTCTACTTCTCACAATCTGAGGCAATAGTACTGAAGCAATCTAGCATGCTTAAGTGTTATGTCATCAGCAGATGGACTGGTAATTCTAGGACTTGTCAACTTTTATGAGGGGCTTCATCCAATCCAAAGGACATGCAGAAGTTTGCAAAATGAATGTCTGAGTGTCTAAGAAAATCAGACATTTTAAGCAGAAGTTTCTGGGTTGGACTATGTCAAGCCCATGCTCCCTTCCCCAGGCATAACATCTGACTTTAACAATTGTATTTTCATCTTAAGCTTGAAATCATATTTTGTTTGTTTCTATTGGTTTTAGTGGGATGAAATACCAACTGAGCAAGTTGTTTTCTAGCTGTAGAGCTGTCAAATTTTAGAAGAAGCAACTTCCACGATCTTTGGAAAATCTTCTTTTGCTTCAGGTTGTGATGCCTACAGTGGAAGCTGATGTAGCATTTGGCCTTGGCAAGTTTAACATGACTCCTGATGAAGTCAGATCCAGGGTGCTTAAGTCTTTGGATGCAGTCGGCATGTCTGGTTATATGCAGGTTGAAAATGCGAACTCCTAGCTATATGATAGTCAAAGCATATGACGAATATTGTTTAGGGATCTTGGAGGGTTTACCATTGTATTTCCTTTCTCAGAGGCCGGTTCAAACCCTTAGTGGTGGTCAGAAGCAGAGGGTTGCTATTGCCGGTGCTTTAGCTGAAGCATGTAAAGTGCTCTTATTGGACGAGCTAACAACCTTTTTGGATGAAAGTGATCAGGTAAGTAATGGTATAGCAGGCACAAAATAGATTATGATCAGCATTTAACTATCTCAAGTTGTTTAAAACATTCACAAAATGGTGAAATGAGTTATTAGGAAATTAAAATACATCATAACCTAACCAGTCTTTCAAGGATTGATTGCATTATCAACTTCTTTCCCCATGACAATCCCACAAATTTTTTCATTTTTCTTTTTTCAAAAATAAGAAAAGATTCGTGTAAACTCTTAATGTGAAATCAATTATGCTTACATAGTCTGTTGGCCTAGCTTGATCCAACTATGTGTTATAACATAGTATAGGAGGCTGAGGTTATACCAAAGGATCCTTTTTTCTGTTTGAGGGCTGAGTATTAAGCTGCTGAACCTTTCCCTTTTTATGTTATGCCAGCAGTATTTGTTCAGGCAACTTCATTTCTCTGCAACTAATATACTACTTGCAAATATTGCTCTGACACTTGGCAATGCAATACTAGGCAGAGAGTACCTTGAACACTGACCAAGTTTTACCATAACCTGTCTTTAAAATTTCATCAAAGGGATTATAATCACACTCAATATTTTTTCATGCTTTTCAATTTGTAGCTCATTGTTTTAACTTCATAAATATGATACGAATATTGCCAGTTTCTAATGATGATGTATCATGTGTGCTCTTATATGATGATTTACCATAGGAAAATGGCCTTTGGATATTGTTCTCTGGGGTTGACTTTCTTTCTAATGTATATTTTTCTATTAATTTTACAAGATTGGAGTAATAGAAGCGGTTAAAGTTTCGGTAGATAGAAGTGAAGAAGTGACAGCATTATGGGTCACCCATCGCCTGGAGGAGCTGGAGTATGCTGATGGTGCAGTTTATATGGAGAATGGTAAAGTAGTCATGTACGGTGATGCAGCAAGTGTATATGATTTCATTAGAGTAAAACAGGCTTCTTACATTGAACAAATTAATTCTTGAAGTCTCTGTTTTCTCTTGAATGATTCTTTTCTTTTATTATTACTTTTAACCAAAAACTTACACAGTAATATTACCCATTTCTATTAGTAATATAGATTCCATATTTTTTCCGTCAACCAATTACAACTTATTGGGACTTTTTTTTAGAAAAAAAATTACAATTCTAAGCTACTTATATTTCGATTCTATGAAATCTTGTTTTTAACATTAATTTATGTTTTACCTTCATATAAAGTGTACAATATTAATATAAAATGTACAATACCAAAAATCTGCTATTCTTATCACAAAGTTGAATCTAGTCAAGCATTTTCACTTTCTCAATATTATTTGATGAAATAATATTAATTTTGCTGTAAAACAAAAACTTTTGAGTTTTAAATATTGATTATTTTGAAGCTTTTAGTTAACATGAACTACTTTTATCTCTTGAGTTACCCATTAACAACAGCATCATTAGAACTTGAGTAATTAAGATTATGTCCATTTGTTATATGTGAAGAACAAAGTGCCTTTACAAGGGACAGCACAAGTAATAAAGAAGTTATTGAGCCATTTTCCCATGGCTTGCTTGTTATATCTTAATTTTGTTCTTAATAATCTTGTTTTTAATTTTTTTTTACAGTTGAGAATAAGTTTATTTATTTTTTTATTGTTTAATTTTAATAAATTTTTTCCAATTAAATACACAAGACAAAAATATCACACGTCACATAATAAAACTATGATGATTTTATTAAATATAAAATGATATATATCATAGCATGTGAGTTACAAGAATAAAATCTCAAACATCACGAATTTTAATGAGTTTTTAACTTTGGGTTGTACTGTGATTTATGATGTTAGAAGTGAGCATGTTGGCATGAGCTTGTCTTATCCTTGACATGGGCTTTAGGCTTCACTAAGCTCAAGTCAGAACGCTGGATCATATCCAACAATAATATTTGGACAATATGAGATTTAAGGATTTATTCAATGTATCAAAGAGCTTATGCAAACAAGTGATATATCTATGTTAATTTGACTATTTAATTATCTCCCGATGTTTCATAAAATTGAACTTGCCAAAAATTAGATCTTAATCTAATAGAGAAAATACACACCAAAAAGCTGCAGAAAGAGCAGTTATGACTTGTCTTACAATGAGCCTCTTTGTTTAATAAATCAGTTCAATAAATGAAGAGTATGGTCATTCTCCACCCACCAAAAAGGAATCGGAGTGGATCTCCATCCGACACACCCAAGTTTCCTGAGTTCTTTTAGTTAAAATGCCTGACGGCATTACAATAATGGGTTTGGTCAGCCTGCATTTTTTAAATCCCCATCCACTTTGCCACATTTTTCTTCCTTCCATCATTGAACCATAATTTGGATTTTGTTATCTATGTTATTATATTTTTTAGATATTATACTATCATTTTCATTTATATATTGTAACTATTGTTTATTTTAAATTTATTTTTAAATTTATTTTTATAATTTTTTTTATAGAGCTAATTGATAAAAATAGCATAAAAATTTTTTCAAACTACAAAACTAACTGAATATTATTAAATTATATGTGTTTAACTTTTTTTTTTTCATTGTGAAGATTATGCAACCTTCCCCTTTTGGTTATGAAAACGATCATGCTTTCACTAACATGTAAAGATAAAACTCTCTTTTTAATCTGAAAATACAATACACATATTGTACTATACAGTAACTCAACAAGCCATCGTCTTTCACCTTTATCTTTTTTTTGTCCGTTCACTCTTGTAAATTCATTTTCTCCATGGCAAATTGCTTCTCCACTAAGAACAACCTTATTCTACCACCTCAACTCTTTTATCTTTTTATAAATTGATTGGATTTTGACATTCTTGAAGTGGTTTTCATTCTTTTAATGGTTGTATTCAATGAAAAAGATGACCAATGAGATAAAGAACGTGTAATAAGGCTAGATCGATTCATTGGAATTTCTTTCTAAAAGTACTATAGATGATTCATCATCTTTGATTCATCTTTTTTCTTCCATTGAGGGTTCATTCTCTTTAATTTTTTGTAAGGATTGAGAGACAACCAAGATAAGGACCGAACCCTATAATTTTTAGGTTCATTTAAAGTTTATTTTATGGTAATGTTTTTGTTCATGTGCAAAAAATGAAAACCTATAATATATTTTTTGAATTTTTTTTCCAGCCAGGTCCATTTTTTACGTGTTCATGTGAACCTTTTTGGATTATTTTCGAGTTTACATTGAACCCACGTAAGAAACATATTCTTTTTATTTTAAAATTTTGTATTATACGAATGTGTAGTAACTTTTAGAATTAATATATGTAGATACATATTAGCTCTATGCATATGTGATCAGTCATTTTGAGTGATAATTATTTTATTTGCACAGATAATGAATTATGTGTGATAGTAGTGATGTATGTTTGATGATAGTCCAAACCTACTATCTTTTTAACAAATTATATAGTTGCTTATTTTGACTGATTTAGACTATTTGACATTATCATATCATGGATCTTATTAACATGATGTAGAAACTATTGATAGTGATTTTTTACAAGTAGCCCTATAATTTCTAAACTTGTTCAAAGTTTACTTTTTGGTAATATTTTTACTAAAAAAAAATCTAATTGTCAAAACTAGTGATTATGCAAAGTAAATACTAGACATCATAATAAAGATTCTAGATTTGATTAAAATATATGAATGAAAAATATAATGTTTAAACCATATGCCTTCTTTTATGCAATGAAAATCGATGCAAACACCCAATGAGTTGACCTATAACTTCGATGAATAAAATCTTACAAATTTCAATCACATTTCATAATTTATTGATTCATATTGTAACAAACTCTTGAAAACTCCTATTTTGTCTTTATGCCTATATATACTTCACAAATTTCAATCATATTTTATAATAGAATATTATTATGAATGATCAAAAATTAAGAAATTCAATACATTATTTCAAAACTCATTCCTATTTGATGCATATAATATTAAAAACTAAATATTTTTATCATACTTTTATTATACCTTCACAATGATATAGTGACGAAACAAAGATTTCGAGGATAAGATGCTCAGTATGGGGCTTTGAAGGACTTCTCACAATGATCCCTTTAACACAAACTCGTTCGACGTGATGAATGACTTTTTGAGATAATCGACGACAAACTAAAAGGCAACAAAGTAAGTGAGGTCGAGAAGGTGAAGGCGACAATGTGAGAGAGACGAAAGAATGGAAAAAAAAAAAAAGGAAAAAAAGGACCAATTTACGTGGAATATGGGTTACGATAAAAAATGGTTCAAAGATAGATTTCGAGATTGACAATCAATGGCATGACGTGAAAAAATTGATTTTATCAATAATCTAGCTTAGGTGATAAAAAATAGAGAATGAGGGAGATAGAAGAATATGGAGAAAAAGGAAATGAATAAGCTTTGCACAACACGATAAAGATTTTAGGAGTAGCTTCAAAAGTTTTAAAAAATTAAAGAAACCAATCATTGTAATATTTTGGATAAAAGGTTGTAATCGATTAAGATCCATTGACCGAGTATTACTCAACTGTAAATGCATTTAGAATATAAAAAAATAAAACTATTTATTTAGAAATTGTTTAATATTTTTGTTATCGATCAAGTCATTTTATATTAAAATATTTAAAAATTAAATTGTATATTATTATTATTATTATCTTTAAACTTTTTTTGCAAAAGAAAAGGGGAGCACTTTTCTTAGGGATGGGGAATGTTATAAAAGAAAGAAGCTCACGGACTCGGTGCTTTACATGCGATTTAAACTTTGAATTTTTTATTGGATATTACAAATCATTAAATCTTTTGTGCCACTACAATTACCTTTAAACTTAACTTATCAAAAACTTAAACCATAAATGTTAACTTTGTAGTGTCTATTTTATTATTATCACTATTTTTATTTTTAATTAAAAAATTAAATAAAACAAAAAAAACAACTTAGATAAGCAACGGAAGTTAAGAAGAAATAAATAAAGTGACTTTCATTGAAATGAATAAAAAAAAATATTTGCCACATTGATAAAATTAAATAATTGTTTTGTAAAGTTGAATTAAATTGAAATTATGTTTATATTATTATATGTTTAATTTTACTTTAAATAAACTTGATAATAATAATAATTTTTATTTACACTTAAAATTATTAATAAAATAAAAATAGTAAAATGTAATATTTATTATAAATTTGTATTACATTATAATGATTATTTACATTCATTTGAATTTTTCAATTTTTTTCAAATTTATTTATATTATTTTAAAATAAATGTTTGCAATTTGTGGTTGCGGACACGAACATTACAAACAATCAAAATTTTCATTTGATTTTTTTCACAAATTTATTATATTAATTTATAATAAATATTATTTGATGGCTTAAAAACTAACATGAAAATAATGTTTTATTGCAAGTTTGGATTACATTATAACTAATTAATGAATATTTATTTGTGAATATTCGGCAAGTCAAAACTTTTACATCTATTGATGAATAGTTTTTGAATAATAAGAAATTTCAATAATTAAGTAATTCAATGTAAGTGAATCAAAGCATTATAATTGATTTGTTTATTGTAGTAGAAAGAGAATAGTGTTGTGAAAAGAGAACATGGCAAAATTTATTTTATTGAAAATAAATTATAAGAGAAAAAAAAAAAACAATGTATCGAGATATTGGATATCTTAATCTTGTCATTTCTTTATCAATCTTCACCCATAAAACATCGAATTGATGATTATTGACCTCAATTTATTTGAATGCCTAGAGTAGAGATAGATTGGTATTTTCAACCTCTAATGACTTTCTTAATTTGGCCTATATGTGTTGCCTTTCTTGCTAGTAGAATTAGTTTGGTCGGAATAGTCCTATCCAGCTGACCCTATGGATGGACCCATGTCGTGCACCCATGAAACCAATAATAAAAAGGGACATTTGTGTTTGTAGTCGTCCGTATAAGGGTATTTGTATAAATAACCAACATTAGTAATGTATCTTTTTTTAGCACTTTTTAGACACTTTAAGACAAAATTACCCTTTGGCAACATGTGCAATTACTTATTTGTCCAAATATAGAATCCCAAAAGTCAAACATCTGAAACATCTCTCTTTCCCTCTCTTCTATCTGTGGCGGTAAACTTCATCACTTAGCTTCGTCTTTCTGCATTCAGTGTTTGTTCATTTCTTCGCTTGCATTGTAAACCGACCTTTGAAGATTATCCACAAGCTACTGAAGAACTCCGAAATCAATAGCGGTATGGTTTTAACTTTTCATCACTTAGCTTAAATTCTTCATTCCTTTCTGTTGAATACACACGAGTGAAAATTCTCCCCTCATGTCGCTGTGCATTTTTTAATTTTTCTTTTGATACGTTAAAATAAAAAAACTGGTTTGGGTATATTACCTATTTTCAATCTTCGGTGACTGAGTGCACCAATTTCTTGCTTTAGGTGCATCTATGTGCATCTGTTCGCTAATTCGTATCATGTTAGGTCAAAACGCAACTAATTTTTCAAATCGTACCAAGTTTTATAATCGTACCAAGTAATCGTACCCAATTCTTCAAATCGTACCAAGTTTTATAATCGTACCAAGTAATCGTACCCAATTCTTCAAATCGTACCAAGTTTTATAAATCGTACCCAGTAATCGTACCAAGTTTTCAAAAATCGTATACTGTTTGCTCGCATTTTGACATGTTTTTTGATCAATTGCAGATGGCAACCAGCTCTACATCTCAGAAGCCCTATGTGATCCCTAAAGAGTCCTGGAAGACTGGGAAGTTAATGAAACACTGCGACAACGATGTCATCCCAACTTTGAAGCAAATTTTAGATGACTCTCAGAAGGAGAAGTTTGAAAGGACCTGTCTGGGGCATTTTCTACATGTGCACGCAGATTTCAACTTCTTTGGGATTATAGTCCACAATCTTCTACTTCGGGAGATTCAACAAGACCAGGAGGACGAAATGTGGTTCAGACTTGGGCAGAATGAGGTTCGTTTCAGCAAACTGGAATTCTACCTAATCACTGGCTTGAAGTTTGGCGAGCTACCGGACACAGACACCATTGCAGCTAATCCGTCTGGAATCCATGCTAAATACTTCGGAGGAAGGGATAAGATCAGTGGAAGTTGCATCAAGACCAGGCTGTTGGAAAGGGACTTTGAAGATGAAGATGACAAAGTGAAGTTGGCGTTGCTTTATCTGTTAAATGGCTTTATCAAAGGCCATGACGAGCGCCAGCATGTCTCCAACTGGCAATTTCACCTGGTGGACAATATAGATGCATTTGATCGCTTTCCGTGGGGCACATGGGTCTTCTGCAACTCATTGCTGCATTTCAAGAAGGCAGTTGCTAATCGAGCAATGGATTCCAGTAGGATGAACTACAATGCCTACGGCTTCGTATGGGCACTGCAAGCAAGGATCAAAAATCTTTATTAATTTTTATTTAATTTTTATTTTTTATTTCAATGGATTTAATTTAATTTTATCTTCATGAAGCATAACTTGATTTCCTTTTTCTATAGATCTTTGCGTTCGAGGTGATTCCTGCTACCAACATGCATGGTAGTAGGTTGTCGAGCTCTAACCTACCACTGCCACGGATTTGCCGATGGAGATTCCATCTAAAGCCGCATAACGCAGATTGCAAAAAGATATTCACAAACACTGTAAGCAATATTGTTCATTTCGTGTCTTCATTTTAATTCGTACCTAGGTTTCTAATTTCATGTCTTCATGTTAATTTCGTACCTATATTGTTTATTTCGTGCCTATATTATTCATTTCGTTCCTTTATTTCTAATTTCGTACCTTTATATCGTACCTATGTTGACAATTTCGTACCTTTTTAATAATTTCGTACCTTTTTTATTACTTTCGTGCCTTTATTTCGTACCTATATTGATCATTTCGTACCTTTTTTATTACTTTCGTACCTATATTGACTATCATTTCGTATTTTCAGATGGGGGCTAAGCAAAAGTTGGTTCCAACAACTGCAGAGCGCCAAGCCCCTTACTTCATTGGAGTTGAGGACACCATTGTCCCATTGCCTGCTACACGATCTAGTGGGGATGACACAGTGGAGGGTCCCAACCAGAAGAACTCCACAATTTTGCCATCTTCTTTGCGAAAGCAATACAAGGTATGTCCTCTTCATATATTATATAAGTTTTGTTATTGCATTCTATAATCAACAACTTTTGTTACCTGTAGCATCGAGTTGGCTTTCTTCTTGCCGAGCGACAGAGGGATGATGAATCTGATGAAGTCACTAGTGATAGAAGAGAGTTAACTGGCCAGAGGAGTGTGGAGCCAGAGGTGCGGGAGGATGAAGTTGAGAGGGAGGCACCAGGCGTTGAAAGAAGAGCAAATGATCCAGATGTTTACCTTCGCCTCGCTGCTGTGGAGAAAAAATTAGATCTCCTTGAGGTGAAGATAAACCAAATGGATCTCGAAAATGAAAGACGCCATCAGGAGCAAATGGCCCTCTTGAAGTCCATCGAGCTGTCTCTGCAAGGAGCAAGACATGGTGGCCAAGATCCTTCCCGCACAATGTCAGATCCAGTTCCTAATGATGTAAGTAATTTGTATCTATATCATATCATAATTTCAAATTTGTTGCATCTTGTGACATAAAATAACATCTGTAATTGTTTTCCTTTTTCTCAGGGTGTTAATCCCATCATTGAGGAACCTGAAGATTCAACCACGGAGGTGTTGGCTCCTGCAGGGCAGTTGCCTGAACAAGAAGCCACTGCAGGGCCAATCACCGAGGAAGTGGCTGCTGCAGTACCAACAGATGAGGAAATGACCACTGCAGTAGGTCCATGCAATGAGGAAGTGGGGCACTTGGCTATTGTCCCAGTTGAGGCAACCGACAGTGAGCTGCCAGTTGTTAGGACTCGTAAACGGTCAAGACAACTGTGCAGCCCATATGTCGACCTCAACATTGGGTCTAAGAAAGCCAAGTACCCTCACATGGTGAGTGCAAAGTCCAAATTCAGCGACAGAATCCTCATTGCATTCAACGAGTTCATGAATGGCCAATCATAGTAAGTTCTTTATTTTTGAGGGATCATTATACTGAATTATCAATATTTTGTACTTTGTTCTAACACATTGTTTTCATTTTGTACAGCCGTGATGTAGGTATTGGTCATTCAGTCAGTGTGGAATGGTTCCAAGCATTGAAAGACAATGATGAGTGGGTTGATGACTCGGTAAGTTTGTCATTTTACTATGTTCTTTACATTCATACCTAGAATTAACATTTATGCATTCGTTTCGTACAAT
Organism: Moringa oleifera; assembly: GCA_021397835.1. Taxonomy (NCBI): domain Eukaryota; kingdom Viridiplantae; phylum Streptophyta; class Magnoliopsida; order Brassicales; family Moringaceae; genus Moringa; species Moringa oleifera. The sequence goes on from JAJFZO010000447.1 coordinate 153,915, forward strand.
GATTTAACAGTATAATATTTGTTCTTTTGTGTCTCAATAGCATATTGAAGCATACCTTAATCTCCTTCGAAGGAGGCAGAAGGAACTTCCTGGACAATATGCACAAGATGTCTGCATATGTGATCCATGGCTCTATGTAAGTTTATTTGGTCATTAAATGATTGTATGATTTTCGATTATTATAATTTCTTTATTGACTTTTTTTGTTTAAATTTGCAGACAGCATTTTTTTAATATTTACAATGAATATCAAAGTGATCCAGATGCTGATTGTCCTCCTCCACACGCCAATTTTGAAGCACATAAATGGGAAGCAGACTTCCTTGATCGTGTGAGAGGCAAATTTTGTCCCCAGTGTCCACCTTGGCACACTGTGAATAAGGTGATTGATATTTTCATTTCCTTTAACTATAGTGTTGCAATATTATGTGAACTCATTACTGACATGTAAGCAATATTTTTCAATGCAGCTGATGGTTCCATGCCATGTTGGGGGATCTCATTGGCTGCTGGTTCTGGTAGATCTGCAGAGGTTTTCCTTAAGAATTTTTGACTCATCTCGGCAAGAAATACCAACTGAGGTGCGTATTCGGCAACAAAACCCGCTGAGATTTATGCTACCGAGTTATATGGACAGTGGGGGATATTTCAAGCATAAACCAAATGTCAAGAAGCCGAATATTCCACTCTCGTGCACACTAGAGCCAAAGAACAAGGTCCCCCAACAGAGAAAAAGGTAAGTATTTTGTTTTAACAAGTTGTTGTTATTGTCTTTTTATGTTTTATTTTTGTTTTTTTAATTAATTTCTATTTTTTTCAGTGGCAATTGTGAACCTCATATGTTGTACATAATGGAGCACTTGCTTCTCAACAAACGCTTGAAGTATAAAGATAAAGATATGCCAGAGATACGAACTCATATGGCAATCCATATATTTGCCAATTCAACTGTAGATAGTTCATAATTTGTTATTTTTTATTCTTTTTATACAATGTATTATTTCTGTACATACATTTAAAAATTATATATACTATTATTTTTGTCAATAAAAATAAAATTTATTACATTTTCTGTCTGTCTCATTATATATTTCATACTAGTACTTAGAATTTACTATTGTGAATCAAAGGTACGAAATCAATATAAAGGCACGATTTGAATTGAAGGAACGAAATAATGGTACGAAATAGAATTGAATTCATTAAGTAATGGTACGAAATTGTATTTTATAAACAAATTAATTGTACGAATTTAAATCTAAGGCACGAATTAAAGGCACGATTAACTATTGAAGGAACGATTAACTATTGACATTGCGAAATGAAGGAAAAATTAATGGTACGAATGCATATTTAAGGTACGAAGTTAAGGTACGGTTTGATTTTAAAGGCACGAATTTAATGTACGATTAATTATTGACATTGCAAAATAATGGGAAAATTTAATGGTACGAATGTATAGTTAAGGTACGAAGTTAAGGTACGTTTTGATTTTAAAGGCACGAATTTAATGTAAGATTAATTATTGACATTGCAAAATAATGGGAAAATTTAATGGTACGAATGTATAGTTAAGGTACGAAGTTAAGGTACTTTTTGATTTTAAAGGCATGAATTTATTGTACGATTAACTATTGACATTGCAAAATAATGGAAAAATTTAATGGTACGATTGTATAGTTAAGGTACGAAGTTAAGGTACTTTCTGATTTTAAAGGCACGAATTTAATGTACGATTAACTATTGACATTGCAAAATAATGGGAAAAATTACTTAAGGGTAAAGACGAGAATTGACATGCAATGACAATTAAGACCATATAATAACTTAAAAATTGCAACTTATATACAAATAACTTATAAAAAATAAGTTTAAAATCAACAATACAATACAAATATCAACAATCATCATAAGTCAATTGTATCATCATTTAGTAAATTTGAAATGGGAGGCATTACACAAGTTTGTGAATTATGCCCGATTCCACCACAGTTACGACATTTACGACGCAATTGATCAGGCACATTAGACGATCGAGAGTGGCTAACTCTATCATAATACTGTGGATTAGAGCAAGTCAATCGATTGTGTCCATATTGCATGCATCTGGAGCACTTCTTTTTGCACGTCTTCTCCCCACTAGAGGGTATTCTCCATTTTCTCGGGCGTCCTGCTGACTTACCATTATTTGGTGGTAATACCACAACTCTTTTAACTTCTTCAGGTACATCCCAATCAGACTTATCACCAACTGGATATATCGGCTCAGCGCAAGCTGCTACTAGTTGATCCTGTTTGTAGTAGTTAGAGCAAGGAGTTATGAAGTCAATATTACGTTCCCTGTAAAAAATACACAATATGTAAAGTTAACTTAATAAATCACAATGAATAATAAGAATAAGAATAATAGAAGAATATTAACAATAAAACAATACAATTAATGTCACCTGAAAGCTGCTAGTGCATGTGCACATGGCAAAAGATCAGCTTGAAATTCCTTACAAGTACAAGTACGTTCAATAAGATTCACAATTGCCTCTTTACCCTTGTGCCTAACTAGAAATACATTCCAATCAACATTGGAAGCTATCATTTGTAAAGAAACTTTTTGTCTCTCAGTCATCAACAAGTGAACCCATTCTGTTAGTTGTGGCCTCCAAACCTTAGCTTTCTCAAGTCGATCAAAAAACCAACGTTGCATCATGTCTCGAATGAATTCAAATAGAGCCGTCACAGGCAACTCGCGAGCAAATCGAAGACACGAATTCAAGCTCTCGGCTATATTAGTAGTCATGAGTTGATATCGTCTTCGGGGACAATACACACGTGACCATTTTCTTGGATCTTCTTTCATGATATATTCGAAGGCTTTAGGGTGATTAGCCAGTAACTCAGTCATCAATTTATTAAATTCAAATTCCCGATATGCCCTAGCTGCACTATAAAATATCTTAGATATATCTGCCCTATTGAATTTATTCTTTATATTTTGGGCCATATGCCACGAACATAAACCATGACAAGAATTAGGAAAGACCTTTGCGATGGCATTTGCAATACTAGCATGACGATCTGATATAATAACCAAGTCCTCAACCAAACCTATAGCTTCTTTTAGCTGTCGTAAGAACCACTCCCATGCTTCATAGTTCTCAGAGTCACCATAACCGAATGCTAGTGGATATATCTGTTCATTTTCATCTTTGCACGCTGCTACAAACATTACACCGTGGAACCTTCCTTTTAGGTGAGTAGCATCGATAGCAATGACCGGTCTGATTACTGAATGAAATCCCCTCAACGATTGTCCAAGAGCTACAAAGAACTATTTAAATCGATTAGTTCCATCTTCAATGCATATGTGAGCCCTAGTTCCCGAATTAATTGTTTGCAACATGTGACAGTATGATGGCAATTGTTGATATGACTCAGTTGGGTCACCATATGTAAGGAACAATGCATACTCTTTAGCCTTCCAAGCTTTGCTATATAAAATTTGTATACCAAAAAGTTCTTTCATATCACTCATGATGTCTTTCGGCTTGATGATTCTTGCATTAGTAGACAACCTTTGAGCCATAATTTCACCGATAACGGTAGAACTTGCTTGTCGATGCCGTCGATGCAGCTCTTCAACTGTACAAGTGTGTGTCAAATCACACCTTCTAATTTGGAAGAATTGTCCTTGTGCAACTCTCACAGCACGAATCTTCCATGCACAATATCTTTCTCTACAAGCAATCTCAAATAATGATTTGTTAGACCTAACGACTCTAAATTCAAAGTTCTCAGTTAAAGCATGCACACCCAAAAATCGTTTCAGCTCTTTTTTGTTTGGGAAAAACTGACCTCTAGCAAGGGTGTCAATTGGAGTCACTGATTCCATAGTAGAAGTTGACGCAAGATCGTATAATTCAGCACCCAACACACTATATTGTCTGACAACACTACCGGTTGAATTTGAATTATTATGTACTTTCGGGCATGTAACTGGGACATAAGGTGGGACAAGATGTAAATTCTTATTCAATTCTTCATTGTCGGGCTCTGCTTCTAGAATAGACTCACAATGATCTTCACTGGTAGGTTCACTAGGTTGAGTTTCTCTGATTGGGTCTTCACACCCAATATCCATATCCATATCATAGTCCATCCGCTCATTCAAGTTGCTCTCATTTGTCTGAATCTCATCGGTATTCTGAGTGTCAAGGGGAGTCTCACTATGAAAGAATGGTTCGATGGCATCAACATCTAATTCAACAGTTGGATTACTCCCAGAACAAGAATTAAAAGGATTGATTCGTCCTTCAGATAAACTTTGTCTATTCTCAATAAAATTTCTCTCCACTATATCAACAATCACACGGGGAACTATACTGGTATCGTACAACATAAACTCAACATCATCGTCATTCACCAACTCAATTTTGACAGTAGTTTTTTCAGAACTTACAATAGTATGCAGTACAACATCAGTATTAGAGAAATTAGTATCCACACAAGATTTAACCAAATCCAACAACTGCACATATGTCAAACCCTTCTGAACAACAAACCCTTTAGTTTTGATATCTCTGCCAATATACTTAAAACTACCACTGGACTCAGACCACTCACCATTCCAAGTTACAATTATCCGCATTCTGCAATGCCGAAGAAAACATTTCAAACTACCACGATTACATGAACTTGTTACGATTTTATTAACACGATTTTATAACTTGTCACGATTTAAAAAAAAGATACGAATTTCATAATCATGTCACGATTGGACAAATAAGGTACGATTATTATAAAATATAAAATAATGATGTTACGATAGTCCAAATAAGGCACGATTTTAGAAGATAAGGTGAGAATTTCATAATGATGTTACGGTAAACCAAATAAGGCAAGATTTTCAAACATATGTATTTGCATATGTAACGGGAGGCACCAAATTAAGCTACATTGTTGTTCATAGGTATACCTGTCACCCTTTTCACCTATTCGAGCACGTTCTGATTTTGAAGACAAATATGTAGTGAAAAACCCGAGCTTGAGAAATATGCTGTGAAAAACACAAGCTTCCTTCTCTGTTCAAGACAATTAGGCAAAAATATCAATGACTACCTTCGATTCCTTCCTTGAATTTTGGATACAAAATCCGGAAGGATAAAACAAAAATAGAGAGCGAATAAAGATATAGCTCGAAGAGAGAGAAACCTCAAAAGAGAGTATTCAGACAAATCTCCTCAAATTTTGGGTTATTTATTTTAATTTTGAGGGTATCATTGTCTTTTGTGAGGGTATTTTTGTCTCTTTGATACATATAAGTGCTAAAAAAAACTAACTTACTAAAAGAAGTTTTTTTTGTAAAAAATAAATGGCAGGATGCCAATTTTGACAATTTCCTCTAATAAAAATGCCAACTTTCCTAATTTAGTCAATCATAATTATATATATGAATATATGAAATTAAATCTTATGACAATGAGTGAAATTAAATTTGATGGTCAATTTAGAAGCAAGTAGGAATCCTTTAAATGTGGAAAATGCCCTAACTTAGATTTTGGTACCATTGGAATCTCTGTTTGAATAGTCCAAACTCCATAGTTGACAACTATTGAATCAACCCTTCAATTTGAAAGCATTAATCCTTTCATTGTTCATTTCGTTAATGTCTTATCCATCTCTACATATGATGCATAACAGTAAGATCGAAATTCTTTGTTGTCAAAGTATATGTATCTAAAAATTTATTAACAGTTTAAATTTTATTTTAATTTTGCGGATAAACTTCTGTGTGCTGTCTAAATATAAATAATTAAAAAAAATTATTACAAGCACTGGTTATAAGTTAGATCTTAAATTATTAATTTTAAGCTGTAGGTTTTCATCTTGGGTTGCAGCCTGGTTTGGGATAAAATACGTCAAAAATAAAAAGAATAAACGCTGGAGGTAGAAAGATTAAAGGCCTGGAGGTGGAAGTATGGAAAACTTACCTCTGGCTTTAACCAAGGCTATACTGTACCGAGTTAGACTGCGCAAGTTAGCATTGTATACGACGACGAGAAATCAACTTGTTTATAACGGACGCAGAAAGCCAAAAACTCAGAACCCAGAACAACTTCCATTTGTCAAACCTGAAAGAGGAAGTTGCGGCTGTAGTTTCTATGTACATTTTGTCTAACTCCTCGTCAGTTTGTTTGCCCTTTCAACCTCATATATATTATTTTAAGTTTTCTCTCTGTGTTCTCAAGGCTCTTTCTCTGCTTTGCTTGTTCGAATCTCAAAAGGGTCCCTCCTTTTTGCTTTATTTTTTCTAAGCTTATCATAAATCTCCGATTCGAAACATGCATCGGTTATAAGTATATGCGGGTATTCGTTGTACTTGTGAAGCTGACCTATTGACTTTAATGGCTTCAAGGTGATCTCCTTGTCTCTTTCTCTCCGTTTCTGGGTTATTTGCTTTTTTGCTTATTGGGGGTTTAACCCAGTTGTTGACAGTGTAAATCAACTGGGTAATTATTTGATTGTTGATGGATTTTGAGTTTTGGCAGGAAACTATTTTTGTTTCCTTAATTTCTGAGCTGATCATCACCTGAATGAGAATGATATGGTGCTTTCTTGGCATGTTTAATACCTCCTTAGTTTTTGTTTTCTTTTATTGAGTGTGAAGTGTAACTTTTTTGTTCTTTTTCCTTTGCAGTACTTTTAGAGCAAATTCATTACTCTTCCCCATGCTGACTATGGTTGTAAATGCAGAACTTGGAATTTTTCAATTGTTACTTCAATCCCTGCCTTTAGTACTTCTCAAATTTTCAGATACCTTTTTGTTGTGCATTTATTAGCAATCAACCAGAGGGTTATGTTCAAGTGGGTTATTGAAAGTAAGGTGTCAGCTGTTGAAGTATTAGAGCCTTCAGTACATGCCATGTAGGAAATTGGATGAACCTGATGTTGCTTTTCTAGGTTTTTCAGTAATGGGATCATTAATGTCAAGATATCACAAGTTGAATAAAGATTCGGTGTTTTAAAGCTGAATGAGAAGGTGTTCATCTGAAGTGAATTGAATCTTCTTTCAATTATTGCAAAAGTGGGAAATTTTCATGATTTCAGTTAGAAACGAATGTTGGAATTGAATGATTCTGAAGTGAATTGAATCTTCTTTCAATCATCACAAAAGTGGGTAATTTTCATCATTTCAGTTAGAAACCAATGTTGGAATCGAATGATTCTGAAGTGAATTGAATCTTTTTTCAATCATCACAAAAGTGGGTGATTTTCATCATTTCAGTTAGAAACGAATGTAGGAATTGAATGATACTGAAAGACTCTGAAAAATGATTAACCAGAGTTCTTGATGGGAGCCTTCTGTTTGTTAAGTATGGTAGTTTGCCATAATTTTCATAATTCGTATAGTAGATATGTGAGTTCTTGTGGTTGGTAATTCCATTGAAAGTGATAATCACAGTTTTTCTTCCAAATTTAAAATATTACTCACCTCTGGAATCTGTTTTTGAGTTCTATAGTATAGCGTGAGATGTTATATTGTTTTCACTCACATAAGGTTCCAAACATTGGTCAAAAAATGGATGCAATATAGGTTGTCCCAGGAAGGGCCTGTTTTTGTTGATAGGCATGTGGAGGAATACTCAAACAGTTTTATTTTTCAGTGAGCATTAGGTACCTCTTTTTTGTTCCCTCATGCCACCTTCCCTTGAGCAGCTTGTGTGCCTGATTCCTGTTACATTTTCTTGAGTTTTGAGTGCTCATTCCTGGTTTCTTATCAATGTTAATGTGATATTATATAATATGTTGGATTCTCCTCTCCAACTGCTACTTCTAATCCTGATAATGTACTACGCTTTTATAAATTTTGGACTTGGGACTGATGCTTACATCCACTTTGTTGTTGAAGGCCAATGCTTTCAGGTGCCTCTCTAGATTCTCCTGACCCTCCTTTCGATAGAGATCTTGCAGAAGATATTAGTAAGCTTACCCTAGCTGGGGAAAGGAGCCTCAACTTTCATGAGTCTAATGGTTTACTGGATCATCAGGCATCCAGTCCAGTAAGAAGAGAAGTAGTTGCCAGGTTTGCTTTCCTCACAAAGCTTTTGGTTTTGTTTTTAGAATATCTGCCTTTATTTTCAAACTGTAATTATCATTTTTTATGTTTTCAGTTATTTTTTTCTGCTCTGTGGGCTACTTTCTCCATATTCATGTTTGTAGCCATCTTATAAATAAAACAGCTTCTAGCTTGATACATGAGGAAAACATGAGAACAAACTGTGATTGCAGTTATTTAATTAGTTTTGAAACAATATCTGATTGCCTAATGTTGTTTTGTTTGGGTGGAATGATCTTATAAAGAATGCAACCATTTAGAAATCCGGAATACTCTTGTCAAGAGTGTATAACCTTTTAGTTAAAAGTAATTGCTAATACTTTTAAGAACGATCTTTAATTGTGTGCTATTCAATTATGGATCTTTTTCCTTATTTTTGTTTGAAGGAAGTGGAGGTAGAAGGAGGCAGAGAGAGGGAGAGGGAGGAGAGAGGAAAGAAGTTAGAAATTGTTTTTTGTAGGTACAAGTATGATGATAGTAATAAACTTAAGTTGAATTAGGTGTTTTCTAAAAGTCACTTGAAGCCTGTTAAAGTGGTTCTTCGCCTGTTCTGTACGTATAATGATTTATCATTTGACCTTCATTTTGGCAAGTTATTATGCCGTTGACATGATAGGTAACATGAATTTGTGTAGTGGCTTCTATTAATAATATGGCCCAGTTGTTTTTTTTTTAAAGTGATTTTATTGTTATATATTATATCAGAATGAGTTTTCTTATTCCAACCTGTTCTTTTTCCATTTTTTCTTTTTTTGGGGGTTGGGGTTGGGATGGATTGGGCTTGGGGAATTCCAAGAAGTATGATAAAATGGCAAAATATATTCATAATCTTTTAGTTGAAAAAAATATATATATACAAGTCCGTCCTGCTTCTCTTTCTTATTCCTTTTTTGCCTTTATGCTATTTGTGAGATTCAATGGACCCAATAAATGTGTTGATGCTTGATTGCCAATTAATAAAGTTGAGTGCCAGTTGTTCATTTAGTTAATTTTTTTTCTTTTTCTGTTTATCTTCTAGGTCATCATCTACGGTTAAGTCTCATGAAAATGATGAAGTTGACTTGGAAAGTGGTAAGTCGGGGAAGGACAAGTCAATACGTAGTAATAGAATAGCCAAGATACATAATCAGGCCTTGTTGTCCGGCCTTGCGTATTGCATTTCTTCATGCAGCATGATACTGGTAAACAAGTTCGTGCTCTCCAGCTATGATTTTAATGCTGGGATATCTTTGATGTTGTACCAGGTAATTTACCCTAATTGATGTCCCAATTGAGATAGATTTTGCGATTTTTGATGGCATTACTGTAAATTATTTTTTCCTTTTGTTCTTTGTAATTCCATTAAATTTAACTATATATATAAGTTTCTGCAATCTCACAAACTCATGAACTTCTATGGGTGCAGAACTTCATTTCAGTTATCCTTGTATCTACATTGAGCTTTATGGGCATAATATCAACGGAACCACTAACATGGAGACTGATAAAAGTCTGGTTGCCTGTGAACATGATATTTGTTGGCATGCTCATCACAAGCATGTTCAGGTATGAATTATTGGCAGTTACAATGATCAAAGTGTTCCTATTCTACAGGTTTCAAAAAGTAAATGCATGGGTTGATAGAAAGTTGAGAACTCAACTGTAGTTATACCAAAATTGTCCTAGTAACTTTCTATTATATTTTTTTTGGTAGTGTATTCATAAGAAATTTTGGGTAAATTTTCATCTTTGAAGATCCATTTGATAATTATGAACTGCTTATTGTGTGTCGGTTATCAAGATTTGCATTTGTCCTAAGATTCTGGGTTATGCCATGACTTGAATGTAATCTTATGTTCCAATTTTGTTGCATCAATTGGAGAAAAGTAAGTCCTTCCTTTTTCACCTCACTTGTAAGATGATTTCTTCCCCCTCAGGCAGAGCTACTTGGTGCTCTCGAGTCCTTGGTAGTTGAGTAATAGTTTTGTATCTAAATGATCCCCACTGGGTTGGTTCATTGGTTTGGGGGATCTAATAGGGACAAAAGATCTTGGGCTGATTGCAGTGGTGCAGTTAAGTCTCATGATCTTTTGGAGTTTGTAGCTTTATCAGGTGGGATTATGGTTTACCACACAAGGATGGGTTCATAAAGTGACCCTGTCGTGCTGAGTTCCCGGTACAAAAATACAAAAGAAGGTTTTGTGTCAAAAAATGTGAGTTTATCCATGGACTGTGACTTTGTTTTATCTCCAGAGGTCAAGATACTGTAGGTCCAATTCTGAATCTTTTGTTGGGTGTGCACTTGATGCCGTGATAGAAATGAAAAGGAAATAGATGAAATAGAACAACTTCTACTAGTACTGATGAAGAGATACAAGCAGTAAGCTGAATCCTCCGAAACCTTGATCTCTTAGACCTCATGTGATCAAATCCATTTTACTGCCGTAATATGTACTCATCTGACAGCATTTCTCCCTTTAACCTGAGCAATTAATAGCTTGGCATTGTGGTGATGCAGACCACATGATCCTTTCGGGTTGATACACCTAAATTTTGGTGGATAAGTTGCTACATCTACACTGCTGCTTTTGATTTAAATTTCTCACCCCATTGAGCATAAGCCTTCATATATGTAAAAAGGTGCTTTGAGAGATTCAACTGACAGTATCTTAATTGACCAAATAACGACAAAAATTGTAGCTCAGATCTCATTTTTTCATCCCTACAGTCATGTACTAGACATGATGTTGTATTCATCATAGAAGTGCAGAATTAGAAGCCATGGTTCTTCATTTTACTAGTTTGGTCTTTCTTCGTTAATCTTTTGAGGTCTTGCTTCTGACCGTGCCCCAATGTGTGTGCTAAAGGGAGCCTGAAATGTTGATGTTAGTTGCTGGTTCAATATTTTGAAGAATACTACATGTTCATGACTCTTTCTTGTGTTTCATGTTAATTGATGATAATTTTTCTTATTTCACATTGGCATTTTTTGGGTCAATTGCAAGTTAGCATCTCCGTGTAATTTTTTCCTTTTTAGCTTTTCATTTCAGTTGAAGATAGTGGAGGGGCTGGTAATCCTTCACCTTCTAATCATCCCTATGTGGAACTATTTGTACATTTAGAGTGCTGGATGGGTTTTACATGCTTATATTCCAACTCTATTGGGACAGATCTCCTTGTTCTTTTAATTTTATTAGCACAAGTAAAAATGAATTTCACTGTTCTCTTTATCTTCCTCTTGCATGATCCATTAGAAACAAATATAACCATGTATCTTGATAGTGCCATGGATTCTTTGACCTACTCCTGTCTATAAAGGGAATAAGATATTAGTTTAATTATTTTACCTCTCTCATTGTATTGTGAGATGTAGGAATGAATTAGTCTGACCCAAAATCTGTATTCTTATCTTTGTAAATGTACACTTCTACATATCTAGTTTTGGGCGTGCAAATCTGATGAGAATAGATAAATGATGAGAATTCTTTGCTTCTTGATGGCAGTTCATTGATACTTTGAAGTCCGAATCTATATTCCGGCAGTAAATACTTTTGTTAATCAATCATATTATGAGAAATTGAAATTTTGAGGCTTAAAAATATTCTTTCAAAGTTATGGAGAGACCCAGTCTTTTAGATACTGTGTAGGTATGATGATGCAGATGGTACCGAAATTTGTTCTTGGGATGACAATTGACTAACTTACCTCATTGTGATCCCACTCAACATGGAATTTTATGGTGGAGCTGTTTTAGATACTCCACAAATCAGCAAATAGTCTTACTTGGAACCTACATGGTGCTTACTACTTAAGCTCTGTGTATCATTTGCTTTAGTTGTGTTTGGGGACCTAACAATGCGTTTATATAGTAAATGAATGCCTGCATGACCTATCTTTTATCATGTTGCTTTATTCCTTTGCATTTTCCACAGTTTGAAGTACATCAATGTCGCCATGGTCACTGTCCTGAAGAATGTCACTAATGTAATAACTGCAGTGGGTGAAATGTATTTATTCAATAAGCACCATGATAGCAGAGTGTGGGCGGCTCTTTTCTTAATGGTATGTTCAGTCACTCAAAATGTTTTTAGGTATAGGCTTGTGATTTATCAAATTGGAATGGATGACAACATTATCAATTTGTTGGCCTTATACATACTCTGAGGGTCGTTGCTTGCATATAATATCTTATCTTTTTCTCTAATTTGTATTTTAACTTTAACATTTTAAAAGAACTTTTTTGGTTCCTTTTTTTTTTCTTCTGCAAATATATATCTTCAATTGTTGTAGTCCTTTAGAAACCCTTCCTTAGGCCTATCACATGATAAGAACACAATGTGAAGGTGGTCAGTGGTTCTATAAAATTTTATATGTTGGGGTTTCTTTGTGGACACCCAGTTGAGCTCAATGGCTGAGGGAAAAAAATGGTTTTGGTAAATATCAGCTGCTGTGGTGTTAACTAGTCTGTAATTGTAAACATTTAAAACTATTCTAGAAGCAACAGCCTTAGCTATAAGTCCTCTGAAGCTGAAGCTTAGATATAATAAGGATGGGATAAAAGTTGATTTCTCTCTATTCTATTTTAGGTGTTTTTTTCCCTTCTCCTGAGGTTCATGGGGCTTAATTCATTCTGCTCAAAAAAATCAATTTCAAAAGACAGCTTGTGTGCTTTTTCAGTCTTTGGTTGAAAGGCTGATTTCAGCGTATTTGGGTTGTTCTTTTTTACAGCAAAACAAAATAAGTGAAAGCTTGCCTACCTTTGTTCATTTTTATTTTATGGCTTGCTCCACCATGGAAGATGTCTGTTTGCATTATGCTGATGTAATGTATAGATTCTAATGAATATGCAAATGAATCAGATAAGTGTATCTTGCTTTTGCCTATTACAGATCATTTCAGCAATTTCTGGCGGAATTACAGATCTATCTTTCCATGCTGTTGGCTATGCATGGCAGATCATTAACTGTTTCTTAACTGCATCCTACTCCGTGAGTATATTTGAGGTTTTGATTCTAGTTTTCATTCATGCGCTTTCAATACCTTGTGTGTTCTTTAATAGATTTTTGAAATTTAAATCATTTTGAATTGCTTTTCAGATACCATCACTGGTCTTAATCTTTGTGAATTGGATGCTTTTAGATACTGAAAATCCAAGCTTTTTGTTAGTTTCACATTCGCTAATGCCTGATTAATATTTTTTTCCAACTCTGCATTATCATAATTGGGTGATAATTAAAGTTACTGTAATAGTTTAGTGTAAGCAACTGGCCAGTATGTTGAAGACAAAAATTATATCTGGTCCAGCTAACTTCTGTCTAAAATTGTGACCCTTTAATTCTCTTTCTTCTCCTTCTTATGCCATCAGGTTTCACCATCCTTTTACTCCCCCTGTCAAATCTCCTTCTCATAATTCCCTATGTCACGTATAGTGTGTCCTAGGTGTCCTTATGCACGGTGTTGTATGACAGGTGTCCTCTCTTCTTCATGCATGTGAGATGGACTAACTGGGTCCAGGCTTTATGGGCTCCTTAGCTAACCGGGCTCGTCTCTCATTTGGTGTGTTGGGCCTATTGGCCACTTAAGGCCCCAGTCGGTATGAGCTGCTCAGATCACTACTCAACAGAGTATTAGCTCAGTAATATAATTCAAGGGGTATGCCTTTATCTATGAGGTAATATCTAGTTTGATCTTGGTCAGCGTATTCTGCCAATCACTTAACCTTGTGATAGTACATTAACTCTAGCTTGCTAGTATGTGAAGTCTAGTTTTAGGATGAAAAGTCTGTTCTGATCATTCGGTACGATACCTCATTGCATCATGACCATACCTGCTTTTCCTCAGACAATTAATCCCAAATGTCCTCTCCATGCCGCAGAGTTCAAGAAGAAGAATAAATGTGTGAACGTTTCAAAATTTAAGTCTCTTTTCAGACATTGCCCTTTCGGGAGTGATAGTATTCTTATTTCTTGTTTTTATCAGAAAAAATATGTATTTATATTATATGTACATGATACTAAGGGATGCCTCCCTTATACATGTATAATTAGTTTTTAAGAAGATAGGATTTCTAGAAAATTTACATAATTTTCCTTATTTATAAAATGTTTCATATTATGCATAACTTCAAAACTTTAATCTATCGTTCTTTACAGACCAATACTAAAGTTTGCCTCCCCTCAAAAGCCTTGAAATTTTTCTCCCTTCGCACCATCTGAAAGAGCAACGGTAGAATCATAGTAAGAAGTTTTCTCTTATGCTTTAAGTTCCTAAACCCAGCCCATGCAAAACTAAACCTGAGACCACTCACTCATATCCCAAAATGGCCAAGATGTTTTTCCAATCTGTCCACTTCATTTGTACCAAAGCAGAATGTTAAGTCACCGGCTCTCCCTACTTACATAGATAACATCTACTTGCCATTGCCATAACCTTATCCCTCTTCTGTAGATTATCAATTAATGGTCCTTCCCATATTGCTTCCCAAGCAAAGAAGGCCACTTTAGGTGGCACCCTAACTTTCCGTACTATTACATGGGAACCACTGTGCTTCCCCTTGTTGCATTTTATCAATCTTTTTGAAGAGTTATTTGATAAAAAAACTTTCTGTCTCGATTCATTGTCGAGATAACTGTGTTTTCCCTCTCAAGATCAGCTCTAGCTGCTGGTCATAACATTGCCCAAACTGTCACCTCCCATTCTTGCGCCTTCCACCTAAGATCCACCAACCATGAAACCTTATTGTTATGTACCACCATATTATTGCTCACCTAGGGTTCATTGTCTGAAGCTAGACGGTATAAGGACTGATAAGTTTCCATAAGAGACCGTTTCCCACATCACTATCATACCAAAACTTGATACTAGTCCCCTTATCAAACTTAACTTCCACCTATGTTTGAAAGTCCTCTCACCCAAACACCAGTCCAATAAGGCTCCCTCCTTAATTTTGTGACTCGACTACTTTTCTCCGGCCCATATTGTGCCTTCACTGTTGTCCTCCAAAGAATATCCCTCTCCTCCAAAAACCTTCAGGACCATTTGGCCAATAGTTTATTGAAGGATTGATGGGACTTTATTGCAAGGCCACCATTTGTTATCGGTTTCTTGATGATCTGTCATCTTACGAGTGATGCTTGAGTTTGTGCCTCAAACTATCACAAAAAAACCACTGTTGAAGTTGTTTCATTCTAAAAGCCACCGCCCTTGGAATCAGAAACAAAGACATGTAGTAAACCAGTGGACTAGAAAGTGTGCTTTTTATCAAAGTTAAGCGCTTTCTTCCTATGAAAGATAGTGCCTCTTCCATTTGGTAAGTCGTTTTTTCAAACCTTTTTAACAATGCATTCCAAATTGACTTCTCCTTAGACTTGGCTCCCAAGGGCAACCCTAGATAGTATATGGAAGTACTCCCACTTTGCAACCCAACACCCAAGGAAGATGAGAACCTTCCACACCCACGCCTAATGGTACCAATTCACTTTTTTTCAAGTTAACCTTTAGTCGTGACACCGCCTCAAAACCAAGCAAGATTTTCTCAAGTTTACTATTTGCTCCTTCGTCTCACAAAAAATAATGATGTTGTCGGCAAACAATAAACAAGACACAAGTGTCAATGCACTTGCACCATCTTTCCTCACATCCCGCTCCTGGGCATCATATAAGAAATAAAATCCAAAGCAACATGGTCTTTTGCCTTCTCCATTTCAAGTTTGCAAATAACTCCACTTTGTCTCACCCTTATTTGATGATCCATTACTTCATTTGCAATTAAGGATGTATCAAGTATTTGTCTCCCTTGAACAAAGGCATTTTGACGAGGGCTAATCACTCTTTCTAGTAGCCTTCTTAGTCTTGTTGCTAATACCTTTGCCATAAGCTTATACACTCTTCCCACTAGGCTAATTGAGTGAAAATATTTAATGTTGCAAGGCCGATGTTTATTTGGGATAAATACGATGAACGTAGAATCAGTGCTCTTGCAAACTCCCCGGAGGTGTGAAATTCTCTAGAAAGGCCTCACATGTCACCTTTGATCATTCCAATATGCCTTGAGGAATGCCATGGTGAAGCCCTCTAGCCTCAAGGCTTGATCCCCATCAAAATTCATGAGTACCTGCACCTGCTCTTCCTTTAAAAAGTCTTTCTAACCAAAGTTTGAAGCTCTCCATCAATCACACTTAATTCTAGCCCATCCAAAGTTGGTCTCCATTGGCTTGCTTCGCAATATGACTTGTTGTAGTAGTTCCCTACCTTGTCCTTCTACCACTTCCCCATCAAACTCCAAAGCTTTAATGTAGTTTTATCCGATCGAATTTTATTTTTCATTTTGGAGGAGTTAATATGGTGAACTATTGGTACTTTCGAATTAATGATTGTGGATAAGTATTATGATATAAAGAATCACTAAATTTTAAATGTCATATTACATTTGATGGGGGTAGGCATGTAATTACTTATTATACTGTACACACTTTCTTATCTCTCTCTCTCTCTCACACACACACTCACAAACATATTTGCACAATTTATTTGAAATGTATGAAATTCGACTGGTGCTTTCACCTCCATCAGAGCTTCTTGGACTTTCAATGTTCTTATGGCATGTTTGGTTTGTGAAATAGAATAGAAAAAGAATGGAATAGGTATTCTCTTGGAATGGAAGATAAGGAATATAATAGAATAACTATTATTATATTTGGTTAATTAGAAGAAACTAGAGTATGAATTAATTTTTTGTTTAGTTCATCAAAAAATAAGGTAGAAAGTAGTTGAAATAAGTTTAAAAGACTAGTATACTTTTTAACTAAATTAACTATAATTTAATTAATGTTTTTATAATTACATTTTTTATTAAAATAATATTAATTGATAAGTATCTTATAATAATAAATTATTATAAAAATAATATTATCTAAATAATATACTAATAATTACTTTTTATTGTCAAATATCAGTATTATAAAGAAAAATGTTAATATTAATTAATATTTTGATAACAATAATGCAATATTTTTTGCTTTCTCCCTTTCTTTCTCTTCTTTGTAAATTGTGAAAAAGATAAGAAGAGAAAAAGGAAAGATAAAGCTGTTACAATCATATATATATATGTGTGTGTGTGTGTGTGTGTGTGTGTGTGTGTGTGTGTGTGTGTCTGTGTGTGTGTGTAATAGTAAGTTTAGAATTTTTTCGAGGCTGTGCTGGGAATAAAAATATATAACTATTCATTGTTTTCATGGAATAATATTTTCGAGGGTTCACTTCTGAATTGTTATTATGGGTTTTCAAGGAATAGAAGTTCGTCAAAGAATTATAATTGTTTGATAAAAATGAACCAAACGTTGAAAAAGTAATCCCATTTGGAATATGATAAAAAAAAAATTCGTATTCCTGCGAATCAAACGTGCTGTTAGTTTCAATTCACTAATTCTTATAAGTTAGTTCCTTGGTTTTAATCCCACTTCAATTTTTTTGAGAGTAATTACTTGGATAGTGAAGTACTTAAGACAATCATATGATAACATTATTTATTGAATTCTTATAATATGAGTTTGGCGTGAAAAATTGAGCACTGCAAATTCCTCGCATCTTTGTCTTTTAAAGAAAAAATATTCACGCATACATTTTAGGGATAAATACTAAAACCTTTATGGTTAAATGCTTTTACAACTCCTCCATTGTGATTTAAGATACAACAAATCCTTGGTGTATGCTTCATTAGCACTAGGGGGAAATGACTTCAATCTTTTTCTATTTTTATTTAAGAACAGCAGAAAAAGACTTTTTTATTGTTTCTCTCTCTTACATTCCTGCTCTTCTATTTCAACATTCTCTCCCACACCTCACCTTTCTTTCTTTCCACATCATATCGTACCTTCTCTTTCCTCCTCTTTGCGTTGGTTCTTGTCTCTCTCCTTCCCTCTATTAGACTGCTTTATAAGCTTGCCAGCTATCTCATACTTTCCTGCTGTTAGTTAATTTTATTTCATTTTGGTTTAAAATAGGGCTGACAAGTTCTTCATTTACTTTTTGTATTTGTGCAGCTGACTCTACGTAGGGTCATGGACACAGCGAAGCAGGTTACAAAATCCGGAAATTTGAATGAGTTTTCCATGGTCTTGCTAAATAACTCCCTTTCATTACCTCTAGGGGTTCTTCTTGTTTTTGTTTTCAATGAGTTTGACTATCTTTCTAGAACGTGAGTTTTTTCTTTTACTTTTCTTTTGATTTATTTCTAGCATTTATGACTTTGCTATCTGATTTTTCTTTGTTTTGTTGCTGCTTTATCTTTATCAATATTTCAAAAGATCTCATCCTGCATTCTCTGATATTGCATTTGCTTCTGTCATCACAAGAACTTACTTGGATTGAATATGTATTCTTCATTCTTTTTCTTTTCTGGAAGTGAGGGGCAGCACATTAAGTGACTGCAGACATGTCGCTATATGCTGTTTTCTACCTGACACCACCTATTAGTTGTCTTGTTAATTCAATTATTCTCACCAAGTACCAAAGATATGCCAATTGTTGTGGATAATTTTAGCCGTAACTCTACTTTGTTTTCGATAGAAATGATCTTGGACTTTTTTTTGTCGTTTGGATATTTTCAAGTATTTTTTGCTATGGAATATCTCATGATCTTTTTTCTCTATTCTTTTCTGTTGCTTTCCTTGCATTATATGATGTACTGGAGAGTGTTGGTTTAGTTATTATTGACTGTTGTGGTTTTCCTCACATTTTTCATTTTCTGGGAAACACAATCTTTATCTTCCTATATATTTTTTCCCTATACTCTCTACCTGTCCAAAATCTCATTCCAACCCAGAAAAGTTGAAAAAAAAAAAAAAAGAAGAAAAAACTGTTTGGGAGTTGGTCGTCACAGTTGTTACATATGCCTTTCCAAGTCTGCTAAAACATACTTCAACCCCGTAAAGAAACGAAATGAAGAGAAAGTGGAAGCGACAACACAGAAATACAACTCCCAAACGCTATTTTATGAGATTTATTGGTTTTATTTGCCGTGGCTGTCTGTACAATTTGCTGCCATTTCTTCTTAAACTATTCCTAATCGTATTTTTTGCCGTTGAATTGCTTTTTGAGGACTAAGCTTGCAAGTTAACCCATTGTTATATCAGCTTGGTCGTGACTAAACGAAATGCGTTATTGCACTATATGAGGACAAAGTTGAGATCTCTTGCCTTCAAGGAGTCAAACTTCTGTTTCTCACATAAATATTCTTGAACTAAATTGACAGGCCACTTTTGAGATTACCCGTGTTCTGGTTGGTAATGACATTTAGTGGATTTTTGGGTCTTGCAATCAGCTTCACTTCGATGTGGTTTCTTCATCAGACAGGGGCTACCACGTACAGGTACGATGAAAAACAGTCAGAGGCCTGACTGAGTAAATGCAATTTGTCGCTTGTCATTGTTGGCGAAGTAACTTGAACCTATGTCAGGTTGGCCCAGTAGATACAGGTCTAGGGTTTAATAGGTTATATTGATTGATTGTGATTTCATTTTTTTTTTTTCAAAGTCATAATATATGTGAATTAGTATCACAGCTTAGCTAAGTGGTAGTGATTCAACAGATTCCAACTAGATGTCTCTCATTACTGATTTGCCATCTGCAGCCTTGTGGGATCACTGAATAAGATACCTCTGTCTATTGCTGGCATTGTTCTTTTCAAAGTACCCACCAGCTTGCAAAACTCTGCTAGTATTTTGTTTGGTAAGTACTCATTCAGTTAAATGGCTCAAGAGCTTGATATGATCATGCGTAAACCTCATTGGACAGATTGCTGTTGCATCATTACCTAAAAGAATCGCATTTTGTAGGTCTTCTGGCAGGGGTGCTATTTGCCAGAGCCAAAATGCGCGAGAGATCTTAATTGTGATTAGTGGCGCTTTCTCAATATTTATTCATTGCTTACACTTATGTGCATTCTGCTTATTCTGGATCTTACCACGCCCGATAACTTTCATCGACACGAGATCAAAGAACATGTATTCATCGAGGAGGGAACAAGAAGACTTTCTTGCAGCCATGTGTTGTAGGAGTGTATCAGAATGCACTGGACATCTGATTTTGTTGTATTAAAGAACTGGCACTGCCACTAATTCTTTTTGAATCTGTATTGTATTTTGTGGAACTTACCTATTTTCCACACTCTGTATCATGTTTTCAGTGATAGAAATGTTTGTATTTGAGAACAAAACTGAACCACTGGGAGTGAAATTGTCTGTATTTCTTTGTAGCATTTGGATTTTGTTCCAGTTGTTCACTGAAATTAAGATCTTGCCATCTTTCTTGTTGGGGAATTTGAACTTGTGTCTCTTTTCATCTTTCTGGATCACTAATAATTAAGAAAATCTCATGGGTCAGTGATTCATAGATTTGTTTTTCAGGTAACAGTAAAGGGGAATGTAAACAGAACACTTTGGTGATGCCTCTTCCTATTTTCGGTTCGGTTTGTGAGGCCAATTTATTATTCTTCTCATCTCATGTTTAATGAAAAAGAGAGATGAGAAATCCTTGATCAGAGCATAAATTTCCATTTTTTTAGCAGTTTACATAAGTTTTTGGCACAAGTCAAGAGTCTAATAGTTAAATAAATGTAGGTTCACTTAAATGTTTGGGCAAGCTACTCTTTGGTTGTACATTGTCATAGGGATAGTCACTATGATATGAAGAGAGCAACCAGGAAAAATGGGAAGAACTTTTTACTTTTTTTCAGAAGCTAAGTTTTACTGTTCTTTATCTAAAATATTTTTTTAAAACAATATTTGATATAATTATTCTGTTTTTTTGAATTCAGTTGGATTCTATTTCAATTTTAAATTGGATTTAAATGGATTTGAGTTTAATATGTTCATCAGTAAATGTCCATTACTTTTGTATGTCTGCTGGATATTATTGCTTGCAAAGATAAAGAGAGGAAAGGCTCATATTCACTAAAAGGGATTAGGATGGGTCATAAAGATATTCATTAAATTTAGTGATTATTATAGAGAATGGAAGATGAATGTATGGAAGGTTATATGTGATGGGATGGGAAGGTAATAATGAGTTTGTAAATTGAAAACTGGTTTGTGAAACTAAAGCACATCAAATAGTTGTCCATTTTATGTCTAATGTTGAAAATTGTTCAAATATATTGAGAAAATTCAAAGATAAAAAATATTATTTAAAATTTTTTTAAATTATTTTAAATTTTACGTACAAATAAACACAACAGTTTTAAAATTAGTAGTTTTTTTTTTTCTTTCATAAAGTTGTAAAAGACAAGCACTAATTTTTTTAAAAGGATATAAAAATAATTATACAAAATAATTATCTCAATCAATTTTTTTCTTTTTCATCAAAAATAGTATTTTTTAAAATGGGTGAATTTTTATTATTGTTTTTTACAAATTTAGAAAGGTTTATCATATTTCGAAAGTTATTTGTTGATGAAACCCAAAAGCAATCTCATGAAAAAAAAGGTAAATATTGCTTTGAGAAAAGTGCATTTCATACGTGTTTTAATTCTTCATCTAGTACTTTAATAACAATCTTAAAATGATATTTTAATGGAGAATGAAGTACCAAGACAATGAACTTATGTATCATGGACATGTTCTCGATGCTTTGTAATATTGCTTATATGATCTCTACAATAACATTCTTTTTACAAGGAGATTTGAAAAAAAAAAAACTAAAATTTAAATAAAAAGCAAAGAAGAAAAGTACCAAAAATATTTTATTTCTAAATACTTTGATTTTGAAATAAATTGATGATAAACATGCTTTATCTCAAGATCATGAATTGCAATTTATAGTTAACAAATTGAGGGTTGTAAAAATTTAACTTCTCGAGGCATTACAAGTTAATGCAATTATTGCAAAGTTATTACTAACTTTGAAGGATTACAAGAAGAAGAATGTATCATACTCTCGAAGATTTTTCTTTAGAATAGATTCGAAAACATCTACGAATTGAAAAAGAATCAAGGGCAAAAGATAAGAATAAAAATTCTTATATTGGCATTTCTAAGGCCTATTTCGTGGGTAAGCTCAATCCTATTAATAAGCATAAAGAGAAGAATTTAAGTTCCTAAAAAGGATCAAGAATAATTCAAAAAATCACAATATAATAAGAAGGCCAAAGGGTCATGCTTCGCCTGTAACAAGCTAAGGCACTATGCTCCTGATTGTTAGTTTCGAAAGAAATAAAATGAAGAGGTAAAGATAAATGTCATTGATAAGGAAGAGATCTTCGCTATTGTGAGCGAAATTAATGCAATTCGAGAAAAAGTTTGAGGCTGATTGTATGGTACTATGCTACTATTTATGTCTCACATAATAAGTCCTTATTTAAAACCTATGAAGAAATTAATGATGGATAAAAAATTTAGATAGGAAATGAAGGTCGCTTCAAAGTAATTGGCAAAGGTAATATGAAAATTATTTTTACTTGTAAAAAACAAAAAAAAAAAGAAGATAACTTTGTCGAGTGTACTTAATGTTTCTAGCATGTGTAAGTACTTAGGTAGTAGAGATTTGCTTGAGAAATTTGGGATTAAAATTGTATATGAACCAAAAAAATTAATTTTGTCACCAAATAGTATTTTTATTGAAAAAAAAGAAGCTATTCTTGCGATGGAATAGTCAAGTTATGTCCTGTTAACAATAATTATAACAGTAAAAATATTTGTTCTTTTTATATGCTTGATTTTGTATTCTTATAGCATGGTGGATTACGTCATATTGGAATTATTACCAAAAAAAAAAAAAGTTAAATGTGCTTTAATTTCTCATGATATCAATAAATTTTTTAAAAAGTAAACTTTACATTGAATTTAAGATTAAAAAAAGTATTTTCATAATGTTGAAAGAACCTCTCAATTATTAGATCTTGCGTATATAGATATTTGTGAATTTCATAACATATGGTCTAAAAGGGAAAATAGATATCCTATAACTTTCATTGATGATTGTTTTAGATTTACATATATTTATTGGTTAAAACATAGAGATCAAGCTTTCAATATGTTTAAAGTGTATAAAGGAAAGGATAATATTTTTTGAAAAATTAAATTTCTTAAAAGTAATAAAGGTGACGAATCCTTTGAAAATGATCACCAAAATTCAACAATGTGAAGACTAAAACAAAGTGGTTTAGTAGAAGAAAAAAATTAAACATATATTGACATGGTTAATGCCATATTATTAAGTGTAAAATTATCATTCAATTTATGGGAGAAGCAATTCTTATGATTTACCATATTCTTAATAGAAGAAAAAATAAAAATGCTTCATATAAGATATGGAAAGGAAGAAAATCAAACATATAATGTTTCAAAGTATGGGGTATCTTGCATATTACAAGAACATAGACATTAAAAGGATAAAATGTAGGATATACTACAACAGCAAAACTTGTAGACTATTAAATTTGGAGTCTAATTTTATCATGGAATCAAGAGTGTGAAGTTCTTAAAAACTTCATTAACTTTGGAAAATAAAATTCCTACTAATGAAAGATTGATGCCATTATTCTTTCTAATGGCTTTGTCCATAAGATTAAGTGTTTATATACTAAAGTATTAAACAATTGTGTTACTTTTGTTTGTTTTTATGTTGATGATATATTTATCTTAAATGATAACATGAAAATATATTAGAAATAAAGAGGTTTCTATTTTTCACATTGAAGATGAAAGATCTTGAATAAATAGATATTTTAGGTATAAAAGTAATACAAAATAGTGGCAGTTATGTGCTAAGCCAATCACAATACATTAAGAAAGTACAAAATAAATTCAGTCACTTGAAATTTAAAAAGAAAAGTATCCCATTTGATCTTAATATAAAACTAGTTAAAAGTGATGGAAGAGTTATAGTACAACTTGAGTATGCAAGTGCTATTGGTAATGTAATGTATACAATACCATATATTATACTTAATATTATATTTGCAGTTAGTATACTAAGTGGATTCACTAGCAATTCAAATTTTTAACATTGAAAGACTATTAGTAGGATTTTTGATTATTTTTAAAAAACCAAGAATTTGGCCCTACAATATTCAAGGATCCATATTGTCTTAGAAGGATATATAAATACTAGATGGATATCGAGTGTTGAAGACAACTAGTTTACCTCAGGTTGCCTGTTTACTCTTGGAAGAGGTGCAATTTCTTGAAAGTCCAAGAAATATGCATTCCACATTTAACTATGGAATCATATTTGTTGCATTAGCTTTGAATGGCTCAGAGGTAACCCTTTGAAAATCTCACTAACTTTAAAGGATCCATAAATTATATCTATATATTATGATAGTTAAACCACTTTAGCATGAGCATATAATAAAATATATAAAATAGAAAGTCCAAACATATTGGTCTAAGACGTAATCATATGGAGATGATCATATGATAAAGTTGATTTAAAAAAAAAAAAAGAAGGATTTATGTCTCTCATATATGTGAAATCTAGTGAGAATTTGACAGATCCATTTACCAAGTTTCTTACAAGATAAATGGAAAAAGCGATATTAAAAGGATTAAGACTAAAACTCCTTATTTGATAAATCAGTAATGTGCCAACCTAACCTAATATTATTTGTTGACTAGTTTCATGTTCATATGGTACAAACAAGTCATCGATATGTAAATTTTTCAGCACTATACAATTGAAACCCTATTTAAGATGATTAGTGCTGATTATTACACAATGATAGTTGAGTTTTCTTTCAAGAAAACTCTTATAAGGTTCAGATTGAGAAAGAAAAATATCTTAAAAATAGAAAAGATATTAGAATAACTTCACTTATGTAAACTTTGAGGTGGTGCTGCTTCAAATAACAGTAGGACTTCCTCTTTATAAAGTTCATGAAAAAACATGAGCAAATGTTCATTAAAGGTGCTAAGCAAATAGAGCGTAGAATCTGAGAAATATTAGTGGTTGTATATGCAGTGTTGCCAATGTAGCCGAAAGGAATAACAGGTTTAAGACCTTAAGTTACCTAAGATTTTGATTAATTTTATGCTAAAGTAAAGCTCAAATTAAAAGATATCTTGTTTTATGCATAAACGCAATGACCTTTGAACGAAGACTATTTATTGTGATCTATGTATATATTTGAACAAGTAAGAGATTGTTGAATATTGCTTAAATATAAAAGTATTTTAAAAAAAATCCAAGTATCAAAACGTCATATGAAAACTTATTTTAAATTATTTATATTTTAAATTAAAATGATTATAATAATTCAAGAATTGTTGGTTTTTTTTTTAAAATAAAAAATAAAAGCATCAATCTTAGGTGAGCATTCGGTTCATTCGGTTTGAAAATTTTAAAAACCGAATTAACTGAATTTTTTTTATAAATTAACTGAAACAAACCAAATTTAAAAGATAATTCAATTAACCGAATTGAATTTTTTTAATCTGAATAAATCAAATAAACTAAAAATTTATTTAGGTTCAAATTTTATATTTTTTACTTTTAAACTATTTTAAATCTTAATAATAATTTACAAATCAAATATATATGATATTATATGGATGAAATGTATAATTGAACTTTACTCTAATAACATCCTTATATATACTTACATGAAAATCAATATCTCTAATATATAAAAATTAAAATTTTTTATACACCCATAACAACTTTTAGAATATAAAAACTTTTAATCATAAAAAAATTACATCAAAATACAGCTGATACATGATACATTAGTATTTAGCAAATTAACGACATCAAAAGGAACATTTTATTGGAGTTGTAATCCTTGTTTTTTTTTTTTTTTTTTTTTACCATTAGTTCCTTCAAAAAGTTTTCTTCAACTAATCAAATGATTGAAAAGCAAAAAAAATAAAAAATAAAAAATAAATGTAAGAATGTCAAAAAAAATAAGTGCATTCTTATATATTGATATGACAAAAACTTACCTAAACGAAGTTCCTCCTAAATAAGTTGATCTGATACTGTAAAAATATTATATGATAAGATTATATTCAAATAATATTTAGCCTTCACATATAACATCTTAATAACTAATATTTTTTTTTTTACGATAATCAATCAATAAAGAAAAAAATCAAAAAATAAAAATCAATCCACTTCCAAAATCTCAACTATGTAAGATATGAAACTAATAGTAATAAAAGAAATTACCTTGAAATAGCAATACACTTTCACACTAATCAATTGTAGCATCCAATGCAATTTTTGACAAATCTATAAACACATAATCAAATTTGTTATTAAAAAAAGTGATATTAAGCTTATCTAATAAAGATTAATAGTTAAAAAATATAAAATAAACAAATAAACAAAATATAACCCATATCAAATTTCTCAAGCTCTACCAAGTCCTCTTCAATGGCATTGAAACATGAAGATCTATGTAACCAATCTTGAGCACAAATAAGGGTTTGTAAAAGCTTACGAGTTAATGAACTCCCATGTTATCAAGTACACGTCCGTTGGTGCTAAAAGCAGATTCAGAAGCAATCGTAGATATAAGAGCTGCCAATACATCATGAGCCATATGGGAAAGAATAGGAAACTTATGACTATTAAGTTTTCACCAATCAAGAATATCAAAGTTATCATCTTTTGCATTCTCTTCACTTAAAAATCTATCCAATTCTGATTTATTTTCTTCTTTTGCAGACTCTTTCTTTTATCTCTTGAACTAAGATAAAAGAACTTGTCTTTCTTTTTCCAATCCTAATTCATTTCCCTTTGCAATTTGGCTTACTTGACTGCTTTCACTAACTTGTTCACATTGAGGTTGCAAACTTCTTTTGTACTCACCAAATAACTCTTCAACTGCTTTTCTCATATTATTAGTCATCATTTAAGCTTGTTCCATATCATACATTTTCAAAAAGTAAAAGTTGAAACTCAAGCTTTTTTCTACGATCTATAATAGAAGCAACATAAAGTAGCATATTCATCTTCTCCATATATCCCTAATACTTATCAAACTTATCTTTTATTTTCTTTGCCATTGTGTTTAACTCAATATCAGAATGTGTTTTCCAATTGCGCAAAGCAGCAAAAACATTACAAATATCATCAAGAAAACTATAGGAGGTGACATATGAAGAACTTGAAACTTTGATTGTTAGTTCATAAAATTGTTGCAAGAAAAGACAAAGCCTCTTAATAGTTTCCTAATCCTTTTTTTCAGGTAACCAATTTCCCATTATCAACTCATTTCTATAATGCGAATTAATATCATTAAAAACCTCAAAAGCTTTCTTAAATTTTTGAGCTGCATCCAATATCAAGCAAGTGAAGTTCCACCTAGTGGTAACATCCAAACACAACAAACTTTTACTTTCAATCTTTTCAACTAAAACACATTCTTTAAATTTGGCCAACCTTGCAGGTGATTGTTTCACATATTTAATAATCCCTCTAACCTCGTGCAATTGACTCATTCATTTCTTTCAATCCATCTGTAACAATGATATTAAGAATGTGCGTAATACATCTTAAATGAAGATATTTTCCTTCTTGAATGCAAGTTCTTAAATCATTCAGTTTTTTCTTCAAGTATGACATTGCAACATCATTAGAACTAGCATTATCAACTGTAACAGTAAAAACCTGATCAATCCCCCAATCACACAAACATTTCTCAATGAATTTTTTGATGGCCTCACCTCTATGACTAGAAATAGGACAAAAGTTTAATATTCTTTTGTTCAATTTCTACTCTTTATCAATAAAATGAGCTGTAAGACACAAATAATTAATTCTTTGCACTGAAGTCTATATGTCTATAGTGAATATTAGATGATCTCAATAACCGTTTCAATTTAACTTTTTTATCATTACAAAGCTGATAACAATCTCTAGCTATAGTCCATCATGATGGCATACGAAACTTAGGACATGCAATGCCGAAAACCTTTATCATCCACAAATTTGAAAGGTAATTCATCCATAGTGATCATCTCAACTATACCCTTTCTAATGACGTCTTGATTAAACTTTCAACTACCTAAAGATCCATCTGTCCCAAATTCAAAAACCAATTCAGTTTGATTAGAGTCAACACTAACATTTGTTCTCTTCTTACAAGTACCCATATGAGCTCTCAATGCAGTTGTTCCATTTTTTTTAGAATCAGCAAAAAAACTCCCTATCATAATAATTACATGTAGCTTTATGCTCACTTTGTTCATCAAAAAATTTGGTAAAGTATTCCCAAACTTTTGATCTAGGCCTAAACGCTTTTCTCTTCAATTTAGAACTTGCAGATGATGAATGGACTGAATTTGGTTGTGTGGCATTAGGCATAGGATCTATATCATTACTCCTAGTTGACATCTTTTAATTTCTGAAATAAATAACAATTAAAAGCAGTTAGTAATAATACTTTTCAATAGTTAGATAAAATTCTAAAACATTTTAATAGTAATACTACGTTACACAAAAATTCATTTCAACAGTAATAGTCAATACCACTGCCTTTCAAAATATGTTTATGAATTATTAAAAAAAACATAATTAACAACTTTAAATTATATCAAAAAAAGATTCAAAGAAAAAATATGAAGCAAAAATAAAATGAATTAAAAAAATTAATTTTTTAATTTTTAACACTGGGATTGTTTTGCCTTACATATTATAGATAATATATACCATATATATAAAGAAAAAGTGATAATACATAGAACAAATTTACAATATTTACCCAATACATAAAGAGAATACATAAAAATGACTTAATTTTTAATTTTAAGTGTAGTTGTTACAAATTAGGAGTTGAAAAATTGAAAGATTAAAGAGTAAGATAGTGTATGATACTACTGGAATGATTAAAATTGAAAAGAAAGAAGATTTGGCATAAGGGAATACCGAATGCTTATATATGGCGTAGCCGCGTGGGAGTAGCTGCGATGCTATTACTGGGAGGATTAAAATTGAAAAGAAAGAAGATGAGGTTTGAGGGAATACCAATTACCGAATGTGTATGGGTGGAGTGGGTGTGGCTGCGATGTTGCTGGTTCTCCAAGATAGATGGGCATAGTGCACGAATTAGGTTACGGCTTTTCAAGTTGAAAGAAAAGAAAAAGGAGGAAGTGTGGCGACGGTGTTACTATCGTGAGGATTCAAATTGGAAAAAAAGAAGATAAGGCTTAAGCGATTTAGCGAATACTGATTATCGAATACGCATGCGTGGTGTGGGTGCAGCTGCAACGATTTTGATTCTCGAAAGGTAGATGAGCATGGTGCACAGATTAGGTTACAGTTTCTCAAATTGAAAGAAAGAAAAGGAAAGTATTTTGCCCGATTGCCTTACTGCCTGAATAGACGACTTAGTAAAGAGATTAAATGGAATTGATTTTAAATAATAATAAATTAATAAAATTAATTAATATTAATTATTTATTTAATTAATAAAATTAATTAATTACTAAAATTAAAAATCAATTTTTTGATTAATTTGATTTAAAAAAATTTAACCGAAACTAACTGAAAAACCCAAAAACCCAATTTATAAATTAATTTATAACCAAAAACCAAAAAAACCGAATCGAATCAATCGAAATCAATTTGGTTTATCAGTTTTTTCGATTTTAACCGAATTTTGCTCACCCCTATCAATCTCATTATAAAAAAGGATATAAACTTATATAAAACATTTATCTTAATCAATTTTTTTCTTCACCAGAAATATTATTTATTTTTAATGGTGAAGTTTCATCATTGCTTTTAGCAAATTTACAAAACTTGTCATATCTTAGGAGTTTTTCTTTATAAAGTTTATAAAGTAAGATGAGCACATGTTCATTAAAGGTACCAAACAAGTATAGCCGGAAATTTAAGAAAACAATGGTGACTATGTGTGTGGTGTTACAATGTAGTCGAAAAAAAATAACTGATTTAAGACCTCCAGCTACTTGAGTTTTCAATCAAGACTTTGTAACATTTACACTAAAGTAAGGTTCAATTGAAGGATATCTTCTTGCGCGCATAAATAGAATAACCTTTTAGCAAAGACTATTTATTATAATATATATACATATATTTAAACAAGTGATAGATTGTTGGATATTGCTTAAATATAAAAATATTTTAAAAAATTCAAGTATCCAAATGTCATCTGAAAATTTATTTTAAATTTTAAATTCAAATGACTACAATAATTCAAGAGGCATTGGTATTTTTTAAAATACAAATACAAGCATCAATCCCATTATAAAAAAATATAAAAATTATACAAAATATTTATCTTAATCAATTTGTTTCTTTCTTTAGGAGAAATTTTATTCTTTCTTTTTAGTTGGCGAATTTTTATCATTACTTTAAGAAAATTTACAAAAATTTGTCATATCCTAAAAATTAATTATCAACAAAATTCAAAAGCAATTTAGAGGACAAATAGCACTTAAAAAAAAAAACCGTATCTTACAGATATTTTGAATTTTCGTTAGTTACCTTTCTAACATCTAATGGGGATGTAGTGTTTCAGTGGATAAGAACATTAGCATATGAAAGCAATCTTTATAAAGTTGATAATTATCAAAACAGATAATTTGAGTTTGAGTTTAAATTAATTCAAATCAAAATTTTAAATATAAAATTAACTAAATTAAAATATGAACATATGCAAAGAATTTTTTTTATATTTTCTACATATTTATAAATTATTTAAAAATATTTTCATTAATAATTTACTAAAAATTGTGAGGTTGAAATTTTAAACTGATACATCTTTTTATGTAGGAAAACCATGATATTTGACTAATCACACTGTTAGATTAAATTATATAAACATAGTTGCCAAATCAGCTGGAGTGAACGGCGTCGTATTGACAACCAAAACTTCGACTTCCAATGCAGCAACGCCCATTTTCTAAGTCAGACCTCAACGCGTCAACAAGCCAACAACGCCACGTCGTTTTAGTGAAGATCAAGTCTCCGTCGTCCCCCCACCCCACCCCTCAGTGGCCGAATCAAATGGAATCGTCGCAGAACAACAACCCGATCTCGAACCAGAACTCGAATTCATCGATATTGTCATCGACGCCTTTGTGGCCTACAATTGACGGCCCACTGGGTCTGTCGGAGGAGGAATCGGTCGGATATGCTCGCAGGTTCTACAAATTTGGTTTCGCGCTGTTGCCCTGGCTGTGGGCCGTCAATTGCTTCTACTTCTGGCCCGTTCTTCGCCATTCTCGCTCCTTTCCTCGAATTCGCCCCTGTAATAATAAACTCTGCCCTTTCTTTCTCCCTCTTTTCATTTCACTTCTACTTACTGTTAACCGTTTTTCTAAATAAGCTTTGAGTTGTGATTTTTTCTGGATTTTGGGTTACAATTTCGTTCTTTTAAGTTTCTCCCTGTTTTTGTCCGATGGGGGGAGGGGGTAATTGTCTTGGAATACAAACCTAAGTATGTTTTGCCATCCCCCTTGGGAATCCATGGGTATTGTTCTAATTCTTATTATTGTTGGTTATGATATATTATTTTGTAATGTACTGGTTCAGTTCAGTTATGCATGTCGTTGAATGTAGTTGTTGGCATTGGTCTAATTGTTGTAAGTTTTGTTTCTTGATAATTGTTGGAAGATATTATGGAATCTGTGAAACCCATTTGGGATCTTGGTAATACTCTCCACCTCAGATGGAATCACCTTTGTCTTGTGCACTTCTAATTTATCATCGTGATCATCCTGAAGAAACAATAGAAATGTTTATACCCTGCCTAAGCATGATGACAAACCAGGGCTAGTTACGGAAACTTTCACCAGTGAAGCGACAACTAGAAAATTTGAAGAACGAATCCTCTAGTCTGTTTTCTAGCCTATCTAGGTTGAGCTTTGCATGCTTTTCTTTTGATAGTTAATTAATGCCACCTAACATTTTTGCTTGTATGATCCTTTACATTAGATTGCAAAATGCACTATCTATGGGGGGATTGTTTTCAGACAAGACTATGAAACTAGATTTTTCTTTTTTCTTTCTGCTTTTCTTTGCCCGAAAAATGTGTTTAGTCACTAGCTCAATACACAGAACAATATCTTAGGCTGATTTGACCTTATTCCTGTAAATTATTGTCTGACTGCAAAGTATCATTCATCCTTTTGCATTTTAAGTAACTGACAAGAATGGCTTTTTAATTGGTTTTTAAGTGATTACATTTTCCTTGATAATTAGTCTCACAGAAAGTTTTTAGCTACAACTAATTTTTTCTTCTGAAATGCTGCATAACTTCCTTATAATGCAGTCTTGTAACACTTTATTGAGCTTCTTGAAGTGAGAAATTTTTGCTTGCTTATCCATTTCAGATATGATGTTTGGAGTATCCAATCAATGGAATTTTTATATGGTAGGTGGCAATGCATTGCTGGGTTTCACAGGAATTTTTAGTTTCGAATTTTAATCATGCAGAAAAGGGGGAAAAAAAAGAAGGAAGAAGTAGTAGCGTCCCATAAGTTGTATTGTGCCTATATGAACCAATCAGTGGTACACGTTATATTGTTGCTGCTGCAGTTTGAGCAGACTTAGTTGACCTTCATCACTAAATTCATTTTATTTGGTGCATACACTGGACTTTAAGTGCATATTGTTGATTTATCATGTTGCTGGTCTGTTACTGACATAGGAGTGAGTGTTTAACTTTCTGTTTGTGGTTTGCTTAAGCATCAGGTACAGCTGCTCCACTTAGTGCATGATTAATTCTAACTTCTAAGCTAGCATCAAAGTTCCCTATTTTCTTGGTTCAGTTTGCAATTTAACTTTCTGTTTCTTCTTGTTCTCCCTTTCCCTTTGCCTTTTTGGGTGAAATATTATAAGGTAGTGTTGGTTTAGAAATTTGGCATGGCGTTGGAGGGGGCTGATTGGATTCATGCACTTTAAATCTGTCATTATGTCTTTGAAGTGCATACTAGACATTTTAATTTCCCTTCTTATCCATTTATGCACTCTGTTTTGCGTTCCTGGTTTTACAGTTGAAATTTTTCTCTTTGTAGATGTTATTGGATCTGCAGTTGGCTTTGCAGTATTCTCCACTCTTCTCTCAACATGGGCCTTGACATTTGCCATTGGAGGGGAGCATCTCTTTGGTCCTATCTGGGATCAACTAGTAATGTACAATGTTGCTGATCAACTAGGTTTGACAGGTTGGAGCTAGTCAAATGCCCTGGCCTTCATTCCATTTGATCATAAGTAACCTAGAAGCTAGTTCTCATATACTGTTCACATTATACTAGATGTCTGTGTTCTTGGGTGGGGGTCAGAGTTGGATGGTAGGGTTACAAATTTTGAAATTTCTTATTTTGAACTCATATTCATGAATATGCTCCTTTGGGATTAACCAACCATTTCTTGTATTTCTTTTAGTATGAATACCCCTCCTGGCAGTGGATGTTGATATTATTGGCTCACTCGATAGATCGAGTTCGTGGGGCCTCTCAATCAGTTAAGAACTAAGCAAAATGCTCAGGAAATATAGTCCCCAACTGCTCTTTCTAAGTGAAACCAAGAGAGAGCTCAGAGATTGAGAAAATACATGTGAATCTATGTCCGATTGTGATGGAAGAAGGGGTTATTTGGCTTTACTATGGCAAGAGGATCTTGATGCAAAAATTAAGTCCTCTCAAAGCCATAGTGATGCTCTTAAACCTAGTGTTTTCTCTCAATCAATGGCAGTTTATAGGATTCTACGGCAACCCAGTCAGCCAGCTACTTCAATGAAGTTACTTCCTCAAACGATGAAGGTAGGTGGCTATCAAAGGCCTTTACCCCAAATGAACAACTTCAACGATGCAATAATGGATTGTAATTTTTTGGAAGTCCTAGTTTCGGGTTAAAGGTTCACTTGATCGCGGGGAACCGGATCGGGTCTTATTCAGGAGCGGCTAGATAAAGACTTGGCATCTAAAAATTGGCGGGACCGATTTTCAGATGATGGGGAATTTCTCATTCGTGTGTCATCTTCTGGTCGTTTACCCTTACCTTTCTCTGATGGTTTAGTAAACAGCAAGGCTTCTAAGCGGGTTTTTCAGTTCGAAGACATGTGGACCTTGCATCCTTGACGTGAGCAAATTGTTTCCAGCCACTAGGACTCGCCAGGTAATTGCCCTCTCTCAACTAACCCGTTAAATACATCAGTGCAGAACAACCATTTTAGGATGGAACCGAGTGGCTTTCGGCCATGGCTTAGCTCAAATCAGTATGAAACAGGCAGAATTGGATAGAAAGTTATTAGAGAGAAAAAAAGGAGAAACTCAGGCGGATGTAGACAATTGTGAGAGGCAACTTTATTCGTACGAAGAAATGAAAAGTTTCAGGAGGGGACAGGAACACTCAGTTATTTCCACTCTATAGCATCGATGAGGAAGAAGGCAAACAACATCACCATCCTCATTACACCTGTGGGATTGGAAAAGGTTTGTTTTACAGTTCAGAATGGCCTACCAGATATGATGAAAAACCCTTTGAATAAGGTTTACATGGCTGAGCAGATAACTAGGGCGATTCACCAGACGCATCAACAAAACTCCAGGTCCGGACGGTTTTGATGCTACCTTTTACCAAAAATATTGGCATATAGTTGGCAAGGATATCTTTGCCATGGCTTTGAAGTTTTTAAACAATGGCTCTCTACTAGAGGAGGTAAATCACACCGATATTCTCATTTGGAAGATCCAAACAATGGCTCTCTACTAGAGGAGGTAAATCACACCGATATTCTCATTTGGAAGATCCAGGATCTTGCATCATCAAGAGACTTTCGTCAGATTCGCTTGTCTGATGTGCTCTAAAAGATTGTATCAAAAGTTCTTGTCAACATTCATCAAGGTGTCTTACCCTCAGTGATCAGTGTTAACCAAACTGCATTCATCAAAGGTCGGATGATATTTGATAATGCAATTGATATGAGTTAGTCTTATGATAGAGTGGAATGGGCGTTGCTGAGGCTGCAGTGAAAAGAATCATAAATATTTTAGAATTTTTTAAATATTAAACTTTTTTATTTTAAATTTTGTGAAATTCGAAATGGTTATTAGAAATAATTTGTGATTCCAAATTTGTTCAAATTTGAAAAATAAATTTAAAATAGAGTATAAATTTTATTTTAATTATTTTAAAAATATTTTAATAATAAAAATACTTTTAATTTTTCACAATTAGTTGATTAATTCAAATCAAATAAAAAATTAATATACAATTAATTCAATTAAAACATTAAGGTAAAACTTGTAAATAATTCACTTTTATTTTTAATATTCACCCTTTCAAAACATGTTTCATTGAAAAGCTGCATTAGAGATATCTACTTTTGAAACATACTTACATAACTAGTGATCTTCAAAATTTAATAATAGTTTCACAAATAATAAAAATAAACTTAGATGCAATAAAACAATCAGAAGGTGTAATATGATTTCTAACTTATCTATTGAAAAATGAATTTTAAATATTTAAGGAAGCAATGTCAATCTTTGAAATTTTATTTTGAAAAGAAGTTATTAATAGTGAAATTGAATCCAATATGTAAAATCACACTTGAGAGTTGGGTGGATCTTTTTGTAGGTAACAAGTCTTTGTTTTCAAAAGAAAATTAAAACTTGATAGCTCAATTGATAAATATAAGACCAAATTAGTGGTTAAAAGTTTTAAATAAAGGGAAGATCTTGACTTGTTTGATATATATTCACTAGTTGCAAGAATAACATTTATTAGAATGTTAATTGCTATCATTGCATTACATAATCTTGAAATTTATTAAATGAATGTTAAGATAATCTTCCTAAATGGGGAGTTAGAAGAAAAAATCTATATTCAACATCTTGAAAGGTTAATTACACCTAGACAAGAAAACAAATTGTGTAGACTTATTAAGTTCTTCTATGGATTAAAGCAACTATCTAAACACTGACCTACAAAGTTTGGCAATGCAATGATGCCAAACTGGATTTAAATTAACAAATGTGACAAATATGTATATGTTGAAATCAGGCCAAACGTTTACATGGCACTATGTACTTATATGAATGATATAGTGATCATATGCATCAATATTGACATCATTAAAGCTATAAAGATAATGCTGACAAACAATTATGATATAAAAAATATAGGTAAAATAACTATCATATTAGAAATTAAAATTTTTACAGCATATAATAAATTGGTACTCAATTATATTACATTGTAAAATGCTAAGAAAATATGTATAATTATGAAGATAATCAAACAACTACACTTGTGGATACAAATCTATATTCAATAAAAAATCGTGATAAAATCATATCTCAATTAGAGTATTCTTATACCATCATCAATCTGATGTACTGAATGAAATGTACATGCCTTAAACTTTAATAGTTAACAATTAAGTAGTTTACAAGTGATTGAAACAAAAATCATATGAAAGACATTAATTAGGATTCTTAGATACCTAGGATGTATTTTAAATTTAAGGATGTATTATACTAAATATTTGGTTACAGTTTCATAAGAAAATATCATTGTGTCTAAAAGAATATTTGCCAACCATCTATTTACATCGATTAAGATATGATTTTACCTTGACGGCATAGAGTCAAACTCTAACTTTGATTGAACAAAATAAAAATTTGCATCTTACATTTTTTTTATAAGTTTTATTTAACTTTATTTTCATAGTAAATAAAGTAAATTTTTTTTAAAAAAAAGTTTTAGTATAATTTATTTACATAAAGAATGACCATATGCTATTATAAATTTATTATATATAATGTAGAATGTTTTGTTAATAGTTCTTGTTTTTGCATCCATTAAGAAGCTTTCATAAAGACATTATTATAACATCTATTGAGAAACTTCATAAATATGTTATTATAAAGTCAAGAGTTAAACAACTACATTAATATTACATATAAGTTGCACATTCATAGCACATTCACTTTGTAAATTGTTATCCTTTATTGGTATTCCTTCTTTTCAATGTTTCCAAATAATCAAGAAGTATCTAATTTTTAAAACAACCCTTGAAAAGAAGAAAGAATGGTTATATTAATAGATTCAAATTAATTTTTTCTTTTGTTTTTGATACTCAAAAACCCATTATTGAATATATCTTTATATAAAAAGACTTGTAAAGTAATTTCTTGATTTTACAAAACTAATGTTGTTATAAAGGTATTTTACCCTTGCTCAGTCTAGTTTAGATAGACATATAAGCTTAAGACAAGAGCCAAGCTTATAAGGCTCAAGCACCTTACTGTATCGAAATAGACTAAAATATATGGATCAAGTTAGACCTCGACCTACTAGAGACCTAGAGGGACTCCACTGTCCAAACTAAGCCAATCATACCTAAGGGCCACGTTAATCACACTTGGAAACAAAGGTGATGTATCTAACCTAAGACCTATAAAATTCCTAATATTTAGCAATCTTGCCTAAGATAAATGAAAACTTCATGTAAGTAAGCCCATATAATCCTTCAATTAGGGTTAAAAAAATAAAAATCAAAAGAATGGTTTATTATGGCTTGTATCATGGTTAAATTCCAAAAAAAAAGGTTAAGACTCAAAGTTGGCTCTCTAGGGGTGTATGAATATGGTAGGCTTTTTAAAGAAGGCTAAAGATGTTAAAGAAAATAGTTTTGATCTAAATACCCTTATTGATTCAATGCATCTAATCATTCAAAGGAATGATTCGACATGTATAACAAAGCAAGTTCTAGAAAAATTAACTATGCATGACACACACAAAGAAAAAAATTGAGCATAATGTAATATATGCTCATTGGCCCAAAACTCACCAAAAAAGGTTATATGGGTTTGATCTCATACAATTTTTAATTCAATATATTATCTAAAGCAACTAATCATAATACACAAATGAGAATTTAAAATCATATTTGCACACATAAAACTTTTTTTTTTTCTTTTGGAATAAGCATTGGAAGAATCTAGAACTCAGAAAAAAGAGATCACAAA
This sequence comes from Moringa oleifera, assembly GCA_021397835.1. Classification (NCBI taxonomy): domain Eukaryota; kingdom Viridiplantae; phylum Streptophyta; class Magnoliopsida; order Brassicales; family Moringaceae; genus Moringa; species Moringa oleifera. Next base: position 191,949 of record JAJFZO010000447.1, read on the forward strand.
CATAAATTAAGTACCTTTTAGAGCAAAATTTTCTTGAATTTTAAATATTTTTTTAAAAAATTGGTAAAAATAAAAAAATAATAGCATGTTAAAGAGACTTTCATCCAGAGTTCCTTAGGTTCTTGAGATAACGGTAAGAGGTTATCATGAGCTTTAGTTTAAGGCACTAGCTAAGGTAGGGCTTGATGTTCACTAGGAAGGCGAGGTCTACCTTCATTGTATTATCGATCCATAGAGTGACTAGTTGAGGATCTATTCTTTTCTTTTTTATTATCATGGTGTACTTGTGAAGCGGTGAGCCACTTAATGAATTGTGGTTACTTAGTGACTACATTGTGCATCTGTTCTAACTATGCCTTGAAAAGCTACCTTCATTATTCGAGTTATTGCTATAAAGTCTTCAGTTGATCCTATGGTGGACTTTTATCTTACAGTCCTAGCTTTGCCATATTAGAATATGTCCTAACTGATTCTTAGGCAAGGGTGACAGTATAAGGATTCTTCCTTACGTTAGTTCTCATAGATAGTGCCAATTGTTATATCCTCACTTAAGTCTTTAGGCTTAAATAGTGAAAAATCTTTAAAATAGAAAGAACATCTAATGATCAAGTTAATATAACATCTAAGAAAGAATAGCTTAAGTTAAGAGGATCATAGTTATATTTAAAAAAAGAGAGAAAAAATCTCAAAAAAAAAGATTGAAGAAAACAAGGAAAAAAAAGAGAAAAAAATCTCAAAAAAAAAAAAGATTGAAGAAAACAAGGAAAAAAAAGAGAAAAAAAATCTCAAAAAAAAGAAGAAAGATTAAGAAAAAAAAACGGGGCATAAATTCTTATTACTTGGATGCGTGCTTGATTGAAGCAATCTTTTGATATTACTTCATAAAATTTTGTATGAAAAAAGTGTTGTATGATTCCTTCAATTCCATTAACCCAGAATCCTTTTATCATAACTTACCTAAGCCCCATCACAACCCGTTTTGAAACTATTAGATTTTTGCATTTTAATTCATTTATTGGTAAAAAAGACATGATATTAAAGCAAGCTTATGGTAAAAGTTTTTTATGTATAGACTTGAGAGCTTATTGAAATATTTTTCCAAAACACTTCGAGTGAATGAGTGAATCTAAGGAGAGGGTGTTAGATCTTATACATTTTAAGTTCAATAAAATCACTAAGGTGATTACTGATCATGTATGTTATTTATGAGAATTCTTTTATGATCTTATGTTTTAATGCATGAAAAGAATATATTAGTTTGGATGAGCAAAGGAAAAAGAAGGAAGAATGGTGAAATGAGATGATAAGCTTAAATTATTGTATGCTTGAGGACAAGTATTATTTAAGTATGGGAGAATCTAATAGAATGCATAATAATCATATATATTGTTTTATTTTCTTATATTTTTGTTGGTTATAAATGATTAAATATTGGATTTTGACTATATTTTGTATTTAGTAGGGTGGATTAAGAAAATCAACCAAGATGGACTCAAATTCATTATTTAAAGATAAAAAGTTGAATTCCAAGAAATGTGGATGAACTAGAAGATGTCTTTGGATAAGGTGTTGGCACACCCAATAGCATTGAAATTTCACCGAACCAAGACTTTATCTTTTATTTAAAAAGTAGTTGTAGAATTTTATTTTTATCTTAATTTATTTTTAAGAGTCCTAGTTAAAATATATTATTATGTTTAAGGATTATTATATAAAGGGAAGGCCGTCCCTTCAAAGGAACATCCAGAGTTTATTTTTTTCCTTTTTTTTTTCTTAGATCTTTTTCTTTTCATGGATTGCTAAACATCTCTTCCAGTCAAAGGGTAATCAAGGGTTTGATTCTTCAGAATTACGAGATCTAACTAATTTTATTGATTCTTTATTTCTTCATTGTTTATTTATCTTCTGTGCTTATTGAAAATAGTATTTTGGTTGATTGCAACAAAAAAGGCCTTTTGTTTAATCATCAAAATAATAGATTACTAATTAGAAGTTTAAATCCGTAATTGTTTAAATGTTCTAATATAAGTAGTAAATAACATAGTTGATTGTAAAAAAAGTTTTCAATTTACATTATGAAGATTGATAATCTAGTTTAAATAAATCTACATATGTGTTGATTGGTTAGAATTGGTAGTTTTTCTAATTCTTAATGCTATTGGTAAATTAAATCCTAAGATCATATCTAAGGTTATTTATTGATGAGAGAAATAATTAGAAATCGTACCCTGGTTATCAAAGAAGTAAGAAAAAACAAGTTGTTAGGTGGTATCAACAACCATAACTAATTCAGTGAGGATTAAAAGATTTTTATCTTTGCATCAATGATCAATTTTTAAATCAAACCTGAAATTATTCTTTTGACTGGATACTTTATTACATTGATTTTTCTTTTCTTATTATTCTTATTTGATCTATTTTAACTCTTCAAACTCCCTTTTTTTTATTTTATTTTGCAAAAAATAAATCTAACCAATCTCTGTGAAAACAACCTTGCTCATCTCTACTGCAAGTTTAATTTTTTGAGCAAGAATTTAAGAATTTAATTTTTTGGTGTCGACAACCAATAATTTTTGGCGTCGTTGCCGAGGATCGAACCCAAGTGGCCCGCGTGACAAGCGGAATTACTCACCATTATACTACAACGGCGTCAAAAATTGTTGGTTGTCGACACCAACAAATTAAATTCTTAAATTCCTACTCAAAAAATTAAACTTGTAGTATAAATGAGTAAGGTCGTTCCCACAGAGATTTGTTAAATTTATTTTTTGTAAAATAAAATTAAAAAAAAAGGGTCTGAGGGGTTAAATATAAATCAAATAAGAACAATAAGAAAAAAAATCAATGTAATAAAGTATCCAGTCAAAGGAATAATTTTAGGTTTGATTTAGGAATTGATCATTGATGCAAAGATAAAAATCTTTTAATCTTCACTAAATTAATTATAGTTGTTAATACCACCTAACAACCTGTTTTTCCTTACTTCTTTGATAATCGGGATATGATCTCTGATTATTTCTCTTATTAATAAATAACTCTAAATACGATCTTAGGATTTAATTTACCAATAGCATTAAAAATTAAAAAAAAAAAAACTACTAATTCTAGCCAATAAACACATATGTAGGTTTATTTAAACTAGATTATATATCTTCATAACATAAATTAAAAACCTCTTTTGCAATCAACTATGTTATTTACTAGAATATTTAAATAATTACGGATTTAAACTTCTAATTAGTAATCTATTGTTTTGATGATTAAACAAAAAGCCTTTTTTGTTGCAATCAACCAAAATAATATTTTCAATAAGCACAGAAGATAAATAAACAATGAAGAAATAAAGAATAAATAAAATCAGTTAGATCTCACAATTCTGAAGAATCAAACCTTTGATTATCCTTTGATCGAAAGAGATGTTTAGCAATCCATGAAAAAAAGAGACCTAAGAAAAGAAGAAAGTAAAAAATAAACTCTGAATGTTTTTTTGAAGGGACTGCCTTACCTTTATATAATACTCCTTAAACATAATACTCTATTTTAATTAGGACTCTTAAAAATAAATTAAAATAAAGATAAAATTTTACAACTACTTTTTAAATAAAAGATAAAGTCTTAGTTCAGTGAAATTCTAATGCTATTAGGTGTGCCAACACCTTATCCAAAAACATCTTCTAGTTCATCCACATCTCTTGGAATCCAACTTTTCATCTTTAAATAATAAATTCGAGTCCATCTTGGTTGATTTTCTTAATCCACTCTACTAAATATAAAATATAGTCAAAATCCAAGATTTAATCATTTATAACCAATAAAAACATGAGAAAATAAAACAATATATATGACTATTATGCGTTCTATCAAAGTCCCTTCTTAACTCACCAAACAAAAACCAATTCCTTATCCTAAGAAAGCTAAAAAAGATGGTTCTTTCACCCATCAAAACAATGAAGCCCTCCTATTATGAGAAAAAAATGAATAACACAGAAAACCAAGTGGAAAATTGGCCTTGAAAAAAACACCTACCCTTGTAAACCTCTTAGAGATTAAGCTCCTATTTTGCCTCCATCATAGAGGAATACATCCTAACAAACATCAAACATCTATAAATCTAGTAAATAATGGTAATATTGGCCCATGCAATTCATATAAATCATTTCAAAGATGAATTATTATTACAAAAATTTATTGGTACCATTCATTAAAAACTTTTCCTTATAACCTTGACAAGAGATGAACTATTATTACAAAAATCATTTCGAAGTACTTTGTCTCTCTATTTGTCTCCTGGTTTACTAGTAAAATAGGGGGCACTAGGATAGGAAAAATTTGAATTGCTTAGGGACTATTTGGATAGGTTCATAAGGAAAAAATATTAAATTAAAGACCTTTCTAATGATACAAGCATCTAAATAATGATGGAGGGTCTTCATCCCATTACTTTCTTTTAGTCCTTAATCTCAAACAAGTCTAAAACATACCCAGCCCTTCTACATAGAGCAAAAAAGACGATAAAGGTCAATAAGGCCATTTAACAAAAAGAGGTAAAAATAATAGCACTAGAAAAGCTATAACTCATGCTTGTGCAACCTGACTTAAAAATATGAAGAAAGGATGCCAAGGTGATAAACCATAGTTTAGAACAAAAATAGGACTAAATAGAATGGGTTAAAAAAGAAGACTACATGTTTATACCCTCTTGAATACTAGTATGGGTTAAATATTATTGAATTGAGCGATAAAAAATTAATCAAATGGACTTACCCTATGGGACCTAATGCACATAGATATAAGAGAAAATTTTGTCAATTCCAAGGAGAACATGGGCATGACATAAAAAAATGCATCTAACTCTAAGAAAAGATTAAGGTTTTAATCAACGAGGGACATTTGAGATCACTTATGAAAGTAAGGAATAATAGAAAGAGAAAGATATTGACTTAAGATCGACTTGGAACCCATGCTCAAGAAACAAGAAAAGATTAAGATGAAAATCAGAGCCTATCTTAGACTAATATGAAAAAAACTAACCTAACTACCTAAACAAGGCAAGTTGACAAAGATGAACCAAGGTCTAATCCTTCAAGGCCAAATAAACCCAACAAGTTATTCATGATCTCAAGAAGGTCAAATTTGGTAAATACTAACACAAGCAAAAAGAAAAGACATAGGATAAGAAGTAATATTGTCATCAAAGTTGTGAAAAATCCTCTCAACATTGTAATCAATTTTTTCTAATCTAATGTTATAAGAATAAAAGAGCCTCATAATGATGCTATAGGTATCACATTTTTCATTAATAGAGTTAATGTGAAAGAATTTTGGTGGATAACGATAATTCAATAGATATCATTTTCTCCAAGCTTTTTCAAAATGGGGTTATAGAGAAGTTAGCTCAAGGTTTTCCTCACTTCTCTCCATAATTTTACTAAGGAAGCTATTTCGATAGAAAGATCCATTAACTTATCCATAATAATGGAATTTAAGCCTAGACAGGTAACCTACATGATAACTTTTTTGGTAGTAATGAATATAAAGGAAATAATGAATCACTATCAATCATTTTTACAGTATGATTGGGTACTAGAGTTCATTCATTTTTAAAAACCATTTTAGGTTAACCAAAAATAAATAAGTATGAGGCTATGTGATCTTTTGAAATCAAAGATATAGGTATGAGAGTCAGTTATATGTGTTCCTACGATACTTGAGGACTAATACCATTTAAACATGGGTACTTTTTTCTTTGATAATTGATATAAAGTTTAAGGTTGATTCCTAAACACATATTTAAAGAAACTTATATGATATATGTGTGAGAATAAAAATGTAAAGTTGTTATGTAGCTTTAGGGGAACACAAAGGTTTGACCATTGTTCTGTCTCTTATTTTCAGAATACATTTAAGATGGAAGATATAGCAATCTCACCACTATTTGACCTTTTACTCTCCAAAATCAAAAAACTTTTGTGCCTTTTGCTTTTATAAAGAAAATCAAAATCTTGCCATTACTTGACCTTTTGTTTAAAAACATAAAACATTTTAGGAGGGAAGTGATGGTTTCACCATTATGATTCCTAAAATCCTAAAAATGCTTTATGATGTGCATGCAATGATAATTCAATTGAATGCTAAAAAAGAGTTTTACAAAAAATTACATAATAATCTCTAGGTTTATTAATCAATTATTAAATTTAAAGCTTCCTCATATAACAATTTCTCTACTTTCTTCATCAACTACTAGATTTAACCTCTAAAATCAAAATAAAATATAAACAAATTCCTAGGTTTCTCTTCTTTTTCTCTACCATCCCATTTTCTTTTGCCAACCATAACACTTTTAATTGTTCCTGTACTAAAGAAACTATTCTAATTATTTTGTGATTGGTCTTTTTTGACTGTCATGCAAGCTTGATTTCTCATTTTCACGTAAGTCCAAACACTCACAAGGAAAAAGAAAGAATCAAACATGATTGCATATCTATTTACTCTTATGAAAAGCCCATGATAATCTTTGATTACTTGGCATTTTAACAAGAACATTAATTATCAATCGATCTTAAATAGAAAATGAGAAAAACTCAGCATTAATACATTAAAACTTCTAGAACTTCTTAATGGTTTTTTACAGAGCAAAACAATCAAGAAATACAAGTGATAAACAGATTAGGAGCTAAAGCTGAGATAAAGAAAAGGAAACGAACAACAAGGAAATGGAAAAGGAATCAAGATTTCATGAAATGAATCCTTAAGAAGCAGGATTTTTCCATAAATATTCTAGAAATATCTTTTGCTTTTCCTTAAAACTTTAAACCAAGACTCCCTAAAGCTTTCCTTGGAAACCTAAACAAGACCTTTCTTAGAAAAATCCCTTAAACACCTTACCAAAAACTTCTAAAAAATCCCTAAGAATCGTAAGTCTCTCTTAACCCTAAAACCTAGAAGGCTCCCACATTCTCTTAAAAAGCACTAAAAAAACATAAAAATAAATAAAATGTTCCTGCTCGCTCACCCTTATATATTTATAACTAGAAGGATGATGCCTTTTTAAACTAAATTTCATTAAAGTGGAATAGTGCGACATGTTCTCCTTTGCATTCGAAGGACTTTTTAAGAACATTTTAGCAACTTCTAGTGTATAGGTTTGAAAGCCCAAAGTAATTTAAAATTTAATTTGTGCAAGCTTGACTTGAAGAGCCAAAATTATATGGCTTTGAGGAGTAGAGGTTCTAATTTGGATTGTGTTTAGGCCATCTCCAATCTTACACACTTAATTTAACATCATTTTAATGTTAAAAAAATATTTTTAAAATATCTCAACACCAAAATATTTTCGTCTCCAACCTATTTACGTTAAATTGGTGTTATAAATATTATTTTAATCATATTAAACAATAATGATCAATAAATAATATTTATGATATTAACTAATGTATTTAAAATAATAAAGTATTTAATTTGATTTAAATTTTTGATTAATTTATTTTAAATAAATATAAATTATATCTCATTTATTAGTGATTAAATATTTAATTAACATTATATATTAAATATTGATCTTTCTTAAAGCTCTTGATGAGATATTTTTAACAATATAATTTTTTTGTAACAATAATATATATATATATATATTAAGTTATCTTTCAAAAAATAATTTTTATCTTTCAAAAAATCATTTAAGTAAATAGTAATCAAAAGTTGCTAATATAAATTTTGTTTAAAAACGAAACATTTGGTGTTGTTGCAGTACAACAACATATTTGGTGCTATATTATAGTAGCATCAATTTGAAGAAAGAGATATGTCATTTTGTTTGAGAGAAAAACATCAAATAAATACATCAAAATGGTATTTTCTTGTCTTCATTAAAGATAGTCTTATAATTGGCCCAAATTGGGATTGGTTATCAAGGTAGGTCAAAAAAAGTTTTGCCATAAGTATGCTCCTCATTGAGATCAAATCAAGGTTTTAAATCGAGATTGGTCTAACACTAACTTCTTATTATAGCAAACAGGACATGTTTTCAAATCGAGAGTTCAAGCATTAATTATGCAATGGGATCATTTAGATAGACTATTTTACTTTTAGTAAATCTAATGCTCTTTGACAGGTGGCATCATATGATTGTTCTTGATCAGAACATGTCTCTTAAACCCTGCGCTTAAAGTCATTTCAACCTCTCTTTTAGTCTTTCTTCCTCTTTTTTTTTAATTTTTTTCTCTTTATCTTCATCTTTCTCACTTTTTCTTTTTTTAGCAGCCTTTCTCTTTGAAACCCTTTTTCAAACCTCTTATTCTAGCAAAATTTTCCCCTAAATTTCCTCGATGAGTTTCCTTTGCCTTCTTTATTCTTACATTCTCAGGGTTTTTCACTGAAGTATAGCTCATCTGTACTTTTTACTTACAAGTTATAGGAGTTTAGGACTCTTTACATAATCCCCCACTTAATTAGGTTAAAACTTTCTAATGAAGACAAGTGATCGTGGACTTTCGTTCTTATTAGGTTTGCACTTTTAAGGACTAAATAAATGGGTAAATAAGTCCTCTTCCACTGTATTCTTTGGTTCATATGCTACTTTCTTCAAATTTCTCTTTCTCAGTTAGTTTCCAATACTTGGATGTGCATGGTAAGGCAATTTTTGAAAAGATTCAATGTAAGGGACTTTCTGTTAATATTTATTTTCAAGATTTTTCTATTTGAAGTGTAATAAGATTCTTATAGAAAGACAACATGGGTGGTATTATTGACCTAAGACTCCACCTCTCTTTATGGTTGGTTTGCCTTCATCAAATAAGGGCTAGAAAAGAAGATTCTTTTGGGCATCTTAGGATGGGATATACCCCAAATTGAATAAGTGAAAGATTCCTAAGTTGAAGTATAAGGAAGGACTGAAGATTGATTTTGCTTCATTTTATTTGCTATTTTTATTATTTCTAAGCAGTCAAATTGATGATCATAACATTCAATTTTATCATGCCAAAGAGGCCATGTCCAAAGCCTATAATGCCTTCCCTTTTGGTTCACCTAGCATGGCCTCTAGACCTGAGGCTTGAAAAGAGTAACTCTCAATCTAGACTGAGTGAATTAAGATTAGGATTGGGATAAGAGTTAAGTTTAAGTTAGGCCCCTTTGGGCTCTTATGATGTTGAGAACTCCACATCATAATTAACTCAGTCATTGAGCAACAACAACAAGTCTATCGATGCAATGATTTATAACCTCAACTTTTCTTATTTGCCCACTCAACGGAGTGTTGAACCTTTGTCTTGACATTTCTCTTTTCATTTAGGATTGATAATCACATTTTTGCATATTTGTTGATTTGCTTATGTGGACACCCATTTGTCTTTCATGACCTGAGCGGATCTCATTCCTAGTATAACTAGTGCTAAAACACAAGGTTTAGTTTGATAAGGAGCCTAGCTAAGGATGGTTTTTCGTGAATTGGAACTAGCTTGAAAGCTCAAACTTTTAGATTAGCTCTTAAGATACTAGTAAAACTATTGAAGAGCCTATGAAGAGAAAGGTTCGACAAGATTTGATGTAATATTCAGATAATGAGGTTATTGTCAAGTGGATGAGGCCTTAAGTCATTGCAAAACTAAGGGGAATGTTAATGCATTGGGTAAGTTACCTCTTATGACATAGATCTACACAGTTAAGGAGCACTTCATTCCACTACGGCAAACCAAGTAATTAGACTCTATTATAATCCATTGGTTGCTAGAACTTATGTGCAAATCCATTTTGTCAATTGATCATGACTGGCTTATGTAAAAGAGGAACATGAAAGTAGTGGTAGAAACGATGGTCAACATCACAAAAGGTACATTATCATAATCTTAATCTCTTGATGTTTCGATGCTTAATCCTTTGCCATTTGTTGTCCTGGTGTCTTTATTTATTTCTCACATACATTCTCATTTGATATGTCTATCTAAATGATGTGACCAATGGCATTAGTGATAAAGAAATATAGGTCTTGTAATGGCACACTAATTAATTAATGTTTATCAGCCAATAAATCATCTATTAATGCGATAAATTGGATAAATAACTTGGTAATAATTAAAAAAGAAAAATCCTTAACTGTGAAGGAGACTGTTATGGCCCATCCTCAAGTCTCTTTTAATTAGTAGGTAAACAAAATACATTAGAACTTGGTAGCCTACCATGTAAATGATATTAGCCAGGCAAAGGAAGACGCATTTCAATCCTTTCTAAAGGGCTTAGAATAGGAACAGAGGATCATAATCGACTCAATTTCTTCATAATTGGCAAACCTCAGCCAAGATCAAAGATGAGATTCAAGCCATGTAACTTGATTTAAACCTCACCTTCATAAAGGTGATCGCTTTTATCCCTGTTGCTGTCGTTGCCACTCTCAATCCGTTGGTGTTGAAATCTTTGTTGCCACTTTTGTTGCTCTAGTGCTTGTTCTTGATGTTGTAGTTGCTTTAGTTCTTGATGTCTCTCTTACACTCGATGTTGTTATTTTTGTTGTCGCAATTGCGACTCCAGATGTTGCATCTATTCTTGATGTCACTTATGTTCCATTGCTTGATGTTAATGCTAACTTTTGTTAACCCTTTTTGATCTGGACAATTACTTTGGTTGATTTAAGTTTTTAAACTTTTGTTGTGTGTGTGTGTATATACATATAAATGTTTGAAAAGTGCAAATTTGGGATATAATGATTTTTACTTTATGTTTTACTACACATTTTGATCATGTCTATTTAGTTTTTCCTACAATAAATTATATCCTAAATTACCTTATGGTTAATTTAAGAAAATTAAATGTCCATAATAGTGTTTCAGTGACACAATCAAAAAGATCGAGGTTTTTCAGTTAAAGTATATGGATTTTAGAGAATATTTAAGGTTATACTAAGGAAAACTTTAAAAGACCTCGAAAAAATTAATGTAGGGGAAGGAAAATGAATATAAACCATAACAAGATTGCATGAGAATGAGAGGAAATAGATAATAGAATGCAGCTTGACATACTTGGATATCTTTGCTTGGTTAGCAAGGAAGCGATTCTCATTCATCCCACTACCCCAATCTTGGTGATCATCGGGAAGCAATCCTTATTCAACCTAAGGTACCAAATTTTGTAACATTAACTAGGAGGCAATTCTCATTCAACTCGCTATTCTTGGATTGGTAGTTTACCAAGAAGTAATTCTCATTCTTCTTTGGTCTACTGAACTTCGTAAAGTCAACAAGAAAGTCATTCTCATTCAACTTGTTCGCCCAACCTTGGTAACCATTAGGAAATGATTTTTATTTAACCTAAGGTACCAAATTTTGAAGGCTCAGTTAAGAGACGATTCTTATTCAACTTGCTATTTTTGGATTGGTAATTTACTAAATAGTAATTCTTATTCTTCTTTGGTATATTAAATTTCATAGAGTCAACAAAGAAACGATTCTCATTCAACTTGTTTCCCTAATCTTGATAGCTATTAGGAAATTATTCTTATTCAACTTGTAGTATCGAATTTATGAGACTAATGCGATCTTCAACTATATGAACCTTTCAAAAATTTGGTGAAGCTTTGTCTATAATTATTTTAACACCTGAGACTTCTTCCACTGGGGATGAAAAATTTTAACTCCATTTATTATGGAGTTTTGCCAACTTTTTATATTTTCCTTTCTAAACTTTCTTCTTTTCGGAGAACTTTAAAAAAAAAGAAGAAAAAAAAGCAATTTTTCACAATGCAAGTGTTCATATATGCATTAAGCAAGGATCCTTTTTTGTTAAAAAAAAAAAAATTGCAATCTAATCACCTTCATACTTTTAAGACGCAAATTATAGTAAACTTGGTTGAGACAACCTAAACACTATTTGAAAATACACTACTTCTCATTCCTTTATCTTTTATTTTGAGTTTTACTACTTTCAAGCTTTAAAAACAAACCATTTGCTATAATTGTAATGTTTGGAAAACAGTTATGTACATTTATTTTTTTACGAGGAGAAGCAACGGGCCAAACATACTTGATGGTTTAATTCATGGGATTTTATATGGCAAGAAATACTCGGTAACTTCATACCTAGGGTTCTACACAAGGCAAAATGCATTATGCATTATGTTCAGTTTTTATTTCGACTGGTAAATACCATTAACTCCTTACTTTCATTTGATCTTGATTGAATGAGATTTATAGTCGTCTTTTTCCCTCATCGAAATCTCCTATTACATGTTAGGGTGCCTTCAAGATTTTCAACACAAACCTTCTTTTTTTTTTTTTTTTACCCCGATGTTCTTAAATGTAGTTCTTCTTAATCTTACAGAGATTGTACTTATTAAGTGCCAAAATTAATCTAAATCTAAGTTTATTTAAATAATTGAGAAAAAATGGTAGATTAAATAAATGCAATATGAATAACTTAAATGGTAAAAAATGAAAAAAAAAAATCCGTATTAAAAAGACTTTAAGGATTCTGATTTTCATCGAGATTAATGCTACTTAAATTTTCTAATTCAATCAAACAATATTCATTCCTTATGTTACCAATGAGTTTCTCTATTATAATTATTAATCTTTCTCAAGTATCAGTAATATAATAATTATTAATCTTTTTGAAGTATCAGTAATATATTTCAAAAGGCAAGTTCACTGCATCTTTATGATAACTGTGAACTTAAGAAACTCATTAAGCAAAAGAAAGTATACCAATGCATATGGTCTCACAAATATTTCTATCTAATGACAGTCATATGGCATTTTTACATGCATGGTGTAATTCAGTCACCACTTCTTAGGAATGTAAAAAGGATAGAATAGTGGTGGGTATACGTTTTCCATCTCATTCTTTTTTGTGAATTTATTCCTCATTTTATATATATATATGAGACCAATTCAGGAACACGGTGAGGATAAGGATTATTATTATTTTTTTAGAAAAACTCGAAAAATCCCTGAACTCATTCTCGTCTCCATTTATATTCATTCATACCCCCCCCCCCCCTCTTTCCCCGCCAATTATGGGTAGGTCCTTGCAATGCCACATCTCGATGAGGAAAATTGACATCCCTAGCATCACAAATCACGTAAATAATACGTTATTCATAAGTATTAAGAATTGAATGATATACAAAGCATAGATATGGAATAAAACATAACTAAATAAAAATAAAAATAATTTAAGTATTCATAATTCAGCAAGCTACATCGTAGCCTAAGAAAAAAAACCTACAAGATCATGAAATTAACTTAAAATATAAATAAATATGAGTTGTGATAGAATGAAGAAGAGGAGTTCATGGATTCAAAGTGGATTGTCGTCATGTTATGCTTTCAATCTTCCCCCTCAATCTTCTATTTGTCCTAAAAAACTTGCAGTTATCTATTTATGCTTTTCTTCCTTTTAAGTAACCTTACGAGCATTCATGTTTTTTTTTTCTTTTTTTTTTTTTGGGTCACAGTGCAGCAATGCTGCTCTCTAATACAAAGATGTTTATGGATGGTGCAAAGGCATTGATGGATAGCGCAAAGACATTAACTGTTTTGCCCAAGATTTAGCTTCCACGTTTCATATTGTTATAATGTTACTATCTGCATTCTTGTTTTGCACTCAAAATTTTTCTCGCTTGCTCCAAATTTCATAATATTTAATAAAAAATTGTTCTCAATTGCAAAACTTAACATGTAATAATATTCATAAAACTCTCAAAAATCACCAAATATTGAGTTTGAATTGCGAATTTAGCGGATATAAAATTCACTTATCACTTGGTCACTCAAATCAATCACAACAAAGTTATTTTTTTTATTATTGTATACCACAAGTAAAACTTAAACGTTTTTAACTTACAACTCTGATTTGGTCGAAAACAATTACAAGTACTGAAAAATTACTATTTTGAATAAAGCAGTGAAAACAATTACAAGTACTGAAAAATTAGTATTTTGAATAAAACAGTGAATAACTTAAAATTTGATATACATAAAAAAAAAAAATGAGCATACTATTAACACTAAACAAGAGTCAAAGTTCATTTTTGAGTGTAAGTAAGATCAAGTTTAATATAGGGACATCCATCCTTAGCTCAGCCCTGCTAGAACCATAACATGCTCAATCTATGACATCATATCAATCTTTGAGCCCAACCCAACATACAAAGACCAATTAGAGTAAAGGAACAGCTTTACAATTCGAAAATGCTAAGATATATAGGAAGATCCTTTAAAGCTAAACCTAAAAATAGAAGTTATACTTATAGACAAACCATGTGACTTTAAAACTTATAAGTGCTTCCCAATTAAGTTATTCTCTAACAACATTCTAATTACTTGAACTCTGATTTTTTTTTTTTTTTGTTACAAATTTTTTACTAATTCAATTACTCAAAAATTCTTTAAGAAATAAAACAAGTTCATTACTAAAAAGATCATCCACCTACCAGTTAAAAATAAAAATATAAACTATAATGTGTAGGGTCATAATAATATCAATGAAAAGCCATGAGTAACAATAAATTAAGAGACAATTTCAAACATATCAGATCAGACTATGAAAGATGAAATACAATAACCAAATTAAGGTTAGATATAAAGGGCAGAGCTTATCTAATATTTTTCTTTTAATCCTTCTAATAATTTAAAGGTAATTCAACCAGATTTCTTTTTTAATTCACACGTAACATATATAGCGTAAAACAATTTTTAACTTTACCATAAACACAAAACTTACAGGCTTAGATTCCCAAGTTACACTGCAAAATGCACCATTCCATTTGTCCGCGAATACCAAGTGATACGCACAATATTGCAAATGGGGTGATGCCAGATGTTGACAATTTGATAAATGACAGAAACATAAGGGTAGCTTATCTGTCATTTTCAAGTGTGCACTAATTCAATTAAGATATCTGTATCCTAATGACTTAATGCATACAATGAACGATTGGGTATGTTTGTTACCAAATGTGATAGAACAAACCGAAAGAGACATCTAGAAGACCCACCAACTGTACTTGATCTCATTAACATACAATTAATCAATTGGGTATCAATAGGGGTTAGTTTAATTAATAAGCATACAAGAACCAAGAGACATGGACATTGAAACAATCCATATTTGTTATTTGGCACCATCATCTTGACGATTATAACTGTTATAACCAAGTCTATATTCTTCTGGGTCTTGTGCAAATTGTCTAGCTAGGGTTCAACCATTTAAGGGACCAGAATACCAAAATAGTTTCAAATATAGCAAAAGATTCATTTCAAGTTCAAATAATCTTCATTAAAGTGGGATAGTTATAAAGGGCACTCATAAAGCAGTTGAGGAATTTAATGAAGCTAGCATGTGATCAACTACGTTCAACAAAATGCATGCACACATAAAGTAATAGACAAAGGAGGTATTTTGGGGAAAGATAGAGAGCTAGGGTTTTGCATGGTAAGCTTGAAATGGGTCAATTAGGCAAAAAAAAAAAAAAAAGGCATCATGGGATGGATATTAAGTTTTTCTGGATGGGTTATTGATATAAGATATCTGGATGAAACAGTAGTGCCTATTGATGCCACAAATAGAATGGTTTGGGAAAAGACGGGTTAGCTTGAGAAGTTGAAGAGTAAGAGAAATGGGAAAGATATGTTGCTTAAATGACTTGTTTTCATGAGATAGGCTGAGATGTATATCTTATATTTTTCATGGGAAGACGACAAAGAAGGAAGTCCATGCTTCAAATCAAGCTTTATGAAGAGAAGACAACACATCTTCTTTCTGTTTTTAAACCTAAACAATTAATAAAATTAACCTTCAGCTTGTTTCAAAATCACCAAAACAAAATTGACTAATATGATAGTATAGTCAAATTAATTAATTAACCGTGCATGCGGGTATTTGCAAAAGAGAGATACCTTTTCAGTCTGGGCCATTAAGACACAAAATTTCCATGGTAGGGTAATTGGTGTCTTGATCATTCACTGTAAATTGTCTAAACGACAAATTATTAATTTAAAGTTTAAAGAAAGAGGCCATCGATAATTTTGTTAGTAGCAGCTAGCTTCTGTGAGCTTAAAGAAAAAGAGTTTCCGCGTGAAAGTCTGAGTCCAAAACTTCCATGCATGCTTCAGTAACAAGCTAGCTGTAAACATTACTTGGAATCTTCAGGTAAACGGGCTCATAGTTTTCCTATTTATGTCGTTTCTTCATGTTTAATGCGGGGTACCATATAAAACCAAAGGGCTGCAAGGCAGCTTTGGCCATAACGTGGAGAGATAGAGAAAATATTTATCGACATCATTCAGTTTACAGAGCATTTCAGTGAAGAGCCTTCCTTCCAAGTAAAAGTTTAAGCATAAATGCTTGCCAAAAGCTAACTAGAAGATACCTTGAGGATGACATATACTTTATTCGTATACCCTTCATTAAATCTGACTGCACTTTGGAGGAGACACAACTGGTACTATTTATGTTCAAGATCAACTTGGAAATTAAATTCAATCCACGACAACTGTGAATGTGAACATGAACGTGATCCCTGGCTGAGATTCTAACAAATTTTCTAGCCTGGCGTAAGATTAACCAGGTTTTCCTTCTTTTTCTTTCCTCTTTTTAGTCTGGTAAATTGAATGTGTGTAAATCAACTACTGTTTCAGTGATATTCCACTTTCACCAATATGCCCATGTCCATGTTGAAGTTCTAACTACTTTTAATATATTAATCGCTAGATCGGTATAAGGAAATACCCTACTTTTTCAACAAATCAAACAGTAAATATGAGTTTCGTTCACAAAATTCTGTTTCGGGTCACTTTCAACATAGTTGAAGCTATCTCTCTATATGCCAATTAAGTTAAAATTATCATGTATGCAGACATGAATTTCTTAATTAAGGTTTTTTGTCAAATGAAGAGATATGTGCCAGCTAACTTGCTCCACCCTAAGATCGGGATGGATCAATATGTATATACATATATATATATATATATATGTATATATCGGTAGTTTGATCATAGGGTAAAAGAATTTGATGATCTCACAGAAGCTGAATATGAGATTTTCGTTCTAATTAATAATTTTTCCAATGTCTCAGTAGATAAAATTGTCAAAATTGCAAAATCCACGAAAGTTCCAGAGTTAGATGAGTGTTAGTATTTTTGTATTAATTTACGATCATATAACATTTTCTCTAATTCTGCGCTATTATTCATAGTTCTAAGCATGGAAAATTGTTTCACCCATCTTGAATGACTTGGCTCCGTATTGACTTGTGTTTTTGATTAATTTGGACAAAAGCGACACCTACACTAAACAAATAAACTCCACATTTCTACTTTTCCGTGGATATTACTTTGACAATATGAACACAATGATGAAACGGATGAATTTTATTCAGAATCATCAACAAAATGTTGACCTGTCTACTTGGTGGGTTCATATTATTCTATCAACAATCTTTCAGAGTGTCTCTTATGCTATCCGTCTAAAACTATAATGATGAGCATTAATTAACCTAAAAAATGCATGCAATTGCCAGGCTAGAAATCGATGTTTAATTAAGAGGGTTACTTTCGTTTTTTCTTTGCAGTTTTAGTTTCTTCTTTACTGATTGGAAATAGATGGAGGCATCTCTCTCTCTCCAAATGGCATGTATGGTGAAGATGATAGTGCTCATTGTAAGATAATTCTTCTAGCTAGGAGTGAAGAGAACAATTTGATTTCATAGCATATAACAAAGTCTATAAAGTAAAAATCTCTTTGGTTGTAAAAACTTAATATGTTTTACAAACATTATAGGATTAGCAAGGATGTTTTAAAAGTTTACCTTAAATCAAGTAACCTTATTTTGACAGTAATTATTTCAACAACTATCTCTTACAAAAAATTAATGGATTTCCATATTCGTCATTCTAATTAACTGCCCAGAGCAAAATGATGCCATATAATTGTAAAGAATGCAAGTTGGTTGTAGAGAGATACGCTCACAGGATAGAATAAGGTTGCCCAAATAATGTGAAAAGTTGGACTAGTGCAAAAAGGGGTAAGAAAGAGTTGCCAGAGAAGTTAAGGTGATGGAAGATTATCAAAGGAAAGATGTAAGGGTCAATAAGCATACACTTAAGGTTAGTGGTTGTTCATATGTGTGTGTATATATATATTAGCACACTTTGTCTTGTAAATAGAACAAAAGAGACTTCTCATCCATAACCCTAGAACAACCAACCCACCTTTTTTTTTTCTTCGTCTTTCTCTCTTTGGGTGCTCTTCTTTCATGCTAGCTTCTTGGTCGTACCATCGGTCTTCAATCTGCTTTCTTTTCGTTCGATTCGGTGTTTGATGAGAAAAATATTGCTGTTTGCCTTTGAGATCAAGAGGTGCTAGCAGTGTCAGTGATGGAAAATTCTAGGGGAAGTAGTAGTGATAGCGGGAAGAGTTGCCAAAGAGGGCACTGGAGGCCAGCCGAGGATGAGAAGCTGCAGCAACTTGTGAAAGAGTATGGCCCCAAGAATTGGAATTTCATTGCTCAGCATCTTGAGGGAAGATCCGGTAATATATCAACATAGATCTCTCTCGATCTCTCTTTTTCTCTTGTTCTCTGATACTATGTATTGCTCTATTTCTAAGAAATGGGGTTTTCAATCTTTTGTCTTCTTTTAGGGAAAAGTTGCAGATTGAGATGGTACAACCAACTTGATCCCAACATCAACAAACACCCATTTACAGAAGAGGAGGAAGAGACACTCCTCAAAGCTCATCGGATTCAAGGAAACAGATGGGCCTCTATTGCCAGGCTCTTCCCAGGGAGGACCGATAATGCTGTGAAGAATCACTATCATGTCATCATGGCCAGGAGAAAGCGGGAGAGGTTTTCATGTTACAGTAAGAGAAGTTACCAGAGCAATCCTGCTGATCACTTCAACAGAAGCAGCAGTAGCTATTTCACTAAGTGCTATTTGAGGCCTCAGCAGAAGATAGGGTTTTCCAGCTTCCACAAGAACGAAAAGAAGAGTATTTCAATGCTGCACTCCTCAGGTTCACCACCTTCTTGGACTCACAGTGGATCAACAGTCACCCATGATTCATCAAGCTTTGATGTTTTTGGTGGAAAACAAAAGGATCATATAACTCCAAGTTTCTCACGTGGTAAAGAGCAATCATATGGTGTGGATCGATTTCCTTCGAGTCACCAAGGCGTCACTGCAACAAAGGCTGTTCCTCATCCCTTCAGTTTCTCCATTCACGGAAATGGTCACAAACTTGATCAAGAAAAGAGCAGGAAACAATTAGTGACCCTGATCAACAACAACTCGGGCATGTTACAGAATTCACGAGTCATTAATCCTGAAGAAAACAAAGGGTATGAATCGAATAAAGCCAATGATGTTCCTTTCATAGACTTCCTTGGTGTTGGAGTCTCCTCATAGAGCATTTTGTTACATGCTTAGGGTCATCTTGAATTCACCATCTTATAGTTACTTAGATAGGTTGTTGGGCATTCATAATTTATCGACGTACCTTCTGCTTGGCTTGATTTATATGTTAGACAAATAAAAGGAAGCAAAATGAGGGCTCTTTCATTTATTTTCTTTTCGCCCATCATGTGGAGCTTCAAATCTCTTAGCTTGACGATCATATTTCTCATATCATATTCAGGTAGTTTGGCATTATGAAGTTTGACCAAGTTAAATATAATTTTGTTCTAGTCATCTCCATACGTCATTTCTCTTGAGATTGCTTTAATTTCCATTTAAAAGTATAGAGTTAATTAATGGGCAATCACAATTTCACCTTGTTTGCATTTCCACTTGCACTCCACACACTGAGAGCACGCATTGAATTTCCATTTGTTCATAGTCTCAAAATGCCTTCCTCTGGTAAAGTAATAAGCATACATTATAGGAGACATCACCTGATCCATAAGTATGATGGTAAACTGTATAATTAATCAGTGCTCTTAGACAAGCAGCGTATAGAGTGAGTTAACTCTGAGCTTATACATGCTATATTAGTTCCATTTTCTGGGTGTACATGTATATATATATATATATATATATATATACTCAATTCTTTATGGTCCTTGCTGTGATTAATTGATTTGCTTAATGCAAAGTTAAGAAAAAGAGTTTGTTCCCATTTCAACATTTAGATATATATTCATGAGAATAGTTGATAGGTTTCAATCTGCTTACAAGGAGTGCTGACCTTTCTTCTCTTCAACAGTGTTATTGTTTCTTATTCTACGAATAATTAGTGTTAGTACCAACTGTTTAAATCTTAAACGCTGACCCAGTGGAAGAACATGATTAACCGATATTGATGAGTCGGATCGATGTTGAATTGTTTGAAGTTTTCACTTAATTAATTAGAGATGTTTCATGGAGTCAGTAATTCTAATCTCAAAGATATAATACATAGCCATGCATACAAATACGTGTTCACGTATTGACAGACAAAAACGAGTAGGAAATATAACATTATGGTTTCAGAGGCTCTGTTAAACATCTACTTACTGACTTTGTTTGGAACTCAATTTCCTTCAGTAATATTTCCACCAAGCAAATTAATTATAAAGTTTGCAAAAATGGATGTTAATTATCTTATCATATAATATAATTAATATATAAATTTACCTTTGAATTAATTTTTAGCTAAGCTTTAAAACCAAATTATAAAGTTTGCAAAAACAGCTATTAATTATTTTATTATATAATATAATTAATATATAGATCTACTTTTTAAATTAATTTTCGGCTAACCTTCGAATTTGTCTAGTAAATGTATTGCATTGTTTGGTAGTAATATAGAGCCCAAGGCCCAAACAAACCCCAAACTTTATTAAGCATGCTTCTAATTTTGCCATTCCCACAAATGTTTTCTTTGTTTCCAACACTTTGACTGTTATGGTCTCATTAGTAAGATGATTTAACCATTAGATTAATTTTAATCATCAAAAAATCATACTATTAACATATTATATATATGTTACAGATTACATGATAATTGACTGTTAATTATGTACTAGAAACACTAATTTTGATATAAGAAAAAACATTAATTTATCACTTTTACTTTTGTTCAAATTACAATTTTTAAATAGCCATCAAATTCAACCAATAATCTCCAACGGAGACGGAGCTATTTAATTGCTACTTCAATAAAATCACTAAAAATTAAGCAAGCAAAAAAAAATTATAATAAAAGAAGATATATAACATTCTTTTGAGACTTAGAAAGTGAAATAATTTAAAATTAAAATATAGCTTAAGATTATTTTAATGTAATTTTCCTAACTTTCATTTTAAAATCGTGATCACATTGTCAGATCACTTTTATTTTTTAAGATAAAAGTATTATTTTCTTAAAAGTGAACTTGACACTGAAATAATTTTCAAAATTATTATTAAACATTAAAATAACATCATCCAGTTATAAATCAAATACAATAATCTCATCAAGGCTGTTGAATTCATTTGAGCAACCCAGCCCTGTAAGAATGAGAACCATAACATCTTTAGATAAATCAAACTACGAGCTGCCCAATTAAATCAGAAAATGGAACTCAATCTAAGTTAAAGAACACAAGATTGATAATGAATATTAGTTAACAAAAAATTCATTAAACCAACAAAACAAGTCTCATTGCCTCAAGTTATAAATTAACCCAAAAACTCCCCTGTTTTATGCTGAAATTCTTTGCTATACAGACTTTACACTTTAAGCCTCTGTTAATACCAATAATTTTCCAGGAGACCTATCATTTTGCCTTCAAAACTGGCAATTCCTCCTATGCTTCTTTCTTAAAAAGAAAAAGTTAACATCCAAATTTCTCACTAACTTTAAGTGAATCTGAGTTCCTTCTAGATGTGGCAACTTCCCTATGGATTATAAAGCCATTTCTGCAAAATCCGCAAGTCACCTGACAAACCTAATATCACAAGCAAATTCAGCCAGGCAATTCATCTTCATGGATATCCATGTGGATTGCGGTGGCTCAAACCAACTGTCTTCAAATGTCTACTCGTGAAAAGCAGCTCGAGTGAATCACCACTTCAAATCTGAATTTTCCACTGGGAACTGGACCAGAGAAGAAGCTCAAGACGATAAGCACCAAGATGAAGAGCCATTGATCTGCAACTCAGGACATGGCAAGGGGAAAACACCACTACTAAAACCTGAAACGAACTCACAGTGCCATGTTGCAGATGGGGCAAGACCAAGCAGGGTAATGTTCTTTAAGCATATGCCTTCAAATAGTGCATCCTTAACACCTTCTAACAATGGGGCTTTTGTTGAATTTGAACTCACAACATTACTAATGAAAATACCTTTTACTTTGGGAATGGCTTTAGGATCCCAGTGCTCATCAGGGTGGTCATTTGAACCTCTACTGAATCTAATGGGGACTTTGACTCTCTCCATTGTTATATTACTCACGGTGATATTTGCTATATATCCACCTCTACCATTGTCAGTTTTTAATCGCACCCCAGCAGCTGAATCCCAAACATGCAGATCCTCCACAGTTACATTAAAAATTCCTCCAGACATTTCACTACCTATTCCAACACCAGAACAGGTAGGGGTAGTGCCTGAGACTCTCCTCACAGTTATGTTTGAACTTGGGCGTGCCAGGGCAATGCCATACTGGTCCCACCCACTCTTCACTGCTACAAGATCATCCCCACTCTCAATGTAACAGTCTTCAATGCATACATTGGTGCTTGAGTCTGCATATTTGGGACAAAATGAAAAAAGGAGCGACCAAGAACTGAAAGAATTCAAGAAAGAAAATAAAATACCAGAGGTATACCTGGATCTATTCCATCGGTATTAGGAGCATTCAGAGGAGCCAAGATTGTCATGCCTTTAACAACAACATTACTGGAAACAATTCAAAGCTATCAGTTTCTGATTATCAAATTCATGTTAATGTTCTGCTCAAAAAAAACTTATGTTAATGAGGACTATGCAAAGAAAAGTGGATAAAAGTTTTCCTCTTTTGAGATACTCTGCTCTTGTATAAGAACATCCCTTTTTTCTTCCTAAACATGCCTGCAGTCAACACTATTTTGCCAAAATATATTCTATCACAAGTTCCTGTGGCCCCTTTGCAACCTTGAGATATCAAATGCGGTACAGTGAAATGAATGTCTTCGTAGATGTCTTTAAGGATAGTAAGTTTTCTAGGCTATTAGGTCAGCAAAAAGGCAGCATTACTGTAACAACTAACTATCTTTTTCATTTCTTCTTTATAATCGAGGTATCCGATTTGAGGAATCTGACCAACGAATGAGGGACCTATCATCCTCAAGAGCTTGAATTTAACGAGCAAGAACAAACTAGGCAGCCCTGGGAAACAACTAACAATCTTAGAGAAAACTTTTTAATATAAAAAAGCTTCACTTCACATGTTATTTACAATTTGTCCTTAAATCTACTATATTGGAAAAAAAGGAGCATAAGTAATCAAAATAATGAATAATTCTGAGAAAATCACATTTACATGATATCAAAGCATTCATCATATTAATCAGACATTTAGAACACAAGCATCATGTGCCCAATATATGAAACGACACCAGAATTAATAGGGGGACTCGACTTCTAACCTGCAATAAACAGGATGTATTGTCCAAAATGGAGAATTACGGAAGGTGAGGTTGGAGATTAGAACATTATGAGAGTTTTTTAGTTCCAGGAGGTGGCCCCTTGTATGTACCAATGTTCTGTTCCACCATAATTCCCACCACATCTTCCCCTGACCATCAATAGTTCCATTCTCTCCTGCAAAACCAAATATCTGATTTAAGCCCTTAACCAATCCTTCACCCAAAAGGAGAGCAACAAATCAAAAGGAAAAAAACTTGGACAGGAAAAGAAATGAGAAAGGAAACAGGAGAAACAATGTTAACTTTTGAAAATAATTAATATTCTCTGAATGGGTCAAAGAAATTAAAAAATTTAGCCAAACAAGCACGTTAACTGTCCTTAAGTGGCAGCACTCAAGGGGAACTAAAGAATCTAACTTTTGGCATTAGGATGGTACCCGATGACTTATCTCATTGATGAAGACTGCCTTCCACTACATCAAGGGAATGGGTTCCAGTATACATAATTGAAGGGCTCAAACACACTAAAGATATAATATTCCACTCGATCATCCACAAGAAGAAAAGCGAACATTTTATTATCACATTCAGTACAAGCCCACCAAAGTTTGCACATGCTAATGAAAGCAAAAAAAATTATTAGATTATTAGCAACTACTTCCTCCCACCACTAAAGAAAAAAGACGCAAGCATGATTATGGAAGCACTATGAAAGAAAATATATATTCATTCAGATTTTATCATAATTATTAAAAAGAAGAAACAGTGGGCTAAAGTGAATTCTTTTTTTTTTTTTTTTTGTTTCTCTTATAGAAAAAGCGAAGTAAAGGTGTTGATACCTGTAATGACAACATTGGTGAGCCCATCACCGTGAATAAGGCTAATATGTCTTCCTCCCTGTCTCTCTCTCCCCCTTCCGTAAGAAGGCAATGGTTCTATAATAGGCCATTCGTTTGGGTCCTAGTAACCAAAATTGCAAAAGATTTATCAAATGACTCAAACATTAAAGGCATCAATCCCTAACTTCAACATTCAATTACAGGCTGCTCTTATTAAGTCACTGAGTTGCAGGTAGCTCACACAGTAAATGTGTTATGTCTAACATGAGGAGATAATAAAATAATAAACAATATGAAATAAAGAAATAAAGATTCTTTTCGATTGGGGATGGGGGGCTTAAACAAGAAAATAACTTCATTTTAGGGGGGGATACAAGGAACCAAAAAGAACTCAGAACTCAGCAATAAACAAACAGCTCTTTTGGCATATAAGTACAGTTTGGTGGGGGGGGGGGGGGGGGGGCGCGGTTGAACATGCACTTATGCATCAGCATGGCATGTACCAAGGACACATCCTCGTGAGAACCCCTTTCAAACACTTAACTTTAGCATAAGGCAAAAAATTTGGGGGGGGTTTGCCTTTCTTTGTCATGCATCACCTACAATGCTTTGTTGAACTTTAGAAGAAACATCCAACAGCCGACCAAATAAATAAAAGGTCAAATTAATCTCCTATGAGAATCAAAAGAAAACTTACCCAAAATTGGTTGAAAAATAAAGATAGATGCTACAGAAATCTCTCAAGGGGGGGGGTGTTAAAATGAACTTCATCATGAAAGCTAATCAAGACCCAGTAATCTATCAGTTCTTATTTACTCTTGAAATCTGAAAGTCAAGTCAAGTGCCAAACTAACTTGATTTCCATGAAACCTTCTACTTATAAAAGAAAAAATGGACTATTTTGAGGGGAGAATCTGTATAATATCCCTTCGACAATCAATGGGGGGGTGGTGTGTGTGTGTGTGTGGGGGGGGGGGGGGGGGGGGGGGGGGGGGGGGGGAGGAGGGGGAAAGCGATTTGGTAGCTCAAAAATAACACCCAAAAACAAAAACGAAATAACAAATTCTCTTTTTTGATTCTGTTACCTGGGATCCTAAAATAACAGCCCCCTCTTCAAGAAACAGCGTGAAATTACTTGTGATATTAAAGCTCCCAGTCAGCCACCTCCCTCGCGGCACATTCAGCTGGGCCCCACCTTTGGCCACGAAACGTTGCATGTACTGCAGCGCCCTCCGAAACGTTTCCGTGTTTGAAGTTTTCCCGTCGCCAACTCCCCCGAAATCCTTTATCGACATTACCGCTTTTCTCGCGGGCAAATCACTAAAGAACCACACGCAGCTTCTGGGTTCTCTGGAGATGTCTTCGGATTCGGATGACCCGAAAAGTGCCCGTATTGGAAAATCGGATTTTGTGGAGATTTGAAGGGACAAAATTGTTAAGACGGTGAAGAAAAGGAGAAGAACTGCCCATGAGGGTCTGGTAAAGTTGCCCATGATTGCAGTCAAATTCGTTTTCTCAGATTCCATGTTTATTTATTTAACAGGCGTGATGAAAAAACCAACAAAAGAAAGAATAAACGAATTATAAAGAGAAAGAAATAATCAAAAATTTGATCCGAAGATTTTAGATCGGTTTCAAAAAAAAAAAATTCCCCTTTAATTGGTTAAGGTGGCGAATCCTACGTGAGCAAGAGAGCGATGGTTTCCACGTTTTGGTTGGTTTGATTGTTTTACATGCATAAAATTTCAAAACAGAAAGTCTATGTATATAAAAGTATAAGAACGAATATCTTGACTGAAGATTTTACATGGGTTTTTGGGTATCGAACAAACAGAGGTTTTTCTATCTCTAATGCATGAAAATCCAAGAAAATTTTGCTGAACATATTCAAAAGAATGAATGTCAGCTACAAAATCTCGGTGGAAGATCTTACATGGTTTTTGCCTCTTGAAGAAACAGATGTTTTGACTATTTGGCAAGCACGAAAAGATGAAAGAAAATATTGAAGAAGATGAATAAATGAAAGAATTGTAATGTCAAAATGTAAAAATCTGAAAATATTAGAGAGAGAGAGAGAGAGAGAGGGAGGGAGGGACGGGGATTGCTATGGCGAAAGTGAACAGAAGAGCAGCCTTTGCGGAAGGGTCCCTGCTTTGCAAAACTGCCTTTCTTAACGACGCGACCGAGGAGGCACGAGGGGGTTGTGTACTGCGCGCACCGGAGCGTACATTAGAAAAACCGGAGCAGAAGTTTCAAGGAACGCTTGACCCGGATTATTCGGTGAGGTGGGCCCGGTTTGAATTAGACACGAGTTACAGACCTGGAACTGCGCATCTCTTTTACGACGTGGAGGATTACTATTGGGGACTTCAGTTAAGCAACGCGGTGGCCCTTGCAGAGAATCTTCCTAGGTTTGTGTTTTTAAGGAAGACGGTGCTGAAGCGGAAAACAGGCTGCTGTTCAGTGTTGGAAATATTTTAAAATAAAATGTGCGTTGAATATTTGATTTGATTTTCCCTTTTTGTCCCTGAGAAATGAAAATTGCTTTCCTTGTGCACACGGTGTAAATCTCAGTGATGGACACGTGGACGCAGGTGGTAAGTGGGGCCATCACAAACTTGGCCTCCTTAAGGCACTGCAGGGAAATCTATTACGTGGGCCCTGACCTGGTTGTGCTGTCACTTTTTTTGGGAACTTTTTTCTGGTAATTTTGAGTATAAATTTTTTTTAGAACTGTTAATATTACCTTTTAAATTTTTGGAAAATATTTTTAAAATTTTTATTTTCAATTTCACATTATTAATGAATAATTAATTTAAATTATTAAAATTTAAATAACTATTAAAATATAAAAAACCATTTCAAATTGATCTCTCATTTATCATAAATTTTTTAAATTGTTGATAGTAAAAAAGTTTAAAAATTTTTAGTTTTTAAATGATTTTAAAATTTTTATAATAATTTAAATATTTTTATACTCATAAAAAATTGTAATCAAAACTCATCACCATTTTCAATTTAAATATTTTCAATTTTAAATTTTTTTAATATCTAATTTGACTATTTTAATTTAAAATTAAAAATTAAGTTTTAAATGATATTTATTATTTTATATTTATATTATATAATTTTAAGTCAACATAAATGTATTATTTGAAATTTATTTTTAATTTATTAATCATTTACTGGTAATATTACTCTTAAGAAGAAGTTTGACCCTAATTGGCATTCAAGTTGGAATTAGTGGGCTTAAGCTGGAATAGCCCGGTTATCTTTTACCCAGGTTTAGGGGGTTCAAAAGATGTTAATTCGGGTTCGATGGACCCGAGTGCGTTATAAAGGTGGCCTCGGTCACTATCAACGAAATCACATTCGTGGTTGCAGATGGAAAACAGCATGAGATTCAAAATTTAGTAACGAGTTGGATTGGATCCATTTATTTCATATTTTATTTAAATTTTATGTAATTTTATATATGTTTTATGTGAGTTTTATGTGAACTTAATAAAAGGGTTATGTAGACTTTATAAAAGTTATGTGGCTTTTATGTAGGTCTTATATGTTTTATGTACATATAAATTTTTATTTTATAAATTATATTATTTATTAATTTTTAAATTAATGATATAAAAAACTACCTATATATAATATTAAATAGATAATTAAATTTAATTAATAATTAATTACATGAAGAATGCTTGAATATGAGAATCTCTCCCTCTGAAATACTCATCTCTTCTTTTGGAGTCATCTTGTAATTTAAGTTAGCTCGTTAGATACAATTTTATAAAAAATTCGACAGATTGTTCCTTAAAAATTAAAATAAGATCTTCTAAAATATATGAGAAAAATATAATATAACGAATAACCAAATCAATATATATTTTATAAAATAAATTAAATAATTTAAACAATAAATTTTTTTATAAAAAATAACTAATTATCATCTTTAGGGTCTTTTTCTTCATCTTTCACTCATTTTTCTTTTTTTCAGTAGAAGAACTTTCAAAATCTGACTAAGCTAGTATGTTTTTTTCCTCATCATCAATATCTATTAAGATATCACTTTAACCATGCAAGGATATAGGACGATCATCCACACATTTTCAATTTGATCCTTAAATGAAACTAATGTCTAGAATAGCTCACTAATCAGGCTTATCATGCCTCAAACTTGTATAACGAACATAATAGACTGGAGCTACTTGTACAGTCAGAATAAAATGACTCATACTTATTCAGTCTCCTTGTATAATTAACATCTACTAAATTATATGATTGTGTACTTTAATGCCCACATTCTATATAGGATCAAACCATTCACACTTGAACAAAACGATTCTCTTGATTGGTAATTCATGATATTCTAATTGCAATACATATATCAACATATCAAAATAATCGTTTTTTATTTACATTGTAGTTAGACTTTTTAATGAAAACTTTACTGTTCATTATAGCTCGATTCGAACTGCATCTTTTAGTGTAAGATTTGTACTTGTTGATATAATATTCTCGGCATGACTTCATAGACCTTAACGAATATTTTGTAACATCCTTGACAATTTAATGCATTATATGACTATTAATATTAAAAATTGATCATTTGACTATATTTACCAAAAATTATTTAACCAATAATGGCTTACATTCTAAGTACGCACGTATAGATTAAAATAACTTGAAAATTAAAACTCAAAATGACTGTCAACCTCACGATCAGTTATGTGCGGATACTGTTGCATAATGAGAAATATAAATCATACAAAACATTAGCTTACAAAAGACGATCATTATCAAGACATATTTTTGTGTGCAAATGGTTAAGTCAATTACTATGATTGAGTCGTAAAACACATACTTTTTATATGGTTCGACCTTAACCCAATTCAACAAAACGTATATATGATCAACTTGATATTCTTCCTCTGTCAGATATCTATTTTTTTTTTTCTAAATGCTCAACTGAAATTTTTAAAGATCAAGAGATTTTCTTCATACTTTTGCGGCTCATAATCACCAATATCATTCCATGGCACTTTTTGGTGTCATATTTTGACATGTGGTCCATAGTAGTGGAAGTAAAATGATGATGCTTATTCAAAACAAATATGTACTACATATTGAGCCTGCCACTTATACTTTATTTTTCACATTATTTTTTAATTTTTGTAATATTTATAATAACAATTAAGAATGATCAAATAATTAAGTGATTGAAATGATAAATTAATTATATGAAATTATGGTTAATACATTCCAAATGGATACATCTATCGATATTATTTTGGATCAGTTATCTTTGTTTCATGGGGCAAGTATACTGGAAGATGTTCCATTGAGTCAAAAAAGATTAAAGATAATATACACTTAAGTTTGCATAAAATTATGGGATCTCATTCTCAAGTCATCTCATATCTTTAACCTAAATGGTAATTGATGTAAATTCTTTAAAAAAATATACTCAACTCCATTAGTGCATATCACATATTAGTAGGTAACAGCTCAAAGAATACGATAAGTAATAATTACTATATAAAAATATGATAGTTATAACTTTTCATCTCGAATAGCTTATGTTTTTTCATGTACACATAACTTGCTACATTTGATGCATATCTATCAGAAAATCGTAAATTATTCACCCACTCACACAGCATTTGTCTACTTAATTGTAGTATTCCTCGTTAACTCAAGGCGTCTGCAGAATACCTTTGAGTCTTCCCTCAATTTTGCATTATTTTTATTTTTTTCTTTCGCATTCATGATTGTTGAACACATTATTGAATATATATTTCTTTATGAGCATGACATCGAGGTTATGTCATATCAAGTTGGTATGTCAATAAGGTAGATCCCAAAATATACTTTGTTTTCTTCAGCTGCATGTCTTACAAATAAGATCATTTATCTGATCACATGCAACTTTTGTAACCTTTTTTAATCTTGATGAATCTAGATTATGTAGTAATTCATATCCAAATTTAATAAAAGAAACTATTTTTCTCACTATCTTATTCCTAATGAATGCAGTTTTATTTCTCCGAAATAAATAATCTTCTAGTAAGAACTTATGATAGTCATCAGACCAAAATTGCTTATGTCCATTGGGAAGGATAAATGCATCTGAATTTTTTTTACAGTAAGGATCAGGCAATCTTTCTGATGTACTCCAGCCAAACAATATCAAGTAGACATAGAAGTAACTAATGGATCACATCAAAGCAACTTTTATTAAAAATATTTTGTTTACAAGAGATATCATATGTGGACATTTTAGTCTCCCATAATATTTGTAATTATGCTATCAAATACTACACAAAATTTTTACAAAATAAGATGAACAATAATCTACACATATGTCGCACATTAATGTTATATTTCTAGACTGTTTGATCTAAACAATTTAAGAATTATTATTAAATAATTGATTTAGATGCACGTACAAATACGTGATCGATAATAACTATTCACTAATAATTTTTAAACAGTGTATCTAAAAAATATGTATGGAGTCTAACTTTTCTAATAGTAACATTTTATTATTATCATATAATAGATTAATTTAATTGATTAACATATAAATAAATTTTTTCAACATTAGTAATAATCATCCAAATGTAATTATTTAATTAACAAATACAAACTAAAAATAATTAATAATTATAAATTAAAAATAGATTATAACGAATTAACATATAATTGCATCTATATTAACAATTAACATTTAGTTAATTTAATTTTTAAAAAATTAATTAAATTATTTATCATACTTAGATTATAGTATGTAATTAAACTATTATCTAAATCTAATATAAACTAAAATTTAGTAGCAAATAAAATTGAAAACCCCAAAATTTCATCAACATCTAATTAACTAATATAAATGTCATAAAAATCTAACACAATTATTTATCACAAATTATTATTATCTAAATCTAACATTACCTAAATTTATTTGAAAAATAAAATTAACAACTCTAAATTTTAATCAACGTTTACATAAATTAATTTTCATAAAAATTTAATTAATTTAATTATTTATGTCATAAAATTATAATGTAATTAAAGTATTATCTATCTAATAAATAACAAATTACTAATTTTATTAATAATAAAATTAACAATTATGAAATTTAATTAACATCTAATTAATTTAAATTTATTAAACATTTAATTAAAATATCTCAAATTATGTTTTAATTAAACTGTTATCTATCTAATTTAATATAAATAAAGTTTTTAATTAACCTATAAAATTAACAATTACATAATTTAATTAATACCTAATTAATTTAAATTCCATAAAACTCTAATTAAATTATTTATCTTAAATTACAGACTAACTAGATTATTTTCTAAATAATCTAACATAAACTAAATTTATTAACAAATGAAATTAATAATTATAAAATCTAACTAATTTAAATTTCATAAAAATCTAATTAAAATATTTATCTTAAATTATGACCAAATTCAACCATGACCTAATAATATACCATAAATTAAATTTATTGTAAGTAAAATAAATAACTAAAAAATATATTTAAAATCTAAATAATTTTTATAATTACCAAATCTAATCATAATATTCCTATACAAAATTTTCTAACCATTAATATTATCGTCATTAAAATTTCAATGATTAACTGGATAAATTATTGAGTAAAGAGAGCAATCTCACGTCGTGAAAGAGAATATGATTGTTCACAGCAAAGAAAATAAAGGAGAAAATGGTACAGACCAAGATGTCAAGCAAAGAGAGAGCGTGATCTGAGCAGCAAGATAAATGGGGGGGAAAAAGAGCGACACTTGCAAGTGAAATGAAAATTTTGAGGAATTTGTGTATAGACAGATGCAAAGACAACAATTAAGTTAGAAAGGAAAAAGAGCGAGCGAAAAGGAAAAAGATTAGTAAGATAAAAGCAGAAATAGCAATAAAAATAGGGGAAAGCAAATGGTGCTCGCACGAAAGAAAAAAATTAGGATTTCAATTTGTAATCACTTAGCAACGAAAGTAAGTAGTGATTATTAGAAGTGAAATCTAGTGATTGAAATCAAGTCCATCATTGCCTTGATAGTGAAAGTAAAATCAAGTGAAGGCATTGTTGCCTTCGCGACCATGGCAGTCGCCTTCGAGGCCATAGCTGCCTTCGTTGCCATGCATGAACGCTTTCGCGACAGCCATGGCTACCACCTTCGAAGGCCATGTTTGCCTATTGCATGCGGCCATGTATGGATGTTTTTGTGGTAGGCGTGGCTGCCTTTATAGCCACGCATGGAGGCTTTTTTGGTAGCCATGGTTGCCTTTATAGCCATGCATCGCAGTCACCTTCGAAGGCCATAGCTGCCATGGCAGCGCCCAAGCATGGCTACCTTTGAATTAAGGCAGCAAGCTCATGGCCATGCATGGCTACCTTCTAAGGTGACAAGTTGGAAGCTAGCTTATTTTTAAGACGGCCATGCATAACTGCCTTCAAAGGCTTAGTCGCCAACTTGCTTCTAAGGCAGCCATGCATGATTGCCTTCGAATAAGGCAAGCTGGTGGCCATGCATGCTGCCTTCAAAGGTGGCAAACTGGTTGCAGTTTGCTCCTACAGTGGCCATGCATGGCTACCTTCAAAGGCAGCAAGCTGATGACTAGCTTGCTAATGCCACCAGCTTGCTTCTGCGTCCATCATGCATAGCTACCTTCGAAGGCAGTAAGCTAGTAGCCAACTTGCTTGTGCCACCAACTTGCTTCTTGGTCGGCGACCATGGATGGTGCCTTTAAAGGCTGCTGGCGACCAGCTTGCTTTTGCGAAGGCCATGCATGGCTGCCTTCAAGGCAACTAACTTGCTTCTGCGGAGGCCATGCATGGCTACCTTTAAGGTGGCTAGCTTACTTCTGCAGTGCCCATGCATAGATGCCTTAGAAGGCAGCAAGCTAACGGTTAACGTACTGCCTCAATAGCCATCCATGGCTAACTCTAAAGGCCTAGCTTGCTTGTGTAGTGGCCATGCATGGCTGCCTTTGAAGGTAGTAAGCTGGCGGCCATGGCTGCCTTCAAAGGCAATAATTAAGTTTGCAGCCATGGCTTCCTATAAAAGCAGCAAGCTTGCAGCCTTCACGACTACCCATGGGGTGGTCGCTAGGCTACATTACCTACATAGTGACTGAAGCCTTATAGTCACTTGATCTTTAATTAGCAAATGATTAAAATTTGATCATTAAACTATTTTTAAGTTAATTAAAAATTAATATAAATGAATTAAAAATAAATTTAGCTACGAAGATAATGTTTGTCGCTAATGTGTGTTGCTAATCTATCATTATTTTATCATAATGTTAAAATTTTTATTCTGTAACAAATTTGTCGCTATTATGTCATTATTTAGCGATTAATTTTGTCTGTCACTATACTGTTTAGCTATTTTTAAATTTTTTTGTAGAGTTTGATAAAAAAATGATCACAATTAAAAACATGTACTCCTCTTTCATGTACATCCAAGGAGGTAAGTTATATGGTGTAACTATTACGAGTCATAAAGAATACTATTATTTTTAGACCAAATGGTTGAAATCTATCAATATTCAAACTTATTTTAATGTTTTTACATTCAACAGTAAAAGATGGATGACATTAATTAAAATGTATACAATTGAAAAAGTCGGAGTAATGACGCATGACATCATCTTTAATGTCATATTTTGCATGCCTTCTCATGTTCTTCGTTGTGGCTTTTGATCCATATAGCCTTTGTAAGCACAAACTAAAAAGAAAATAATATATTTTCTTGTATGAAATAAGTATTTTTTATTTGTCAGATCTTTATCTTTGTCTTTTATACCATAGATAATCATAAAACTTTTAATAACTTAGTTTACTATCTTTGTTTTAGTATATTATGCACCCGTTGTTACAAAAGTGAATCTTTTTAACTAGTAACCTCATACCTTGTAGGTATTTTTTTGTACAATAAAAATTTTCAATCATTAAATTATCAACTGATATCATTTCGCTTATTTATTGACAAATATCATTGTAACACCTTTCAAAAATATGATATTTTGACTTTATGTTCAACATTCTAGCGATAATAAATAATTGTAAATGATTTTGACATCTATCTCATAACTATTGATTAGCAATAGTCAATATATCATAAAAACATTAGGCATCCTAATTGAAAAATTCTTTTATGTATTCTAAATTAAATTTCAGACCATCGCATATGGATTGACATATTCATGCATAGTGAAAAATCCTTCTTTAGCATAATATTCAATTGTCCCATAATTAAAACTCTCATTGTTTTCTTTATGGCAATTCCAAAAAATAGTATCCTGGTACAAAATTGTATTTAACCAAATAATATCTAATTACATCAATAGTCTCATAGCGATAATTTTAACACTTCTATAATTATATGAACACTTTATCTTATCTTTACCCATGAACGTCAATTGACTACAAGCAAATTGAATGCATTTTTTCATTCCATTCAAAAAATTTTGATTTAAGAATCCATCTACAACCTAAAGTACATTCACTAACGATCTAATTTACTCATATTTTTGCTTTTTAATTAATTGTAAACTAGTTTCCAACAATTTACCTTTTGAATTCAATAACTTGATAATTTATTATCAAAATTTTAAGTTAATATCTAAGGACATAACTAATTTTAGTCGTAATTTAAATCACTACATACAATCATCATCAAATAAATTTTGAGGATACATCAAAATTACATGACTTATAATACAATTTGTTTTATGTTTTATGCATGCCACCTAAATTTTAATGAAAATGGTCCTACACCATTCAGAAATATACACATATACAAAGCACAGTATTGTAAGTCATTATTCATTTCATTTTGTAAAAATTTCGTAGCATGTCCTTATAATTCTTTATGTGCATCACATATACAGACATGAGTTGATGTTTTTTTATCGAAACGCATACTTATATCTATTAGTACACATCCAAAAAATAATGAAGATATTGCACAAAATTTGTACAAAAATACAATGAACAATAATTCACATATGTCATGTATTGCACATAAAAATCACAATTGTAAACTATTCGATCTGAAAAATTCAATAATGATTATCAAACAATTTACTTCGATGCATGTGCAAACGAGTGAGCGATAATAAATGTTTACTAATAATTTCAAATGATGTATCTAAAAAACGTCTTAATTAGATTTACTATATTATTTATGGAATCTAAAATATATAAACTAAATTTATTAACAAATAAAACTAACAAGTAAAATAATTAATTAACATCTAATTAATTTAATATTCATAAAAAACTCAAGAAATTATTTTTCTTAAATTAATTGCAATCTAATCAAACAATTATTCCACTACTTTACCATAAACTAAACTCATTAATAAATAAAATTAACAATTACAAAATTTAATTAATTAACATCTTAATTAATTTAATTTTCATAAAAATCTATTCAATGTATTTATTTTCAATTATAATCTAATTAAACTATCAACTAACTAATTCAACATAAATTAAATTTATTAACAAATAAATTTAACAACTAAAAAATTTAATTTTCATAAAAACTAAATAAATTATTTTTAAAATTAATTACAATTTAATTAAATAATTATCCAACTACTCTATCGTAAACTAAACTGGTTAACAAATAAAATTAATAACTACAAAATTTGATTAACATTTAATTATTTTAATTTTCATAAAAATTTATTTAGATTATTTATCTTCAATTAAAATCTAATTAAGCTATTACCTAACTAATATAACATAAATCAAATTTATTACCAAATAAATTTAACAACTAAAAAATTTAATTACATTTAACTACTTTAATTGTTGAAAAAATCTAATTAAATTATTTATCCCAAATTAATTACAATCTAATTAAACAATTATATCTAATAATGTATCAAAAACTAAATTTAGTAACAAATAAAATTAACAACTATAAAATTTATTAAACAATTAACTAATTTAATTTTTCATAAAAATCTAATTAAATTATTCATTTTAAATTAATTACTATCTAATTAAATAATTATATAACTACTCTAACATAAACTTAACTCTTTAACAAATAAAATTAACAACTACTAAATTTAATTAATATCTTAATTAATGTAATGTTCATAAAAATCTATTCAAATTAATTATATCCAATTACAATCTAATTAAACTATTACCTAATTAATTTAACATAAATTGGATTTATTAAAAAAATTAACAACTAAAAAATTAAATTAACATCCAACTAATTTATTTTTTTAAAAAAATTAATTAAATTATTTATGACAAATTAATTACAAACTAATTAAGCACTTGTATCTAACTAATTTAATGAACCTAAATTTATTAACAAAATTAACAACCAACTAATTTAATATTTCATAAAATTTTAATTAAATTATTTATCTCTAATTAATTACAATATAATTAAATAATTATCTAACTATTTTAACATAAAATAAATTTATTAACAAATAAAATAATAATTATAAAATTAAATTAACAACTAAGTAACATTTAACAAATTTTTTACAACTACTTGTAAGAGCAGTAAATTCGCTGAGAGAGGGAAAATGTGACCATTCACGTAGAGAAAATTAAAAAAAAAAAGAAAAGATGTAAAGAAGCTGGGGGAGAAAGGGGAAGTTGCAGAGAAAATTGAAAAAAAAAAAAAAAAAGAAGAGGAGCGATAATCACGGAAAAGAAAAAAAAATTAAAATTTTTGCCCTGATTTTATGAAGACTTTAAGTATTAAAGCTAGCGACTATCGTAACTGGCAGCCGCTAACCGTAGAAGTTAGTGACAATCGCTAGGCTAGCCAACGTGTCTCCATCGGTTGCCAAGCGTGGTCGGTCGCAAATTAGTGGAACATATGTTACAAATTTGTAGGGCTATAAGGTGAGAGCATTACATGTTATCCATACATCAAACTTAAAATTGGAATGAAAATTATCTGATCATAAGCTTATCTCATATTAATTTTCATTACCACGGGCCAGGTGCTTGCTAATTTGCATCTGAGCTCTACAGCTTCTGAATGTGAAATGTTAACCTGTGTTAAATGGTTAAGAAATGAAGGCAAATGTGATACCAAACCTAATTGTTCCTATTGACCACCATAAACGCTTGTGTTTTATTCTCTGTTTTCATTTCGAATGACTTCGCCCACTTTCCAGGAACTGCCTTAGTGACATTGATGAAGAAATAGTGTGGATACATTATTCCAGAATTAATGATGTGGCTTTAATGTTAAACAAGGAGAGAAAAGAAAAACAAAAAATCTCCGGTGTTTAAGTTCCATGTTCTGTTTGCTTATCCCAACTGTTCCTGTTCTTTATCAGCAGCAATACTCTCAGGCAGCAAAATGTTTCCCCTGTTTCTCTCTCGACCAAGAAGCCAGTGACTTTTGTTTTGGTCCCATCGACAGGGAGGCACCTTCTTATCTGAATCCTTCTACTCAGAAACTTTGAAGAATGTATAAGATAAGATCAAGTTGTTGATGCCATCCATTCGAGGATCTGTTTCAAACTCAGGATCGATGTAAAAGAAAACCTGCAAAACGAGTCATATGTTCGCTTCTGGTCACTGCTGATCGTTCCTAACATATTTTTCGGAAGAAAAATGGGAAAAACAAAGTAACTTACAGGCATGTCAATCTGCTCCCCGGGGAGAAGTCGCTGCTCCTCAAAGCAAAAGCATTGTATTTTATTGAAGTAAACTGCTGCCTGGAAAAGTACAGAGAAGCATTGAAGAACAACAACCAGAAAGGGGGCAATTATTGATGATGATGATTATATATTGAGCCCTAAACAAACAAATACTCAAAGACAAAAAGAAGAATTGCAGACAACTGCAAAACAAACAACTCTTCACAGAGAAATATTCTACATTTTTCCTACAATGAACCCTATATCATGTGATGATGTTCAAATGTGTTCCACTCCATGAACCTAACTTTTGTGCTTTGAAAGATTGTTATTCAATACTTCATTTTTGGAAGCCCTTTTCAGCTAGTATCAAGATCATTGATCACACCAAAATCAGAAAGAAGAAAAAGAGAGAGAGACCTAGCAAATGACATGGCTTTCCTAAGGCATTTAAGGAACTTGATTACTATCAAATGGAAAACAATGGCATGCCATGAGCTCCAGGTATCTTATGAGCTGCATAGAGCATATGCAGTCTTCTATGCAGGAGCCAAAGCAAAACTTCGTATAGTCTTAAGATCCAGAAGACAACCAAGTGTACACCATACCAACGCAGATAAGAGTCTGGCATATGAGAGAGAGAGAGAGACAGACGGACAGACAGAGACAGAGAGACAGAGAGAGATGGAGTAAATTGCTTCATCTGCATTTCTATACATTAGACAGGTCTCATACCCCCCAAACTAGATTAAATATATTTGTTCCCAACCACCTAGTATTGAACAGCTGAGGTTTTGTTTGCTTTTTAATTATCAGTTAAAGAACAATCAAATTCAGTTCAGATTCCTGTTAGTTATCCTGTTACTCTTGCCTGTCCATTTCCTGAAACATATGACCAAATTGGATGGATATTGTGTAAACACAACACTTCTCAAGAAAGTCTACTCTACACCGGTGAATTCAACATGAATACCTTAAACTAAGTGCACTAGTGATCACACTTTAACTTAGCTTTTCAAAATTACCTGTCCCAGAATCCTGTCTCATATCTAGAAGTAACCATTTGTGCCTATCTAGAACTCCTATCTAGAACTCCTATCTAGAAATAACAAAATGTACAAATCCCTGTCATACTTTTCAGAATCCTGATATACATCAATTGTATTCGTGCCTAACAGCGCTAACTACCACAAATCAAAGATGCTATTCACAATTAATTATGGTCAAATCATCATTCATACTTAAAGAGCTATACTATCCAGCATTAGTATTTACGAGTTCTGATAATGTCCCGTATCATCAAATAGTAAGATACTGAAGTTCATTACCTTCATTGGAGTGACATTATATGTTGAAACCCCAGTTATGGGAGTTGAACTTCTATTTTCAGCAGTATAAAATGCAAGCGCACTTTCTCCTGGCTTGACCCTCACCTACAAAGAGAAAAGAGAGGGAGGGGGGAAGGGGAGGGAGAGGGATGCAAAATGATAAATATGTGATAAAAACTAAGGACAGCACCCAAATGACAGAGTAAATTGGATTAATTTAACAACCTCCCTTTGAGTAGGAACAAATTTCCACGGCATTCCATCTGCAACATCAGCATTGAACTGCACCACTATCTCCCTGCAAGGAGATCAGGAAACTCATCACAACCAGGCAGCAACTGAAGAAGAAAAGTAAAATTCATCACAATCGAAGTCCATACTCCATCCAGCCAACATCTTCCAAGAAATGAAGGGAATCAAACAAACTTGAAAGATCAAATAACGAAAGAAGGAAGTCATGCACAAGGTTGAATACAGTCACCTTATCCCTACACATAAGCTAGTACTTTAGTACATGGCTGTCACTAAGTGGAGAAAATGGATTACATACAAGTAGAAAATTTTAGTACAAAAGAAGTCAAAGAGGACACTCAAAAAATGGGACTTTGGAAAAAGTTAAATGATTGAAGAAATACTTCTAGCAATGGAAAATTTTTAAAATCACATTAGAGGTACAATGATCATAATCATTAGAACGAAGATTTACATAAGTTTGACATTCAAGACAAAGAATCCACACCTTGTAGCAACAGTTCCATCTTTCTCATGCCGAGCAATCTTTTCTTCAACACTCTAAAGACAACAAGATCTTGTGTAATTGACAAGAGCAACAGAGAAAAGATGAAGAATGAGGTAATTGAAAGGACGAGAGAAACAAAACCAAACCACAAACTCAGTCCCACCTCACGTCGCTGAACAGTACCCCCATATCCAGTAGCTTGGCAGAATCTTCTGTATAGAGGGACAGCAGCATAAGTACTTCCCACCATTGCAAAAACAAGAGCAGCAAGATATAAAAGCATCTTTCTTGACTTTTGTTCTGCGGAAACATGAGAAGCATAGTGGCGCTGAGCACTAATCAAAGAAGATCTTGGAAAACACTGAGAACCCAAAGGCCGAAAATGACAAGAATTGTTAGATAACCCTGTGCTAAATTCACATCTTGTCCTTAAACACCAAACTTTGTCATACAAATTCCGCCTATATGCAGCAGTGGCTCCAACTGAATTGTAACTTGAGCTTAGAATATCAGGCACACTCCTAGAGCAAGGACAGAAACTTTTTCATCAACAAAGTACACATTCTGAAAAGATTCAGGTAAAGTATCTTCATTGATTATTATAGCAAAATTGAGCTCCAGAAATTAATAGTAAGGCAAGTGATCAAATAGCAAAAATGTAACCCGAAAAGAGTTTCTGAGTTACCAAACCATTTACCTTGACCAGTGAGACGTTCGCTGTAAATTGTTTAGGTAAGGCAAAAGATCTGTTCTCCTAGAAAGCTTTGACCAAGACATCCTCGGATTCCCAATTAGCAGAGTACACACAACAGCATCCGGAAATGAAAAACTAAATCCATCGAAAGTGAATAACACATCAAAACTCTTTTGTGCATATTGGAAAGAAGAGGTCTTACTAATATAGTTTGTTAGTCATGACGGAAATGGAAGGAAGAATCATAAAAATCCATACAAAAAATGCAAACAAACATATCAACAATCCTGACTTTAATCTTTATTCAATGAGCCCCAACTGTCAAATTCAGACCTCTCAACAGTATTTATCGAAATTTGAGAAGATTATTGAAAATATCATCAAACATAACATATTAAAACGTTAAAATTCAATAACCAGAGCAAGATAATCTCACCAAGGTTTAACTTAATCAAATATGCATTATCCATCCTGTCTCAGCATTACTTTGGAGTTTAACAGGGACATTCAGGTAATAACTAAATGAGCAGATGAAACAATCATTTTTTCATTATTGAAATTCCATGGTAGAATATACAAACATCCTATACAGTCTGAGATTTGATAACCTAGCATTCTCATGGGTATGCGCACACAAACTATCAAACAGCATATGTATTGAATAACAGACAAACAATTCCAAAAAATACCAAATCCAATTGATCAGTACCGAAAAGACTTCCAACAAATCAAAGTAACAAGACAAACAGCAACGGGTCCTGAAAATAGGGACCGGACAGACCACCGCCTAAACGATTCCATAACATCAAATTCGACAATAATACTGAAAAAGCATGAAAAGGTTACTGCCCAAAGCCATTCTACTGTTTAAGAGAAGGAAGAGGGAACAAGAGAGAGAGATGGAGGAAGAAAAAGGAAATTGCAGAATATCAACCTCACCAAAGGTATTCAATACGATCAATGCGAGCTCCTACTCCAATCTACTCGACACGCAGGCCAGTTACAAATAAGCAGCTCGCTTTCAGAGTTAGTTTAACCACAAAAAGTAAAAAGAGACAAGAAGACAAAATCACAGAAGGGATTTGATTTTCCTTAAAGACGGCGTTCCCTTACAAAGTTATTTTTGAGAAATGGCCTGACCGGCGGAGGCCCGAGCTTCTGATGCTAGGTAGTCGGAGCCTCCAGCCGCCATATTTAAGAAAATTAATATTAGTAATTGGGAAAGCACCAAAAGATTTACTTTTTTAAATAAAAAGAAAAAGTAAAAAACTCATTAATGATTTTAATATTTCATAATTATAACTAATCTTAATATTCCACAATTATTAATTTTCATTTATTGATTTTTTAATTAAGAAATGTTTTTTTTTTCCTTTTCTTAAACATTTGATTAGCATGTGAGTTTGTGCAAATTTTAGTCTTTCATATTTGACTACAAATTATGTAAAAAATAGTACAAATACAAAAAGGGTGATTGAGTAATTTATTTATTTTAATATTTTTCAATAAAATAAACAAAATAATGCAATTTATGTTATAAATTTATTTGAGTAGTAAAGTATTTTTGAATAAAAGTGACAATTAGATTATTCTTGGAAAACTTGTTAATAAACCAAACATTACATTTCCATTTACCTATTTACATAAGCAATTAAATTTTGAGTGTCATTATATCTTCTAAAATCATTAAAAAAATGGGCATTTTAAATCTTACGAACCAAAAATTATCTAAAAAATAACATTTCATGAGTGACATATGATCAAAATAATAAATATAGTATGTTTTTATATTATAATAATCTTGATATTTTTAATAAATATATTTTAATAATAAAAAATCATTTATTCTTTATCTCAAAAAATTAAACTTTCTTTTATTATGAAGCTCCTTTTATCATAACCATCATTTCTCAAATTTTATTTTATGTTTTATTTCTTTTAAAATGTTTTACATTTTACATTTTTAATTTTTAAAAATAAAGTAATATTTTGAAATAAGTATAATTTATTTATTTTTATTAATATTTTAAAGATAAATATAAAAAACTTTAAAATAAATTGACTTTTTAATTTAAA
The DNA here is from genome assembly GCA_021397835.1 of Moringa oleifera. Lineage (NCBI taxonomy): Eukaryota > Viridiplantae > Streptophyta > Magnoliopsida > Brassicales > Moringaceae > Moringa > Moringa oleifera. The sequence goes on from JAJFZO010000447.1 coordinate 234,870, forward strand.
TTATGATATATATTAATTAAATATCTAATTTTTAATTTAATTTTAAATTAAATTATGAAAAATTAAATATATTTTTATTATTAAAATTCTTAAAAAATAAGTCAAATAAATTTTATCTATTTTTCAAATTCAAATAATTTCAATCTATGAACTATTTTTTATAATTTTTTAATGATGTAAGTTTTTTGAAAAAAATATTTTTAATATTTAAATAATTTTATGATAATAATTTAATTTTTGTTTACATTTATAACAAATTTAAAGTCAAAATTTATTATAAATATTAAATACATAATTAATCTAATCAATATTTTTATATGTAAAATAAATTGAGACTATAACTTAATTTTTTTAATTTACTTATATTTTTATAAAATAAACTAAACATAAATTACACTATAAATAAAAATCGTTCAAAAATTACAATCAGAAACTAAATGATTCAAAAGAAACATAGGGTAAACCTCTGTTTAACTAAGATTTTTGCTTTATTTATTTTACCCACAAGTTTGATTTCCAATTATCTCTTGTTCATTAAATCCCCTTTCCAAGAAAAGGATTGATAATCTCGACAAGGAATTAGAAAAGGGGCCCACAAGGTTTTTGTCAAATAATAAAATAAAGAGTAATAAGAATGAGAAATAACTTTATTTGTAAAATATGAAGAAAAATGGATAAATAAAGGTGTAGACTGACTTGTAATTATAAAATTAATTTGAAATATTAAGAAATACAATTAAAGGTAAAACTAAATTCACTTTTATGGAAGTTTATTATTCAACGCATGGGGGGCATGAAAAGTCAAAGCATAATTATTTTATTAAAAATAATCAGATTTGGATTTAATTACATAAATCATATTAATTGGTTAAGTTGGTTAGGATAAGTTAACAAAGCAGACAAACAAATGAAACCATCATATAACTTTTATAGCTTGACTAAAATCAATTAAAAATTATTTTTATTATTTATTAATATTATTTTTTAAAAAATAAATAAACAGATTGATAAATATAAAATTCTAAAATGGGTATGTGGATTGCACTTTATCTTTTCATTTAATTGGAACAATTTATCTTATTAATAAATAAAATTAAATAAAATTTACTTCAGCCATTTGAGCTTCCAAATTAATGGTTGAATCCAACCATACCGAGGACCTTGATCTCTTACAGCCATATAATTCTATTACTCAAAACTTTTATTAAATGTACATATAAACATTTTTTTTTCTTGTTTTTTTCACTTTGATAATTTTTAATTTTTTTAATGATTTTTAAATACATAAATAGTTAAAAAATAAATTCATAAATAAAATAGGAAAGAATGAAATTCTTCCAAGCTTTTGGTCTGACGTACATCAGCCACCAAACAATCACGGTACTTTTGCTTTCAATTCCTGAAGTAACCCCGTCACCCACGCTAAACCATTTTCTTCCAAAACGCGGGGCTGAGCTTAGAATCTTAGATCATGGAATACGACAGCGTGCTGACTCGAACCCCACCTCGTGGAACGAAACGGACTGCACTGGAACCTTCCCTGTCACCGTTTTCATTGCTTCATCAAGAGGCTAAGACGGGGAAAATTCCATTCCGACCGCAATTACTAATCTACCCCTCACCTTTTTAAAGTAAGATATGTATGCATCACCATTCAAATTATATTTTCATTCATATGAGCTTTTTTCTTTATAAAAAGGGTAATAAACATGCCCACAAAAATATAAATAAAAAAAGAAATATAAGTGAATATATATGTACTTTCTGGTAATTCACTGTCAAGCCAGAGGGCTGTTTGACAATTCAAACTCCACAGTAGTTTCAACTAAGGTTCTCATCTCCATCATAGGTTCTCTGGCTTTGCGTTGCCCAAAATCAGAGAAGGAAGGCTCAGGCAAAAATCACTGAATCCATGGATAGTGAGCAAGAAGAGCTTCAGTTTCTTGGGTTCTTCGGGATCTTCAAAGAATCGATTAAAATTATCTTCTCATGGAGGAAGATCTTCAGCCAGATCACACTAGCCCTCATCCTCCCACTCTCGATCATCTTTCTGGCTCATTTCCAAATCTCTCAGCTTCTTTTCTTCAAGATCCTCAACAACGAAGACACCTTGGAGAATAACACCATAGTGGGTAGCCCTGAGTACGCTAAGCTCTCTGATATAATATCATCTGAATGGACTGCCTTTTGGCTCTTCAAAGCTGTTTATTTCACCTTCTTTTTGATCCTCTCGCTCCTCTCCACCTCCGCGGTTGTTTACACCATCGCCTGCATATACACCGGGAAGGCTATCACCTTCAAGAAGGTCATGAGCGTGGTGCCCAAGGTCTGGAAGAGACTCATGGTTACTTTCATATGGAGTTTCGCAATTGTTCTGTTCTACAACATCGTTGCAGGAGTCGTCCTCTTCTTGTGGGATGCTATTCTCGGCGTTTCCCCAATCGGGATTGCCATCGGTGTTGTTCTCCTGATCGGATACGTTGTGGGTTTTGTGTACATCTCCATTGTTTGGCATCTGGCAAGCGTGGTGTCCGTCTTAGAAGACGATTACGGGATTAAAGCGATGAGGAAGAGCAAGGCGTTGATAAAGGGCAAGACGGGAGTCGCAGCCGCCATGTTTGTCTTCCTGATTGCTTGCTTTGGAGGAATTGAAATCCTGTTTGAGAACTTGGTGGTGATTGGGTTTGCACCTAACTTAGGAATTCGGGTCGGAGTCGGAATCCTGTGCGTCCTGTTGCTGTTCAAGGTGATTCTGTTCGGACTTGTTGCGCAAACGGTCATATACTTGGTGTGCAAGTCGTATCACCATGAGAGCATCGACAAGTCCTCCTTGTCTGATCATCTTGAGGTCTATCTTGGTGATTATGTTCCTCTCAAGGCCAAGGATGTCCAATTGGAGCAGTTTCATGTTTAGTTTAAATTATTCATTTCGTATTGTTTTGCTGTTCAAAGTGTTTACCCCTTACTTATGCAATATTGTTTACATTATTAATATATGAAATACATTTATACTTAATTCACATTATTATTATAATTATTATTTTCAAATATATGAAGAGTACAGATATAAATTGGTCCCATTTCCATTGATGAAAAACAGTAAACCCAAAAACTTGTTTCTATCTTTTTAGTTTTTGTTAGCAACTACTTGTAACCGCTTTTCCAGTTTTTCTCGATCAAAACGACATCGTAATTACGGCCACACTTACCTGTAGCGCTCGCACTTGCGCATCAGTAAACTCGTTGGTCAACCGAATCGTATTTACACATTCGCCCCCTTTCCTTTTAACAGAGTCCGTTTTCGCTTTTCACAATTGCTCCCTACAATTGTTTGTGTTTAAAGGTCCGTGTATTTGTTTCGACTCCGCAAAGCCGTCGCGTGATTTCTTCATTGCCTGTTATTTCGATTGCTTCTCATTTGGGTACTCTCTCTCTCTCTCTCTCTCTCTCTCTCTCTCTCGTTATATATCCATGCATATAAATGGAGAATTATGCGTGAGTCTCGATATGATTGTCGTTCGTAATTGTGGAGGACTTCCGTTTTATGTTCCATGATCCTACTTTCAAATGTGAAACCGGAGACCATGGAATTTCTCTGCTTGTATGGAAATAAATAACAATTTGATTCTCTTGCGATGTTTGTTTTTTGACTACTAAATTTCGATCTTCTTTCTCTTCCGATAAGGAGATTTGGATCCTTATGTACACATGTAAATACATTTGCTTATATGCTCCCTTTTATCTATCAGAATATCGTTTTCTCTCATTTTTCAATTTTAATTATAACATGTAGTGTCCCAAGAGCGACAAATTGCACATACAAATATATATACATATGTATGTTTTCTGCTGTAATCTGTCCGTGTTGATAATGGATGTGGTATTTCGCTTAGGTTTTGTTAATCCACGCCTAAGGTTAGCTAGTTCTGGGTTCTCGTGGATTTTGGAGCGTGTTGTGTCCGAATGGAGTCATCTTCAAGTCAACCTGAATTTGATTACTTGTTCAAGTTGTTGATGATTGGGGATTCTGGTGTTGGGAAGAGTAGTCTGCTTCTGTGTTTCACTTCTGAAACTTTTGAAGACCTCTCGCCCACAATCGGTTAGTGCTCATGCATGGTTCCTATCATGCATGTGGGGACATTAATGTTATAATGTTGCAACTTGATATCAGTTTTGAGCGGCCTTTATGCTATGATGTTAAAAATGACAGTGCCATCATACTTTTGGGATCTGTTGGTTTAGCTAAAAATATGAGCATTGGTTAAGAGTGTCTAAACTATATTAGCTGACTTCTGCACTGGCATGCCTTTGTAATAAAATCAAATATTGAAACTTGGGTTTGAAATTTTACTACTTCGTTTGGAAATGGAACTGAGAAGTAATCTCTTCATGGTGTTAATAGATATGATTTACTCCTATGTGAAATGAATTGGTTATCTGTAAATGCAGTGTCAGCCGAGGTGGAAAAGCATGGCTTTCAGACTTTTTCTGATCTTTCAGCAGTTTTTTTTTTACTCATACAAAATGGTTGAACATAAAAGTTATATGCATTTTGTTTTTGGCAATTAACCTTGTATTGGCTAATGAACCAGACACCAAAATTGTTATACTTTTATTTAGTTATTCATTTTTTTGTTTAGTTTGAAAGAGCATTCTCTGCCTTCATCAGAGAACTAGGATTATTAAGTACAAGGAATTACCTGCATCACTTTTATAATCATCCCAATATGTTATTCTGCATTGATGTTTCATTGATATCCTGGGTATACCTTTTCCTCTCTTTCTTATTTAGGTGTTGATTTTAAGGTAAAATATCTCAACTTTGAAGGGAAAAAGCTGAAGCTGGCAATTTGGGATACTGGTACGTTGAATGTTTTGTGCATTTTAGAAATCTTTATCTCCTTAGCTATGGATTCATTTTATTTTGTTTTGCATGCTCAACATTTTTGCAATTTGGATAAAAGTTAATACACATTTATATCTTTAGACTTTACATTTCTAACATGTGAAAAAACCCGTAAAACATTGGCATAAAGAAATATAGATGGCTTTTTGGTTGATATAATATTTGAGTCTTGAAAACAGTTTATGTCAGCTATTTGCTGCAGACAACTAAACCATTTTGCTAAGAATGATAGCCATGTCCTGACATAACAGAAAGGGGCATTATCCCTCCAACAGAGGCTGCACTGAGTTTGCACCCTCGTTTCAAGCATGTTGTGAGGGTTCTAGCGGAAATTGATCTGACAGCTTCATGGATCTGTCCTTATAAATTGAAGAGGGTTTCCTGTTCATAAAATATTTTTCACCTGCAATTCTATAATCAACTCAAGGTGTTGCCTGTGTATCCTCTCTTTTTTTTTTCGAAAAAAAAATACAAAAAAAGAATTATCTTGTCTTTTTGTAGAAGTGGTTTTCCTTATAGCATGGGAAGATGAGCTGCTTGGTACCCATTGTAGCTTTTATGTAGGAAGCATTGTTCTCGAGTCCTAGTAGATGTATTTATTTCTGTTCTCCTAGGTGGCATGTTGGCTGGTGTGAGGATCAGATATGCAATGTCACTCTCTGTTGAATGTCACAGCAATCACATGCATCAATGAAACTAGTTTTGTTAGAATCATTTGTGGCTCCTATTTATGTTTCAGCTTGCATAATTTTTTATGTGATAATGAACTCGAAGTATCACAGGAAAGTTTTGGCTTCACTGAATCTGACTGATACAGAATATTTGATCATACAGCTGGTCAGGAGAGATTCAGAACATTGACAAGTTCATACTATAGAGGTGCACAAGGGATCATCATGGGTAATTCTTCCCGTTTCTCTTACTTGTTGATGCCTTTACAACCTTTGAAGAGGATACTACTTTCAAAAATGCAAATTAAATTGCTAGAGCTACTCTTGATAATGTATGTTAAGGAAGGTTAAATAACAAACAGAGCTATTTTCTAGTACACCTATGTCGGATTACAAAACGCCTTCCAAGAATGGCAAAGTGAACCTCTATCAAGTGGGAGTTTGAAGCAGCACCTTCATGTTGTCATTAAATTGAATTAAACAATAGTATGCTGTATCTATGGGGCAGTTTCCTATTGCTTAAGGGATGCAGGTCCTGTGGATTATGATTATCATACACTGGAATCTGATGTTTTTATTTTCCCATGGTGAGTTTAGGAAGGAAGATTTTGATTGGAAAATTAGTTTGTGAACTGTACATGAGTTTACAGGTGAATATATCAGTAGAGAATTTATAAAATTAACAATCATTTTCGTTTATTTTCTGCCAACATAAGTAAGCACAATCCATCTAGATATAGATTAAAGATTTGGCATGGAATTTCATACTTGGAAACATTATAAATTTCTGACCTTTTGTGATCATCGAAGTTTTGTTCTCTGTAAAAAGAAAACAAGAGGTCTGTGCCTGAAGCTATAAGATTTGCTTAGGCAGTGTTGATTTTTCCGTGAAAGTTATTATAGAGGAGAACTAGGGAGAAAAAGATCAAGAGAAAAACATTTGGGTTGTGGAGAAACATAAGAATGGGAAGATTTGAAAAGGGAGGTGAAGTTTCTTGAAAGAGAAAAATGTGGGAGTTCTTAGAAATGTAAGGAATAAAGAGTAGATCTTGAAAGTTGGCTGTGGTTTTTCAAGGCCTTTTTCCATGTGGACAATGAGATGCAAGTAAGAATTGATAATTTAGGTATTTAATTTACTTAAATAGCATTTTTACCCGAAAATTGGTAAGTTTTGTTTTAAGGGCTATATTGAGATTTCCTAACTCAATTACTGTCCCCAATTGGCTTGATACCAACTCAATTGCTGGCTTTCTGTTAGCATAAACCATTAATGAAGAACCAATACATTTGGTAGTTCAATAATTAATTTGTTCTTCTTGTAAACCACTTCTTGGGAAAGTGCAGCAGAATTTTGCTACAGTAAGAAATAGGAAATGTGTCTATGTTGTATTGGTAGGTCACATTTGACAGACTTCCTAAGTAAATTCTGTTTTGCTAAATTTGGTTTGATGAATCCTGTTTAAGGCCTACTTTTTTTTTCTTTTTTCTGTTTTTATGGATAAGATTTGAACTTGTGGCTTACAGAGCCCTCTTTTCCTTGACCACCCTTCACCGCTTAAGGTGCACAGAGAAGAGGGTTTTTTTAAAATTTTTCACAATCAATTTGGAAACAGTACATGGAAAATGTATGTGTAAAAATATCATGCAAGGTGTTTATAGTGGAGAGCTAGAATGAGAAGTCTCTTCCACCGCGATAATATCCTAAAAGGAAATGATTCAGGAAGTTGTAATTAGTTGTAGAGTAAAAGGAGGGATCAAATTTATGAATAGTCTTGTGTCTCATTGACAAAAGTTTGTCCGAATATAGCATATATTAATGATTGCTTTTGTTAATGATACTATCACGTTGAGGGGAATACAAGGATCCATCCTTCCCTCTATGCCCCAGCATGTTCCTTCTTTCTTATTTCTTCTGTTGTTTCCATTTGCTGTTGGCTCATTTTGTTCCCACTTCTTTCTCTATGACATAATGGCATAAATTGCTAGGTATCAGAAAAGTTCTCACGTTGCTGTTCGAGTGTTTAAAGACCTCTGTTTGTTTGATGGCTAGGATCTCTATGACTTCCCATTGTATTATTTCTTTCTTATTATGTTCTGTAAAGTGTGATATACTGTATGTTTTTGTATCAGTTTATGATGTAACACGGCGAGAAACATTTACAAACCTTTCTGAGGTATGGGCAAAGGAAATTGACTTATATTCAACAAATCAAGATTGCATCAAAATGCTCGTCGGAAACAAAGTCGATAAGGTATTGTTGTGGAGATTTACATTGTCTTTTCTTGTTGTTGCTTCCTTTCTTTGGTCTATGTTGTGGTGCATTCCACATTTAAGATGGTCTTTACTACCTTGGTTCCCTGTTTGGTGAGGGGAATCAGTCTATCGATAGGGGTATCACTGGCACTTATTCTCTCTCTCTCTAGCCCCAACCCGAAGTATCCCAGTTTTTCTCTCCTTCTTAGTTATTGGTGATTCCATTTTATTTGTTCTATCTTGTCAATGCCAATAGTGGCAGATCAAACATTGTGGGAGGGAGAACCTATGTCAATTTGTTTTGATAATTTTGACTCTCTTTCAAATCCTTGTTAGACATGATGTGTTTTCCCCTTAGATACTTCACAGGAGCAAGATACTACAGAAACTATTGTATCAGGTGTCATCCACTCATGAATGTCCTTCCTATAACCTGTTTGGCTGTAAGTTCTAAAATCATTGACATGCAATGGCAGGGTGTTCATCCAAATAATCTGGCACAACATTTTTTGGGTTCATGGAGTTATGCCACCTTAATTTTGCCAAACGGATAACCAAAGGCTCGGAGGAGCTTCGTGCCTTCTTAAAAGTCCTAACATTCATTGCTATTTGGTATATATGCAGTGAATACTTTAAGTGTATCTTTTCCTCAGCCCTGTGGATGCTTTTTTGGGTACTTCCCCTCTTCTTGAGCGCCTTGCACTTGCTGGGCACCTAATATGCTAGTCCATTCAATGTGTATATGAGCAGACATGATGCTATTGCAGATTTCATGTGTCATGCTGATATCCTTGATTATGTTAAAATCTAGTATCATACTTTTTCTCATTTCCTAGTTGATTTGCATGAACATCGGATGCCATTTGTCTTTTTCAGGAAGGCGAAAGGGTTGTGACAAAGAAAGAGGGAATAAACTTTGCCAGGGAATATGGATGCCTATTTATTGAATGCAGTGCTAAAACTCGAGTTAATGTACAGCAGTGCTTTGAAGAGCTTGTTTTAAAGGTATGAAGAGTGATATTCTTGTTCTGTTATTTTATTTATTGGAAATGTTATGCGTGAATGCTTTTGTTTGTGTGAGTGGTAACATGATATAGAAACTAACAAGTGGTCTGCTTGTAAGCCATGACATGGAACTGTGTAACACTCGTGTTAGTGAGTTCTCTAATTTAGTTGGACATTTGATTATTAGTATCTTCGTTTTGTAAGTGACACCATGAGTGATGATTGTAGTGATAATAAATCAAAAATCATGCGCAGATTTTGGACACACCTAGCCTTTTAGCTGAGGGCTCTAAAGGTGTGAAAAAGAACATCTTCAAACAGAAGCCACCACCAACAGATGCATCTGCAAGCGGTTGCTGCTGATGCTGATTCTGTTCTGTGCTACAATCTTCCTGCATTCCAGATCATTGGTAGTCCCTCTCCTAATCTGGAAGAGGTCGTTGATAACCCATTCTGTTTCTGCTGACTTGCAAATATTACATGTATAGTATTGAATGTTCTCGATTTCTTTTCCTCCTAACTATTCTGTGTATTGTTGGTGTACTTTGCTGAGACCTCTCAGCCCAGAAAGTACAAGTAGGAGGCTACAATAATTTTAAGCTGATCTGTTCTGCATCTGAAGATCCAGGGATGTATCATTGATGTTCCAAATGATTTCAAGAACAATACCCAGTTGATGTTCATGTGTCAAAAATGTGTATAGAAACTACAAATTTTGATAAATAAAGTGATACATCATTTATCGATTGGAAGGAAGATCCAAGGGATATTTGAGGGACTAGAAATCATCTCCTGGAATCCTGCAACAGAGTGATATACAAAATATCTATGCGCTATCTAGGCATGATTCTTGTAATCTTGTTAGCTGATCTTCAAAACATGTATGGTTATTTGTTTTATTTTATGATCGTTTTGTCTTTTCCTATAGAAAAAACCTTTACAAGAAAAGCAAAGGAAGATTTGAAAGAAGCATTTGTCTTCTTGGTTTAAGGGAAAAAGGTTTGGTTAACACAAATTGCCAATATAAATTAATTTGTCGTCTTTTATTTCAGAGAAAAAGGGAAAAAGATGAAAGTTTCACAAGTTTTTTTAATTGTTGGTCCAGAATTCTACCAAAAAGGGCAAAAATATGTTTTAGCCTTCCACTGATTAGGGGTTGCAAAACCTTGTAATTATTAATTTAATTATTTTTGTAATGGTGTATAAAATGTTTTAAAGATTTTTTCTAATTTTTTTTTAATTTTTTAAAAATATATAAATATAATTAAAGCAGTGTGCAATGATAATTTGTTTGTGAAGTACTTTAAAGTTATCTTTTTTAACAAGTTCAGTATAAACACAAGAAAACTTATTAGGTTCTTTCAACATTAGCGTTGACTTTTAATTTGAATTATTTTTTTATTTAACATATTAATCCAACTCCTTTGCTTGTGGTAAATTTTTTTTATAAATATACATAAAAATTATGTATTACATTCTTATGGCTTAAGATTATGTTAGCAAACTTTTAATATGTTAACATCAATGTAATTATTTATGGTGGGCATTACAAATTATAAACCATAACACACTCTCATAAAGATTGTTGATAATCATAAATATGTACATTCAGTATCCTTTAATCCATTATGTTATTTCAAAAATTGGAAAATAGGGTGGTGCCCTGGTGTGAAAATTCCCACCCACAAAAATTGACAGAGAAAAAAATCTGAAAGAAAAAACAAAGAAAAGAAAAGAACAAAAGCTTACTTTGCCATCAAAAAAAAAATTTCTAGGAGGGAAGAAGAAAGCAGCCATGGGTGCATGTCAAGTACCCATTTTCAATCTCCTCTCCTCGCCCCAGCCAGATCCCAAAACCCCTCAGTCATACCCTAATAAAACCCCGTCGAACTCCATAATCCCCAAAACTTCCTCATCAACCAGCACCAGGCGTCTCTTCCTCTTCTCTGTCCCTTTGTCTACTCTCACTGCTGCTTTTCTTCTTCCAACCAGTCATAACGCGAACCAACCTGGCTCTTCTTGTGCTTTGGCGGAAATTTTTGACCCAGTGAGTCAGGCCGAGCGGGACGCCAGTGTCTCCATTTCAGGTAGAATATCGGAGGCTGTCGGTTTGTTGGAGAAAGGGAAGGAATTGCAGGCTCAGGGTGACTTTAACAAAGCTCTTAAGTACTTTACTCAGGTGCTTTTTCTTTCCTTGTCTTTTTAATTTTTTTTCTGGTTTACTTCCATGGTTCTGTTTGGTTGCTTAAAAAATGTGGGTTAAGAGAATAACAAGGGAAAATTTGGGTTTTTTCCCTTCTGCCTTTTTTTTTTCCCTTGGCGAGAATCATGCAGCCCAGCTTTGCTTTTAGCTTGTTTATGAATATAACATAATCTCCTGTTGGCAATAATGTGCCAGTTAAACTATTATATTTCATGGTAACAAGTATTTTACAACCAAGAGCTTGTTGCGGGAGTGTATACTACCAATTATATGTTTCTTGGTTCACTATTTGGCAACTCGATCCTGTCACAACTTTTTTTCAACTGCGGTCAAATTGTTGAAGCCACTTAAAAATTGTATTTTGTGTGATTTTCCTTCAAAAAGATTTTAGAAAATAAAAATGAAGGGAATTGATGGTGTGATTGGATACTAAAATTTATTTGTTTTCAAAAAATAATAATAAATAAGGTAACATTGATCTTTCCAAAAAAAAAAAAAAGTTCCAGAGTTGATTGCGCATGGAGAAGGATTAGCAGCCCATGGCATCCAAACATTGATACCAATTAATCCTAATTATTTTTCAGTTTTGAAATTTATTTGGTTTTTAGAATTGATTCCCAGAATATGTTTGAAAAGAAATGTACTTGATACGTAAACAAGTGAACTTTTGATGTTTTGGGGAATATAAATGTTTAACTCTTGTTTCACTTTTAATTCTTAAAATTATTTTATGAGAGAAGATGTAAAGGTTTTGCTCTTACTTGACTTTTAATCTTAAAATATTTTTTATGATAAAGAATATGGAAGTCTCACTTTTGTTCAGTCCCTAATTCTTAAAATATTTTTTTGTTGTGATTCATGTGAATTCAATGACATTTTGATGCACATGTATAGTCACATTGCGTAAAGTATATAAATAATTTTGAAGTCTCATGGTCTTAATGCAAGCAAATAATTAACATTTGATATTTGAATGTAAGCGTTAAATTCAACTTTTATAAATCTATTAATTGAAAATAAAAATGAATTGAGGGTCATATAAACAAAATATTTTAGAGAATATAAAGATTTTTTCTCTTTAGATTTTTTTCAAAAATATATTTTTATTTTTTAAATGTAAGAAAATATGAAAACTCTCTTCAGATTTTTTCACTTATCTAAGAAAAAATATTAAATATATATTTTATTTTTTAAAAAATAAATTTTATATTAGAGAGTACAAAAATCTCTCTTGAGATTTTTTTGTATTTCTCAAAAATATTAAATAAATATTTTTATTTTTAAAAAAATTAATTTTGGATTAAGAAATATGAAAACTACTCTCTTGAGATTTTTCATACTCCTAAAAAATTGAAACACTTATATTTTAGAATTTTTTTTTTGTTATTAGAGAATATGAAAACCTCTCTCTTGAGATTTTTTTTTATATTTTTCAAAAATATGAAGTAGCTTTTTTATATTAGAATATAAAAACCTCTCTCTTGAGTTTTATTTTTTTATATTCTTCAAAAACTTAAAATATATATTTTATTTATTTTTGCTTTTAACAAAAATAATTCTTACATTGAAAAATATAAAAATCTCTCTCTTGATATTTTTTCATGCTTCTCAAAAGCTTAAAACATATATTATTATTTTAAAATAATTTTTTAATATAAAAAAGCAACTCTCTTGAATGGTTCTATGCTCTTAAGAATTTAAAATATTTTTTATTTTTAAAATATTTTTTTAAGAAATTACAATAACATCCAAGTGATTTCATCTTCTTTGAAAACATCGTTAAAATCGAGTGAAAAAATTAAAATAAATGGTATCATTGATGGGAGTTCTTGAAACTAACTAGGCTTGGTATTCTAAGCTAAAAAGTGGTATCACTGCATGACAGTTAAGATACAAGGTGTTTGAAGGTGCAAACTTATATGTCTGTCTGCATGTATGTATCTATGTATGTATGTATGAATGTATGCATATCTGTTTGAAGTATTTTTGTACATAATTTCATGCAGTTTTCTTTGTGAGTATGCATGGTTGTAGTGCATGTGACATGGTGAGAAGACGTGTAACAGATATTTATTTTGGCCTTGAATCTAATATTTTTTATGTCTAATTGAGGGGATTGGCTAGTTAACTGACATGAGCTTTCCCCTCCAAGTTGTATGGGTGCCCTCTTTCAAGGCTCAGTGTACATGCTGATATAATTCCTTAGAATTGTAAAATTCTTTTTGGTGCATCCCTTGATGTTAAAAGGATGCCCAGACAATGGGTGCCCTGCCTTAGTTGAGGCGATGTGTTGCTTTGCACTGCCACTTACCTTTGCTCTGAGGTGATGACCTAATGTGGTAATGCCACCCTAGAGCTGCTGAATGCCTATTTGGTGAGTTTTTTTTTTTAATGCATATTATATACTAGTTCTCATAGGAATGGCCTAGCAGTTGTAAAAGCATGGAGAATTTCTAAAATAGCCGCTCTGATTGTTGTCGAATGACATGTACTTCTATTGTTAAACCCGTATTAGCATATGCATGGGTATAAGTGTATTCCAGACAAGCGAATGTTTTTATTTTCTGAAAGTCTAAAAGTCTCATTAAACAAATAAGAATTAGCTGCATGTATTGCTCACAACTCACAACTATCTGATTCAAACTGAGGAACCTCAGTAAGAGCATTTTTTCTAACTTTTGTGGAAGTGTTATCAATGAGTGGCTTGCATTTTCCCATGGTTTTCGTGGAAGCCTAGCAACACATGTTTCTCTCACTGTAATTATAGTTAACTGCTTGTTGGCATGCGTGGTTAACCTCTTAATGGATTCTGGAGATTGGGACAGATCCTATGGAATGACAAAAATTGGCCCATGCACAAAGATTGATAAAATTTGTCAAACTAGTAATTAGTTTATAACTAAAAGAAACTTACACTGAATGGATTTACTCTACTTTTACTCTATGAGTAAAGAAGTAGTTTTTGAATAAGGATTTGAAAAATGGGCTACTAATGAGTACAGAACCTTTGTAAACAAATTCTGTTTGTATATCATTGTTCATTGATATATTGTGCATTCCTTAGAACTGCAATTGCTTCAAATTGAAGTAGTTATTGATCAAAATATTACAATTTTCATTGATAGCTCACATAAAATAATATTAGAATATGTGACAGAGCTTAAAGATAAGTTTCCTTGAATTTTGTTATGTGCTCCTATAGGACTGCGCATAGTTGCTTTCTTGCCATGTTGAATGTCATTGTTGTCCCAATTGTCTGTTTTTATTTAATATTTCTTATACAGAAGATGGTCTGGCCTTGCGTCCAATGTCATTCTTTTGGTGCAATAATGCATTTATTTATTTTGCTCTTTGCTTATAAGATATCTGAAATATTTACCTGATCATGTGACATGGAATTTCAGAATAATCTATGCTCAACTGCATTGGTAGAGAGAATAATCTGCAGTCTATGTGCAAATGAAATTTTTAACTGTCCATTTCTGTCAACTTGGTAATGTTGCATAAGGAAAGTGAGCCCTAATGCTTTTTTTGTTTTTTCATCAGAAAAACAAAATAAATGATATATTTGTCTTTTTCAAAATTATACAAATCAAGTTTTTCTCTTCCTTGAAATAACACAAAAATGCACCTGTTTGGAGGATCTTAATATTATGTAGATTTGGGAACCACTAATGGAGCTATCTGATTCCAATAAGCTATCCTTTCCCTTGTACCATAAATATTTTGTATCCAACCACAGATGACGTTTATTGTTTTGAAAATTCTTTCACATCCTCCAATGATGAAACTGTTTTTTTTCAGTAACTTTACCAATTGAGAACTCCGAAAAACCAACATGACAGCTATGGACAATTTATGATATTGGAACATGGAGACTTAATCAAGGTCTGTGATTTCCATGTGATTCTTCTTTTCCCCAGAGGTGTTTGCTTATTATCCTACTATACCCATTCAATCTACTCTATTATCTAGCGCAGAGAAAGCCAATATATTAAGTCAGCGAGTTTGTTGTCAGTATTGGATATGCTCTGACAATGAGCAAATAAACATGTGGGGTTGACATCATATCTATGCATTTGTTAATCATCTTATTATAACTTAATGGTTCTTGTATAGGTGATGCTAACAAAATAGCTCAGGCAAGGTCCTAAACAATAATGCCTGGTAAAGGAAGTTATTAGATTTTTGTTAACTTGTATATGACAATGGTTCTCACAACTAATTTATTGCTTTTAGGTGGTTGAAAATTACAAAGATTTTGCATTCTCAGAGTATGCAAGGGTGGGAAAAGCATTGGCTCTGTATGAGGTTGGAGACAGAGAAGAGGCTATTGCAGAGATGGAGGATGTTTCTATATCTTTGAAAGGATATCCAGGTATCCTGAAAGCTTTCGAATTCTCTCTATGTAACCCCACCCCCCCACCCAAAAAAAAAAAAAGAAAGAGAAGAAACAAATCCTTTTGCTTAGGTGTTCCTTTGTTCTCATTATGTTAGGATTGTGCAGAAATACACGCAGCTCTTGCAGCAGCCTTGTATGCGGACAAGCATGCACCACTGCTAGCAGAAAATCAGTTCACAATTGCAACTCTACTTGATCCTCATTATACAGACATTTCATATGTAAAAGAAATGAAGCACTGGCCTCCCAGTTTGGTTAGTTCCTTGCAACACTTCATCACTCTTTCTTAGGCATTTGTATGGTATACAAATCACTATCACAAATTAACCCATTAGGGTTTTCTAGGGCCAAATGTCAACTATTGCCACTGAGATGGCTTGTTATTGTAATATATACATTACCTCAATGGAGATGGTATAAAAAAATACATGTTTACAGCTCATGTTCAATTTCTTCCAATGATTTATTCTTTGTATAATTTTCTTTCCCTGAAGGGGATAGGTGTAGGTGTATTCTGGTCAAGATTTAGCGAGTGAAGACTGAACGAACACATTGTGATTCATTGTTATCTTTATGTAATTCGTCCACTGTTTTTGCTATTCCACCATGATAATAGGCCTTCTTTCCGGCGGTGCTTTTCAATACTGTAAATTTCCGGCAGTACTCTCAGATATCACCACTGTATGGCAGTGATGTTAAATTCGTTATCATACGATTGTATGAATTTCAAAGAATGCTGGCTACTTTTATGTGGGTAATCATTTATTGTATCACTATCTTACCCATTGAAAAATTTGCCATGCTTTATCTACTTGGGAAATCTTGTTCCGTCTGACATGTGATTGTGCTAGTTTCTCTCTATGAATCACGACTGTTTTTTCAACGGTAAGCTTTTCTGCATGCTATAGCAGTAGGGTAGCTTTACTTTGCCTACTGAAACCAGGTGCTAAATCGTAAGCATTATCACTTTTGATCCTTGCCCTAAAGTGTGGATGAATGTCTGGTGAAGTTGCATAGATTCTCTGAAAGGTGCAAGTTCCTTCAACTTTCACCTTCTCTTTGGGCAAAAGGAAATTGCCGAAAAAGTGGACCTAGCTTAATGGTTTTACTATTTGTCTGCAACCTTTATCGATAAAGGCAGAGACCCACCATTATTCTTGACTCTTATGCTTCTTTTTGGGTACTCTGTCTCGGGATCAGTCTTCTATTTTTTCTCTTCCCGTGCTTTCACTTTTGGCAGGCCAGATTGTGTTCCCAAATGACATTTTACAAGCACAATGTGTAGAGAGATCCGGTGGGTAACCCATAAGATTGCATCTCTTTTCCTTTCTCCATCTCAGAATCACAGATATGAAAAGATGGAATCAGAATATCCAGAGAACCCATGAGTCCCATCAAGTTGGTCATGTAAAGTGCAACAACCGGACAGGATGCGGCTCTCCATATGGTTTTACTCAGAAAATGCAAGGCCCTAACTTTGAAGTTGAAGCTTCAGCCAACAGTTTGGTCGGTTGAAGGACATGCGCCTTGCCCTGATCTGGACCATATTCATGTAGGTTAGGTAAGGAGCTCTCTAGC
This sequence comes from Moringa oleifera, assembly GCA_021397835.1. Classification (NCBI taxonomy): domain Eukaryota; kingdom Viridiplantae; phylum Streptophyta; class Magnoliopsida; order Brassicales; family Moringaceae; genus Moringa; species Moringa oleifera. The sequence continues at coordinate 251,889 of JAJFZO010000447.1, forward strand.
ATTCCATGATGGGTACTCCAAACGACTTTTACTGGATTTTCTTAACACCCTATCAAGTGAAAGTGATACTTAATATATGGGATACATAAAAAATGACACTTAAACCAAGGATACTACTAATCACAGGGAACCCAACGGAACACAGGTCCCACTGTCGTCAAACATTACAAGTACTGTAAGGCTACACATGGATTTGTTTGTTGAGGTCATTTGGATCTTAGCAGCTTCAGCAGCATCCTTGCCTTTGTTTTGGTGCTACTGCTGCACTGGCTCTGCAGAAGCAATAGCAACTGAGTCAGAATTCCAGCTCCTATTGCCTCTTCCCTTGCCTCAAATGACTCGTTACATATGATCATAAGCGAGTTAAGAGCACTTTCGCTGCCTTCATGATCTAATACCCTGAAAACCATCTTCACAAGAGCCTTAATACCATTGGGGTTGTTGATCAATGCCTCTTTTGCACCCTCTAGTCGTAAAAGCTGCTCCAGTCTTGCCACAGCTGTTGCTGCCAGACTTCTTTCACCTTTTTCTGCGTCCAAAATGTATGTTATAAGTCCATCTATTACGCCTTCTTGAACCAACTTCTCTTGATTTGATTCCATGGAGCATAATACTGAAATGACTTTGATTCCAGCATTAGATACTTCGGAATTGTGACCAACAAGAAAGATTATCTCCTTGACCAACCTGTGGTTGTTTCCCAGCATTCCGCATAGCTCTTTTGTCTCTGGAGAGGATGATATCGCCTCCACCATGTGGCACAAACTCTTCTTGACCATGGTGGTGCCATGCTCAAGCAAAACCAGGAAGGATTCCATTTTAGATTCTTGTTTAAGCATATTTAGGGGTTCCAAGTCGCCAAGAGGGAGCATTCTTAGAACGCAAGAAAGGGCATGCTCGACAAACTTTACATATTCTTGGGTAAGCTTGGATTCTACTTTTCCGAAAAGTAGGTCCAATAATAAAGGCAAGAAGCCTAATTGAAGCAAGCAAGAACTTCTGGATGGTGATCCTTCACATACAACTTCAACTTTTTCTAGTGTCTGAACTTTCTTCTCCAAGGAAGCTTCCTGAGATTCAAGGCTGTGTTTCAGTGCAGCTAAAGAATCCATTGTTGTCAAGTAGGCTGGATCAAATTGACGACCCATCGTAAGCCACTGATCGATCAAATGGCGAAGAGTGTGATTAGGAACTACTGTAAGATCATGGAGTTTCTGCATTGTGACAGGGCATGTGAGATTACCTGCTGCTAGCCACTTCTCTATGCTGGGTCTGTCATAAGTTTGGCCTGTACATAAGGTGACTGGATCTGTGAACAAGTCTAGACTTATGGGGCATCGAAACAGGTGAGGTATAGTCCTCTGAGTTTCTTTCATGGAAGGAAATGCAAAGTTTCAAGAAGGGGAAAGTACCCAGAATTGTTTGTAACTGAGAATCACAGTGGAGGGCGCTGAAGATATGTATGCAAAGGTTGGTTTGTAGCTAGTAAGTTTTGACGATTGATTTAGTTTACAATGCAAGAAGTAGCATCAAAGCATAAATAGGAGGGAGCAATTGTGATTAAACAATGGCAAAGGTATCGCTGAAACTGGCTTTCACCATTTTCAGATTCTGATACCAAAAAGGTGCAGAAATGACAAGAGATTGATGGTGAAGCTGAGGTATGAATGGCATACGCTACCAGAACACAGAAGAGAAAGACAGAGAAAGGAAGAGGAAGAGGGAGTAAAAGAGAAAGAGAGGTTAGAACTCACAGCTACACTTTAGCAGCAGCAGCAGCAGCAGTAGGGAGGACAGAGAGAGATGGACATAGATAGAGAGGGAGTTGTTGTGAGCTTGCAGAAGTCACAGTGAGTGATAATACATGAGAGGAAGAGGAAAAGTGGAAATAGTAGGAGGAGGAATCAGATAAAAACACAAAGATAACAACAGGAGAAGAGTGCCAAATTAGATGGGCCTAATTTCCTCAGCTGAAAGAGCTTATAATATAGCCATTAGTAGAATAATTGTGGGCAATGGTCCCCTCCAGCTTTCTCTATCCTTTTTCTATAATTTTCAATGCAGTCAAAACTGACCCACCTAAAGAGAAATATAATTGATAATGCCTTTGAAGTTTGAATCCACCACTCCTTAAGTTGAATTTTTGAAAATGAAACAATGTGTGTCTGAGAGAGATAAAAAGAGCAGCAATGATATGGAATCTGAAAAAGAAAAGCATCATAAACCCAAAAGGGCAAGTAACAGAAGCCCTGCCACAACCTTCTTTGATTCACTCATGCACCTTGTCTTCTCTCCCATAGCTGTTCTCATCATGCTTAAAAAGAATCATAAAGCTGAATAGTCTCCATGACAATTTCACTCATAATTGCACTGGAAAGATCAACAGCTAAACAACCATTCTGAGCTTAAAAGGCCAAAAAAGACCAAACCATGAATTGGGTATAGTTTAGATTATCTCAAGCAATTGAGTTCTTCAGTGGTTCATCAGATCCTTTTTTCAGGCAACCTGTATTAAAAAAAAAATAAAAATACTGCAGTCCTGGGAATTCCTTCATAGTTCCAGGAGAAGAGAACAGACAAAAGTTTTGTTAACATGTCAAAGTTGGCTGATTCTGTCTGAATTCTTTAATCAGATGTACCTGGGGCACTACTTTTTTTTTTTTTAATCATGAACAGTAGGAATACACCGGATTTTCTCACATGTGCATCAAATTCCTAGAAAATCCAGCCAGATTTCTGGTTAAGTTTGCTGACTTTAAACATTATCCACCCACAATTTTGAACTGAATCTCACTTTCTAGTCACAATGCCAATTTCTTTTCCAGTTCATGCATTTATAGTTAGTCTTAACATGTGCAACATTAAAACAAAATATCAAACCAAGAATAGAATCTATCTAATCTAAGTGCTCATTTCACATATATTACTTTTGACTGGCCAAACTTTTACACTTAACATTCCATATTTCCATTTTAGTCAACCATTATTAGCCAGTGGGTCCAGGGCTTCCACTGTCCATCTTGAGATCAGATGGCCAGTGAGACTTGAACACTAGATAAGCTGCTATGACTTGAACTATTGGGCATTCTCCTTCTAGACTGATCAAGATCATATTTTCCAATCAGGGTTTCCTAATTTTCAGATCTTAACTACTCCAAACTATAGAAATAAAGTCACAAAATGGGTTCCCTTACATAAGATTCACAAAGGCTATAGTATTCACGTGATTATTCGCTAGAGAAGAACTAGCCGGGTTTTATTTTTAATTATTTTTTTCTTTCTTAATTCTTCTTTCATTTAATCATACTACAACCTGATAATATATATTAGAACATTTATTTTTAGTCTAATTTTTAATTTAAACTTTATTGTATGAATTGATTCAGTTTGATATTTAAAATTTTAGTTTGTATTAAATTAAATATTATTTTTAGAAAATTTAAAAATTTTCTTAAGGTAATCCAGAAATTAAAAAAAAAATGAAGAGAAAAAGAAATTGAGAGAGGAAGGGGGAGAAAGAGATGAAAAATAATGGAATGGTAGAATGTTTTACTTTTTTTTTTTAAAGATTTTTATTTTTTTAATTTTTAATTTAATTTTCATATACATGATCCAATTCGATTAAAATCGAAAGTTTAAATGTAAAATTGAATCAAATCATGCAATAAAGTTCAAATAAAAAGGACAAATTGGTATAAATTTTAATATTTATTTTAATATATTTAATTGAGAAACTAACCTATCAGATATGAAAACAATTTAATTTTATAAAATCGAAATATTTTCTTTCAACAGATATTTGAGGTGAAATTTTTAGATAGATCAATTTTATTTTAGAAAGTCTGAATTGAATCCATAACTTATTCTTGGCAATTTTGAAATAGTTAAATAATTTTCTCTGTTTTTATCATAAATTTTCTCAAGAGTCTACCAAGTCTATTAATTAGATATCACTGTCAAGGTGAGTGGGCAAGCAAGAACACTAACTTAAATGTTCCCGGTACTGTAGGTTAGATTGGCATAAGGAAATTTGGACTACAAGGAAAGAGATAGAGACGGAGAGACAAAGACCAAAAAGACAAAGCAAAGGCCACCAAAGAAGCTTCAATACTTGGGGATTCATACCAAGAAATTTGGCTTCTTTGAACACTATCTTGTCTGCCATGTGACCTATTCAACCTCCACCACCACTACATTTTCTAGATTCCTATTATATTAAGAATTTGGTCAATTCTAACTTCCAATTAAATATGCCGAACCGGAATGTGAATTCTCCTAAGTAGCCATAACCTACACGTAAACTACATATCCCCAAATATCTAAACACTTTCATAATCGTCAAATTTATTACATAAATCTTTTCATTTAAAGAAGCACTAATTAATGTCTTCTAATTTTATTATATAATAGTGATTGGTTACATTAATATTGTCAAAGTTACCATCATTTGATTCTTTTATTTAACTTTGTTTCATTGTTTTCTAAAGCTTTTCATGTCATGATTTCGATCAATTTGTCCTTGATGGTGATGAGCTCCACCATCCTAAAAATGTTTATGATACTTTCATATGGGTAGTTAATTTTTATGTAAAGAGTCCTTAGGTTGTTGGTTTTTGAACTAAAATTAATCATGTACCAAATGTTTGAACACGATCTAACAATGATGATGCTACATGATTTTATGGGAAAAATGTGTTTAGCTTTTGATTATGTGAAAAGTGACTTGTCATAAAAGAGAAAAGTTCATGATTAATTAAGTGATGACTACCAGATGAATCCATGATTAAGAGGTGATGGTAGGTCCTTGTAGAATGAAGGATACCCAATGAAAAAAAGACGAGTGGTTTTCCACTTTCTTGTAGAATGGAATGCATCATTGTATTGAATATTTTTGATCTATTCATAATAATGATAAATATTTTTAAAAATTTTAATATCACCAAATTATGATTGTAGTAATTGTTGTATCTTCATTTAAGTTCTTGAATTTGAGGCATGAAAGATCTATAAAAAAAGAAGAACCTTTGACACTCAAGTTAATGAAAACCCCACGTGAATAATAATGAGTATTGAGTTAAGGGCTATCTAGTATAATTATAAACTTAAAAACGAATCTAAGATTTTGATATGCTTGATGATCTAAGGTCTCTACATTGAGAGCTCAGTAGAAGAGATTAGATTGGCTCAATTTAACTAGACAAGACCCAGTTTAGGTTCTCGAGCTCGACTAAGGGTGTTTGAGTCTAGTCTTATACTTGAGAGAGCTTGAATCTAGCCTTGGACATGGTTCAACTTTGGTTTGATGGATAAGCCAAGGTGAGATTGATCTCTAAACTTGCTGGGCTTTTAATGGGATAAGTACCTACATCATATACCTTTTAAAAAAGATCGAGATTCATCTCGTGAAAGGTTCTGATCGATAGTATCTAGGTCAAGATAGTGAGTTTAGGTTGAAAGGTCGAGCCTATGTTAAACATGCTTTGACTTTGACATGAATGAAACATTTTTTTTCTAAGGCTCTTTTTCATATTACACATTTATAACCTAGAGCACATGGTATTGTGTTACAGGCACTTGCCCGAGTTGCGCCTATTGATTGCGATATCTAGTTTCATTATCGTCATTTTGCTTTTTTTTAACTTTTCATTTCATTTTCTCTTTTATTCTTGCAATGCTAGTCTTGTTGTCTGTTATTGCCACTGCATGTTACTGGTCCATTGTGGTTCTTTATTAGTTATCATCTGACACTTTTTTTGATGAATTCTTGGGTATTATACTGTCTTTGTTTTTTTAGATTGGGTCTTAGTCCATGATTGAAATAAGTCCTTTGATCGTCGCTTTTGCAAAGTTAGAGGCCTTTAGAGTTCGGTTAGATATTCCAATTAGCGTAAGGCTAGAAGTCTTAAGTAAGGATAACCGGTTGTGGACTCATCATCCTAATTGACTTTACATCTTTAAGATTGTTTAAATGGGGGGAAAGTTTGCCTTTCCATTTCATTGTTTTACTTTGCCATTATTTAAGGATTTCATTCTCACACTTGGTTCCTAATGCATGCAGTCATTTGGTGGCCTTTTAAGGCCATATATTTTGAGGTAAGCTATCTTAAGTTATCTTGTATCATGTTTTTTGTGTTTTTTTACATAAAGTTTAGCTATTGTGCTTATGGGGATAAACACAGAGTTTCATATTTCTATTTTACAACTCTAGTATTGTTTAGCAAAAAGTGGGTTGACAACCTCAAACAAAGGTTAGAGGAAGTGTTATTTTTTAGGTTCATGGGAGGGTATTGTAGACCCTCAATTTTTGTTGAGCTAATGGTATAATATATGGAGATTAAATTTGATAACTCTAAAGGATAATCAAAATTTAGAGAATTATAGAGAATTTTGAAGATGTCTATAACTATAATGCATATTTACTATTCCATCAAATTTCCTCTATAAAATACACTAATTATATCATTTCAAGAGACTACTTATTGCTAAGACTTTTCTTAGTTCAAATGAAGTAAATAGTAGTAATGAGTAACTTGTAAAATTACAAATTTAGTGAGGAATGTGCTAAGACTAGCTCAAAATGAACTAAAGCATAATAAAAATCTCTTAGAATGCAAAATTAATGTAATAAGGAATGACATGATAAGTTAGAATGAGCTATATCTATTCTCAAGCTACTAAAATATTATAGTTAGTAACCAAGCACGCTCTAGCAGTCTGGCCCCTAGATCCACATCCAATTTCATTAATCTATCAGGCAAAACCATCATCTTACCATGTACCTATGGGCATTAAATTACTTGATATGTAGCCTTTGTGCTGAGAATTGTTTTACAATGTAAATGAATATAAGTAGATTAAAACAATCTTTTTAGGCCTTGGAAAGACACCTTGGTTTTATAAATATCATTAGCCAACATGGAGATTAGATATATTGGTTTGCAAATAAGCTTCTTCCAACAAAGGCCAACAACTCACTGTATATAAAAACCTTCAACGTTAATATAGGAGACTAAAATATTGCTAAACATAGTCCAGCCTTTAAATAAATATTTTTGATATCATAGTTAATTTCTTAAAGGTATAACCATATCATTACATGGTGTGGAGGCATTCATATTCAATTGTTGATTATTAAATCAAGTGGAAAAACATTGGATATGTAGGTTGTAACGGTAAGAAAAAACTAGGCCCTTAGGCTTGACAAGCATTAATACGTATAATATTTTTCTGCAATGGTTATAATTTAATTTGCATTATCTCTACAATCATTTTGGTCATGAAAGGCTGTCAAATAAAGTTTATATTTTAGTTGAAGTGGTACTAAAGGATTTGATCCCATAATAGCAGATAACCCAGAATGCAAGCACTATTCATGCCATATTTGTTTTCAAGTTATTACTAGCCTTTTGCAGAGTTAGACAAAAATACCCATGTGGAATAACAAGCCAGGGATCCATGGGTCTTGTTAGTTGGCCTCATGGATGAGCTTTTATAAGGTAGAAAGCATGTTGTCCATATAAATCTAGGTTTTGAAGCTTGGAGGAAATGGATTTTGCGAAGCATGATTAGTTAATCAAGTCAAAGAAGTAAGAATATGAGAAGTTAGCTATGTTTGAACAATAATGGACTTCATATATTGCCTAGATTTTTGCAATAGTTTTCTCATTTTAAAGTGTCTAGTAGCTAGTCGACAACCTATTAAGTCTAGTCGTATTCTTGATTTTATAGTACTCTAATGAATCTTTTTGCCGTAATTTAGGCTGATAGCAATCTCGTAAGTAGTTGCACGTTATTTTTTTAACTATATATTAAGCCCCATTTCCAAAATACCAAGGCATCAATAAGTAGGTGAAGTTTTATTTTATGATTAAAAAAATAAGGCGCATTTGGTCCCCTTTTCGTTCTTTCATTTCTAGCTCTTTTCTATCTATATCCCTTTTTTTTTGTTAAGCCTTTAATAATAAAGCTACCTTCCTCATTAAGTATAAAAGGGTGCTGGGCTCCTCATATAAATGATGGACTTATTTCTTCTCTCACTTAACAAACACACGCTGATTCTTTTTCATTGAAGAAACTAATCAGAGAAATTTCTTCATCACTCAAAAACTTACCTACGCAAACTCATTCTATCTTATTCATGAATAATAGCTAATTCTTCTCACTCAACACTGGTTTCTTCCCTCGCCCTAACAAAAATGGACTATCTTCTCTTTCTAAAGAGTTATTACCAACCAAAAACCTCTCTCTTCCTTTCTTTCTCTTTGGTCTCTTCTTTGGACAGTTTGCAATTGATCTAGATTGAAGAATATTATTGATACCTCTTAAGGTGAACTTTAACCTCCATCCTCTATTTTGTCTAAAGATGTCTCATTTATCATGAAGGTTTTGCTTGGTTTTTCAATCAAGGAATAAAGTTGTGCTTTTGGGGTGATGGATGAATAACCTAAAGCTTGTTTCTTATAACCAAGTGTTTAAGATCTATTAATGTTCTTAACGATAGTGGATTTTGTAGAATGAAGAAAGGTTGCACAAAAAGTCATCTCTTTTATGGACTATAATTCTTTTAAGCTTTTAGGGTTTTTTGCATGAAAAGTAAAAAAAAAATTGATAAAATTGATTGACATTTATATTATGGTAAATTCTTATGTGTAGTTCATATTCATAATTCCAAGGAAGGTTGCATTTAAATTTATCTTGGTTTATGGATTGTATCTCTCTTAAGCATTTATGGTTAACTCACTTCAAAAGTAAAAAGGTTGATGAAATCACTAGATGCTTTTATTATGACCTCATGTAATTTGTGTTCTTGATTATATGTATGTCGTTGATCTCATTATGCTTTAGAATTACTAAATTGTCATCCCTATTAAGAAAGAGTTAATAGTTAAATTAATCTAAGTTTTGAAAGATCTAATGCCTTGAACTACATGCCTCATATCATTGTAAGACTATACTCCCTCTTTCTTTCTCTTAAATGGACAATAATTTCACAGTTACATAGAATGAAACTCCAAGAATGATGCATGATAGATTTCTTTAAAGTAGGATGGATTGCATATGGAAAAAGAATGATTTGCAAGACAATCACAAAGAATAAGACTAATTGATTTAGATTCTTGTAAAATATTTAAGTATGGTTTTGTTATGAAATAAAGGCAACCTTAAAATTTGAGTTATGAAAATTCTTTTATCCTTGTTTTAATCAAATTCCCTATTATATGCTTGTATGGAATATTAAGATTTAAATTATGATTATTTCATGTGTTCGAAAAGGATATAAGGCTTACCCATGCCTTGGCTACCTAAAGCCTTCCTAAGTAGCTTCTACATTGTTTTTATGTTTAAAACTAAGGTCAAAAAATGGCAAGACCTTTACTTACTCATGACAATTTAGTTTTTAGGATCAAAGGAACTAAGATAATGGAACCTTTCATATCCTTCATAAAAATAAAACTACATGTTTTATGATCAAAAGCGAGCAATGGTGAAATCTTTGCTTCCTCATGAAAACTACATTTTTGGGATGGAAGTGATCATAATGGTAGAACCTTCACATTTCTTATGAAAAGCTGCATGTTTTAGGAAGTAATAGGCTTAAGCAATGATGAAGTCTTCATTTAAAAAAATTGCATACATAAAATTTCTCCTATTTTAAGGATAAAAGGTTGAACAATGGCGATACCATTATATCCTTTCCCCTCAAATTGCATTTTGAGAATATGAGATGGAACAATAGTGAAATCTTCATATTTTCTTAAAATTACTCTCTATTTCATGTTTCATTCTTACACACATGAGTAAACATTTTAATTAATGTTTGTGACTCATTTTGGAACTTCAAATAAATTTTAAAACTAAAAAAATTCTTACTTGATTGATACCTACAAGCATTATGGAATGCTAATCCTTCCTTACATGTAATCCATTCTCGAGCCTATTTGTCTAACTATGTAGACGATAGAGCCTTTTATTTAATTACTTTTGTTCACATTATAAACAAATTAGTGGCTGATTTTTCATTTTTATTTTTTGATAAAAAGCAATTTAAAATTGAAAAAATTTCTTGAAATCACGTTGAGGTTCTTCGATTGCTCGTTGTGACATGTATCAATGATTTGAATAATTGGTAAACCCTAAATTAGGAATATCGGAATGATGTATAATGTGGAAACCACTTCTTATCATATTTTCTTTTGCTTAAGAGCCAAACTAAGCAACATAACGTAAGGCCATATTATAGTGATAACTGGGTGAGCAGAGCATATAGTGTTATTAAAGAGGTTCCAACCAAGCCAAGCCAATTTGGTAGTAATGGATCAAGCTTAGGATCGGATGATGTGTTAAGTTCTAGATATGATGGTGCTGAGCACTGCTCTAGGTTGGGTGACACTTAGACCTCCATTTCACGATAAACTTAATCTTTGAGTAGTAGGAGTTGATTGACCTAATTTGTTGATTAGAGAGTTTATGATCCATAATTCTTTTACGTACCTGAGTAGCTAGATCAAGGAAACTTTTTTACAGCTAGTTAAACTTAACACTTGATATCAAAAGCTGATGGCTTTAACTTGAGGTCTAGCTTGCAAGATTGTCTTGAGCTCACCAATTCAGGCCTTTAAGTCCTACGATGGAGGCCCAAGCCTCTATCTGTAGGTCAAAAAGGGCCAATAAGGCTAGCTAAGTGGGCTTATCAAAACGGAGAGCTGATAAGTTTTTGATGACCTTTGATGAGGTTGAAATAATGGTAAATTGAGCTCTAAGTTTGACAAAAGCTTGAGAGACTTTGGATGTCATTGCATTATAATGGAAGGTCAAGCCTAAAGACATTGTCATCGATCATGCTATGCCACTTACCTTACTATGCCATTTCATCCTAGCTAGTGATTGAGAGAGGTTTCTTACCTAGAACAACAATGAGTTGCTTTCTAATGTTTTAATGGGCATTTTCGAGGTGAGATTTCTTTCTACGTATGCTTTTCGTTCTTTCTTTATGCACAACTTATTGATGTGTATTTTATGATAGCATGTAATGATAGACCTTGTTACGAAAAAGTACAAGTCTTGCAATTATTGGCTAATCAAGGTCATAGATAAGGTCAATAAGACTAACATGTCAATCATCCATGCCATTGGCCAAGTGACAAACCTACGGATTAAGGTCATGGCTTTAACTCGAGCTTAAGTAGAGGAAGATGAATAAGTGGAACTTTAGTGCTAGGGAGTTAGAGACTCGACGTCAAGAGGAGTTTGCTTGGGCCAAAGAAAAGCCACGTAGGGAGTTCAAATCCAAATTTTTTTGTGAGTAAAAAGTATGAAGATCTGATGTTAAAAGATGCCTTTAAGCTATATTGGAAGGCGCTTAAGGAAAAAAAAAAAAAAAAGGTAAGGTCTAAGTTAGGTATTTAGACTTGGATCTTGACTTTGTGGATATGACTCTTGCTGCCCAAGATGCTGATCTCATTACTAGCTTTTTTATAGAAGTAGCTTTGGATTCTGCTGCTAGTCCTCCTATCGATATTGCCCTAATTTTTATTGCTACTTTTAAGGTGCCTTTGTTAGCGAACATTGTTGCTCTTATTAATGTTCTTATTCATTGTGATAGTTCTTGAGTTTATTTTGCATTTGGTTTAATCTTCTTTTGTTATTTTCAAACATGGCATTGGATGTTTGTTTTATTGTTTCTTGGATTTCGTGATTTATACTGACTTTCTAAACTTGATATTTGTTATTGCATTTCATGTCTTTTCGTATTTTCACTTTTCAATTTGCTTTCCTTTGTATACCTAGGATTTCCTTTGAGTAAATATTCATAATTATTCTGGAGTTTGGGCCAAAGTAAAGTTAAGCTAAGTGCTTTAATACTTTGAATTTGGTAAAGCAAGGCAAGTTGCATCTCGAATTGCGAAGCTAAAGCTTGGTTATTTACTTGTTTCTTAAGCTATCAAACTCAAGCTTAGGCCGTTTGCTTGCATCTCAAGATGTCAAACTTGATTTGAGACTATGAGGCTTGCTTGGCTATTCGAAGCTTGATATAAACCTATCTTGAGCTATTTAGTTAGAGTTCAATTATTTTCTTGTATCTTGAGATGTCAAACCTTAAGTTGGACTGTGAAGATTATTTAGCTATTTGAAACCTGATGTGAGCCTATGTTGAACTAGGGCAAGTCTACGGTTACAAACATACATAACTTTGTGGGTTTTGGCTTATGCACGTGTCTTTTACTATTTAGCTTTACTTAATTCGAAGAAAGTGTTTACTGTATTGATCTACTAATCACTGAAGGTCAACATGAGGTCAAAGGTCTATTCTGTCAAATTTTCAAGATTGATATTAGGCTTAAAGTTACTATGCACTAATATGTCCAGCTTTCAAGATCAACTTTAGGTTAATGGTAAAGCGTACCAACATTTTGGGTTTAGGCTCGGAATGGCATGCTACATCAATTTGTCAACCTTTTGGGATCCATGTTAGGCCAGGCTTCAAGCTTGGATATGCATACTACATTGATTTATCATCTTAAGATTAATTTTAAGTCAGTGGTCTTGCATGCTAAATTCTCAAGGTTGATGTAAGGATAGATATGCATATCGTATCGATTTGTCAATCCCTTTATATTGACATTTGGTGGGGGGCCTTATTTGCTAATCTCTTAGGGTTGATGTTAGGGTGAAATTTGCATACTGCATCTATTTATTGATGTCTCGAGTTCAATGTTAGGTTGAGGGTCGTATTTGCCAGAGGTTGTTGAAGCTACCATACCAGGAGTAGGAAAGACTAGATGTAAATAAACTACATAAGATTTCATTACTAAAGGTATATAATAAAGCAAAATAGTTCTCTAACGTCCTAGAACTCTATGTAGCAATGCCATAATCCGAGTGAGTTCCCCTTTTTTCTTAAAGTAAGTTCGTCTTAAGGTTTAGATCTTCTAACTAATAGATCTCTTTATCTCCTGCCTTCTTTTGAACGATGGTCGCATGATGTACCTTAGATGTTTCTTGATTTCTCTTTAATTATATGATTCCCTAAGGTGTGGGAAACCCTATGGTTAGATTATAACTTGCCATGATGATCTGAAACATATTTAACACTAGTCTATCGAACATTACATTATAGGCCGTAGGTCCCCTAACCGCTAAAAAAGTGATCATTTTTGTGTCCTGATAAGGCTTTCCTCTTAATATCATGAGTAGTGCAATGGTTCCTTCCATAGGTATTGCATCTCTTGTGAACTTGGGGATTGATTAAGAGTATGAAATTAATTACTCTCTTCATAATCCCATTTCTTGAACACCCTATGACATAATATGTTGGTTGAGTTTTTATTTTCCACTCTTTTTACATTAATCCCATTTATAAGGTAGCATGATCACCATTAGGGGGGAGCAAAAACCCAATTAAACTAATCAAACCGTTAATTTCAAATCAATTTTGTTCAATTTTTTTCCATTGTTGGTTCAATCAAGTTAATTTTTTTTTAACTTAAACTATTGTTCGAATCAATTTGTTAAATGTTAAAAAACCAATCAGAACCATACTGAACCCAAATATGTGTGAATTTTTTATATTATTAGTAAACTCACGAAATTGTTATACTCTTCAATAATACATAAGAATAAACAAGTAAATAACTTTAACCCTAATTTTTCCTACTTATTTCTTTAAAATGATCTCTTTTCGATTTTTTTTTAACTTCAAGATTTCTTTTCTCATTTGAAGTAAGTTTTTTTAATAAATTAATTAGTTTTTTATGTTAATAGTAAAGAGTAATGTTATATCTTTTTTTTTTCTCTATATTATCTCTAAATGTTTATTTATCACAAGTTTATACCTATTTTGTAACATGCACTTTAGAGTTTTCTTAATATGATAGATTTTTGGTTTTCTCACTAAACGAAAGAATTATTGCTTTCTTCCAAAGAAAAGGTATATCTTTATTGTTGGTGTTCATTAATTTCTATATATATCTATATATATTTCTTACTTAGTTTCTATTTATATTTACTAACTTGAATGTATAATTCATTAATAACTTTTTTAGTTTTATGTTTGTTTTAGGATGTTTACCTTATGAAATTTTAGAGGATAATTGTTTTTAATTTCGAGACTCATCTTTAAAATGATTATTTTTTCAAGATTTAAAATATTTAGGATTAAGAATTTTTGAGATTCTGATGTTACTTATTTTGAGCAATAATTAGGTTTGAATGTTTTTATGTAATTTAAAACTTAGATTAAAGTATTAATTTTAATTTTTTATTGATTAAAACATAAAATATTATGTTTGAGCATTATTATTATTTTTTAAAAAACAATCAAATCGAATTGAACCGAACTGAAGCTTATTTGATTTTGTTTAGGTTTCTCAATTTAATTTAGGTTCAATTTGCTTGGAATCAATCAAGATCCGTTTAGGTGGGGGTTAGATTCCAAATCGAACTGTGATCACCTTAACCACCATGGCTTCTGCTTGAGCTCAAATAGACCATGTGCATTTGCTTCTGAAAAGTTGATCACCATCGATGATGTTTTTCTTGATTTTACCATATGGATTTGTTCCATGCCACGTTTTTATTTTCTCGAATGGCGAGGGATCTCAACGTCTGCCCTTTATGATCACATTAACTTTGATGAAATTTTTTTGCCTTTCCTATTCCTATGTGACTTGCATGGGCCTGATCTTTAGTTTGTCCCATTTTTTTTCTTTCTCTCACTGAGCTACAACTCTCCTTCCTCTTCCTTTTAGGATCTTTTGTCCTAAGTTTAAGATGAGCCACTCTTGACACCCAAGGTAAGCTTCCATTGGGTTATTAAGGTGAGTGTCTTTTAGGTCGCTTTTTTTGTCTTACGTAATTTTTGAGATACCTTTCATTGATAAAGGTCTTAATTTCTTCCTAAAGTAGAACATATTCTTCTATATTGTGACTATTCTCTCTATGAAACTAGTTGGTCATTTCATTTTTTCTCTTAGATCCCATAAGGCAAGGCTATTTGAACAAACGTTCATCCTTGATCTCCATGGGGATTTGTGCCATTCTAGTGCTTAATAAGGTGAACGTTTGAATCCTTCTATTTGGTTCCCATCTTTTCAAGCCTCTACTTTCTTATTTTTATGCTTATCTTCTCTTTTTTTTCTATGTATGGTTTGAGCTCCTCCTCGACTTTGCTTTACAACTATATCTTAGCTAGCAGTACGGGTTTGCCTTCTCTACCTCTCATTTCTTTACTGCCTTTTTTATTAGTACTACTTTCTCAGTCTTTTCAATCAAGATAATGTAAATCTTAGTTTATTAGGTGTGAAGGATTGAAAGAAGATGAAATTTTGTAGTCCTCTTATGAAGGTTAAGGTCATTTAGTTGTTTCCCTAAGTCTCGTACCTATTGTACCTTTTTTATTGAATCTCTTGACGTAAATCCTTATGAATTCCTTGGAGCCTTATTATGAGGTCTTAAGATTGTTGATAGTCTCTTTAGCCCAGATTCTACCATCAAATCTTAACATAAAGAAAGCTATGAAATCAAAGAAGTAATTAATTTTCGTAGGCTTTGTGGAATGATACCAATCTAAGGTGTTTACCACTAAGGTAACTAGAAAGAGCTTGCGTTTCATGGCATTCGTAATCTTTTAGAGTAGGAGTCATCTTGAAACCTTTTCATATGCACTTCAAGGTCTAACTTCCTATCATATAATTAGATTTGGGGCTGTTTGGTGTTTTATGGCACTAGTTTTTCCATCATGGTTGTTGAGAATGTAAGATTAAGTTTCGAGGAGCTCGGGGGGAAAAAGGACTTTTATTGTGGCTATTTTTTTTCATTTATGTCCCAACTCATTCATGTTTTGCCAAAACAGTCTAGCCACTAAGTTCTTAAAGTTAGATTGATCTTTTTTCCTTAACCTATTTTGTGAAGGTTGTTTTTGAGGAGATTTTCTTTTGTAAGGGGGTTAAGTTAAGTAAGGATTTTTTGTCAATTCTATGATTTAAGTTAAGGTTACATATTTCTTAGGTTGGATTCTTCGTTATTAGGGATTAAGTCTTGGCTTGTATTATCTTCTTTGGGTCAAGGAGAATTCGAGGAGTCTCGTTGACCTTCTGGGTTTCCAAAGGGAGGAGGATTACAAAGTTATTGGATAATTTGTTATTACTTGGCTATCATCATGCAGATCTCCTTTAACTATTTTTGTTAAGCCTCAATTAGTTGATGCAGTCGCTCCAGTTGTTACTTGATGGTTAAGAAGCTTCTATCGAAGAGGTTCTCTCTTCAGGTCCATCTTCCCCTATGTTAGAGAAACCCAGATTGAGTCTTTAATTGTTGTAGATTATGGGTTCTATCTTGCATTAATTCTTTATGAGCTTGTTTATGTTGAGCCATGAGTCTTACTCTTAGTTTTCATAGATGATGCTAATTGTTGTATCTTCACTCAGGCTCTTGGACTCGAGACATGAAAGACTTATAAAAAAGAGAAGACTCTTTGACACTCAAATGAGTAAAAAGCCTTAGGCAAATAACAATCAATAAGTACTAAGTTAAGGGCTTCCTAGTATATTTGTAAGCTTAGAGTCATGTCATGTTAAAGAGTGTAATGTGCCCTAATCAAGGCCAAGGAGACTTGGTCAACGTGATAAAGTTCTGCTTGGACTTTTGTAAGGACCTTGGAGACTTGGTTAGCTCGATACAGTCCTACTTGGATTTTGATAAGCTTGATGCTCTGAGGTCTCTAGGTCGAGAACTCCCATTGGTTTGATTTAACTAGATAAAGCTTAACCTAGGTTTTTGAGCTGAGTCAAGAGAGCTCAGATTTGATCTTGTACCTCAAAGAGCTTAGACCTAACCTTAAGCACTGTCCAACTCTAGTTTGATGGATTACATCGAGGTGAAGTTGATTTCTCTGACTTGAGCTCTTAGTGAGTTAGTGGGGTAAGTGCTTACATCAATTGTTTCCCATTTGTGAAAAAAATTTAAAAAATTCTCATTCAAATTTTCTTCAAAACTAATTTTATAATTTTTATTAAGTTAATTATATTAAAAACTTATATTGTATATATATATATATATATATATATATATATTAAAAAAGTTATGTTGGTTAAAAGCTTACGATTTGATTTTTTTAATGTAAATTTTTGTTCCATAAATTTTGTTAGCT
The DNA here is from genome assembly GCA_021397835.1 of Moringa oleifera. Taxonomy (NCBI): domain Eukaryota; kingdom Viridiplantae; phylum Streptophyta; class Magnoliopsida; order Brassicales; family Moringaceae; genus Moringa; species Moringa oleifera. Next base: position 269,035 of record JAJFZO010000447.1, read on the forward strand.
TTAAACCTTTATGTTTTTTTAACACATAAAAAGATGGTTATACCCTATAATTATTAATCATTATTTATTTATTTATTTTATAAAATATGATGATTAAAAATACAAAAAATCATAAATATATCTTTTCTATTTAGTTAATAATAAAAAAAAAATTATTTATATCTCTCACATAAGCATGTGTATAAGGTCACAATGAACATGCATTAAAAAAAATTATAAACATTAAAATTAAATGAAATCCATTGAACAAAAATCTCATATTGATAAATTGTTGAAATGTAAATTTTTAATTGATAATTATTTTTAGATCATAATTTTAAAATTTGTGTAAAATATTAATTTTTTAATATAATTATTTTGGTTTCCCAAGTAGACCTTGGGTAAGGAAGGACACTTAAAAAAACGAAAAGAGCACTACGCCCAAACTAAAATGTGATGTCGTTAGAGGAACTTTGCCGAAGAAAAGAATTATGAATTTAAATGGGATAAATCGTTTCAACGATGGATCGACCCGGAAAACCGCTGGGTAATTTAAACACACAAACAAGAAGCAATTAAAAAAAAAAAATCAAAAACAAGAAGCAATTAGCAACAAAGATAAGTAATAAAACCAGGAAACAAATCCAAAAGCTCCTGCTCTCAATTTACCTGACACTGCAGCCATTGGCATGCTAATGTAGCATTTGCGCATAAAGCAGGCTCAGTTCACCAAAAATCCCACTTTTGTCTAAACTGGTGTCCATATTTTCAAAAGCAAGTTTTTTTGTGTTCATGAGAACAGTAATGGAAATTATAGCAAGTGTTACACACTGAGAAGGTTTGTAATATAGCCATCGAGTTAAGGAGTGGAAACTGTTCGATGGGTTCTATGCTTTGCTTGCTTGGTTGCGTAGCGTGAAAAATTCTTGAACTGAAGGAGCTGTATCCCAGCTGTTTGTTGAAATGTCTCTTCCAGTAATTTTCTTTTTTGATTTTCTTCCTTCATGCTTTCTGGAGTTCGGCTATATCTTCTACAGGTCTGCCATGCAAATACGTCAAACAACACTGCGTTTTTGTAGTTCATGGTTCTGACTTTACGGTCCCGATATTGGTGTTTATGTTTTTTTGCAGGTGAAGGTTCCTTGAGTTGCTCTGAAGCATTGAACTTTGAGCCTGATGCAGAGTAATGGGCTTGTCAAGTGTTTCCAGAGGAAACATTCTGAGATTAGCAATACTGCGAACCATCAACCCCGCGAGACTTAGTTCGTCATTTCTTAGTCCTCTCGGTAAGACCACTATGTATCAGAGTATACAAAATCATTATATCTTGTTTATTTCTATACTTTTGTTCAATTTAGCATGGCATTCAAAATTTTCACTTGTATAGAATCACTTGTAGGATTTGAATACTTGACATGATTTATGTTATATAAACTCCTGTTATTTGATGTTTGAAGTCTTACCTTTCATCACATCAGGTAAAAGATGAGCGGAAATCTTTATTTAGTCTTTAGATATGAATGTTTGGCTTAGTTGATCCTGAGTAGTTCAGTTGAATATATATATATATGTCTTGGTCCTGTTATATATTCTTCACGCACATATTCATAATAATAGCCCTGACACTTCCTGTCAAAATATTGGCAAATGGAAGGGAAATAAAAAGACATTAGTTCAGCTTCCTTTACTTATAAATAGCTTGTTGGCTTTGGACTTTTTGATATATAGCTATTCTCCAAAAGCCTGCATTCACCTACTCCTTTAAGCTCTTGTGTTGTAGGTTGCAAGATGTAGCCAAACAAATTGACAGGTCCATGCAGAAAGACAACTTATTGTTTCCAGGAAGTCATGATATATATTGTCATGATTGAACTTCCTTAAAGTGTGCACTACTATCGTCGTTAAATTAACATGTGTATCTTGTAACAGGAAGACATGTTCAACCGATGCAAGATTGCACAACTTATTCTACTCTTGCAGCAGCTAATGAAGACATGGATAATGGTACTGGAAAAATGACACTGGCTAAAAATTTAGCCTTCCTCATTGAAGAATCTTCTCATCACGATGAAAGAAGACTCAATAGTCGAATGGAGCTAAAGAGGTCTCTTGAACTCCGGATAAAGAAGAGAGTGAAGAGGCAGTATATGAATGGGAAGTTTCAAGACCTGATGGAGAAAGTTGTTGCCAGTTCAGAAACCCTTCAGGATGCTTATGATTGTATTAGGCTTAACTCCAACATTGATATAACAGTAAATAAAGGCAATATCTCATTTGATCACTTGGCAGAAGAGCTCTCTAGTGGAAAATTTGATGTGCATGCTCATACATTCTCTATCTCAACAAGAGGTGAAAAGAAAGAAGTGCTTGTCCTTCCTAACCTAAACTTGAAGGTTGTTCAAGAAGCCATCAGAATTGTTTTGGAGGTTGTTTACCGGCCACACTTTTCTAAGATTTCACATGGGTGTCGAAGTGGAAGGGGACACGCCACAGCATTGAAGTATATCGTCAAAGATATCTCTAGCCCTGATTGGTGGTTCACATTACCTTTGAACAAAAAAGTGGATCCCTGTATCCTTGAAAAACTCATCTCAATAATGGAGGAAAAGATAGAAGACCCCATGTTGTATTCTATCCTTCGTAGTATGTTTAATGCCCAGGTTCTCAATTTGGAGTTTGGAGGTTTCCCAAAGGGCCATGGCCTTCCACAAGAGGGTGTGCTGTGCGCTATATTGATGAATATATATCTTGACCTATTTGATCGTGAATTTTATAGATTGTCTATGAGATATGAAGCTCTAAATCCTTGTTTTGATAATGATGCAGTCAGGTCTCATTCGAAGCTGCGGAACTGGTTTAGGAGACAGCTAAAAATAAATGATTCTTTGAACATGGGCAAGGAGAATTCTGCTCCAACAGTTCATTCTTGTCGATTCATGGATGAGATTTTTTTTGCAGTCTCTGGTTCCAAAGAAGTTGCCCTTGAATTCCTGTCTGAGATTGTCAATTACTTGCGGAGTTCCTTGCACTTGGATGTTAATAATCAAACAGGATTACAACCATGTGTTGGGCCTCATGGGATTCGCTTTTTAGGGACTTTGATTCGAAGAAGTGTAAGAGAAACTCCTGCTGTACGGGCTGTTCACAAATTAAAAGAAAAAGTCAGGTTATTTGCTTTACAGAAACAAGAAGCTTGGGATGCTGGGACAGTTAGAATTGGAAAGAAATGGTTGGGCCATGGTTTGAAGATGGTTAAAGAGTCAGAGATTAAACATTTAGCTGATAGTAGCTCAATCTTGAGTCAGATTTCTAGCCTCAGAAAGGCTGGTATGGAAACTGATCATTGGTACAAGGCTTTGTTAAAGATATGGATGCAGTATATTAAAGCCAATGCACGAGACAGTGAGGAATTTATCCTATCTAAGTGTGTTGCAGAACCAGCCCTTCCTCAAGAACTAAGAGACTCCTTTTATGAATTTCAAACTTCTGTAGAAAAATATATTTCTTCAGAGACAGCTACTACTCTTGCTCTTTTACCAAGTTTCAGCCCTTCCAATGAATCTGTCAACTTCACTGAGATTATTGCTCCAGTCAATGAAATTAAGAAGCGTCTGTTACGATATGGATTGACCACATCTGATGGATATGCTCGTACAACTTCTCTACTCATTGTACAAGATGATATCCAAATCATAGATTGGTTTTCAGGGATTGTCCGTCGTTGGCTTTTGTGGTATAGGGAGAGCAGAAACTTTAATGAGATAAAGCTCATGATCTCCCATCAACTTAGGAAATCTTGCATTCATACACTAGCAGCAAAATATCGAATTCATGAACGTGAAATAGAGAAACATTTTGATTTAATGTTGAGCAGAATTCCCTCAACTGAAGAGATAGAGCAAGAAATGGCACATGAAACTATAGATTCTCAAGCTTGCACTGACGAGGCATTAATGTATGGGATGTCTTACAGTGGCTTGTGTTTATTGTCTCTAGCACGACTAGTGAGCCAGTCACGGCCTTGCAACTGCTTTGTTATGGGGTGCTTGGCCCGAGCACCTTGCGTTTATACTCTCCATGTAATGGAAAGACAGAAGTTTCCCGGATGGAAGACAGGTTTCTCGAGTTCCCTTCATCCCAGCTTGAATGGAAGGCGTATTGGGCTCTGTGCGCAACACTTGAAGGATCTGTATCTTGGTGATATATCACCTCAGTCCATAGACTTTGGTGCTTGGAGATGAGAGCTTGTTATCAAGAGACATCTAACCTGTTGATCCCTGCCTAATGGTTTCTGTGTGGAACACTGGAAGCTAACAAAGGCTTTAAGGTGGTAAGGAGGTTTTTATATATTTAAATTTTGGAGGCTGCAAGGAACATTTATTATTTAACATCAATCTTTAAGTCAGTTTTCAGGCAGTAAACAAGGAGGGTCTTTTCAACAAAGTTTTATTTCAGGTTAATGGTGTGTTATTTGCTTTTAGAATCATTGAATTGGTACTTCATATTATGTCATTTACTATAATTATTACTAGAATTTGTTTTTTATTTGAGGTTACTCGTGATTTGAATACTAGATACTTTTATAAGGATTTTTTGCCTTAAACGTAGTCAAAGCTTTAAACTTGTATATGTCAACATGCGCCAAAGTTGTTCAAATATGCACAGGAGAAGAGAAGCTTTTTTTCCTACCTTTTTTTTTCCAGCTAAATTGTAGGATAATTCGGACTCTGAAGTACCTAGTATTTCGAGTGAAATGCAATGGAGACACTTCAGTCAAAGGACTTTCATGGCATTGAGACAAACTTCTGAGTGTTCAATTGGTATGGATGATACCCAGTATGATACTTATACTGGGAAGTAAAATGATGATGATTAGATCTGGTTCAGGATGTTTCTTCGCTCTTTTTGGTCATGCTGTGAAAAATTGGAGAGATCATGGATCTGGGGAGGTTTTTGTTAGAACTGTATATTTACTTTGCACTTTTGTATATAAATATTCACCTAATCGGTAATTACCATAAGCTATTTGTAAAAGATTGATGTGTGGGTTAGCATGCTTAATTTGCATTATTAGATGGAAAGTCCTGTTTATGAATATTGTTTTGCTCTGGTGTCTGAGATTTGCTGCTCTTATTCACACTCTTAACTATAGGAAGAATTATATGTTAACGATATGACTCCCTGCTTCATATTTGTTAATGAAGATGCTTGTTGGCAGATATCATGGTGTTTGGAGAGCCAAACAAAAATCCCTGTAAGAAAAAGTATACCCAAGCAGGAGAACTAGGAGTATTTTGTTATACCAGGGGTAAAGCTGCACTTATGGACTCCATATCATAAAGTGAATTTTACCATGTGATCAAGGAAGTTACTAGAGTAAGCAGGCTATTGTATGTTTAATATATTTTGTCATTATGTTAAACCCATTTATTTGTCTCAGAAAAGTCTTGTGCTTGCAGATTGGTCTTACAACATATTGGGTTTGAAATTATAGATTATAGTGCAAACAGTATCTCTTTTCTGAACTTTGCAGTACTGATGTTGTTTATACAATTGGATCTGATGCAAGAAGACCAATAGACTGCCTGGTTACTGCTACTTGGATTTTGCATGCTCCTTTCTCTTGGGATTATTAGATTTATCATTTCCGCCCTTTTTTCTTCTAGTATCTTTATTTAGATTTATCTTTCTTTAACTTGGTTATGTTTCTTATCTCAGGTGGGATCCACATGCATTAATCCTAAAGTTTTACATGATCACCATGTTAAAGTTTTTCAACGGAGAACTTGGTTTGGTTTGCTGTGTGCAACTATGATGTGGCTAGTTAATTCTGGTGATGGGGTCCAAAGGTGATGACACATGAAAGTTTCTGAATCATTGGAATTTGATCAAGTACTTGCCATTAATGATTATTTGCATGTATGATCAAGATCCCCTGTTCTTCAGGTGAGTGCAGCTTCTGGTTGTTAGACTTGAGACAAGTCGTGCTTTAAATCTTACATGAATGTTAGAGGCTGCAAGAAGTTGGCCGTTAAAGACCTTCTGGATAAATTTTCTTCATTGTTTCCTGTATGAATCAAGTGATTAGAGCAGTTGGTTTTGGCAAAAGGTAAAGCCACCAGACAGATTAATGAGTTATCAAAAAGAAAGTGCTGCAATGGGAAGCTAACTGTTTCAAGGAAAATCTAATTCCAAATGTCTCTTAACATTGCTTTCGTTTTTTTTATTTTCATTATTATTTTTATTTTTTTCGCTGGTGAGCATAAGAAACTATGGATCCATAATTTTGCTTACAATTTATGAATCGTTCTGGCTGTGTAAGATTTCTAAAGTGTTACTGTTCTGTATGGTAAAATCTTCAAATGATTTCTTTATGATTAAAGCTTTGGTATGCTTTTCTGATGGCATTGTCATTTGCCTTTGTGGGGTACATTTGAATGTGGTACTTTACTATTCTATTATGGAGGTCATACCAGTTATCATGATAAATGATTACAGGTGTATTCATTTCACTGGAAACCAAAATACAGAGCTAAGTCTTTTCAAACTGTCATCAACATATTTCCATCTAAGGAAAAAGGAAAAACCTACTATATTCAAATTGTTACAGAGAGAAATGGAGCCTAATAATTGGACTTTAAAACACAATTTATACATGAAAAAGACTGGGGAACTAATGCGTCTTCAGGAGCCTTTCAGGCTCACAGTGAATCACTGCTGTGTCCCTCGCCAGTTTGCAGGTTCTTCCATTTCGCCTCCCCTCGGGTGCTGTGTTGTTCGCCAGTTTATCTGGTCCTCCATATCTTGTCCCCTTGGCTGCTGTGTTGTTCGCCAGTTTCTTGGTTCTCCCATGACTTCTCCCCTTGGCTGCTCTGTTTCCGGCCAGTTTAATGCATCTTCCGGCTGAACAGGACTATCAAGTGCTTGGATCACCTCCTCTGCTGGTTCTAACCCGACATGCTGTTGCACCACCAGCACTGAAACCGTTGCTGCAAAATCCGATGAAGCTAGCAGGTCCCCAATTGCACCAAGCTCTGGGCACTCGCTCCAATCTGTAAGTCCTGCAGTAAGCGGAGAAATCATTCCTTGTCCTCTCCCGACAATGAACAAATCATGGGATTGGTCCATTGACCTTATCACTGCAACTGTTTCCTCCCCATTGTTCACCACCTTCTCAACATACACAACAGACTCATCGTTCACATTTTTCATCCTGAAGTCATTTATGTACTCTTCATCAAGCTTCCTCATCCTCTCAATATCTGTTTCCACGGTGGATTTAGAGACGTCTGGATTAGCTCCACGAGGCACTTGGCCAGCTGCATCCTCCCCCGGAACAAAACGCATCACAGTAAGGTTAATCCCTGGATGTTCAGACATTCTGAGTCCATATGCTAGCGCCTCTCTATCATCTGCTCCGCCGAAGAACAGCACAGCTACATGGTGAGACACTTGGTTTGCAGTAAAGCGGGTCGTCCCACTTAGCCCTCTGTCGACAAGAATTCCGATCGAGCAAGGCGCGTTTGCCAACACATTCTGGTTTACCGTTCGAAATGCAGGGTTGGTGACCTCCATTCCTCCGTCGACAGTTTGTTGTTTGTGGAAAGGTATGATTACGAGGGTGACGCGTTTGTCTTCTGCTAAGTTGCAGATATCCTCATGCATGGTGGAGTAAGGAGAAATGGCAGTGAGGGGCTGAACAGAAACACATCCAGCGTGCTGCTCGTAGTTTTCGAAGGCATGTATGATGTGATCGGATTGAGCTTGGGTTCTGTTGAGAGCGGGACGACCGGCTTTTCTTGTGTTGTGGACGATGAGCATGGCAGATGCACGACCAGTGAGTTCAACTAGATGGAGTACATAAATGCAAATTGGAGATTTCTTGGTGGGATGAGTAGCCTCAAGGAGGTTGATGATGGTAGGAACATTTCGTGGGGTGTGAATGCACACAAGCACTCGCAATTCAGCGTCCGGTTTTGATCTCTGAATCGTTCGCTTCTTGTATGGAATTAACCTCTTTGATGGTCTGTAAGTTACGGATACAATGGGCGTGATTACTCCAGTCATAATCACAGCTACAATCACCATTACTGCAAATGATTCATCGTCTAACACCTGCAAAACCGTCATACTTTCCATCAAGACTGTGCCCAAAACAGGCAAATTAAGAGGAAGTCAGAAGCAGTAGTGGCAGTACCTTCTGGTCCTTGCCGACGTTGAGGACAATCATTTCGACTAGGCCCTTGGTGTTCATGAGCAAACCAAGAGTCACACCTTCAAGCAGTGGAATCTGGTAAAGGGTTGTGACGATGAGAGTACCCAGAACTTTGCCGCAGCTGGTTAGGAAAACGACAAACAATACGCTTATCCAGGTGCTAACTCCCGAGATGGCCGCTACATCGGTCTTCAGCCCGCTAATGGCGAAGAAAAGTGGCAGCAAAAGCCCTGAAACAAAGTCTTCAAGCTTTTCTATGAGAGTCACTCCAAGAGGTCCATTTGGAATCACCAGGCCGAACACAAAAGCCCCAAAAACGGAATGGGTTCCAATGGCATCTGTAATGAAACCTGAGATCATCACCCCTGTGAGGATCAGACAAATATAGAACTCACTGAAGTTTTCTCCCTCCGGCGTCTTTTGGACTATCCACGTGATGGCGGGTCTAACCACAAAGACGCAGATAATAACGAATGCTGCACTGGAGAGTACCACCCAGAGAGATGCTAACGAAGTAGTTTCATTCTCAGCCAAGGCAATGGCTAAGGCCAGCAGAATCCAAGCGCACATGTCGTTGACAAGAGCTGAGGACATGGCGATCCTCCCAAGATCTGTGTTAATGAGCTTGAGCTCTGCAAGTACACGTGCAAGCACAGGGAATGCAGTGACTGACAGAGCAACGCCAAGGAAAAGGACGTTTGTCCTTCGGGTCAAGGGGTTGTCATTTTTGTGCAGGAACAAACCAAAGCAGGCTCCGACAATGAAGGGCAACACCATACCAGCAACAGCAATGGCCAAGGCCTTTCTTCCTGTCCGGCGAACCACCGAAAGGTCCATTTCCACTCCAACCAGGAAGAGGAAGAAGAGGAGTCCAACATTTGCCATTGTCTCAAGTACCATAACACTTCTTAGAGGAAATATTGTGGTGGCAAAATAGTCACTGCGTCCCAAGACCGATGGACCCAAAACCACTCCGCCCTGTAAGAACAAGCAACTTAATTTCTTGCAAGAGACATATACAATCGGCCATGTACTTGCCAGCCTGTGTTTTATGCTATCCATTGAGGAACCCTAGAGGTATATTCCAAGACAATCAAATGCCACTAATAACCACAAACTATTCAAATGATTTTTCTTTTCTCATAACCCAAGGAGTACCCATGATGTAAATGAGGAAAAGACAGAACAAGAAAGAAAGCACATGTATCATAGCAGATATGCATATGGCACATGTGTTAAGGATGCAGGATACATACTTAAAACAAGTGAGAGAGTTGATAGAAGCTTACGATGATCTCGGCAATGACGCGAGGTTGGCGAAAGGGTTTGAGGATGTAGACGAAGATACGAGTGGTGACGACAACCAAGGATAATTGCAAGATGAAGAGAGGGAGAGAATAATCCAAAGGGTTATCGCCCTGCCATACACCATTTGTTGTTATCATGGTAGGTGCATAGCAGACGATGGAGTTCTCCGATGATCTGTTTGTTGTCATTACTGCAGACATGGTTTTCGACTAGGTATAACAACACCACCTTCGCTATCTTAGTTATATCTCAATTAATCAACACACCACACTTCTTCTCATGTATGTTGGTGTCCAAAGATCACATTTCACCAAAGAACAGGGCTTCCTGAGATGCAAAAGTAAAAAAGGATCTTCTTCGTTTCCTTTCTTGGCCGAATATTGGGCTGACATGCAAGAATATAGAAAGTTGAAGTTCGCTTTTGTGTGTGAAAGGAAAAGTAGGAGGTGGAATGGGGAGAGGGAGAAGAAAATAATTGAATTCTGGTGGTCACCCGTCATACATGGGTGGCTAAATCTTTTGTGATGCACAAGTGATAGAGAGAAGGCTCTATTTTAAGACAAGTACAGCCAAGTCAAACCTCATTTTTCTCTTGCATTACTTAGTAATTTCCTCTTTTTTCTGAATACACAACTCATTCTGAATATGCGTCAACACCTCAAAATATCTCGAACAACAACTCTCCTGTATATGAAGCTGTGTAAGTACGTGGAAGCCTCTGGGTTTTCAAACTATGAGTGTGACTTATGTTAATTGCTCGAGGACTGTAACGACTCCCGTTCACGTAGTAGTATCTACAAAACCCTGCAGGTCACAACACAATCCTTTGTTTCTTTCTGTTAGAAAACTTCCTCTTTCTCTTCTCCTCTTCTATTGTAGTAAGATTAGTCTCCTCAATGTGACACGAGATGGAGCTTGCTGCCGCCAAGAAAGCTGCCACCCCCCCCCCCCTTCCCCTCCCCCCCTTCTTTTGCTGCTCGCCTCCGCCAGCTAACCTTTCTCTCTTCTCTACTTTTGTATGCTTTATCCTTTTGTGCTTCTGTGGTGAACTTATGGTTTCGATTTCATGAATAGTCTAAATTTTACACAGGTTCTCTATGTTTTCTTGTGTTGCTTGCACGTGATGTGACCGATTCAGTTGATTCCCGTTTTCTGAAAACTCTTTGCGAGGCTACTAATTACCTTCTTCCCTCAATCGTTTTTTGCAAGTATTGGCAATTTGTTCGTCTATCTGGGTTCATGCCACTTGAAATGACAATTCAGATATCAGTTTTGCTCTTGACTACTCCGGTGCAAATGAACTTATGAGATGAAATCTACTTAGTTTGTGGCCAGAATCTGTTCTGGTTCATATAGTGTCGCAGATGTAGCTTTGATACCACTGCATTGCCATTATAGTGCGTGGCCAGGGACGGTATTGCTTCGAATGCTATATTGTTGACTTTTTAAGGAAATAGTGATTTCAATTTAACCTTCCATGCATGCTGGAGAGTTATCCATTTTTTTTTATTCATGTACAGGTTATTTGTAAGTTATCTCCCTATTTTAAGTTTAATCTAAAGTTGTATCTCATTTTTCGCAAAGAAAAGTGAAGTAGACTGACTATTGTGTGATCTTAAATCAATTTTTTCTGCCCATCTTTCTGTAAAGTTCTAAGTGAATATTTTGTGTTCTTTTCTGCCAATCTCAAATCAATATTGGAAGTTACTTTCTGGTCAAGGATGTCTTGTCTTGCTTGGAGCCATCCGGTTTGCTCCACGTGCATCAACTCTGCTTCTGAGTATATATCAAGCAGAAAGATTGGTGGAAACACATATTGTTAACTTATTTTATACGTGTGCTTTACTTAGACAAGGGTATTTTCTGTATTGTAAACCCCCCTTGGTGAACTAAACTGAACATAGGCAAAGCTGGAAAGCGGTGCGTCTTCGACCAAGCTTGGCTTTGCTGTGATACAGAGAAGACAGCCGTGCAAGGGTAAATAGAGAAGATAATCGTATTGAGATCTATATGCAGAGCAGCGGCACCTGCTTCTAAATGTTTTTCTCCGACCACTTTCCTTCTCCTCATTTTAGGTTCCTTTGATGTCCCTTCCGTTACTTCTACAGCCTCTCCCCTGGAGTGATAGTTGGTAATTAACGTGATTGATTTTGGTTCTGTTTACTGCTTGTTAGATTTGGCAATGATAGACTGGGTGGCATGTGGACTAAACTGGGCTCTTAATGGGCTCATGGTCATCTATGCTATAAAGGACCCGTTAACTAAATATACAAAAGCATAGGTATAAAGAAGCACGGGGGCGAAGGATTAGAGAAGTCCTCTCTTGCTCTTAAAGAAAACTTCCCATCAAGAAAGAATCTCAATCGGCAGCGAGCAATGTCAGGTATGGAGAGACTGCAGAGAATGTTCGCTGGTGCTGGGGGCGCGTTGGGTCACCCTCCACCGGACTCTCCTACCCTCGATTCCTCGGAGCAGGTCTACATCTCCTCTCTCGCCCTCCTCAAAATGCTCAAGCATGGTAAAACTTCCTTGCTTTTTAGTCTTTAGTCCAACATTTACACGCATTAATATTTGCAGCTTTCGATCTTTTGTGCTTTCATTGACAGTTCTTTGTTTCTTTAGCTAATTACCGTTTGTTTTTTACTCCATTTTGTATTTGCTTTTTGGAATCTGTGGGTTAATTTCTAATTCAGTTTGTGGATAGAGATGTAGTCGGGAATAAGCTCCTTTTGGTCTAGTTTTTGGCTGGTATTGGTTAAAAGTAGTTGCGTTAGTTCAAATTTAGTGTGCCTGTTTTCTATTTGGTGTTTGCTTTTGGTTAGGGTTTTAAATTGTTGGAGTTTTGGGGTTTTTCTTCATTTCCTGCTGCTTTTTGATAATTTAATGCTTTTTTCAGTTTCTAAGTTTAATAGACATCAGGCTTACTTATAGTTTACAGGAATCAGACACCTGAGTACTGATTTTCTTCTGTTTGTTTCTTACCAACAAGCTATTTGTAATGTTGTTCTGATGTTGGTTGGCATTGCTAGTGTTACCACTCAGTTTGAAATCGAACTACTGTTTTTTCTTTTTCTGTGAATTTTTTGGTTTCATTCAATTTTAAATTTTCTCTCAATCTGCCTTTCCTTTTTTTTTTCCCCCTTTTTTTCTTTTCATTTGGCATTTTGGGATTTGCTTAGATAAGGAACTTTGAAGATGGTTATAAATTATTGTCTTCTACTTTCAATTCATGTGAATTATAGGAAGGGCTGGGGTTCCTATGGAAGTTATGGGCTTGATGCTTGGAGAGTTTGTGGATGAATACACAGTTCGTGTAGTTGATGTATTTGCTATGCCACAAAGTGGTACTGGTGTTAGTGTTGAAGCTGTTGACCATGTGTTTCAGACTAATATGCTTGATATGCTCAAACAGACTGGAAGGTAATTGTTATGTGCATTGATTTATATTACTGCTTATGGTTTCTGGACATATATGAACTTCAATTATTTCAACTAAGTGTAGTTTGCTGGCTAAGATGGATGACTCCTTCATGATCTTTGCAACAGAACTTCAATTGGAACTATGTGCTTTATTAGTTGATTGTTTCTTTATATGGAACTGTTACCTAATAGCAGTCGGTTTAGCTGAGCTGGTTGATCCTTTTGGGGTTATGATGTTGATGAGTATTAGGTTATTCTTTCTATTAGTTTTTTAATGGATGAGACATAGGGAGTTTTGTAAATTATTCTGTGGTGATGGGAGTTGTCATCTATTTTACTGAAAGCCTAGGGAGGGATTTCTTGTGGCAATAACATCCATCTGTTACTCTTAATGAAAGAGAGTTTAAAACATGCACAACTATCTTGCTTGGTTGGCAGTGAAGGAGAAAAGGGGGGAGAGAAGGGGGGTGGGGGGGGGGGGGGAGAACTTCTTGAAAATGCATCATTAAGAGAATTGGTTTGCGAGACATGTTCATGCTTTTAATGATTGTGATTACTGGTTAATATTTCTTTTGGAGTGTGAGTGGCTATGTTTGAGTTGCAGACACATTACATGTCTGTCTTTTAGTTCCAAGATGTCACTTGATACGCTATCAATAACTGTCTCCATTATTACTGAATTGAAGATGAGGCTGTTATGGGATTGTTTATGGTTATAAAGTTGTGTTGTTTGTTTAGCATTGAAGGTCTCCTTAAAAGTTATAACAAATGATTAAAGATAGTGGGCTTCCAGATATGTAATTCTTTAAAATGGACAAACTCTATTGTCCATTTGCAGCTCTGCTACCTTAATGAATAGTTTGGTTTTGCCATGTTATTAATCCAGTTTGTTTGGCACAATTATACTTTTGTTTGTAATTTTATTTTCAATGGTTGTTGCAGACCAGAGATGGTGGTTGGGTGGTACCATTCACATCCTGGATTTGGCTGTTGGCTCTCTGGCGTTGACATAAATACCCAGCAGGTTGGGTTGATTATTTTGCACATTGCTCTATAAATACCCTCCACTACTTTATTTACATGTGTACATTATACATTAAGATTTTGTTAGCTGAATATGCAGATACCAATGGAAATGTTTATGTAACTAGAACGTAGAAGACCGTTTGGGCTTGTTGGTAATAGGTGGCCGACTAGATTTATCAGCTATCTCTTTTCTTATGGGGCAAAATCAGGATTTCCCATTTGCTTGGGAGTCAGTGAATATATTTTTTTTCTGTACTTTTTGGTGGTTAATGAATCCTTAACCAATCATGTGTATGGGATGGCAAGGAATAGGGAGTTCAGTGATTACCTTTTGGTCTGCATAGCCAGTTTACTTTGGAGGAAGGCCCTAATGGTGAGTGCAAACATTTGAAGGCAGAGTCTGCTGCAGTTGTCAAGTTTGCAAAATTAGGAAGCATAATTACTTAAAGCCCAAGTAACATTTGGGAACCTGAGCATTAACTTTTGGTATAAAACTCAATGGACATCATGTCTCGATGGATAATGTTAACCTATGTCTGACAAGTACAACGTGTTGTGTTCGTGATCCATGGTTACCCAAAAAAGTATGCAAAAGATTGTTTATGATAGTTTTGACAGCATATGAGGTGGATGTGCCCTTAGAGATGTATATTACATATGATAGATGGGTTAGGGGGGTGGGAATAACACAGCTAATCTGTTCTGTCTTCCCATTTCCCATCCTAACGCCCCAGTGTACCATCTAGGGGTTACTTTCTGCAGGCTTCTAACCCAATCCTTTGGGGGAAAAGTGTCACTGTGTTTATGTTTTACTATATTGCTTATTAGTTAGCTCTATCAGAGAAAAGATGTGATGCCAACTTGTTATAGAATACTTACAAATATTACCTGTGACTACTAATTCCAGCAACAGAATGAATTGTCTTATAGAACTTGTAAAACAATTATCTTGATGATTTTGTCTTTCATGTGAATATGGATCTCTCTTAAGAATTGTGGAAAAAAAAAAAGTTGTTCGGGTTCTTATCAAACTGCCTCTTGCTGACACTAAATGCTGTTCCAGAGTTTTGAAGCTTTGAATCAGCGGGCAGTGGCAGTGGTGGTAGATCCTATTCAGAGTGTTAAAGGGAAAGTGGTGATTGATGCATTCCGTTTAATCAACCCACAAACGATGATGCTTGGCCAAGAACCACGACAGACAACATCAAACCTTGGGCATCTTAATAAGCCGTCAATTCAAGTGAGTGTTAAGCAAATATTTGTTTACTGTTATCTTGTAGCTGGTTGCTATTTAATCTCTGACCCCATCTGGAATGGTTAAATTCTTTTCAGGCCTTGATCCATGGATTGAACAGACATTATTACTCAATAGCCATTAATTACAGGAAGAATGAACTTGAGGAAAAGATGCTACTTAATCTTCACAAGAAGAAGTGGACTGATGGACTGACGCTTCGCCGGTTTGACACACACTCCAGAACCAATGAACAGACTGTTCAGGTAAGTGAAGATTTTATTTAGGTATTGGGTGAAAGTTGTTGTTGGTTTCTGTAAAATAAGATGAAAAGAGGAAACAAATTGAAGATTATTCTCATCAGAAGGATATAGTAATGGTCTAATAGTTTTAGATTGCTGAGAAGCCAAGGGGTTAACTTAAGTCTTTAGTCAAAAGAACGTTATTACACAAGTGAAAGAAGAAAAGTAAATTTATCTAGAAGAGCAGTAGAGATAGAGACACGGCTTTCCCTATGTAGCAGTTATCTGTAGGATATTTAGCAAAGAACTTGTAATTATAATCTGTTCAGAAAACCATCAGTTAGTGTCATGGAAAACCATGAAGAGCATGAATTTTTCTCAAACTTTGTATTCATTGCAGAAGTGATGGTTTTAGTTTGTCCTTTTTGGGACCTGCAGGAGATGCTAAATTTAGCCATCAAATACAACAAGGCAGTGCAGGAGGAAGATGAGTTGCCACCAGAAAAGCTAGCAATTGCAAATGTGGGAAGACAAGATGCCAAGAAGCACCTTGAAGAACATGTCTCCAACTTGATGTCATCAAATATAATTCAGACCTTGGGAACCATGCTCGACACTGTTGTGTTCTAGAATATTCGTCATTCTACTACCATCTTTTCTCGAGTAGGGCTGGCCCCAATCATATTTTATACTGATTTGAGTTCCTCTTTGTTGCATCATACTGGAAAATTTATTATAATTCATCTTCGATGGTTTCTCATGTAAGCAATTTATCAGATGGATGTTTGTGTTATCTATTAGTCCATCTTTCCTGTTTCTCTGTCCCTCCACAGCTCCCTTCCTCCCTGGCAAACGTGAATGTATTGTTTTTGCTGGTAACCTGTTTTTATTTATTTTTATTTTTTGTCTGGAAAAAACTTCCTCTAAAAATAGATTTTTAATAGAGATCAATATTTTTCTTATTGATTTAAATTGTGTAGGAGTTATGGTATATAATAATTTAATAAAATGATAAATATTTTTTATTTTTAATTATTTGAAAATTAAAAGTTTTATAAAATTTTGATATTTATTTTATATTATCAATTAAATTTTTGTATTTAAAAAATAATAAATTAAATTTTAATTTATTAATTTGATTTAAATTAAATTTTTTAAAAAAATTTAAAAATTAAAATATTTAAATTAAAAATTTTATAAAATAAATTTTGATTTGAACATTTTTAAAAGTGTAAAAAAATATCTAAGTTACAATTTTAAAAAGTTTTATATTTTTTAAGCATTAAAATTATATATATTTTAAATATATAATATCAAAAATTTTAAAAAATAACATAATTATTTAAAAAATTATGAAATTTTGTTTTATGGTACCTTGAATATTTTTTTGCATTTGTGAAAAATTTTAAGTTAAAATTCGTTATATAAAAATTTCAATTTAAATACTCTCATTTTGAATTTTTTAATAAGATTCAATTTAGATCAAATTAATAGATCAATATTCGGTTTATTACTTTTTATACAGAAGAGTTTGATTAGTAACAAATGATAAATATCATGGTTTTATAAGATTTTTATTTTTTTATTTAATAATAGAAATAATAAAAATTATATAAAATCGTATTTATTTCATAATTTAATCAAGTTTTTATGTTGGAGAAGTGATCAATTGAATTTTAATGAAAACTGTCATACTTATCAAATTTGGGAGATTTGAACTTAGGCGATATGACCAAACCAGTCACCAAACTCAAGTTCATTATGTTGATGCTCGTTGTCTCCTTTTCTTACTTAAGGGTTTTGACCTATTTAGCTAGGCCTTCGATCTTTGTTACGAGTTCTTGATTATGAGAGCTCCCAACACCCAATCATTCCAATTCCGCTGAATTATGCAAATTTAAGACATGAATACCCTTTGACTTTACTTCCCTTTGGCCAACTAGTGGGTTATTTGGTTGCTCGACATTCCAAGACATCCTTGGAGTCATTGGGTTTGGAGGTCAAATTGTAAAGTTGGAAGGATTTGGAACCCTTTCTGTTTCATATTTGATCGGGGCCTTACCCTTTAGCAATGCTCTAATGGAGCTTATCATCTATTAAAATTGGTCTTACATGGTTAGCTGTAGATCTTGATGGTTCTTTATCTTCCTTTATTCATGAAGGTCTGGCTTCACTAAACCCAGCTTGGGCTTACTCCCTCTTTTTAATGCGTGCAATTTGATCCCCCATTTTTGTTAAGTTTGGCTTTTGATTAGCATTGCATCTTCAAACAATTAAGTAATTTCTCATTTTTCTTATTCTATCAGTTTAATTTATTAATAATGTTTTACATATATGCATGCTAAGTGATGTTAACATAATGATTCAGATATGTAAGCAAAATAATTGACTTCGAGACTTGGCATAATAAACTTTTAAATAGATGGGTTTAGTTAGAAATACCTAACATTTGGGCCATAGTTGAATACATCGAAAACTCTTTGGCAAAGAACCCTTAACCTATCAATAAAAGGAACTACATCTCTTGTAGGGCTGGTGTTTTTCTAGAAGATTACCTTCAAACTAGTTTAATTTATTACTTAGGCCCAATGCTGCCTTTATGGTTTGTTTGATTGCTTGAGCAAGGTCTGTATTCCTGATCTTGCTATTATTGGTGAATTGAATTGTCCTTGTTTTGGCACCACTATGTACATGTTTCCTTGGTTTTTTCCCCTAAAAACTTGCCTTCTTTGACGGCTTGCTTAAAATTGGTCTTAATCCTCTCAAATCAGTCATTTGGTTCAATCTGAAATATCTTTCTTGATCGAGTTTGGCTAAAAGATGATTAATTTGATTTCGATGCTCTTCTTTCTTGGTCTTCCTGTCTTTAAAAAAATCGTCTACCAAATTTTGATCTATCTTAATCCTTTTCTTGAGCTGATTATTTTCTTGCTTTAATTTATGCATAGCATGAACTAGTTCCTTATGTTTTCTCTTTCAAATGCTTTTTTCTAATGACTGTTGACTTAGAAGTGAATGCTCTATCCTTTTAAGTGATATTGCTAGACTTTAGATTTGTTAATGTAGTCGTCTTTTATTGTATTTTTTAAACAATGCTTCAATTTTTTTGCCCAATCTTCAGATCGATCTTTCTTTGTCATGAAAGTGGTTATTGCTTGCTTTTAGATTAAGTTTTTATATTGTAATGATTTAACTTTTTTGTTGTAAAATAGAGTATCAAGATTCTAAGTCCTTAACTAATTGCTGATCTTTTTTTTTTTTAATGTCCCTTTGGGGTCCGATACTAGAATTAAAACATAATGGCATTAATAGAGCCACATTAAGAATGCCATGTCACATACTAAGTGCTTTTTCTACTTTTTGATTCTGATGTGATTCCATTTATTCGTTTATTTATAATCATTCTATGAGGGTGTTTCCCCTCTAAACTGCTTGTGAATAGTAGGAGGCACTTGTTGGCCCATTATTCCCTTATGGTTGATAAGTGGTCGGGATGAATTGCTTAATCTCGACCTATCTCAATACCATTAAGGTATACCATTAAAAGGCGCTATCTTTCACTCAATCATGAAAACCTACTCAGATGATTAAGGATTAATATTTCTCTTTTAATAGGATAGGCTTGCATTATAGCCAAAAGGGCAAACTACCTATGTCATTCTCTTTGACAGTAAACAAGATAACCAACCATTCATGCATTGTATTTTCTCCGCTAGAAACCATCTTAAACAAATTATGAAGTGGATTAAGGTGCAAAAGGCCTTTGAATTTGCTACTTGAAAGATCTAGATGAGTCTTAAGCCACATTTAAAGTACAGATAGATCCATAATCCTCCCTTTATTCATCTTCTAAACATTGTTAAGAAAACTCACATTTTTTGCCACAAGTATATGGGGGAGGTTACACCCTTGTACAAGAATACATATGAAAAAGCAAAAATGGAAATTGATGTGGCCAAGAACTTTGGGAAACATGATTAAACCATAAAAGCAATGGCTAGCCTTATTAGATTATCTTCTTCACTCTTATGCCGAGAGATGGCTTTCTCTAGGAGCTCTTTAAGAACACATTGGCTATCCTTTTTACTTTTCAAGTGCTTGTCGAGTTTTAGCTTTTGCATATCTAGCATCTCTGCCGTGTCGAAAATTACCTGCTTGAATTTTTTATTCTTGATGCAACTCTTATGTTGTTGTGACCCTTTGGTCCCCAAAATTATTTCACATTCTTCCAAGGTTAGGGCTAGATCTAAGTTATTTAAATGAAAGCGGTGGTATAAGGGGTCTTAAAAGTTGATTGCGGCTTTGATCAAGGATTCTTTTATTTTAATCGATAGCAAATAAGGCATATGTCTAAATTGCCTCATAAACTTAGCTGTACCATTTCACTCCAACTCCATTGAAGCATGGAAAGATCACTACAACTTCCAAGCGATTTACTCAATTAGTTAACTTTAAAGGTCACAAGGTAAGGCATCCTTAAACCTCATTTGCTTTACCTCGACCCATTTTTGCATTTGTGAGACCAACACCATGACCACATTAGGTTAACTTCATTAGATCGGGGTTCTTATTCCATGATCGGGATTTTAATGATAAAAAAGATAGAATTTTTTTAGCCATCAAATTTAATTTTTATTGTGTCAAAGAAATTTGGTATATGAAGTATTTCGATGCCAATATCATGCAAGATGATGCATCGTGATAAAAGACAAATAAATAAATTAGTACCTATCACAATTATGTTTCATCCTTCTAACTAGAGTTTGTATACTGTGGGGGTATTTCTTTAACCTAAAATTTCTTAGTCCCAACCTTTTTAAAGATCAATATGCGAGGTTAATAATTAGTGGTTTAATTCAAAATAGGGTTTCAGCTTGGTCAGTAGGTCTTTTAAATGCTCTTAAATCATCCCTTAGTATCGATTTAGCGAAAAGGGTACCATTGGATCATAATCATTACGCGAAGATGCTTAAAAAAAAAAAAACTTTTTCCTTTAAAGATGAAGATGAACACAAGACCTGAGTAGGGCAAATAGCTCGGCATGCGTGAGGGCTGGTTACCATCAAAATACTTGCTTACTTAACTTTTTTTAGTTTAGGAATGACTACAAGGATCTTAGTGGGGTGTAAAGCTAATATAATGCATGACAGTAATGTATGTGATAGTTTAATATTCTAAAACATAAAGAATAAAGTACAAGAAAGGAAACAACATAAAATGCACATAGGGATCAAGTTTAAACTCTTCATTATCACATGATGAAAAAGCTTTATTAGTTAAATATTTGACTTAACTCTTTTATGAAACTAGAGATTTTAGATTCACTCCTAGTGGAGTCGCCATTTATCATGATGGGACCCACGAATCTAGTACTACCCCCAAAGTGAGCAAAGAAATTCTCTTTTTGGTTTGAATTGATTTGATTATAAAATGATAAATCTTAAAATTCATTTTGGCTGACATTTTCATGAAAATTAACAACATATGAGTCATTATCAATCGTTTTTATGGTTTGATTGGTTATTGAAATTACTTTTACTATTTTTTTAAATTTTTTTTAAAAAAATAACCCAAAGAAATGCAAAAGAAAGGGTCAAGGGAATGGTGAAACCTCATCAAGAAATTTGGGTCCACGAGTCAATTACATATGAGGAAGGATTAACAGCCTCACGAATGCTCAAGATGAGTACCAGTTAAATAAAAATGTATTTTATCGGGTATGTGAAAAAGACTTGAAATTGATTCCTATTCAAAAAAATACTTAACAATTATGAAGAAAACCTTTTTGAGGAATGCATGAATGATGAAAATTTTTTATTATGGCTATCACCATATCTTGACTTCCAAATTGATTTTATTTAAGATCTGAAGAGTTAGATATTACCAACCTTCCGAATCTTTAAAAAAATAATTAAAAAATCTTGTTTTCTTGGAATTATTAAAAAGTAATCAAAATGATGCGTTTGGTTGAGGACCGGAGGACCAGCTCCATTTTCTTCAAAATAATACGATTTTCTTTAGAATTTTATATGAGGAAAGACTCTAGACATATGTCATTTTAAAATTTATTTTGTATACAAGACATGGGCATACAATGCAAAAGAAAAAAAGTACATGTCAGAGTAATTAAGAAAATACCAAAAAAAGCAAGAAAGTATCAAAGTAATCATCAAAAGAGTATCAAGAAAACATTAAAGAGATAATAGGCAATGAAATTTTTTATGTATTGCATTTGTAATTTTATTACAACATAGAGCCTTGCGAGGCGACTCGATTTCATGCTTATTAAGTGCACTGCAAAGATTTTCTTAAAACTCTTTTAATGGAGGGCAAAAGAAAATTCACAAGACTATTAGGTTCATTATTGGCCTAAATATTCTCAAAGTTTTCTTTGAATAAAAAAATAAGAGTATATGTGTATCAAAATTTGGGGTCTCCCTTCAATTAAAGGGTTTTTATAGATGAAGTCCTCCATAAAAGCCTACTAATTACCCGAAAAGTATGGTGTACTTAATAAAAATCATGTGCACCCACTATTCATCTACAATGTGTTAGTGGTGAATCTTTTATCCTGTGTATCTTTTCTTGATTCTACGATTTTTTAGTTATCTTTTATAAAGATGTAGAATCTTGCCCAAAGACAATCGTTTCCTCAAGGGTCTTAGATAATATGTCAATATCGAGATTTTCCAAGGTTGGGATCTGACAAGGTTAAGGTTTATCTTAGCTCAACTACCTTTATGATACTTATTGAAGTCATTACTGGCCAAATTTGCCATGATTGATCAAGGCTTGTATTGATTGGGATTTAGTTAATTGGAATTTATGTAGAGAGAATCTATGGTTATTCCTTTTGTAAGCCAAAGTCAAGCTTTCTAATTCCCTACTTAGCTTTCTACTAGTCATTTGAAAAGTCGTTTCTTCTTACACATTTAATGGTGGTGCCAACCCATCATTTACCTACAACATAAGGATTCAAAAAGGTTACACTTATTAGAGGTCATTGCATTTGGTGTGCCACCTCTTGGTTTTCTGAAAATTAACTTCTATTTAAAAGGTTATCTTAAACCCCTCACTTTCATTTACTTTCTCACACTTCATTTTTCACAAAGCACTCTTTTATTCAGCAGCTTAAGCTTTTAGTCTTTCTTCTCTTTCGTCTTCAACTTTCATCTCCTTTTCTAGGTCAATGTCCTATTCTTTTTTCTTTAAAGAACTTTAATGACTAGGAGTCTACATCTTTTTATCTACGTCACTGACGATTAGGAATTAGTAAAGAGAAATTTTCCTATTCTAAGGTTCATTTAATTAGAACTTCCTTCTCTTTTCAATCGACCATGGACCCACCATGAAGGATAATTCATGGTGTTTGAGGATAGCCTCAAAGGTGGGTAAGACTTCCCCATCCATGCCTTCTACCAAAATGTGTGCCAGTTTCAAATTTCTCTTTCATAGTTCATTCGAAATCCTAGCGATTTATGGTTACTTTTGTTTCAAAACTTTTTTCAGCAGACTTTCAGATATTTGGGTGGCCTTATTTGCAAAATTTTTTAAGTTAAAAGTCAATAGAGATGATAAGAACTCTAAATTTACGTTTTGCCATTTTAGTAGTGTTAGGCCCAAACTTTTCTATAAAAGCCTACCTTTCAATGATAAAAGGTGGACTAAAAATGCTTTTTGGCCTCATGGTCTAAGATTTACCTCGACCTTAACATTTAGAAAGACTATCTAAGAGAATTTATAGGAAAACAATCCAACCCGATCTAGTATCAATCTATAAAACCCTCTCTGAACATCAATTTGAAGATATTTATATCAGCATCGAAATTCATCACTACACGAAGGAGGTCAAAGTTGCTAATAAATGTGCAGCTAATGTAGTCAATAAAGTGCATTTTCACATGGTTAAGGGTGAGAGACTGAAGAACTTGTTGGCCAAAGCTGAAGGTGACATGGACAACGCTAACATAGAGTTAACCCAAGTCCGAGCTAACATAGAGGTAAGGATAAGCCATGCCAACAATGAGTGTATTCTCTAACATTATGAAGAGTTAAAGGTAGCTCGAGAGCAATCTTAATCTTAAGCCATAGAAAAATTCCATATCTTTGATGCGTACAAGGTAGAGATTGAGGAACAAGAAAGCTTTACACTTGTATCGACCCATCTGCAAGTGCATGGTCAATGGGATCTAAAGTGGATATCTCAATCTTAATCTTTCATGGCTACAGGTGGCCCCTCATGCTGAGACTTCTTCCATGACTCTGAAAAACTAGAGGTCTCTCTAGTTGATAGTGAGGAGCTGGTTGAAAAACCTACTAAAGACTTGTCGCAGCCACTAATACCTGTAAAGGCCATTGCTTTAGATGGTTGTTCTCGAGCCCATTAATTTTGACACTACTCTCAAGCCCACCTGAGCCAATGTCAAGGTTGGACTTGAAGCAAATGAAGTCCTTGAATAAGCTTCTAATTTTTTGTTTTATTCTTTTAAATCCCAATGTACAAACTTATTACTTTTGTAATGAAAATTTCTCTTTCTCATATTTGTCTGTATTTCTTATTCCCTTAGGCTTGAACTGACTGGTTAAACAAATGTAACACTCAGAACTTAAAGCATAAAGTAATGGTAACTCCAAGCACAAATCAATGTAGCTAAAACAATATCTTAGAATTGCCAAGTCTCTAATTGTTAGTGGCGCTGAAAATTGGCCTCAATGATGAATTCTCATTAACGTCTTTTTAATGAATTTAAGTGAGCTTCAAGCCCGAATAAGCAATAACCTAAATAGTAAACTTGTAGGATGATTCCTAGTATAGGCTAACTCAACACTTTTTTTGTAACAATTCTACAACAAGATATTTTACTTGTGAGTGGGATGTTAATATTATGGAACATAGTTTTAATATCAAAGGCTCATTCATTAATGTATTGGTAAATAATATATGGATGAATGATAGCATGAAGAAGTTATTTAAAATTATTATATTATATTTTGTTAACAAATAAGTAAAGGTTAGTTTGAATAGATATTGAATATAACTATTGTTAAGGTAGGCTAGTTCTAGTGTTAGGTTACATTATTTTTAGACTAGAAGGAAGCATGATCATTGTATTGAAAGAATTCAATATGAAGATGAACCAACACGGGCTCTCATTTTGCCCAAGCAAATGAGGAAGGAGGATGGGTACCTTTCTGCTTGTTACAATATGATAGAAACTGAGAATGAGCTAGCATATGTTATAAGGGAAGAAAAATAAATATGGGGAAATAAAATAAAAAGAAAATAAAAGATCAAATTATGTGGTGTCTTGTTCCTTGTTTGCATTAATATATAAAGAAATAGATGAGGAAATAGGTCATTTAAAATCGTATGTTAAATCAAACCTTAATAGTTGAAAATTAATACATCAAATTTGATCTATCAACATGGTTTAATTTAGACATTGAATCAAATAATTGTAAAAAATTAAGAATATCTTCATTGATGTAATGCCTAAAAAATGACTTAAATAAGTTTTATAGCTTCAAGTTAATCATTCAATTTTGAATTTTAACTTACAAGCTATTTTCTTAATGAATTTTTGAAATTTTGGACAATACAAAATGTATCTTATTATCACATTTTTTTAAGTCAAAATATAATAATTTTAATAAAAAACTAAAAATAATTAAAATAAGTATAATATTTTTAATCAATTATTATACTATCTAAATTTGTGATAAACATTAGCTTATATTTTTATTTTAAATTCAAGACATTTTAAAATAAATTATGATTAATTTTAATCATACCATATATTACATCAAACACATCATAAATGTAATTTCAATCTAATGCAATGTAATTCAATTTAATTTAATTTTATAAAATAATCTAATCCTATCTCGTATATCGAAGGAAGCCAAAAAGAATAAAACTAATGCATCATGATAGCGAACTTATCAAAGTTGAGGACACCATCACCGTTTAGTTCAATGGTATAGATCATAGCCTTGCAATCATCAAGGGACTTAAACTCGCCTAACCGACAAAGAATCCTCTTTAAAATGGCCAATGTTATGCATTTGTCACCCTTGATCGTGTACATCTCAAGGACTTCCTTCAGTTTCGCAATCTCTATCCTCTTGGTTGTTGTCTTGGCCTTCCATAAGCTTTTAAAATTAGTCAAAGTCCAACAGACTATCTCCATCGAAATTGGATAATTTGATTACCCTTTCTGCCTCTTGTTGAAAAAGCTCGACTCTTAACGTTGTCACACATCTTTGCAGCTCTATCACGAATATCTTCATATCTCCATTCTCATCAAAGTAATTGAACACCATTTATAGCTCATCGTTGTTGTTGTTGTTGTTGATGATATGGGTGCAATTATGTCTTGCATCTTAGAACCTAACCGTAAAAGGAAAAGAATGCTCATTTGTCTTTTTTTGGGAGATAGTTTTTAGCATAATCTCCAAAAATGTGATTCCTTCATCATCTAGGAGCCTATGATGGATTAATCTCTAATACAAATGATTTTGATTATAGTGATTGATTGTATATCAATTTTTTTTTTTTTAAAAAGTATCTAGTATTTGAGAGTGGCTTTCGACTTGAAATTAAATGGTTATAAAGCAAAGATCGGGGGAGGGAGTATTAAAGTTTAAGTACTCCCGCAACGAAGAGGAAAAGGTTTCTAAAAGGATATGAGAGGAAAAAGTCTCTAGGAGGATAGAAGTGAAAAAAACTTTGAGGTGGGTTTTGTTATGAAAGAGAAAATGAACACAGTATTAAAGTGGCCTAAAGGTTAGTACTAAAGAAAAGACAGTGGGATCTAGCCAAATATTTTGATGCTTGAGAAACTTGAGATAGGATTTTGAAAATTTATTTGTATCTTAATTTCTTATTTTGATTTCAAACATTGTTGAATTAATTTTATTTATTTAAAAATTTTATAAAAATTTTATATAATTTTTTTGAAGATAATTATCATTTTTGTAGTTATCATTAAAAATAATGATTTTAAATAATGTTTATTAAAAATAAAAAATAAAACGATTAAAATAAAAAAATTCATTTATTTGTTTTTCAAATAAAATTTTTTCATCTGTTTTATTTTTTAAAAAAATAAAAATGATGATTAAATTCACTAACCGATAAGAAAGAGCATCCCGACCCGGCCCACACCGTTTACATCCCCAACTAATCCTCACCATTCTAAACTTGTAGAACACGTGTTCATGACCGGATTCCACCTACCATCAATCCCACATTTTATTCCTTATCATTATTATATTGCGGGTGATGATATCATGGCCACAAAATGCAAGAAAATTCCATGAAGAGAAAAAAGAAAAGGACAAGAAATTCGAGGAAATTAACTGGAAAGCAGGGTGGAGCGCCCCGTCTTCACTCACACTAGTAGCTTTAAGGGAAGGAAATGTCCATAAATTGCCTGAGGACTGTAACCGCTCCCGTTCATCTAGTAGTATCTACAAAACCCAAGTTCACAACTAAACGCTTTGTTTCTTTCTGGTACAAAACTTCCTCTCCCTCTTCTTCTTCTTCTATTGTAGTAAGACTACTCTCCTCAATGTCATACGAGAAGGAGCTCGCTGCCGCCAAGAAAGCTGCCTCTCTTGCTGCTCGCCTCTGCCAGGTAACTTTCTCTCTCTACTTGTGTATGCTTTATTCTTTTGTGCTTCTGTGGTGAACTTATGGCTCTAATTCGTTAATTTCATGAATATTCTAATTTTCACAAAGGTTCTCTTTGTTTCCTTGTATTGCTTGCATGTGAAGTGACCGATTCATTTGATTCTCGTTGTTTCAAAACTCTTTTGGCATGCTACTAATTGCTTTCTTAACTGAATCTTTTTGCTAATATTGGCAATTTGTTCGTGTAACTGGGATCAGGCCAGTTAAAATGACAATTCAAATATGCAGTTTTGCTCTTGACTACTTCGGTCCAAATGAACTTGTGAGCTAAAATCTGCTTAGTTTGTGTTCAGTATTTGTTCTGGTTCATATAGTGTTACACATGTAGCTTTGATACCACTACATTGCCATTATAGTGCATTGGACTACTAGTTTGTCATTATAGTGTATGGGCAGTGACAGTCTTGCTTTGTTGACTTTTCTTTTTAAATTAGGGAATTATGATTTCAGTTTAATCTTCCATGTGGGAGAATTATCCATTTTTATATTCATATACTGGTTATTTACAAGTTATCTCTGTATTTTAAGGTTAACCTTAAGGTGTCTCTCATTTTTTTCTCAAAGAAAAGCACTCTGAAGTATTCTGACTATAGTGTGATCCCAAATCGATATTTTCTGCAGATCTTTCTGTAAAGCTCTATGTGAATATTTGAATTAGAATGTAATAGTCATGTTTCCAATTTGAAATTACGTGAAAGTACAGGCCGTAATTGATCTTGATTCTAAATATGGGCTGCAGGTTAAGAATGACCCTAAAGTACATGCATATATATATACATTAAACCTTTTATTTTGTTTCTAGATATAGGTGTTTCTTTGCTTTGGTCATGAAAAGAAAAAAATTCAGCATGGAAGATGTTAATATGTATATGCTACATAGATGTTTTTATTTGAGTTCCAATAATAAATCCAGTTTCATTTTGTTCTGGTGGTTAGTTGTTCATTGATGTACTTATTTAATGTCAACATTGTAAGTTCTTCATTTCTTTTCCTAATCATGTGAGCAGAATCAACTAAAGGAGAGGTTGTATAATAAGTTTTTCTTTCGGTTTCACATGTATTCCCATCTAATTGCTCTTGCTTTCCCCGTCTCCACCCCCCCCCCCCCCCCCCCCCCCCCCTTTTTTTTTTGAGTGATTAATCAATCTTGGCTTTATGCTTTGTTGAGTATGTCAGTCAAAATTAAGCTTATTATGCATATTTGGTCTGTGATCTTCTCTATTTTAAACTATTTCAGGTTTGTTTATTATTTTTCTTTCTTATACACTCCAGAAAGTACAAAAGGTTCTGTTGCAATCTGATGTCCAGACAAAATCAGATAGAAGTCCTGTAACAGTGGCTGATTATGGTTTGTCGCTAAACTTTCCTCATTAGACAGTTCCATTATATGTGATCTCGTATATTCTTTTTCTTGATGTTATGATTTACCAAATAAGCATCCTGGTAGAGAAAGTATGCTGTTGATTCATATTATCTTCGTTTAGAAGTTACTTTCTGGTCAACGGTGTCTTGTCTTCTTTGAGGCCATCTCATTTTTTATATGTGCATCAACTCTGCTTCTGAGTATATATCATGAAGAAAGATTGGTAGAAACACATATTTTTATCTTCTTTAAAATTCATGTCCTTAAATTTTGAGAAAATTGCATTCCTACTATAGGATAAGCTGTGGTATTACCCCGGTTCCTTTGTATACATACTACACTGGTGCTTATGGTACCAGTTTGTTTGTATGATTCTCCATCTTGATGCCCGGAGGTTTCCTCTTATTGAAGTCCCATTTTATGAAAACAAACTACTTTTATACAGTTTTTATTATTTATTTTTAAAGATTATATAAATTTGGTGAAAGGTACTTTAGAGATCACTTTGAAGGAAGAAAATCTTTATCTTTTATGGGAAAGGCATATAGGAAGGCCTGATGTCATTTATGGATTTCAGACAAAAATCTTCTCATGCATGTTTTCTTTTAGTTTTGAAAATTTCATCTTTTGATGGATATCCTTGGTTCAATTAATAAATCTTGTCAACTTTTGACTCTTTCGTTTGAATTTGCTCTAAATTCTTGTTCCCTGATAGTAGGGCTTGGGAGTTGGGACTCGCCACATTTCCAAATGAATCTGCTGCAACTTTTTGTCCCCATGGTAGAATTGCCTTCAATAGTTCCTGACATACTAATCAACAAAATGTAAAAGAAATAAGTTGGAGGTAGTGAAATGCGTCTATCTTATTTACTGATGACATTTTGATTTTTCTTAGATGAGAATCATCTTTGATCTTTTTAATTTCAGATGTCAGTAGTTCTTTTCTGAAATTGATTATACAAACAAAACTTTGTTGTGTTGGATATTTGTCAAGGGCACTGCTAATTTGATTACCAGCCAGAAGTTTGGACGCAAATGAGTTCAAACATTGCAAATATAAGAAAGTAAGGATTGGAATGAATTTGTAGTAAGGCAGTTCATTAACTAAAGTAAGTTGCAAAATGAACAACTTTTATTGCCAGTATCACTCCTTTAATATTCCATAAACTCATTGTGTGCTTAAGGAATTATGTGAGTCACTTTATTTTTCCCCCTTATTCCACATGTCAAAAGAAGACTTCAGTTAATCTTAAAACTTCTTCTCACTTCTTTTATGTAATCCTTCATCAACCTACACTTTATTAGTGAATATCTATAGTTAGGTCTTATTGACTATACAGTTTATCTGCGGTGCCAATAAATTTACTACATATATACATATTATAAGGTAATAATTTTTGTTGTTGTTGACTTTAGTGCTTGAGGAGGAATCTTGGGCTGAATACAAGTGAAAATGTGCTGACTACTGTTGTGTTGTCATAATATATTCATTATTTTGTGATTCTCAGGCTCACAAGCACTAGTTAGCTTTGTCCTGGAGAGGGAACTTCAATTCGAACCACTCTCTTTAGTGGCTGAGGAGGTAAATATGTAAACTTTATAAGTTTCTATAGACATGCAGAAGCAGTGAGTTCTTGCCCCAAACCTCCCCATCAGTTAAGAAAGAAGTTAAAATTCAGATTTATAGATATATATTTTAAAAATCTCTGCAGGATTCAGGTGATCTTCGTAAGGAGGATGCTCAGGATGTTCTAGACCGCATTACAAAACTTGTCAATGATACATTAGCTAGCGATGGATCATACAGCAATTCTACTTTATCCACAGAAGATGTGCTCAGGGCCATTGATAGTGGCAAATCTGAGGGTGGTCCCCATGGTAAACATTGGGTTTTGGATCCCATAGATGGTACTAAAGGGTGAGATATGAACCTTACTTTGTGTTATTGTGCTTTAGTGGTATTATTCATTGTCTTCTTGCAACACAATGCACTTAGTTGAGTGAGATTGAAGATGTTTCTTTTTTCTCTACATTTATGCCACTGGGCTTAGTAAGTAAGACATGAGAATCTAGTACAGCTTATGCAATTTCCAGTGCAAATTTGTTATTATAGATGTGAAATGTTTGAGTACAAATGAAAGATTATTCAACCATAAAGGACAAAATAAGATTTAATTATTCTGACATGTTTTCAAAATATATGATTTTCTTTTTGGTAGATGATATGAAGTTCTGTCAGTAGATTGATATTAATTTATTTCCTAGTGTTACTATCACATTAATGTGGTAGTATTTGTTCAAATTTGCTAAGGTTTAATCTTTTCTTTTTGAATGCTACCCAAGCTCTTTATCGCTTTCTGCAATTAGGGTCCTCTTTTTCTTCATCCAAATTGACCTTTCTTGTTTTCCTCTAGCTTCTTCCATATAATTCACATCTTATGTGGTTGTGTGCTGTCATTGTCGGAGCACTAACCATATTGTCTCATAGTAAATAGAACTTGTACTCTTAAGAAGTCTTAGACGCCGGAGTTCAGTTTACAATAAGAACTTAAAGTTAAGCACATTTGCTGGAGTTATTAAAAAGTCAATGATGGAGCTCCATAGTTATGAAAATTGCCACTTTGTGCAATAAGTTCTGTTAGTACGTAGGATGTCATAACTCCTACTTTTGGTGGCGGGCAATAGAGAACCAATATGCATTGTTACATGCTACTAGAACTAGGCTTTTTGTCTTTTTGGAGGAGGACCTGACCATTGGTAGTGTCTCGATCCTGATTCTTTTAACTTTTAGAGCTTTGTGGGTTACATGAATGAGGTTTATTCATACAGTTAATGATTTGACTGCTCATTAAAGAAATTCATGAGAAAGGAAGCTTATTGGTTTAACTAGCTATTGTGGTCCTGCTTTCAAAAGGTTGGTTCTTTATATAGAGTATGGCTTCTTCAGACTGGTCCTCAGCTAGATCACCTTTCTTTGTCTTCGTCGTGTATCTCTAAGCTCTTGCTGAGACTACCATACATGTTACTGACAGTAAAATGATAAACTTCTATCATTTCTTGTTTCTTTCTTCCTCTTTCTAATTAAATATTTTGTGTGCATAATATTTAATTTTATGTTATTATGGGCTCAGCCAAGTCACTAGCTTATGCTTATGAGATTAATCCATAGGTTTCTGAGGGGAGATCAATATGCGGTAGCATTAGCGTTACTTGATGAAGGAAAAGTTGTGTTGGGTGTCCTGGCATGTCCAAATCTTCCTTTAGCATCCATTGCTGAGAATCACCAAGACTCTTCACATAATGAAGTCGGTTGCCTTTTCTTTGCTAAAGTTGGTTCTGGAACTCATATGCAGCTTCTGGATGGTGCTTCACCAGTTAAGGTGCTTATTTTTTATTGTTATTTCTAGTGGTACTTTTCCCACCTACATGGACAGTTCTCATATATTCTTGATGTCATTCAGGTGCAAGTCACTGCTATTGAAAATCCCGAAGAAGCATCTTTCTTTGAGTCATACGAAAAAGCGCATTCCATGCATGACTTATCTAGTTCCATTGCAAAAGTACTTTATCTCTCTCTCTCTCTATGTGTGTGTGTGTGTGTGTGTGTGTGTACATGTACATGTATTATATTTATACAGGTACATATATGTACCTATATGTGTGAATGTATTAAACATTATGGATGTTATCACCTCTTTTCTTTTCATATTCTTAGCAAAAGCACTGATTACTTGACAGAAACTTGGTGTCAAAGCACCACCAGTTAGGATTGATAGCCAGGCAAAGTATGGGGCTTTGTCCAGAGGAGATGGAGCCATATATCTGCGATTCCCTTATAAGGGATACCGTGAGAAAATATGGGATCATGCTGCTGGTGCAATTGTTGTAACTGGTATGAAAAGCGTCCTTGCCTGCCATTTTATCTGTTCCTTTTCTCAAGTTAATGTTAAGGTGTGCATCCAATGGTTTATAACCTGTTTGGTATCGGGCTAAAACATGGATAGCATAGGAGTTAAACCACTGAGGGTCAGGTTTGCGAATTTGGGTTTGAATCAATTTGGGACAGAAACGGTTTAGAACTTAGATTTTTTGTCATCATGCAGTAAACTAGAGATTATTAAATGAGAGTAATAAGTTCATTGAGGAAGAACTCATGATAGATTGTCAGAGTTGGAGATCAAATAGCTTTGTAATATCAAGTAACATACAGAAAGTGCCAGCCAGATGAACGGGTACTATCATGAACATAATTATGCATAGATGCACAAATCTGCTGTTAATTTTGCAGTGGATATGGGAGTAGATTAAGGATATATGTGTTTGATATTAGCTTCGTCACGTGTTTTCTTTCTGGTGAATTGCTTTATGCCAGTTGGACAAAATGACACCTCTAATTTTATGATTGTGATCATTTTGCAATGCTTCTATGGGTAGGTTTGAGAAAATCTTTTTCATTTCATGGTTTGGCAAATCCTTACTATCTGTAGTATGTTTTGATGTTAATGTTTTGGTTCCTGAAATCATAGCATGTATCCTGCTTATATTTCACAAAAGTTTGTCAATAAACTTGTGCAGAAGCTGGGGGTGTTGTCACAGACGCAGCTGGGAACCCTTTGGATTTTTCGAAAGGGAAGTATCTTGAGCTTGAGACGGGCATTATTGTTACCAACCAAAAGCTGATGCCTTCACTCTTGCAGGCAGTTAGAGAATCCATGCAGGAGAAAGCTTCATCTTTGTGATTCTTTCTTGGAGTCGTGATCTTGTGATGGCCTTATTTTTCAAAATGGGCAATTTCATCTTTATGGAGTTAGTATGAACACTCTTGATTTTATTCCATGTGAATTGAAAGCTCTGCAGGTCTCAGGGATCTGTAAGGCATAAGCTTCTTAGTGACTGTCTATTGCTGAAACTTAGTCTCATTCTTCTTTGAATCAAAATAGAATCATAAAAGTTCATAATTGGTGTGCCATCTTTTGTTAGCTGCACCTCTCCCCTTTTAGAATAAATCTTAAAGTCTTGCAAATTGCTTTAATCAATTTTATATTTCAGCTCAACTGCACTGTTTTGGTGGAAGCCACATACCTAATCAAATAGGAATTAGATTATGTTAATATGGATTGCAAGATCCTATCACCTATTATCAGCTTTAAACAAACTGGCCCCCAGCTCTGATTCACACAGCACC
Source organism: Moringa oleifera (assembly GCA_021397835.1). NCBI lineage: Eukaryota > Viridiplantae > Streptophyta > Magnoliopsida > Brassicales > Moringaceae > Moringa > Moringa oleifera. Next base: position 302,702 of record JAJFZO010000447.1, read on the forward strand.
CTGAACATGAGCTTCAAACACTTCATCTACAACTCAAATCTCCTTTAAGGCCAAACTTCACAGGGACTTTGATTACAAAAATTTCATGTACTTGTCTATTACTAGCGGAAAACTGTGCTTTCACCAAAAAGGATCAAGTACAAGATAGTGATCAAATTATTAGTGAAAATAAGTGTTAACATGAGGTTATGTACATTTGACAGAGAGTAATTATGACAATCCATGTGGGTTTTATCTAAATAATTGCAAGATAGATCACAGGTTGAAGCTTTTATGAAAAGCATTTCATGTACACATAAACACGCGATTTGATATATCTAAAGAGGAACATCTGGAGGGTAATCTTGTGGGTGTTTTTTCACGATTTCTCCAAGTAACATCTCTTGTTCATGGAGGTTGGCTGGAAGAACATCATATACATCAGTGAACAGGTGTTGTAACGAAGGTTTCTCTGCTTCCTCTGCTACTTGAATTGCCTGTACTAACTGTTACAAGAAGTATAATAAGTAACAGATAGTTAAAGATTCGACAGAAAAAAAGCAGCGATGGGGAAACTACACAACTAGTAACATCTTTTGCAGTACTTTTAGCTAGTAAAGCACATCAATCTTCATATATACTGTGATTCTTGCAAATATGGAATGCAGTAGACTGTATAAATTGCAAATATCAAATTTCTAACATTTAGTATTTATCAAATGATTCATTTCTCCAATTCTCCCTAATTCTAAAGTTCAGACAATTAATAAAATTATCATTTCTAGAACAGATGTGCTTGCATAATCCTAGGAGCTACAAATTTAGTACTTCCTGTCAATTAATAAAGTGGAACATAGCCAGTAGAATGATCCAATGAGATTATCTTATTTCAAATTTTGATAAATAAATAAATAAAAAAGAAAACAGTTTCTTCATGAAAAGCAAGTACTGCTTCAATTTTCCGATCTCCTAAATGGTCATTCTCACACAGCGTGGTTCCTGCTTCTTTCAGGCACCTCTTCAACAGTAGGGTTGCTATAACTTACTATGATAAACTTAGGAACCAGACAAAATACTTCTATGCTTAATACGAACATGAATTCTATTCTCTTTTGTTTTCCTTTTCACTCTCTCACAGTCAATCTAAATGCAACAAAAAATTATTACCTGCTTCCTCACGCTGCTTCTGAGCTCTGACTCTGCCTCACTATTCCACCACCCTTGTCTTTCAATCCACTTTCTAAATCTGGTTACAGGGTCTCTTGCTACCTTCCACCATTCTATCTCATTTACTGGACGGTACTTTGTGGAATCATCTGATGTTGAATGGTGTCCCACTCTATATGTCAGGGCCTGACGATGACAAAGATGAAAGCAAATATAAAGGCATTACTCATTTGGGCTTCAGCATTGTGCCTCTCCTCCTACTCCAAATGTTAATGAAACTAATTAATACCTCAATTAAGATAGGCCTAAGTTCACCAATTGCCATTTCTCGCGCGGCATGAACAGCACTATACATGGCAAGAGTATCATTTCCATCTACGCGGATACTTTGGACACCATATGCTCGGCCTCTAACAACCACGCCATCACCTGCAATTCGATATAGTAGCATAATGAATATAGAAAGACTCACAAAATATGATAATGCGGATGAACAAGGAAAGATTACTTCGAAACTGATCTGATGTAGGAGTACTAATGGCCCATCCATTGTTGCGACAGATGAATATAACTGGAGCTTCTGTAACGGCTGCGAAATTTAAACCAGCATGGAAATCTCCCTAACATTACACATTTGTTAGTTAACGAATGACAAAAGGCCGGTTGAGATTAAGAGGTGCCAGCAAATGGAAATAAATCATTCTCGCATTTAGGAGCCCCTATGAAAGCAGTTCTCTGATCTTTGATCCTAGAACATAGTTGCTGCGAAAACAACAAATTTGATCCTTAAAAAGGAGAACATAACAAAAAATAAAATAAAATGATATAAACATTTTATAAAAAAATTAAAAGAAAAAGTACTGAAGGATGTTTATCTTTTGCATACAAACCCATAGTTGTCTAGTAGTGAAGCTACGAGACTGTTTCAAGTAACGCAAGACAAAATTTCCAAAACTTATAAGTGATTTTTCAGTTTCCTTTCAGCATCTAACACATCATTTGCCTCAGCAAAGAGAAGAGGATTTTAAGTTGCCATATTTACCTCACTTGTGCCACCATCACCGAAGAAAGTGACTGCACAAGCATTCTTTCTATCCATCTTCAAAGAGTATGCAGCACCGACAGCATGGGGAATTTGTGTACTGGGAAACAGGAAATATTTGTCACCATGATTACAAGATTCATAATCAAGGACTCAGCAAAGTTCTTTATGGGACAATCCAACAGAGACAAGGTCCATATCTTACGCAATAGTTGATGATACAGTAAAGTAATTATGCTTGTTAGATCCATAATGGATAGGCATCTGCCTTCCTTTGCCATAATCAGCTTTGTTTCCAAACAATTGATTTGTGAATTCTTGCAGTGTGAAACCACGCCATAGTAGAACTCCAGGCTCCCTGTACTGGAGATGAAATAATCTAGCATATATTTCATTGTGCCTCATGGAAATAATTACAAATGATAAATAAGTTGAGGATAGGACCCAGAAAGTTGCAAGAAATGGGTCCACAGATCAACTTTGGACTAAGTATAGAGAGGTTCAGACTCAACGTGCAAAGAATAATCATACTCGCATATTTTTATCATAAAACTTGAAATGATCATTCAGATTCACAAAGTACTTATAGATGCTTCAAGCTCTATATGATTGCTCCTATATTCTGCTCAAAAGGTTATTATGAGATGCATATTTTTGTGGCATGTGCTAGTAACCTGAGGGAAGACGAGGTCATCAGCAGCGAGTGCTGCAGCAGAAGCAACATTGATGGCCTCTTCTCCAACAGTGGTTGCATAGAAGGAAATTCTTCCTTGCCTCTGTGCTTCATAGAAGATTGTGTCCATTGTTTGAAGTGTAACCATGTCACAGTACATTTTTACAGCAACTTCTTTGCTGACCTATTTAAAGGAATAGCCCCATCAGATCCTCTGTTGTACTTACAGTTGGGAGGAAATAAAATTAGAAAGCACGTTTCCACACTTCATTCCACAGGGAGAGGTGAGGTGAAATTACTTTTACAAAGTTGCTGTGTTTAATCAGCTGACCATCGTCATCAAGAACACGGTAGCATGGCACACGCTCCTTAGCAGATTCAGATATGAAACTCATTTCAGGTGTGAACAAAACCTTTCCTCCTGGAAAATCCAAGACCTACCATAATACATGCATTCATCTTCAATTAGTAGAATTTATTAAAAATTATATTGCAAGTATGTAACATATCGGAGCCCCAACTAGACATTTGAAAATACTCAAGAAGAGTAACAGAAAACTGATGCCTAAATTGTTATAGATTATTCTGAAAAGAAATTGAAGCACATCAACTAGCACCCTTTTAAATGTCTTGCCAGTGATGTTGGTAGCTGTCCAAACTCATTTTAATTATATTGCTCCTGGGAAAAAGAAATCCTGGCAAAAAGAAAAAAGGACATCCCAGGACAAGTTACTCGCTTTATCAGGAAGTTATAGGATATCTCAGTGATCATTAGTTTAAGCTAATCATCATAACAACTACCGTCTTTGGATTGTCCTGAAACCAGTGAAGTCAGATGAACTTCTGAAGGAAAATGTGTTTTCTCCATTTCTGTTCAGAGCAGACACAACAATTTACTAAATATTCTGTCATATGTACAACTACCAAAATCCTTTTCTAGTCCCATGAACTTATCACGAAGCCATAAGGCTATTAAAGTTGCAGAACTCAAGTAAAATTCCTAATATCCTAGTTCTATCTATCCCTCTATATTTGTTTATAGCATCCAATTTTCCCGAGCTACTCAACATCCGGTATCAAGTACCAAAGTTTCAAAAGAATTTAATAGACCCGCACAAGATCATCATTAAAACTGAAAAAAATCATTTTGAGGCTGTATATCATTATCTTGATCAAAGAATTGAAAGCAGTGTTTCTTCAACCCCACTTCTATAAGAACAAGCACCTTCTACAGGTAATACAGTTTGCAACAAAGTGAAGCCGAAGGATATTTATAACATACATTATGCAATTAACCAACCTAATTGGTACTGTATATTATCTAATTTAAAAGTACATATTAAATAAAAGTATTAAATTAAATCTACATTTAGTAAATAACACCAAAAATCATAAACAAATAGATAACTTGAAGATGTTTACAAATAACATTAAAAATCATAAATGATGTATGACAAATATACAATTTGTCCAACACAGGTACAACCAATGTGAGTTAAAATCCAAATCAACTTGATTAATAGGTCACTTGATTCCTGGAAGTTCATGTCAAGGTTTGATAAAGCTGAACAAACAAGCGGACTAGATTCAGAAACGAACATAAAGCTTAAAGAACAAGATTCAGCAGGCAGATGAAACAACAGCAAGAATAGGCATGCCTGCCCTGGAGCTATGATGCTGATGCCCATTTTTCTTTGGAAGCTGTGCAAGTGTGTCATTTCTGCTGTTCTAAACACTGAGAGTTGAGTGCATAGAGAACAGTTCAGTTTATCAGTCCCGCTATAAATCCCCGAACCCCTAGATTACTAATAAGCTCCTACTCTCTTTTGACATGCCATGGTTTTCATTTCTCAGCATTTTAAAGTCCTGATTCAAAATTTCAACACGTTCAAAGGAAACAAACACATTTCATCGCTAAGGAAAAAAGATAGCAATTGAACATATCCAAAAATAAATAGAAGCAGGAGAAGCAAAATGCAAAAGCAAACAAGTTTTTGCACTACCATCTGCTGATCAGTTCATAAAATAATATGTTCAAAAACACATCCAAGGCTTATGTACCTGATTGTCATTAACATTGTAAGCAGAATCCAACTGCTTCTCAGCCTTTGTGGACTCAAAACGGTGACTTGACAAATGGATTGTTGTTCTACGCAAAATTGCCACTGGGTTTCCATAATCTCGATAAAATGGAGCTGTTAACAGAGCCTTGTGATAATGTTGCACACAAGACCCTTGCTTGATCGCGCTAAGTAAACTCACCCTGGATTTTAGTTTATTGACAAAGTTTCTTGACGATTTCACACAAAGAGCCATTGAAAGAGACCAGAAAACTTAGAACGATGCTGCTATCGTGAATTCAGTCAAGAATGAAAGATGAGGCTGGAAAATGAAAATGGTTTTGAAGAGAGAGAGAGAAAGAGAGAGCTATTAGTCCAGTCCTTGTTATGCTAGTTCTACCTGTTCTTGCGAAAGCGCTTTTGCAGGGTTGCTCGTTTGGTTGTTATCTCAAGATGACAGATGGGTGAATATGCTGCACGTGACCAGGTGAACCTAATTTAGTGTTTATTTTGTATTTTGAGTTAATATTATTTAAACTTAAATTTTTTTTATTTTTATTAAATTTAAATTTTAACAACATTTTAAAATAAATTTTAATTTATCAATTTAAATCAAATTAAATTTTATATAAAAATTTTATAAATTAAAAAATTTATAATAAATTATGATCTAAATTTTTTATAAATGTAAAAAAATATTTAAACATGATCATAAAAAAATAAAAATTTTTAATATTTAGAAAATTTATCCTAATTTAAGTGTTTATTTTGTATTTTGAGTTAATATTATTTAAAATTTAATTTTTTTATTTTTACTAAATTTTAATTTTAACAATGTTTTTAAATAAATTTTAATTTATCAATTTAAATTAAATTAAATGTTATTTAAAAATTTTATAAATTAAAAAATTTATAATAAATTACAATTTAAATTTTTTTATAAATGAAAAAAATATTTAAACATGATCATAAAAAATAAAAATTTGTAATATTAAAATATTTATTGAAAAAATTTGTATTATTAAAAAAATAAAATTTTTTATGAAAAATAATTTGTTAGTTGAAAATTATTTAAATTTAAAAGATAAAATCAAATTAAAGTTTAAAATCTATTTAAGATTATTTTTAAATTTTAATAATCAAAATATTATTAATTATTTATAATTATTGTTATTAAGATTTAATTCAAATAAAACAAATAAAAATTTATTTAAAAATATTTTAAAAATTATACTTTGGTTGAAAAAAAAATAAAATTCAAATTTAAAAATACATTTATGTTTTTGTTTTTCTTAATAATTTATTTTTTAAAGAATTTTTATTAATAGTGAATATGATATATTTAATTTAACATAAAATAATGCGCCAATTATCTTTTTGAAGACATATTATATTACAAAATCTGATAAATTAAAAATTGTAAAGTATCACTAATTTCATGGGTCCCATGCGATCATAATTAAAAAGAAAATTTTTTTAACTTTCTGATTATCTTATGAAAAAGAATAAATAACTTTTAATCAAAAAGAATAAATAAATTAAAAAGATGGATGATGGGAATGACTGAAAGAGAGACCTGTGCCACTTTCTGTTTTATTATTATTATTATTATTATTTCAATGTTAAAACATTTTTTTAAAAAAATATTATATTATTTAATCAAACAAATTCTATTTTTTTTTTAATTTTAATTTTTATTGATTGTTTTTATTAATATTATTATAGATGAGAAATTTTGTATTTATATGATAGTGGAGGTCCCACGCACTGTCAGAACATCCCATCTGCTCCGATTTGTCTTGGTGTTCGCCGTTGGATTCGTAATTTTTCTTTTTTAATTATATAAAAAATTATACTTTCCTTTTAATTTACACATTAATTTTAATTTTAATTTAGGTTTTCAACATTTTTTTCTTTTCACCTGTGGTTTATATATTTTAATTTTTTAAGCGTTAATAAATAAAAAATAAATTAATTTTAAAAAACTAAAAAAAACGAAATTCCAATCAGTTTCTTTTTTTAATTCATTTTTCCTTTTTCCAAAAGAAAAAAAACTTTTGTTTTCCTCCTCTCTTAACAATCAATTAGCATTTTTTTCTTTCCAATTTCCTTTTCAGTTTTTTATTTTTTTATTTTTTAATTCATGTTACAGTACATAGGAATGACCATCTTTTCATTTAATGAAATTACATTTCAATTTAATTTTTTTAATTATTTAAGATGAAATTTGAATCAAATCAAATTAAAAGTTCACACCCAAAATAAAAACAAGCCAAAGCACAGAATTTAAATTTAGGGGGAAAGAAAAGTACAACTTCTTTTTTTCTTCATCCAAAGTATTTTTCAGTAATAGCTTACACATAAATTCAAAATGGCAATTCCCATAATTTTATTTAAAGAATATCTTAATACCCTTTTTATGGTTTGGTTTATCTCACACTATTTTTTTTTTGATATTTTTTTTTTGATTTTTATAAAAAAATTAAATTATACATTTGATTTAACAATAATTTTAAAGTTAACTTAAGATTCAATTGAATCATATCAAAACAATAAAAGTAATTTTGAACCGTTTTGAATTATAAATTCACTTTTTAACTTAATGTTAAATATAGGGGTTTCATTGTGATTTTCTCTTCTTCTTCTTCTTTTTTTTTTTTTTTTCATATAAAGGAGAGGAACAATGAAAAATAAGTTGTGGGTTCACTTGTCTACATAATTAAAAGTAGGATAACTATATATGTAAAAATTTTTGAATTATGCTCATTTTTTTTTTAAAATTTGAACTTTAAATTTAATTTAATTCAATTTTACAGTCAATTTTTTATTTGATTTAGTTTATATTCTGTTAAAAAATTAAAAAATAAAAAACAATTAAATTAGAGATTTAGGATAACAAATTTTGACTTAAAATTTTGTATAGATGAAAAAAATTTAAATTATTATAATAAAAAATTTATAATTTCTTAAATATTAAAATTTTTTTATATTATAAAAATCATAAAAATAACTTGTAAGTTCAAAAATTTTTCAAAATTGAGTTATTAATTTAAAATGGAGCATACAATCAATTTGAGTCATTTTTATAGTATTTCAACTATTAAAATATCATTAATTTTTTATAGTTAATTTAAACCTAGATTCAATTTAAATCAAATTAATTTTTTTGAATCAAAATCGGACTAAATTAAATTTTAGAGTTCAAATTAAAAAGCACACCAAATTGAATGTTATATATATATATATATATATATATATATATATATACACACACACCCTTAAAAGTAAAGTTGTATACTTGAAAAATATTGATTTACTCTCATTTACATCTAAATTAGGAAGGAATTAAAGTTGGATGGACTTTACAAAAATCATGAACGAAAAATGTTCATCAACTTTGAATGCAAGATAGAAAAATTTTTATATCATAATGAAACAAGATAATGCATTCAATTATTTTGTTCAAATTTCATCTCCTTTAAAAAAAAAAAATCTCATTTCATTTATCATTTACTATTCATTATACATGCATCTTTACTAACTTTATGATAAAAGTGAACCATTGAATGCTTTCAAATTTTAAAATTAAAATCATCAAAATAAGATCACAGAGGTGGAATTTTATGGCAAGTATACGGAATCAAGATAAAAACCTAATCATTTGCTAGGTTTCTATAAGAATTTAGTGTTCACATTCAATATACAATGTATGGCATATAAGGGCAAAATTGTGTAGTTGAAAGAAAAAGCCAACATATGAAAAAATAGAAAAGTATGATTAGTAATTTCAGTTTTTATTATGCCTTTTGAGCCAGATCAAAAGGTTAAAAACCCATTTTAATTTGTACAAATACAAGATTGTTAAGCAAATAATAGGATGTACAATTCATGAGAGGTGAACTCTAAACACACTTTGAAATCCTATAAAGAAAATTAATTGTTGTGAAATTAAAGAACAAGATATAAAAAGAAAAACAGATAAATGTTTTTTTTTTATTACTTGATTATAATACATCATTAACTAATGATTGTAAAGGCTTTTAAGTAATTATATTTTAATAAAATTAAACTACTCTAAGAATAACTTATCATGACTTAAAAAATAAGTGTAAAAGATAAAGGCTAATATATTTTAACTAAAGATAATTATAAATATAATATAATCTAAAATTTTGTTGCAAACTGACGATGTGATTATAAGAAACATTGATAGTTTGTTAAATAAAAAAGAGAAATGCGAAATCAAATGGGACTTTGTAAACAAATCAACAATCTACATGGAGAATGAAACCTATAGGCAACATGATGGAGTCAATCTCATAGTGATATCTGATGATATGATAATCAATCTCAATATACTTAGTCCGTTCATAAAATACTAAATTTCGCATAATTTGAATAGCCCCCTTATTATCAAAATACATGTATTAAGAAAGGAAGACTTTATTTTTTTTGCAAGTAATCCATACAATTGAACTATCTCATAAGTTTTAAAAGTCATAATACGATACTTCGTCTCTATGGAAGATTTAGAAACAACGTCTTGTTTCTTTGTTTTCTAAGAAATAAGAAAGTCTCATAGGAAAATACAAAATCCAATAGTAGTTGTATGATTCGTAGAATCATTAGCCTAAAAAATATTAGAGTTCACGCATAACTCTAATGAAAAGGTAAAGAAAGTAGAAGAATCTGAAATTGAGTACTTCAAGGATACCTCAAAATATGAAGAATAACAACCTAATAAACTGTAGTAGGTGAGACAACAAACTGACTTACTGTATAAACCATATATATAATATCTAGATAGGTGATTGTGAGATGAACTATGCTACCTACAGTAATATAATATAACTAGGATCCGAAAAAGGAAGATTGTCAGAAGAAAAAATAGTGGCATTAAGTTTAAAAGGAGTACCAATGATCTTATTATTAGTAAGTCTAACACGCTAAAAAAATATCAGATATGTATTAGTCTAAGTGAGAAGATAACCTTCTAGAGCGTAAGCAACTTCAGTACCAAAAAATAACATAGTAACTCTAAATCTTTCATTGCAAAATAGCATGCTAATTTTGTCTTTAATACTACAATTCTATCAAAATCATCACCAGTAATAATGGTATCATCAACGTATAAGAATGTCAAAATATGACTTGTAGTAGTGTACTTGACAAATAAAATAAACTCATGATAGCTTGAATAGAAACCAAGTGAGGTGATAGCTTTAATACTTTACATGATTATCAAAACACCAGAAGCTTATACCATATAAACTTCTTTTGAAAATCACTATTCAAGAAGATATTTTTAACATCCATCTAAGACATATAACACTCACGAATAGAGCCACCTAGAATGGGAACTATGATCATTTATGTAATATGGAAAAAAGTCTCTTCAAAGTCCAAACCGTACTCTTAAAAGTATCAATTGGCAACAAATGAAGCTTAGTATCTTTTATTAGATTCATTCGACTTGGTTTTGATTTTATAAAACCAACAAAGCCTATCACATTTATTTAACATTATTTATTATATTTATGAGTCTAGACGGTCAATGTTATATTAAATTATATTTGTTATTTTTACGCTTATCTTTAAATTAAGATAAAATAGTTTTTATCTTTTATACTTATTTTTAGTTAAGATAAGTTAGTTTTAAAGTAGTTTAATTTGGTTGAAATCTTATTAATCAAATGAGTAGCAACAAAATTACTTCTTCTTAAAATTTACTAGGTTCATGGATTGACAACAAAAAAGATGAAGCAATCTTAAAAGATGCCTATATTTCCTTTTAGAGTATATCTATGTAAAAAGTATGGGAGATGGTTCTATTAAAAGCAAGTAAATCGAAAAAGTCATTAAAAGTATACTCCCTACCTAAAAATCACATAAAAAACACTTGATAGTAGCACTATATTAGGTTTTACCAAGAGCTCAAAATTTTTTTAAAATGCCAAGATCATAAAAGCAATGCTTCATAAGATAACTAAAAAATAATAAGTCATTAGTAAATGGAAAATAATATTATGACCCTCCTTTTATGGTTATAATAGAAATCCCAACACATCAGAATGAATGAGACCTAATGATTCAAAAGTAAATGAAATACTTCTATCAAAAATTAAAGCAAAAAATTTAGTTAGTTAGAACCCCAATAATTTAAAATTTCACATGTTCTCAAACGTTTTGCTAAACCTCTAAAAACTAAAAAACTTAAGCGAGATGATGAAACATGATCGAGATGAACGCACCACAAATAAAAACAAGAAGATGACTCACTTAAATAAAGAAATAAAAGTCGACATTAAAAGCTACAAGATAATCCAAAATGTAAAAACCCCTTGCTTACAATGTATTTATAATGAATGTTGTAAAATCGAAAATGAGATATCTGTTGTGATCATCGATTAAGTTGAAAGATGAAAAGCCTTAAAATTCAAAATTGTCAAATTCTTATCATCCAAGAGGTATTATATACAAGTTCATTTTTAAGTTTTTTTTTTTAATTTTTTTTAGTTAATGCCTTTCACGTTTGATGATGATTAGCCAGATAAAAGGATTGTGATGAGCAACTTTGAAGGAATAATTTCTTTGTTATCCAAAAGGTATTACATGCATTTTTTTTTTTTTGAGTTCTTATCTTTTCTTTAATTAATGTATCTTTCATTTGATCATTTTATGCATTTAAATATAAATAAATATTATTTTTGTAATTTTTTATTGATAAAATATGACATTATTATTGATATTATTTATTATTTTAATAATTCTTCTTTTGTCTTGAGATTTTTTATTTTCATTTTATTTTAAAATCTATTTATCAAATATTTGTTTATTTAAAATATATAATTATATAATTAGTTAAACTATAGTACAAAAAATATAATAAATATAACAAATTTTTTTCAAAATAATATAACTTTATTTGTTATGAAATAATTTATTATACAAGAAGATACTTATAAATGAACTTAATATGTAATGGGCAAAATATGATATATTATAAAATATTATTATATTGATATTTTAAATATAATTTTAAATTTAAATATTTAAAATAAATAAAATTAAAAAATTAATAATTAAAATTTTTTTATGAATCAATAACAAGCTTGTGTTTAAAATATAATCATATAATATAAAGATAATCTATTTTTGAAAGAAAGAGATTATCTTAAATTTTTTATGTAAAAAATAATTAAATTTATAATTCTTGAATACAAAATTATAAATGATAATAAAAATATTAAATAATTAATGATAATTCAATCATTACAAAAAACACTCACTTAAGCATTGATCATAATTTATTTCTCTTTCAAATTAAATTATAATTTTATAATTATTTATGTTGTTATTATAAAATTTTTTAAAAAAAGAGCTCATTCATTATGTTGTGATTTCAAGGAAAAAAAATATTAGAGGTTATTAATGAGCATGATTTTTTAAATTTTTTAAAAAAGATAAATTTAATAAATAAAAATAAAATTATAATTTCATGATTTTTTAAAAAAATTAATTTCTTGACCTCTGGTAATGGAAATGTTGGTTAGATAAGAAAATTAACCTATGTTCGGATCATTAAAAAGTTATAAAGAATGTGATAGGACATCTCCAAACAAATCAAAGGTTACATGTTTATATACAAACAATCAAAGTGATTGGATATTCAAACTTTAATTTTACTGGTTGTTCTCATAGTAAAATTTCACATCAATATACGGTTGTATGATCATTTACTACAAATTAGAAAAGTCTTTTCTTCAAAAAGTGCTAAACAAATATTAATTGCTACACCAAAGAACCAAAGGTTTTTTTTTTTTCTCCCTTTAAAGAGTAATATTGTTACATACTATTCACATCATAAAGCCAATGCATGCACTTGGGTTAACTTGTTATCTTGCATTGTCATTGAATCTCACGATTTTCAGATTTTTTAAATTTAAAATTAACCAAAAATTTTGATTCATTGATGTTTTCAATGGTATTACAATTAACTTAAATTTGTTAACAAATTCAGATAATATAGATTCTCATAACATACAAAACATGTTAAATTATTATTATATATGTGAAATCAAGTCACCCCAAGAATGAGATTGTCACTATAGTGATCCCATTTTGAATCCAAACAGCCTCTTAATCAAAAAAAAAAGAAAAAAGAGAGAGACTGGTCTGAGCTTTCCCATGTATACTTTGATTCCTAAATCTAAATTTTATATATGTTTCAACCTTATTCATCTTCTGGCATGCCTCTAATAAGGAACTACTGTGTCCTTTCTATGTAGGAATTGAAGAAGCAACACTACCGTAGTTCATATATATGATTGTAAATTTGTACATAATTAAAGCTGTAATTGATTAGGCCTAAACAGAGATCGAGAAGCTTTTGAATTTGTAAGCTAATTTGGAAAACTAACATCTTCAAGATCATCTTCAGCTAATGACAAGAACATTTCATCTAAACACGAAAGCTCACTTCCATTATCATCAACATCATCATCATCATCATTTCTGTAGCAGAGACTTTGAAGATTGCCTTTACTCTCATAAACTCGGCATACAACCCGTTTACTCAAATCCTGTAAGAAGATCAAAACTAAACAAGCTTGCCAAATATCAAGTTATATATCTTAAAAAAAAGTTTCAATAAATAGACAAACTTCAGTGTTCAGACACCCAACAGTTTAAAATTTGAATTTGAATCTCAATAACATAGCTTAATTAGCAAGCATGTATGTACTAAAATAGTTTAAGTTATTTGATCAGTATACATAATAGTTTAAGGATTTACTCACAGATTTTTTATTTTTTCTTCTTTTGCAAGATGTGGCACTGAGCCCTCCAGAGTGGGAAAGATGATATTCTTCCATGACCCAATTGGTTTCTAAAGCTGCTCCAGCTTCCCCAACATAAAACACAAGGTACTTCTTTGTTCCAACCTGTTTAGCAGCACTGCTGAAGATGGCTTCCTCAGCATCCAACAGCTTCCAAAACCCATTCTCCGTTACCCGATCTTCCATCGTTTCGCTGAAGAAATAGTATCGGTTTCCACTCAGCAGTGCCTTCCCTATTCACCCCACAAGAACACTGATTTAGCTAGGTGTCTCATCAAAAACACTTGATTAGCATATGCAAGCAAATCATTGTATATAATGTTCAGAGGGTAAAGATAGAAGCAATAGATGCGCGAGATAAGAGAGGAGACCATGTAACTGCCATGGATCACTGAGGTAAAGATCAAGATCAGGGATGATATTGGGATGGCAAGGCAAGAGCGAGGCCTTGCGATACAGAAAGTGAAGAACAAGTTCTTCATCGGTAGGGCAGAACTGAAACCCAGGAGGAAGGTTCAAACTAGCATCGCCCATCTTTGGCAGCTGTGAATATGAAAACAGTCAAGAATTTGAGTTAATAAATTAAAGGATGCCTAGTTCAATTTAGTTCTGCCTTATATAAGTCATAAGGTAATTTGAGCTTTAACATGTTATTCATGTGGGATATCATTGGTGAAATTACTAATTCATTTACTGTTACTTAAATTAATAATACATGTAAACAATTTACACTTAAAATGGTTGTATGAATAACAAATTTGAAGGCAACAATTAAGGAGTTACACCAGTGAAAGTTTTTTAAAATTATATGAATGAAGAAGATAGATGCATGCATGTATCACAATATTGAATAGATTTTAACATGATTTGATTGCCATAAGTACGATTTTTCAAATGAAGTAAAAGCTAATTGTGGAAAAAAATCAACCTTGACTAATCTGTAATTATGAAAATGTTGGCATGACTACCACTATGTGACAAAACTCACATGGGTATGTAGTAAAATGTATATTGACTTTCACTTTGATTAATGTAATTTCAAAAAGTAGTGTATGATCATTATCTTGACTTAAAATACTAATTAAGGCTACCGTAACCTCAAAATTGAAATTTAGAATATATATAAATGGTTATAAATATGCTTTTGTGATGTGGAGAAGGACTTCTTCCTTATACATGTGGTCTAATCGAACCTGATTAATTGCTGTTAACTTTAAATGTCTTGTTATGCCATGTGTTGTCATTTCACATTTTAATTGCCTGATAGAATTGCTCATAAGGTTTAACAAAAATTTAAAGAACTCCAACTCAATTGGCTTATCATCACAATGAATGACATAGTTTGTTTTGATTCTGACTGCTTTATCTAGTTCTGCTTTCTCCTCCACTCACTGCCCCTCTTTCTCTCCCTCTTTTTTTTCGCTTCTTTTCTGAAATTAATGCAAGTTATATCCTTGCGTGAAAATATGCTTGTGTGGCTGTTATCTATGACGAAATACAGAAACAAACAAAAGTAAGCCAATACGAGTCCCATGCCCATCAAAAATGCAAAGAAAATATGAAAGTGAGCATCAACTTTATGGTTTAGCATCTTCATCGCAAGCCATGATTACTGGTAGTATGTATGCATTTGGTGGGTCAGGTTGGAGTAGCAGCAAGAGTTGCTTGTTAGACATGTGTTAAGCTTAATCATCATACACGCCACTATATGCATACTTATCATCCCACAGCATCTAGTAGTGGAGCTAGCTAGCTTCCTTCTTGATTTAGATGTCAAAGCTTTCTTTATCGACGAGGACCTTTAACTTGATGCAACATTAACACTCACCATTCAGCTATGTGATCCCTTCCTTTTTGACAATCCAACGTGTCGTTTTGAAAGCAACCTGTACGCTTTCTTCTTTTGCCAAGCAAATTAGTAAACTTTAATTGGTGAGTCGCTTTTGTTACCCATCTTTTTCTATCCTTCTTTCACTGTTTGAGATAAAACGAGGTTCTCAGACTAAGCCATGACGAAAGAGAGAAATGATATTGGAGGGACAGCAAAGCAGTGATGTTTGTCTTCTTCAATGGAAACCACGAGCGATCCTTTCTTTCTTTCTTTCATTCGTGCTTTTAAGGGCCAAAGTAAAACCCTAGAGGCAACCGAGGGGATCCTCTTATAGGAAGTGACGAAGCATGGGTCGTTCTAAGAGTGGAAATGCTTACACATCTCATGAAAACTTTGATGTAGGCTGCGAGAATTCCATGGTGGGGCTCACAATGTGTTTTTCGGTATAAAAAGACAAAACCATCGCCATATTATTCCCGCTTTTTTTGTGAATTATCAATTTTCCCTTTCACATGCTTGCAAGGAAATTAACAATCTCTAATATGTACCATTTATCCTATACTATGACTTATGATTTAGGGCCACTTCAAACCCTAGATCATTGGCACAATGGCCTAGTTCCTACATAAATATCAGGTCCCATCTGTATGCATGTGTGTATCTCAAAATATATACATTTAAATTTTATTTCATTTTATTTTTTAAATTTTATAATTAAAATTGGAATTTTTTTTGCAAAAGTGGATTTCAATTATTTTTTTAACCAATTTCATGCTTTCTCCCAATATCTTTTCTCTCTTTCTTTAGCTATTACTGCAAAAACCTGGTTTTTTTTTTTTTGTTAGTTTTAAATAATATTAAAAAGTTCTCAAATTTTTAAATGCAATGAGAGAGAAAATGGACCAAAGCAATTCAATGTACAATAACGATCCAAATGGGGTTAGTTTTCTTAGAAAAATTTAATTAAGCATAATTATAAACCAAATCCAGTTCAATACACTTTGAAGCTTAAGAAAATATTCAAATTAGATCATCTTTGTATTTGGATATATAGAAGTCATCAATGGAATTTTTTTTTTTTTTGCTTAAGCGGTTAATACAAAATTTTTTAATAATAATAATAATTAATACTTTTAATATTTCTTGTGACATTATACGCTTCAATTTTGCAAAAACAGCTTATATATGTTATGAATAGTATATCAATGTATGTTTATTTAATTTTCTTTGATAATTAAAAGTCTCAATCTTTCATATTAATTTTAAAATACGTGAAAGGTCTCAAACTTGTCATATTCTAATTCTAAGATATATTGATTACTTTACTTATTACATCACTAATCTTGTAACATAAATAGAGGTTATTAAGTTTGGTTGGATACAAAATATAAAATACAAAGAAACTATTCCTTCGTTATCTTCTTATTTTATAACTATGTTATCAACATGAATTTGCTCTTAATTTCTTAAAATCAAAATTAAGCATTCTAAATCATTGCAAGCTCGTAACTCTCTATCTCTCTATGTGTGTGTATCTATAATATGTGCTCCACACTACTACAAAAATTATAATAATTGACACCAATTTAATGACAGTTATTCAAAAAACTGTCATTAAAAGATTTATCAACATTTTTTATGACAGTTATTTCAAAACTGTCATCAAAAGTAAGATGTTTCAAAACTTTTAACGTCAGTTCCTTAAGAACTGACGTTAAAAGATAACATTTAACGTCAGTTCCTTAAGAACTGACGTTAAAAGATAACATTTAACGTCAGTTACATGAGAACTGACGTTAAAAGAAACATTTAACGTCAGTTCTCATGGGACTGACGTTAAATGTTAAACTTTGACGCCAGTTCTTGAAGAACTGGCGTCAAAGGCCAAAATTGCAGCAGCATGGGTTGCTGCTGCTTTCCTTGCTGCAGCTGTAAGCAGCACCAAGGTCCGGATTGAAGACCATTGCTGCAGCTGTAAGCAGCCATTGCTCTGCTGCAATGGCTGCTGCTGTTGCTGCAAGAGGCAGCACCAAGGTCCGGATTGAAGACCATTGCTGCAGCTGCAGCAATGGCTGCTGCTGTTGCTGCAAGAGGCAGCACCAAGGTCCAGATTGAAGACCATTGCTGCAGCGCAGCAATGGCTGCTGCTGTTGCTGCAAGAGGCAGCACCAAGGTCCGGATTGAAGACCATTGCTGCAGCTGTAAGCAGCCATTGCTCTGCTGCAATGGCTGCTGCTGTTGCTGCAAGGGGCAGCACCAAGGTCTGGATTGAAGACCATTGCTGCAGCTGTAAGCAGCCATTGCTCTGCAGCAATGGCTGCTGCTGTTGCTGCAAGGGGCAGCACCAAGGTCTGGATTGAAGACCATTGCTGCAGCTGTAAGCAGCCATTGCTCTGCAGCAATGGCTGCTGCTGTTGCTGCAAGGGGCAGCACCAAGGTCCGGATTGAAGACCATTGCTGCAGCTGTAAGCAGCCATTGCTCTGCAGCAACGGCTGCTGCTGTTGCTGCAAGAGGCAGCACCAAGGTCCGGATTGAAGACCATTGCTGCAGCTGTAAGCAGCCATTGCTCTGCTACAATGGCTGCTGCTGTTGCTGCAAGAGGCAGCACCAAGGTCCGGATTGAAGACCATTGCTGCAGCTGTAAGCAGCCATTGCTCTGCTACAATGGCTGCTGCTGTTGCTGCAAGAGGCAACACCAAGGTCCGGATTGAAGACCATTGCTGCAGCTGTAAGCAGCCATGGTCTTTTTGTTTAAGCTATGGTTGGTAATTTGAGTTCTTTACTTAGTTTCAGTGAAATTGCGAGCCAACACAAAAGCAGATCTCTGGCCTTCAACGTCAGTTATGTAAGAACTGGCGTTGAAGTACAGAGTAGTGACCTTCAACGCCAGTTCTGTAAGACCTGGTGTTGAAGGACAGAGTAGTGACCTTCAACGTCAGTTCTGTAAGAACTGGCGTTGAAGGCCAGAGTGGGGTTTTAAATATTTTTCCAGAGCCCTCTAGAGCCCGCCATAACCTCCCGCTTCATTTTTTCTCTCCAAGGTCAAAATTCTCCTCTTCATAGACTGTCCAGAAGCGGCTGCACCGCCGGCCATCCATTCTCCGGCGATTCTCCTGTCTGCAGTCCATCCACAACCAGCTGGGGTAGCTAGTTGCAGCCTTTTCCCCACTCTTCTCCGGCCATTCTCCTTTCTGCAGTCAATCCAGAACCAGCTCGTGTAGCTTCTGGCAGCGTTTCCAGCACTCTCTGTTTTGGTCTTTGTCCACACAGCAGCCATCTCCGGCGATTCTCCTGTCTGTAGTCCATCCACAACCAGCTGGGGTAGCTGGTGGTAGCCGTTTCTCCACTCTTCTCCGGCCATTCTCTTTTCTGCAGTCAATCCAGAATCAGCTGGTGTAGCTGCTGGCAGCGTTTCCAGCACTCTCTGTTTTGGTCTTTGTCCACACAGCAGCCATGTTTCCAGCGTTTCCAACACTCTCTCCTTTCTGCGTTTCCAGCGTTTCCAGCACTCTCTGTTTGGAACTGTGGTTGAAGGGTAACCCCCTTTAACGACAGTTCTGTTTGAACTGTCGTTGAAGGGTACCCCTTTAACGACAGTTATGTTGGAACTGTCATTAAAGGCACCCCCTTTAATGACAGTTCAAGAACTGTCATTAAAAACTCTCTCCTTTAATGACATGAACAAAGATGACACTTTTATAACTGTCATTAAAAACCATTTTTAACTGTCATTAAAGCTTTTATTTGTAGTAGTGCCAAGAGGTAAAAATGATCTTAAAAAGCTATCTCTTTGTACTCAGTGCTAATGCTGGCATATATTTTCTTGGATATTTTTATGTTATGCTTGGTTCTAATGAACATAATTATCACATAAATCACAGTTTGGGTATATCAAAGCCAGCCAATATTTAGATTAGTTTAGACTTTGTGATCTATGGAACATTTTGTATTGCATTCACCATTAAAATGCTACTTGCTTTTCAAATCTGATATAGGTTTTCTCTTGAAATGGAATTCATCGATTTAGTTGGTAGAATGATCGTAGATAGTATATATATATATTTGTTGGTTTTTCCTTGTGGGTTTCATGCGTTTGCAGCATATATAATATCAACGATTGAAATTTTGTTATGCATTGCTTCAATGTACATCATCTACTAATCCTGCAAGCATCAATAATTAAATAATGGTTGCTTGGATTTAGAAGCTAAAGTAAGAATCTACTCTATGCAATTATTACAACATTTGAAGTGTGGATAAACCTATTCACCAAAAAAATAAATAAATAAATAAATAAATGTGGATACACCTAATGTTGTTTGTGACATTATCTAGTTATTGGATGGACTACAAATGCTACTATACAAAGTAGAGTATATAAGCTTTATTTTCATTTGTTAATCTATATATCTATTTAATCCGTTGCCAAAGAGGTGATTATTGATGATTATTAATATTATCTCAATTTATTAAATTTCACTTATACATGAAGTTAAAACTAAACTTGCATGTATTCTGCTTTTTTTTTTTTAATTTTTATTTAAACTTTTATATGACATTATTATCTTATACTCTCTTGTTTTTATGGAATATTATACCTTTTATTATTATTTGATCGAACATTATTTTATCATTAATTATTTTAAAATAAAGTTGTGTTATCTCTATTTACTATTTCTAAAAACAAATTGGTTATAAAAAAAAAAGGGTCAACCAATTGATGTAGGAGTATTTTGAAAAATAAGCAAACAATATATTGATATTGTTTGAAATATAATTTATTTTTTATTTGTGATTTTAAATTAAGACTTATAAAAAAATTACATATATTTGAAACTTATATTTTTGTTAAATTTTTAATGTGAGATTTTTGTCTACAATTTTTATTAATACTAACAATTTTGTGCATATATGTAATGTGTATGTGATTTTTACTTATATAATTATATAACACCTCTTTAAAGAGAATAAAAATAAAAAATATTTTATTTATTTTGATAATATTTTAAAAATATATTGAGTTAATTACATAAGTAAAAGTCACATGTACATACATAAAATTGTTAATATTAATAAAAATAATAAACCAAAATTTTACATTAAAAATTCAATAAAAATGTAAATTTTAAATGGATGTATATATATATACAAATCTCAGTTTGAAACCTTGAGCAAAATAGATGTCTTTTTGATATAATTAATGTTGAAAAAAGTAATTATTATTAAAATTAAACTTTTAAGTATTAATAATAGTAGACAATTTATAATGTTCGATCCTATTTAGTATTTTAACATAAATTATATTTAAATTAATATTATACTTGTGTAATTTTAGATTTAAATTAAATAAATGTAAATTAGTTAATGAAACCATTAGATAATTAGATAATTAGGTTATTGGATAATATGATAACTAGATAATTTGTTAGATTTTAGATTTAGATTTAAATTAGATATATGTACTTGTTAATTTGAATTAGATAATTTTAGATTTAAATTAAAAATTAAATTTAGATAAACATAATTTTATGTTTAATTATGTAATATTAAAAAAGATATTATAATGTTATAGTTATATTTCATATTTATAAATCTAACTTTATGTATATTAATTAGAATAAATAGTTAGTGTATAGTGGTAGCACTTTAAAATGACATAATGACATTTCAACCTCAAACACTATGCAAAACTTATAAATGCACATTTATTATAGTTGAGTGTAGCACATGTGGATTAAAATAAGTTATTCATTCATAATTTCTGAATTGTCCAATTTTGATAGTTTAAAAATGTAATATTTGTGTATAGTATATAGTGCACAAATTATAATTTATGTTATTTCACAATAAATTTTGAGCAACATGTTCTTTATCCTTTGGGTACATATTGGTAGATATTGTTTGATGTTTTGTTACCAAAAGAAAAGTACTAAACAATATCTACTTTAAGTCATATACTTGGAAAACTGTGGGGACATGCTACTGAAATTTCTATGAAATAAAATAAATTATGATTTTATGTATCATATGCTTCACATGAATGTTACATTTTTCAATTATGTAAGACCACCTTACTTTTAAAGAGCGGTAGGCACGCATACATACACATACATTGATAAAATCAATTTAACTTGCTAATATATGAAGTTGTAAACATTAGAATTGACAAAACTTAAACTATATGATGATAGAAAGTCAAACGAGCATGAAAAAGATGTAAATGCGTTTTTAAATTATAGTTCAAAATTCTGATGAACTTCAGCAAATTTGTTGCCCATGCATTAACTATGATAATATGAAACACAATATTCTAGGTGAGATATAAAAGCATTTATACGTGTACGGGGTTAATCAAAGGTACCAAAATTGGATATGACACAAGGAACGATATATTAATGAATCTTCTACAAGTAGGAATGCTAGAGTTATTAGTGAGGTGAGTATGAGGAGGAAGTTGATAAAATTGTAGAGATAATCCATGAGGCATTTACAAAGTACAATGGTGATCCTACAAACTTTGAGAAATTAATTAGTGATGCGAAGAAACCTTTATATCTTGAATTTATGAAGTTCACAGAAATATTTATTTTAGTTAAACTTTACAATTTGAAGGTAAAGTACGATTGCTTTTAGTAGAGCTTCAACAAAGTTTTAAACTTGGTAATTGATATATTGCCTGAGAATAATAAAATGCCTACATCTTTATGATACTAATATATATATATATATATATATATATATATATATATATATATATATAAACTACATTAGGCATGAAGTACTAAAAGATTTATGCATGTCTAGATGATTGCATATTGTATTGCAAAGAATTTCAAGATAAGACTTAGTGTCTAACTTGTTGTCTTCCCAAATGGAAAGTGATGAAGAATAGTAACAAAATACAAAAAAAAGTACCAACTAAGGTGTTACAGTAATTTTTTACTAATACCAAGAATTAGAAGGATGTTCAAGAGTTTTAAAACATCGAAATATTTGACATAGGATTCAAATCAAAAGAAAGTCGATGGTTAGTTGAGGCACCCGTTGGATATACCATCATTAAGAATAATTGACTATGTGTACTAGACTTTGCATCGGAATATAGAAATCTAAAACTTGTCATTTCAAGTGATGGGATCAATTTTCATAGTATATTGACCAAGCGATGCAATTGCTAATTGGTAGTTATGGTAACATATAATTTACCCTCTTAGTTAATAATGAAGAGAAAGTTTATGACGTTTATGATATTAATATCAGGTCCTAAATAACTTGGTTATGATATTGACGTATACTTGGCATCGTTTACAAAGGACTTGAAAATGTTATGGGACATGAGTGTACAAGTGTATGATGGACACCGCAAAAAGTTATTAAACTTAGGAGCTGATTTATTATGGAAGATTAATAATTTTTTTATTATAGTAACTTGTCTGACTATACAGTCTAGCTTACTATGCTTGTTTGATTTATGCTAAGAACACCCATGCATGTCATCTATAACACAATAAAAAGATATCATATATTAGATGGAGAAAATTCTTATCACGATGTTATCCATATTGCAGACAAAGAAAAGCTTTTAATGGAAAACAAGAATTCAGAATTACTCCATAATCATTAACTCATGAAGAAATTAATGCCAGAGTTTAAGGTTTGCCAAATTTATGAAAAATTTTAAAGAAACAAAATAAACAAAAATGATAATGATGTAGCTTCATAATATTGGGAAAAGGGACAAATTTTCTTTGATTTGACATATTAGAAGTCATTGCATGTGAGACATATACTTAATGTAATGAACATTGTGATAATCTTATGAAAACATTGCTTGGTATTATAGAAAAATCTAAGGATATATTAGCTATGGAAAGAATTTTAAAGATTATGATCTAAATTGGTATCAAAAACTTGGAGTAATAATATGTTCTTATCATTTATGTGCTACCCTTTGATAAGAGATGAAAAAAAGAAGAAGGTGATTTCGTAAAATGGTTAGTAAGATTAAGATGCACATAAAAAAGAACATAAGTGATAATCTTGTGAAAACATTGCTTGATGTTGCAGAAAAACTTAAGGATAGATTATCTACTAGAAAGAATCTTAAATATTTTGATCTATATTGGTATCATAAATTTGGAATAATCATACATTCTTATCATCTACACGTGCTACACTTTGATGAGAGATGAAAAAAAAAAGAGATTTCATTAAGTGGTTAATGAGATTAAAGTGCTAAATAGGTATTCCGTGAACATCAGAAATCTTCTCTCTATGGAAGACTTAAAATTATATGGGCTTAAGTCATGTGATTACCATATCTTAATGCAATAACTCTTACCTATCGCTTTATAAGTAATGCTGCTCAAACATATGAAATATGTCATCATGTAACTTTACATGTTCTTTAATCTATTATGTTAGAAAGTAGCAAATGTTTCAATGTTATATGAAATGCAACCCAAACTTATGACAATACTATACGTGCTAGAGAAGTACTTTCCTCCTAGATTCTTTGATATAATGATTTGTCTCACTGTTTAACCTTGTTAAAAAAATAAAACTATAAGGTTTTGTGTATTTTTGGTGGATGTACCCATTTGAAAAATATATGAAAGTATTAAGGGATGTTTAAAACCATAGTAAGCTTAACGGATGTATTGTTGAATCATGCATTGCGAAAGAGGTATTAAAATTTTGCATAGATTATTTATCCAATATGAATGTCATTGGAATTCCTCTAAGAAAAAAAGTATTTGATGATTTAACTCAAAACAGGAGATCTATAGTTGGTGGATATATTGAATAAGTTCACCATAATTTTCTTCAATAAACTCATTATGTGTTGATAAATGCAGTCAAAGTTCAACCATACATAAGGTATTATTGATATATCATTACTTATACCACATAAAAAATAATTGAGCCAACTAAGTGATGACAAATGCATGAAGTCAAGAAGACATAAATGGTTAATAATGAATATGCTTGCATCTTCATTAATTGGTTGTGCACACATGTAAGAATGTTTATATTTGTCCATTATCAATCCATATATCCGAATAATAGTTGATCGAATATGATTTGCAATACATGTAGAGTATCAACTTTCATTATGTGATCATAATATCTCATTAACTTTATGATGAATTGCTCATGAGCCTTATTTCTCAGTTAATATCCTATGTACATCATTGATGGTTAACCTGTTTACTCAAAAGAAAGAGAGAACTCAAGGGTCCAAAATAGTGGCGTGACTCTAATTATTAATATCATATAAATTTCTATTATAAAAGATAAGAGCCAATATATGGTGATATGATATTTATGGAATAATATAAAAAATATGGAAGCTAGATTACATCATATTCAAAATTTCAGTTTTTAAATGCAATTAGATTAAGAACAATAATGGTGTTAAAGTTGATGATATAAGAATTGTCCTTGTTGACTTTCAATTGGATTGGGCACAAAAATTCTCTATTTATGCTAGCTTCATAAGTAAGATAAGTATTATACATTAAGGATCTGATTGATATGAGATTCTTATTTGTAATACCAACACCTCAGAAAGATTACGATGAGAAGATGATTTGGGAGATATTGGTGTGGATTACACCAACTTTTGTAACGATTTGCCATTTGTTGAATTATTTAATCAAAACAATGATAATATACTGTCATATGTTATGGAAGATGGTGAAGAATTATAGGTTTGATTATTGGGTAGGTAACTATCAATTTCAATTAAATGTTCATTTGACTTTTTTTTTTAAAATCAAACATTTACAATTTATCTTTTATTGATTATTACCTTTATTATAATAATATTTTTTTATAGTTGTTAAGTAACAATGAAAAAAAACTTAAATTTTAAATAGTAAAATATTATTTTAAAATTTATTAAATAATAATAAATTATTATCTAATTAAGTCTTTTTAAGGTACCATGAAATATATTTTTAAGGAAATGTGAAAAAGACTTTTTTCATAATTAAAAAATCATTAAACAAAAGTATTTATCTTTCTTTACATACCCGTTCTTTTTTTATAACTGTGCAAAAAGTATTTTTTAATAGTAAAAAAGATTTTTTTTTCTCGTCATGAGCTTACATAAGTTCCATGTAATTTGTTGCTAAATAATTTTAGTTGTTTGTTTTACTTACTAATTTTTAATTTTTGCAATTAGATTAAGAACAATAATGGTGTTAAATTTGATGATCTAAGAATTGTCCTTGTTGACTTTTAATTGGATTGGGCACAAAAATTCTCTATTTATGCTAGCTTCATAAGTAAGATAAGTGTTATACATTAAGGATCTGATTGATATGAGATTCTTATTTGTAATACCAACACCTCAGAAAGATTACGATGAAGAAGATGATTTGGGAGATACTAGTGTGGATTACACCAACTTTTGTAACGATTTGCCATTTGTTGAATTGTTTAATCAAAATAATGATAATATACTGCCATATGTTACGGAAGATGGTGAAGAATTATAGGTTTGATTATTGGGTAGGCAACTATCAATTTCAAGTAAATGTTCATTTGACTTTTTTTTTTAAATCAAACATTTACAAAAGTGTATACCTAAAATTTAGTTAAAATTATATAGATAATGTTTTGACAAAAGTTACACGATGACATTAAAAAATGTTACATAGATACTTAACAAAAGTTACATGAATACTTTAATAAAATTTATACAAAAATATTTAAAAAGTTACACGGATACATTAAAAAGTTACATGGAGACATTATATGTCATGAATGTAATTATATTTAATGTGTTTCTACTAAGTTTAGGTTGACATCTTACTTAGGGTCGACACATTTTTGACTTGACACAGTTTCAATTTGGTTCAAGTTTTCATGTAAAAAGTATCTATGTACTTTTATTTAGTGTTTGTGTAATTCTTTTAATATGTTACTATAACTTTTTCAATGTGTTCATGTAACTTTTTTTAATGTGTCTATAACTGTTAGTGTTCCAACTATTTTTTATATGTTCATGCAGCTTGTTTTCTTAATGTGTTCATATAAGTTTTTTTTTTCTTTGATGTGTTTATATAAATTTTTAAAAAGTGCTCATGTTATTTTAACTAAGTTTTGGAAAGTCACTTTCTTACTTTGGGTTAGTAAGCTTCATTCTAGAAATTTGTTGTCAAATTTTAGATAAGTTTAGTAGGGGTGAGGAAAAATCGGATTAAATCAATCAAACTGAACCAAAGTAAACCATTGATTTCGAGTTGGTTTGATTTAGGTTTTTTTTTTCATTTTATGTTTAATTCGAGTTAAATTTTTTACCTATACATTAGAAAGGCTATCTACTTTCTATTATGACTTATATTACACATATATTAATGCAATTGAGGCTAATGTAATATTAAATTAAAAGTTTACCAATGCAACAACTTTTATTGTTTATTATGATTGATTGATCCATTCTAAATCAACTAAGATGCAAAGAATTATTAAGAATTCATATTAGCATCTATTAAAGGGCTAGAAGATTTTTTCACCTAGTGAATTCTCATGTATGGTCATGTGAAAAATTTTTAATTAAGCCATCATTAGTTAAAGTTAGGATTGAATCCTTTGTGTTCAATAAATTCATGGAGATATATTTGGGCTTATCCACTATTCGAAATATTTGGATATTATATGGTATTAATAGATGCTTCTACCACATAGTCGCATGTTTATTTGTGAGCCCAGTTTTCAAATATGCAATAAAGAAAATTCATATTGATAAGGCTGATAAATTTACCTACAAAGCACTTGATGATTATTAGGTGACAATTAGAATAATTATTAAACATCTTAATGACGTAGATAAAAATGGTTTAGTAAAACCATTAATTAAATGCCTCAAATTAATAGCTGAACTTATGAGAACAAAACTCTCAATCTTCACTTGGGAGCATAATTTTACATTCAATAACACTTATTACTTTTTTTTAAGGAACTTAATATTTTTCATCTAAGAATATTTGGTTGTGCAGTATATATTCCAATTGCTTCACTATAATATATCGAGATGGGTCTTCAAAGAAGGCTAAGAATAAATATTGGATATAAATCACTTTTAATAATTAAGTATCTTAAACTACATAAAAATGATTTTTTTATGCTAAAATTTGTTGATTACCATTATAATTATCAATTTTGATCATCGAATGAACCAAAGTAAATTAAAGTCTAAAGGATAATTCACTTGCAAAATACAGCAAATCAATTACCTAATGTATTTACTAACATAAAGTGCGATAAATCATGAGTGCCAACTAAAAACCTAGTAAAATATTTTTAAATTATTAAAGTTATGTTTTCATAACAGACATAAAGTGATCATTGATAAACACATTTTTACATAAATCAAACTTTTTATACCACTAATAATAATTAGTTGTATTAAAAACTTTTATGAAGCTCATACTATTATATTAATAATATAAATTAATACTTAAACATATTTTCTAAATAGAAAATAATAGTAAAATTTTATAAGTAGTTTTGATAATATTTTTAAGACTATGATAATTATTATTTAATTTGTAGTTTTATGTAATCTTTATTGATGATGGATTCTTTATCAAAAAAATGTGATTGTCATGTCTAGAATTTGTGGCTTGAAAATGGGTTAAAATCATCTATTTTCCATTTACTGTATCATACTGAATTTGGAACTAATACACCTCAAAGTTTGATAGTAATTGTTGTAATATTTAGTGGCACAATAATTAATAAATTCAATAAATAATTAAAATTTTAAACATTTATTTACATGATTTATTGATATGCCCATGTGCTTCTGACACAGTGCAGCACAAATACTCACTTTACTTAAATAATTTTTTTTTTTAAAAGGCAACAATTTAGATCTTCCCATCCCAAAATCCTAATTGGAACAGAAAACAATTGCGGCTGTTGGATAGCACAAGTACACATATCTAACTTACCACATCTCTAATGGGATAACAAGATTGGGCAATTATTAAAAAGAAAATGATAATAATCTTTGAAGATATTTATTAAATATTATTATTATTTCAAAATTAAATATAAAAATAAACAAAAAATAAAGATAGAAAGAAGAGATGAAGATGAAACTTAATTATCCGGAATAAAATCAATAAAGTCAATCTTGAGAACAAAAACAAAAACCTTGGCTATAAAGGTATTTCTGACAGCTTCAGTAGTTTGGGTTTACCAATCTGAACAAACTATCTTATGGCCTCACACATTAGAACTCTGGCCACCTTTTTGGACTATCTTATGGCTCCAACAATTTTTTTCCAATAGATATGAGCAAATTCCCCTGCTGCCTGATGCCACATTCTGAATAATCTACTGAATTTAGTAGTTACTAGCACAGACTGTCATCAAATGAGGCTCTGACACACAAAGATTCAATGATTGATGGTGTATATGCTTAAAACCACTATACGTGCCATTTTCAACACTTTAGGATCATTTACAGATGAAGTTATCATACTCAATAAAGCCTAGTATGATCCAAACAACATTTACAAGTACAGCATATATAAGAACCTTTCAAACCTAATAGGCACCTTCACAGAGAATGTATGCTTTTCACTCTCTGGATTGCTTGTTTGACCTTTGTTGATGGTTCTTCATACAAGATGGCAGGGTTATCAAACTCAGATGCCTTGCTTGGCTCTCCAAGAAAAGCTCTGAATGAGTCTGCTACTGAATATGCAAGAGAATTAAGGTTGTATCCTCCTTCCAAGAAAAACACACAACGACCTCCACATAGGTCCTTGGCAAGCTGTTTGATGTTATATGCAAGCATGTAATATGTTCCTGTTGTAAATTGTAAACTGGCCAGTGGATCAAGTACATGAGCATCATACCTGAAGAAAATGCAATTGCAAGACATACAGGAAGGTGAATAGCTAGAAGGCAATAATCATTCCATGTAAGCTACATATAGTCACAAACCAAAGAGAATTGCAAACAACACAACATGATGCAAAATCTTCCTTCAAATCAATAAATGTAATCAGATTTGCCACTTTGACTCTATCTGGATCTCACACACTGCTTGAGTTGCAATTCCCGGATCCAAATGAAGGTTTAGGCTAACATAGGAACTATAAAGAAATGATATATATGTGGAAACATCCATATGTGCCTCTTAAATTTAAATTGAACTGAGACCACATTTGTAGATTCAGTGACTTCACTGGAGATATCAATGCAACTACCAAAAATCGTCTTTTCCATGAGCATCTTGGCTGAAGGCATCTTTTTAACCAGAGATTTGGAAAATTAAGATGCATTAGGAAGCTGTTTTGGTCTCAGAGCACATAACTAAATTTCATAGGAAAGTGCAACTTACCCAGCAGAGACGAGAATGATATCTGGCTTGAATCTTTGAGCACATGGTACAATAACTTCATCGAACACAGTTCTCATGGCAGTATCACCTGAGCCTCCAGGTAAAGGCAAATTCAATGTTGCTCCTTCACCATCTCCATGACCTACCTCATCAATTCTTCCAGTTCCAGGATAGCTTCCATCCTGTACCAATTGTATTTGAAACTAATTCAATTAGGATATGTTTGCAACTAACACATAATCCCACTAAAGTGATTACAAAGCCTGTAGAAAGTTTCTACAGGAAATTGCAGTTTGATGAGTGCCTAAAACATGGTTCTGCAAACAATTAGTTGAAGTACTAACAACAGGCTGGAGCAATGGAATACTAGGGCAGTCAAGCTCAGTGAAAGCCACCACATGCTATCTTGGTACATCCGATATTGTAAGCAGTGCTACTGCAAATGCTTAGAAACATTTATACGAAAACTAAGTAAAAAGTGAAAAAGCGAATACAAAATTAAAATACTCCAAGATGATTACTTGCATTCATTGAATCATATTATGGCAAAGAATGAGTCAGTATTCATGCTGGAACATGTGGTAAAACTCCCAAGTGTAGACTATGCTAGATTAAAAGATCAGAACTTGCAGGGTGCCTTTGTTGAAAATGAAATGCTGGCATTGGCATGCTGTATGTGGCAAGATACCCATTGCCAAAAATATTTGCGATGCATGTCCGAAAAAATGTCACCATAAAATAATTTACCTAACTATTGCAATGTTTCCTCAAACACTTCCATAGCCTTTCCAAGTTACAAGGAAATTTCACAGAAAGTAAATTAAAACATGTTTAATGGCATTGGCAATATAAGAGGAAAGGAAACTAATGTCAGGACATTTTCTTTTCCGCAAGACAGGAGAGAGGCAAATTGGATATGTCAACACTTCAGCTGATCCAGGATAGTAGAGTTTATGAGATGGGAAAGGCTACCCCCTTTGCATAGCACGTAACCGGACCAGAATAATTCAGATATAATGGACATGATATAAATTCACAGAGTACCTTATACAGCCTACTTGTAACTTTTTCGTCATGAATCATAAAAAATGAAATTTTCCTGTGGCTCAATCCTATGCCAGAATAACTCACAGACATAAGAGACATCAAAAAAATCTTGAGTTTCTTCCAAAAAGGCCCTACTTATAACCAACTCTGAGTTTGTTTTGAGTACACCAACTTCTAAATAACTTTCGATTTTGATGGTCTAACTCTAGCAAATAAAGAAAAAAAAAATCTTGAAATGGGACAGAAAGAGAAAGTCTAACAGAGGATTTAACTATTGGCAGAGAAGGGGAAGATAATTAGATTAACATACCAAGTTTTTGACTGAATAGCAGAGGACATACTTTCTGAGATAGATTGAATCACTTACTTGGTGGGTTGATAGGAAGAATATATCTGGATCATCGTAGAACGCATCATTTGTCCCATTCCCATGGTGAACATCAAAATCAATAATGAATACTCTCTTTAATCCATGTACTCGTTGGGCATGACGAGCAGCAATAGCCACATTTCCAAAGACACAAAACCCCATAGGCCCCTTCGGAATAGCATGATGTCCTGGAGGTCTTATCAAAGCGAAACCACTAGGTGGGTCTTGGCTGTTCTTTGATGCTGCTACCTGAAATATGATATAGAATAATATGACTCAATGCTAAACCCATCTAAGAAGTTATCATTCGACCTAAAAAGGCTTTAACATTAAAATTTCAGCAGCAAAATCCAACAAGGTGACAATGAAATAATTTCTGCGAAAAAGAAAGAAGTAAAAGGATTTTTACAAAGAGACCAACATGCTAGGTTGAGACATCACCACTGAATCAACTAAGGAGATTCCTGCTCCAGCTGCGGTAAGTGAATCTTGGAATGTCTGCATCATTAGAACCATCAAGAAACAGTGAAACAAAATATGCTTCCCATATTGAAAAGCCATGCAGGATGGCTCATATTTCATGGTAAATTACAGGACATAGATAAGAATAAGCGTTATTCTATAAGTCACCAAGAGGGGGGGGAAAAAAAACTCTCTTATGAGTTAGGAATATTTGCAGAGAGAGTATAGATCCTTTACCATCTGCAACTAGCAAAGAAAACAAGAAACAATAGTATTATTTATATTGGAAAGTATTTCTTGTAGTTTAAGTGAATTGCATTATAGTTAACTAATCTCATTGAAGCCTCTTTCTAACTAATTGACAGGAAGATCAGTGATTATGCTGAGCAATTTAAGACAGATTAGAATGCTAGCACTTGCTGCAGCTTTTTGTAAAACTGGGAAGGAAAAAGCAGGGTGTTTAAAATGGTACAAGTTGTTGCTGCTAATTTAATGAATAATGTCATGAGTACATTGGGTCTACATCATAACTTGAAGAAATTGACAAGATAGAGCTTTTCAGATGGCTGGAACACATTTACACTAGAATCCAGTGCCACCAAAGAATGCAGAAACCTTCCCCAGTTGGAATAGTAATTGCAGTTCCAACAATCAAATATGACCTCTGGTGGTACAGATGCAGGAGATGCCATGGAGTGTTGATAGATTAGTGAAGAAGAGTGCTGTATAGGGGCAGATTATTTAACAGGGTTGTCAATGAACCCCTCCTCCCTGCCGCCCCTTCACCTTCACTCTCCGAAAAAAAAAAAAAAGTTATTTCCAATATTTGACTAGTTTATGATGGTTTCATTTATATTTGAACAAATATTATCATACTTGACTAATATCTTTGACTATGCAGAAATATTCATTAAAATTGAATACCTTAATGTCTAAAAAGTGATAACTGTGACGGTCTCATATTTCTAAAAATAAATTTACAAGCATTAAACAAGTATTTTGTGAGACATCACTATTCATCTGCCATATGTTTTTTTATCAGAAAGAAAGTATCATATGTTATATATATAACAAGTATGGTTAGCTAGCTAGATCATAGGAATTCCAAGAACCCCACAAACTCTACCCCATTCACATCACATTTACCAGTCACCCAAATATTTAAGAGCAGCCCTTATATATCCTTCATTAGCGCTAAAGGAATTTCAATCAGTCAATAACCCTCGTACTCCTCTCCCTCCATAACATCTAAAAAATAGCTAAGTGGACTAGCACCACAACTTTCCTCTTGGCATTAAAAATGGGAATTCCCTTCCAAGCTTACAGTGCCTCCACAACTGAACTAGAAACCACCCACTATTGCCTCAAGATGGGAAGGTGCACTCACCCAAATACTCCTGGTGCAGTACAGGAAACTATGATTAACTGAGTTACCTTGCATCTTATAAAGAAACCATCTATTCATCATAACTTTCCCCCTTCTCTATAAATGGTCAAGGGCTTGCCCACACCACCTCTCAAGTAAAGAAAACCACTTTAGAAGGGGCCTTAATTTTCCATATTAGTTTCCATGGAAACAATTGCCTCCCACTTTGCTGTAGTAAGTCCTAATATTTTTACCTGAGAATTTCTCAAGGATATCCCCTTCCTGAACAACTGTATCATCCCTCCTAATATCAAGTCTGACTGCATAAATTCTCTAAGGAAACCTCCCAAACATTTTCAACTCCCAATCCTAGGCCTCGCTCCTAAAGCCTACCTCCCAGTTCACAGCTCTCCCCTCCAGCATTCCCACATGGTCACTTACGACACCCCTTTATTGCAAGTCAAACCATACAAACCCATCAAGTAAACTTCTAATGGTCTATCCCCACACCAAGTATCTTCCCAAACCCTTACAGATCAAACCCTTCCCACCTTAAAACCCACCAATGGCTCGACCTTAGCCTAAACATCAAACCCCACTACTATATGGCACTATTCTTCTGCCATTCATAATCTGTATTCTTATTTCAGTGATGATTTACTCTGCAAAATTTCTTTTCTGTTACTTGTTCAGATTGACTTAAGTGACAAAAGATTCCAGCTTCATACCCCAAAAGGAAAGGGTTAAATTAAAAAATAATAATAATAAAACCAAAACATCATTTGGTCAAAGTTCGCACATAAGTCTAAGCAAAACTTATAGGTGAATGCTTTCTGGTTTCCCTTATCTCTTTCTTATTTCTTGGCATGATATATCATCGAAATGGAATTAGGTGGTGGAACTTTATCAAAGTTCATAATAAATAATTTATTAGCTCAACCAGACTTATGGAAAAATAAACATCAGAACATATGCCTTCTATCATTCACCTTATTCTCATATTTTTCTTCTTTGATCTTATCATGCTAAATCCTATTATTAGACTGAAATAAGTGCTCGTTATTTATTCATTTGCTCCTAAATAATATAATAAAGAACATATACGGCTATGCCACACCTGTGATGACTAAATCGCAATATAAATAACACACAGTACTGAAAAATTAACTATTAATTTGGAGTGTAGCAATCAGTGTATTATTCCATATGAATTATAAAGAAGAATGAGCTTTTCCCCTATCTGTCTTCCTACTATGGTTGTCATGATATATAGCTCTCTTCTTAAGCATTTAGGACTAATCAATTAAATGGCTAAAGTTTCACAATTAAAAGAAATGAAAATTTTCTGTGCTTTGGGCATACTAACTGCATGGCGTGGTATATTTTCCCATCTTTTCCTTTTATAACAATGACACAGGAAATTTCATAAACAGAGTCTGTATTAGGTGATCAGCTGCCAAAACTTTCATTTGGCTAGAAAAACAATTCTAGCAGCTAAAACTTAACCGCAAACCTGGTTAAAGTACTCAGGTGGTGGAGACTAAAAAGAAGTCTTTTTTGTTAAACTACCTGAGATATAACGGAATTATCATTTACATTCATGTTTCTTTTTTAAGTTCCATTTCCGGTCAGAAAGTTCAACAACATCGATTAAAATTATCACCATAATAATGCCTGAAAGAATGAGAATTTCTAGATTATTAATGAAGTACTCTTTCTTTAACATGATTGTTGGCAAGCAGTCTTGTTTGGCATATGCAAACTGAATTAACAGATGATATGGATTTTTCTTTTCTTACGCATTGAAAATCTTGCATCTACTATTATGAATCAGACTATATTTATATATATTTTCATATGTAACTATGTACTTATGTACACACACACACACATTAGAGAAGAGAGTAGCTCTCTGCAAATTCAAAAGGAAAAGCAGGTACACCACATCAAAAGCACTCACAGTGGAAGTAGCGTATGTTGGTCCAGAGCCATCGATGACAATCATTCCCTTCTCTGAAGCCTGATCCATAGCCTATAATTCAAAATATGCAATAACTTTATTGCCCTATTAGAAAAACCTTTTCCTCACAGGTGAAATCAACTAAAATGAGCCTGCATATTGTGCATTTGCATCAGCATATGTGCAGCTTCTATGCCTATCTCAGTCTGTCTGTGTACATATCAGTCTATGTTAGCAAAAAACTGCATAAAGGTGAGCCAAGTCAAAGAATAATAGTATGAAACAACAAATGACCTAGCTACAGAAACCACATCCACTACCATGGAGTTTTGCTCTTCTGCCAATCCATGTAAAACTGAAGCACTTGAAATAGAAAATTAGAGTAGTTGAAAGTGTAGAAACCTTCTCAAGGCCAGATACATAAGCCTTTGCATGGACACTTGCAATGTCATCAATTGAAGCAGGCTTGAAATTCTGAATTTCAAGTAGCTGCAAACCACGGAACTGAATACACCAGCAATAATTTGAAAACATAAGTAACTTTTCAGATCTATCACCTTACATAAATAATTATCATCCAGTTCAAATTCTTAAAAAGCACCGAGGAAGCCCAAGGAGGAAGAATCTATGGCACCTTTCCTACCATATACGTTAAAGCAGATTTGACCATATAGTAATAAGAATAATGCACATGGAAACAAGACAAAAGTACAAAATAGAAGTCCAAATATAATGTCTGGACAAGCAAATATTTGCCTATTATCGATCAGGATATTCAAATCTAAAACCTCTTGTACACATATTAGGTTGGACATGCTTCTTGGCTATATTGTTATGTACCTTCTTATAATTAAGATAGAAAATATGGAAGAAAATTTGGCGTTAATATGGAAGAATATTTGAAGTCAATAGTAAAAGTTGCCGTAACAATTATGGAGAAGTGAGTTGCCAAAATTAAGGAGTTGTCATGGATTCTGTTCCCGTAATTAAGAGAGGACAGTACAGAATTGATGAACATCATCAAGCAATTATAAGATTCCAGTTTGAATTTTACCATTTTCTTCACAATTTGTATCAGACATTCTGCTTCTTGCACACTATAGTCCAGGTTGGCAACAGCTTAAAAGAGCAAGAAAAGTTTCACATCACCTAGTGCAGAAACTAAAGCCTTTTTAGACGACCCCATCAATTGCACTAACATACACTGTCTTCTGACCGATTTGAATAACAATAGCAATCAATCGTCACATGTGAGGACATATGAACTGCAGCTGTTACCTTCTCTCTTGACAAAATTTCATTCATGCAGATGTTTAAAATTTCCCTCAATATAATTACCAAAAAAAAATTAACATTTTGCTGTCAGATTCATCCTGATAAGCCATGTAAAATCTGAAAACATGTCAAAGTCTTCTACTTCTCTCTCTCTCTCTCTCTCTCTCTCTCTCTCTCCCATGATTTTACCTTTTTGCTATATGAAAGGAACATTTCTCTTAAATGACTCAGGAACTTAGATCAATTATTGCATATTGCGATCACAATTAGAGATATCACATTCCAACACTAATTTTTCAAAATTAAGGTGACAGATAAGAGATTAAAATAACGAAGTTGTACATAGTAAGGCAAGCAAGAGGTAGCTCAATAATCCTGACAGTGAAGAGTTTCATGGTTTCCCTAAAGTTTAATACCATTGAAGTCAGCTCCATCTTTTCAAGAGCACTGATAATTGCAGGAACTCTAGAACTGCATTCTGGATGTGACTCCTGTGAGCAGCAATAAACCCAAACTACAATAATAGTAATATCCAAATATTCAAACAAATTCAGAAAACCAAAAGAGGAAGGGAAGAGGATTAGATAAAAAGTATCAGAACAGCTATAGAAGCTGTTCATCTGCATGAAAGTGACTTAAGACATACCTTGTTATGACCCAAGGCAGGAGCTACGCTATAAATTACTCGTGCATCACTAAGTTGCTGAAAGGAAGGTAGAATTGGATCCTTCTCTGCATTAAATGAACTTGAAATGGAAGCTCCAATACACTTTGAGAAGTATTTCCTCCTTAATGCTAGATACTTTGAATCAAATCTCTTATGATTCTTCCGATTGTATGTATGACCTCGCACCCAAAGCATCATGTTTCCTAAAACAAGCATTAGTTGTTTCTTGATGTTGAGGATTATAAATTCAATGGCAACTTAGAGTGAAAATCTAAAGCCAAAGCACATTGAATTGCTTCCAGCTTTTACTCAGAAAGTGCATGCCCAAGTCCAGTACCATAATAATTCATTTTTTTTCCATGGGAATCATTGATCTTTCTTCTTTTTTGAGTGTATTAAGAGCAAGAGATCCTTTATCTAAAGTATAATAAAGTTCTAATGATTACAGAATTAATAAGGGGATAGTTTTCGTCACAAACAAAGGCATCTTCTCTCCATCACTTTGACATGTAAAAGAAACATCACAA
The DNA here is from genome assembly GCA_021397835.1 of Moringa oleifera. Classification (NCBI taxonomy): domain Eukaryota; kingdom Viridiplantae; phylum Streptophyta; class Magnoliopsida; order Brassicales; family Moringaceae; genus Moringa; species Moringa oleifera. The sequence continues at coordinate 340,334 of JAJFZO010000447.1, forward strand.
GAAAGTAGAACTACTATAAATTCCATGAATCATATCCAAGAAAAGGCCACCAAAACCCAAAGCTCTCTATCACATTTCAACACAGAAATGGTAGACTTTCCCATCATTTCCAAAAGCTCAGGCATGCCACAGCTTGCGCGACCCCTTTTCTTTCTGCCTTGCCTTTTCCTGCTTTCCTTTGCCTTCATATTAAGAAGTTCGCTCAATATTTGAGTTTCAGTTGCTAAAGATAAAGAATTCCGATTCCCCAAGAACAACTGCTTACATATTTTACTTAAAAACACAAAATAGCAGATGATATATCAACTTTCTTAGACGTAAAATAGCATTTTAAACTTTTTGGAGGGCGTGAATTTCAAAAATGCAAATAATATCCCTAACGCCCAGATAGAGAATCATATGCATAAGAGGAACACATTGAAGTTGTGGCCAGTGACACGCTTCTAACCAGCTTAGTTTCCAGAAAAGCTCGAACTTTGTACAATATGTATGACCAAGGACATGCAAATTAATAACGTAAAAAGAAAGTACCAGCCAAAGATGGAGGACGAAAAGTTTGGAGCTCCATGGGTTGAGTTCAGTGGCACAGACTCGCAGTTGCCAATGAAGATGGATTTCTACAGTGCTCCATGTAGAAAAAATTGAAAAAAAAAAAACCAGGTTTGTGGGCCGTTGCTTGAGCGCAGTCTGTCGTATGCCGCAGCCCATAATCAGCCCATTGAACTATAACCATTCATCACTTTGTTCATACTTGTGCCATGCTCCTCTCAGTCTCTCATCCCTCTTGTTCATCCAACATGTCATTTGATTTACCATAAACTTTTTAGAAGCAGCAAGAGCTGTAATTTAGAAATTAAAACTCTTAGTTTTTTTTCTGTTTTTTATGTTGTTAATAATCATTGCTTGAGTTGGACAATGACTTTCATGTGGACAAATTATGTAGATTGTTTAATGAAGATTCAAATGACTTGGTAGTTAGCCCCTGGGCGGTCATTTAAAAACAAATAGACAGTGCCTATACAAAACTCTAGCAGTGAAGTCTTTAAGAGAGTGAGTAAAGTTTCAAGTCAAATTGGAGATTCAAGATAGACAATCTTGAAAGATCTTGATGTTTTTGGTAGTAGAGTGAGTAAAGAAAAAGAGATTGATATTTTTTTTTTTTTGGTAATATGTTAGTTATTTGTTGAGTAATAGAGAATGAGAAAAGTGAGTTGTTGAAAAATTGGACAGACTCGATCTTATAGTACTTTTTTCCTTCACTCAATAAAGATTCATATTCTTTGATCAACTCTTTGCATGTGTATGAAAATTTAGTTAATTTTCTCTAATTTTTCTTTGCCTTACATTCATTAATATTAATTCTTTACCACTTATTTTCTTAATTAAAAGAGAAGACTGAAAGAATAACAAGGGAGAGCTGCTGCTGGTTTTTGGATTTTTCAAAAACTTTTTTATACATTTGGTTAAAAAGTTAGGCATTTTTTGTGTCTTTAAGATTATCTAATAACATTAAGCAGTAGTTGTGTCCACAGCAAGTAGAAATATAGCTCTTAAAGATCTAAGAACTACCATGATCTTTCAAGAATTTTAACAAACAACTAAAAAAGATAAGGATTATCATGTTTGAAATGGAGCATTTCAATTGGAAAAAAAAAAGATTTTGATATTTAGAGACAAAGACTAAAGGTCATTCTGGTCCAACAAAATGTGGCTTTGACCCTTAAAGCAAATTTCTTGACACCATGACTATTGCAAAGAAGGAAGAGCTGTCGAAAATTGTTTACAGTATCATTATCTTGTATCTTGGTAACAACGTTTTAAGACAAGTATTCAAGGAGAAATAGCAGCTGGGGTGTGGAGTAAGTTCAAAAGTTTTTACATGACTCAATATTTAACTAATAGAATCTATCGCGAGATAAGATTCTTTGATTACAAGATGGATAAAAATAAGAGCCTTGATGAGAACTTGGATAAATTAATTCTCTAAGATTGTAATCAATCTTGAGAATGTGCATGAAAAGATCAATAATGAAGATCGAGCAGTGATCTTGCTCAACTCATTACCACCAGCCTTCAACTAGTTAAAGGATACAATTAGATAAAACAAACAGATTTTATCCATGGAAGAGTTAAAGCCAGCAATCAGGTCCAAGGACTAAGAAATAAGGAGGAATAAAAGGGTTTAATCTTCATCAAATGAAATCTTGTATACCAAAGAAAAAACTAAAAAAAAAAAGGTCAATCTTTCAATTAGATGATTACCAAAGGCAAGCAAAAAATCCTTACAAGGTCTCAATTCAAAAGGCTTGTAAGGAAGTATTTATTTTGTGGGAAACATAACTATATTAAGAGGTTTTGTAAAGAGTTAAAGAAGAAGTACGGTAAGCAACCCACCAAGGAGGCAGATAGCTATAGATTCCCTTGAAAAAGAAAGTGATGTGCTAACTATGATAGAATCCATATTTTCAAATGAACGAATTCTTAACCTAGCTTGCACCTATCATATCTGTTCCAAGGTTAAATGGTTTCAAGACTATAAAGAGGTAAGTAGAGAAAAGGTGATCATGGTGATTGATCAATCTTGTAAAGTTAAAGGTATTAAATTCATAGCTTTTAAAGGCATCAAAGTCATAGCTTTGAAAGATGGAACCATCAAGATCTTGAAAAAAGTGAGGCACATCCCTTAACTAAAGAAGAACTTGATTTCCTTAAGCTCTTTGGATAATAAGCGCTGCTTTTTCAAGGCTAAAAAAGGCACCCTTAAAGTCTTGAAAGGTTCTTTGGTGACCCTAAAATGAATTAAAAAGAATGACTTATACATTCTCAAAGGCACAGTAGCTGCTGAAAAAAAACTTGTTGCAACCCAACTTCGGCATAAAAGGTTTGGCCATTATAATGAGAATAGGTTTCAAATCCTTAAAAATTAATGATTACTAGGTAGGGATAAATTTTCACACCTTGGGTTACTACGTATTGGCCAAGCAACACAAGTTGAAGTTTTCTGTAATTAAGGAGCGTAACTCATCTGAAAGTATGAATTATGTGGAGTTGAATTTATGAGGGCTAGAGGCAACTCCAACTCATGGTAGATGCAAGTATTTTCTCTTTATTGTTGATGAATTTTCAAGAAAGGTATGGATACATATGCTAAAAACAAAAGATGAATGCTTTAAGAGGTTTGAAAAATAGAAAGTGTTTATGGATAACCAAACTGAAAAAAGGTTTAAAATCTTGACTGACAATAGCTTAAAATTTTACAATCACCTTTTGATACTTATTAAAAAAATTATTGGATTTTGAGGCATAAGATAATGAGAAAAACTCCATAATATAACAAAGTTGCTAAAAGGATGAATAGAATCATCATGAAAAAAGTGAAGTGCATGTTATTCACCTCTAACCTTAACAAAGGATTACAGAGAGAAGTAGCTACCGTAGTTGTGCATTTGATAAATTAATGGCCCTCAATGGCCATAGACTTGAAGACACCTCAAGAAAAGTGAACTAAAAAACCCCTCAATTTCAATCATTTAAAAGTGTTTAAGTGTGCTGCATTTGCACATCAAAGAGAAGGGAAGCTTAATCAAAGGGCAATAAAATGAGTTACCCATAGCTATCTTAAAGGATTAAAAGACTATAGGATCTATATAAAAAAAAAAAAAAGGAAGAGTTTATAAGACTTTAATTAGTAAAGATGTCAAATTTCAAGAGACTTCTCTGCCATATGCTTAACAAGGAGGTGTTACTGCTAGTAATGAAAGCCCAAAAGGATCAAAGGAATCTAAAAAATTCATTGGTTCGAGATAGAACCAAGAAGATCTCACGCCTCCATTAGTCAAATTTCAAAAATAACTAATCCAAGTTCACGAAAAGCAGTAGTAAATTGCTCTTACAAATGATAAGCTACAAAAGATGTAGTGTGAGGATGACTATGATCTATTGAGTGAATATCAATTGGTTCAAGATAGGGATAGAATTCATCTAGCCACCAAAGAGATTCTTGGGTAAGGATTCTAATACTATCTTGGCTATGAAAATAATTCTTGCTTATGCCCTTAACATAGCTTAATAGATCCAAGAGGATCAAGAGCTTGGAAACTTCAAAGATGCCTATGCATCAGTGACATGCTATGAAGGAAGAGATGGCCTTCTTGAAAACAACTAAGACTTGGGAGCTTATATAAAGGCTTGAAAAGCAAAGAATGGTGGATTGCAAGTGGATTTACAAAATCAAGGATGGTGAAGCAAAATAAGCCCTAAAGAGGTTCAAAATCAGGGGCTTCACTCAAATTAAAAAGGTTAATTACACTAAGATCTTCTCTCCTATAGTTAAGATGAAATCATGAGGGTGATTTTTACTAAAGTATCATCGGAGAATTGGAAATTAGAGTAGACGGGTGTCAAAACTACATTCTTACATGAAGAGTTATTGGAAACCATTTATATGGAGCAACCCAAAGGCTTTAAGGCAAAAGGCATGGAAAACTAAGTTTGTGTTTTGAAAAAAAAAAAATATTTGTATGACCTCAAGTAGTCCCTTTGATAATGATATCAGAGGTTTAACAATTTAATTTTGAGTCAAAGTCTTAAGAAAAGCTTATATGATGCACGCCTATATCACAAGAATGTTGGCTATACGGATGCTATCTTGTTGTTATTTTATGTTGATAATATGCTCATAATAAGTAGTACATAACACTAATTTATAATTTAAAGAAGATGCTAAGTAAGGATTTTGATATAAAGGACTTAGAACTAGTCAAGAGAATCTTAAGGATACAAAATTCAGATGGATAAAGCAAAACGTGGCTTAAGCTCTCCCAAAAATACTATTCACAAAATATGGCTGAACATTTTTATATGCACCAAGCCAAACCAATCACCCCACCTTAGGAACACACTTTAAGTTGTTTGCCTATAGTTGCCTAAATTCAAAAGAAGAAAGCGAGAAATGGGCAGCATACCCTACTCAAATGCAATAAGACGACTCATGTATGTTATGATCTATAGTAGGTTTGATTTATCTATGAAATTAACCTTCTCAGTAAGTACATGGCCAATCCAGATAAAGAACACAGACAAGTAATATTAATAAAATGGTTGCTAAGATATGTCAACGAAACCAAGAGTCATAGGCTGATATATAACCAAAAAGGGACTTATCTGGCAAGGATTTACTGGATATGTTAATGCTAATTTTGTAGGTAATAGAGATAAAATAAGATCACTCTTAGCTTATGTTTTTATGCTGGATAGGTATTGCATTAGTTAGAATGCATAACTTCTAACTAATAGTAGCTCTTTTCCATTATGAAGGCTGAGTATATAGCCATCACAGAAAGGTTCAAAGAATGTGTATGGTTGCTTGAACTATTAAAAGAGTAAATGCTATATAGCTTGGGTTTAATGATGTTTTCAGACTCAATCAACCATTCATCTATGTAAAACCCTGTATATCATGAAAAGGTAAAAGAAAGCTACATAAAGCTTTAAAAAATCTTAATTAAAGATAACTTAGCAGATATGATCACTAAGTATGTCTTTTCTTCAAAACTGTTCAAGTGCTTGAAGATTTTGAGCATTAATGTGGGTTGAGAGAAAAAAGAAAGGATTGGCTTTAATTTGCACCTAGTTGCTTATTAGATCAAGAAGGAGTTCATTGTAATTGATTTTACAGGCTGCAAGTGCTGCAATTCAGAAATGAAACCCCCACCTCTGTTTCTTTCTACCATTTTTTAATATTCTTGATGATTATTGGTTGAGCTGGACAATAACTTTCGTGTGGACAAATTATGTCTCTTGAAGTTGTTTAATGGAAGATCCACTGGCATGTTAGTTAGCCACGTGGATGATCATATAAAGGCAAGATGAAGATGATGCTATGTATATAAAATCCCAGCAATGAACCCGTTTAGAGAGTAAGTGAAATTTCAAGCCAAATTAGAGATTTGTGAGAGATAATCTTTGAAAGATCTTTGTTGTTTTTGATAGAGTGATCAAAGAAGAAAAAAATTAATGTATTTCTTTTATAGTATCTTAGTCATTTGTTTAATGATAGAATATGAGAAAAGTAAATTGCTAGAAAATTGGATGAATTTAATACTGTATTGCTTTCTTCCTTCAATCATAAAATCATAAAGATTAATATTCTTTGATCAATTCTTTCTATGCATATCAAAATTTAGTTAGTCTTTTACAACTTCTTTTCACATTATATGCATTTTTTTTATTGAAAAAGAAACCTCAAAGGAAAAAATAGCAAGTTGCGGCTGATTTTTGAAATTTTAAAAAACGTTCCTATACATTTGGTCAGGAAGCTGAGCATTCTTGATGTTTAACGACTTCAAGCAGTGGTTGTATCCCCAAATGTTCAACTGTTTATCATTCATTTTTCTGGTTAGGTTATTATCCTAGGTTAAACCCTTCACAATCACGGTTTGTACTACTTAAATATCGCCAATAATCTTCTCAACTTCACTGGTAGATTGATGCCTTTTTGATCAAATAACTTCTGTGTGCTTTTATTTTCCCATTATTTATCTAGATCCTACAACAACTTCTTCTTTCATCTTATGTGTATCTCAGTATTTAGCTTTTATAACGCTAATAACCTGATAGATTTCTTTGGCTCACTCTTTACCTATTTATTGATTCAATTTCTTTTTGCCAAATACTGTACGTAGATCACTGATCAAATGTAGAAACCCAACATAAGAAGAGCAGCCACATGCTGTTTGTTGAATTCAACAGAAAGACTCAACGATGCTTTGCATGCATCATACGGCTCATCAAATACGATAAAAATAAAAAGAAACAAATTTAAAAAAGATTGAAAAGATACGAATGCATGGATGTGAGGACAGAGCACATATTTCATGAAGTTGGTTTGTTTTCACAAGTGATGTCTCGTGAATTGTAGCGGCCCCAAATGGCAGCCAGAGCCAGAGAGAAGATAAAGAGAGTACACAGCTGTACTCTTGGTATCCTTTCCTTTAGGCTCCTAGTTGTCCAATTAACCAGAGGTTAACGACTCAGCTTACTGACTAAGCAAAGTCTTTACCGAAGTCAACATTCATTCTCAGCTAATAAGGACAACCTCAGGTAAACACGTAATTAATTAACACTAATTTAATTAATTTAAGCAATTGTGAAGAACTTGAGCAAAAACTTACTTCATAAATTACCAATGATGACATATGTCTAATCATGTAAGCAGACAGTGCCAACCCATTTAATCATTTCATCAATCTGTTATTACATTATATTTCAATTCCCATCAACCCATGAAGAGTATGCATGCTATCTCAAATTCTAGTACCAACTCTCATGCATGATGAAGTGATAGATATCTGAGTCTTCTTCAATTTATTATTTTCATGTCAACTTCAGTATTATTTACAAATAAACACAGTTTTTTTTTGTTTAATTTAACTATTCTAATGGTTTGGTGATAAAATAAAAGAAAATATTTTTAAAAAATGGGCAACATTTTGTATTGATGTGAAAATGATTGAAGGGTTCACGGGGCATAAGTAACTAAAATGGTTGGCGAGGAGTTGTTCATTGGTGGGGACATGAATGACCAAACACACTCATATTTAATAGTAAGAGAATGGGTGTTGGGAAGCAAGGGAAGGTCACGGGTGCTCCAATCTCTTAATTGGCATATCCAGACAACACAAAATCTGTTTTCAAGACATGTAAACAATTTATATATTATGGCATCTTTGCTTTCTTTTTTTCCCATCCACCAATTCCAAATGTCAAACTTCATGCATAATTTTACATCTTACAGCTTATTCGATTTTCTTTATTTTTTAAAAAAATTTAAACTTTAAAAATAGTTATTTAAATAGAAAAATAAAATAAAACAAAACCATAATCATTTCGGGGATTGATTTGATTAGCTAAGGGAAGAAAAAGTAATTGGTGATTGTGAAGATTTGGATGGTCTGAAACCACCAGTATGGGTCTAATGGGTTTTCAGCCACAAGTTAAAAAGAATCCGTTCGGGCCTACTTCATTCCAAAACACCCTCTACTGTTTCATTCTGTTTCTTCAATATGTATTTTTGATAATATTAAGACATTTTATTTATTTATCTTTTCAGACAGAGGTGAGGGTGAAAACCCGTGGCCACAAGAACTTGTAAAACGGCGGAAGGCAAAGGGGTGTAGCCTGTACTGTGCTGTACCATGTGAATTATACAATTTTCCAGGACAAAAATGTACAGATATTGCAAGCAACACGGCACGTGAACAAACGAAGAGCAGAGCTCTGATTGCAGTCAAATCCAATCGAACCCACTCATATTGTCTTGTTATATTGAATCTCAGGCCAAAACTATGGATCAGAATTAAATAAAGCAAAGTTAAACAGTTGAGGGAAAAAATATAATAAAAATAGTAATAACCAGTACTTACTCCAAGTACACAACTTGAGCTTAACAAATTTTTGAGTGAAGCAAAACCAGAGAGCTTCTTCAATGAAGAAACAAGGGTGTGTCATTGAAGCAGTGGGTATCAACTACAAGATCTGCACACGGAAGAGAGACAACCCTTTTAAGATTTTTAGTCCCAAGAAGTTAGAAGTTGATCCGGAATCTAAAGAGTCGTCGAAGCTTGAAGAAGCAAGCACTGGAATCCGGCAGGTGTTGAAAGATGTAAGCTGCAGGGCGAAACCATGGGAGATCCTCGCCATTGTTGGTCCAAGCGGAGCAGGAAAGTCTTCTCTGCTTGAAATCCTTGCAGGAAAGCTTACCCCACAAAGTGGGTCCATTTTTGTGAACCAAGAACCCATTGACAAAGCCTGGTTCAAGAAAATCTCTGGCTATGTCACCCAGAAAGACACTCTCTTTCCCCTCCTTACAGTAGAAGAGACCCTCATGTTTAGTGCCAGGCTGCGTTTAAGGCTTCCTCGAGATGAGCTCAGCTCCAGGGTTAAGTCTTTGGTCCAGGAACTAGGACTGGAGCACGTAGCCACTGCCAGGGTTGGGGATGACAGGGTTCGAGGGATATCTGGTGGAGAGAGACGCCGTGTATCCATAGGAGTTGACGTTATACATAACCCGGAAGTGCTTATTCTTGATGAACCAACTTCAGGGCTTGATAGCACCTCCGCCCTGCAAATCATCGACATGCTTAAGGTCATGGCTGAAACCAGGGGAAGAACTATAATCCTAAGCATCCACCAGCCTGGTTTTCGTATTATCAAGTTACTCAATTCGGTCCTCTTGTTGGCTGATGGTTCGGTTCTGCATCATGGCACGGTGGAGCAGCTCGCAGTCAGTTTGAGGTCCATCGGATCGCAGCTTCCTCTTCATGTCAATGTTGTTGAATTCGCCATTGAATCCATTGAAGCCATTCAAAAGCAGCAGCAAAGGCAGCAAGAAGTGCTGCCTCAAGTGTTACCAACATCACAACATCAGAAAAAAGTAGAAGAAGGTGAGAGTAGAAGTGGTAAGTTCACTCTGCAACAGCTCTTTCAACAATCTAAGGTTGTTGATGAGGAAATCATCCATCTGGGGTTTGATCTCCCAACAGATTTTGCCAATTCTAGAATGCAAGAAACAGTAATTCTCACACATAGGTTCTCAAAAAATATATTCAGAACCAAGGAGCTCTTTGCATGCAGAACAATCCAAATGTTGGCTTCTGGATTAGTTCTGGGATCCATTTTCTACAATCTCAAAGATGATTTGACAGGAGCTGAGGAAAGGGTAGGTCTATTCGCATTCATATTGACGTTCTTGTTATCTTGCACAACAGAAGCACTGCCAATCTTTCTGCAAGAAAGGGAGATATTAATGAAGGAGACTTCTTGTGGGAGCTACAGGGTATCCTCATATGCCATTGCAAACGGACTAGTTTACTTGCCATTTCTGCTAATCCTGGCAATACTATTCGCAATTCCAGTATACTGGCTGGTGGGTCTAAACCCTAATTTCATGGCATTCCTCCATTTCCTGGTGCTAATTTGGTTGATTCTGTACACGGCGAATTCGGTTGTTGTGTGTTTCAGCGCTCTGGTGCCTAATTTCATAGTTGGGAACTCGGTGATTTCAGGGGTGATGGGTTCATTCTTTTTGTTCTCAGGCTACTTTATATCGAAGCATGGGATACCAAATTACTGGATATTCATGCATTACATATCCCTGTTCAAGTACCCATTTGAAGGGTTTCTGATAAACGAGTTCTCCAAGTCAAAGAAATGCCTGGAATACATGTTTGGGGAGTGCATAGTGAGTGGGGAGGACGTGCTTAGAGAAGAAGGGTATGGAGAAGACAGTCGATGGAGGAATGTGGTGATCATGATTTGCTTCATTTTGGTTTACAGGTTCATTTCTTATGTCATTCTCAGATGTAGATGCTCCCAGAGAAGTTTCCCGGGAGGGCTTAACGTTTGAGAATATGGTCTCTCTCTCTCTCTCTCTCTCTCTCTCTCACGTGTATGATTTAACAAGATGGTTCACATGTTTTTGGATTTTACTTAAGACACAGCCAAAGGAACAAATATCAGATTAATAAAGAAAGAAAAAAACAATTTATCATATCTACCAACAATCTGTACTAATGTGCTTTCTCTTGCTTTCTTTCCCTGTCTTTGTTGAGGTTTATTGTTGTACTGTTTGTTTGTCTGTTTACTTCTTTATTTGAGCGGAGGGTAGATCAAAGCTGGATCGAGGCTGAAATCTCCAACACTTGAGTTGAAATCTACCACGGGCCACGTCCCTCCTTAACCAGGACATAGTGAGGTGCCATTAGGCAGGAAATGGGAACTCTCCTGTCAAACTGTAACCAGGAAAACATTACCTTGGGATAACAACTCTGCCAACTCTCATAGCATGACAGTATAAAAAATAAAATAAAATAATTAAGCACTTCATCTTGTCAGTGCCTGAAGGATAAAGTTAACTCTATAAATCACTAATTTCTTTAATCTAAATATTTCCTGTTCTTGCAATCAAGGATGAAAAGAATGGTCAAGGATTGCTAACAGAGAACTCCAAGAATGAAGTGTTAAAACAAAATTATTTCACCAGACAGCTGCTTCAACTGGCAAATCCATCTGTTCATGTAACATTGATTCAGATTCGCAATGTTCCTCGCACACTTCTTGATCATCAGAATCAGGGACATACCCCGCTCGTTTCATCTGCTTTGTCAGCATTTTCAAAAGTGAATATATTGCTTTTCTCTGTGGATGCTTCTTATCTTTCACCATGAAAATATTAACATTACCCTGTATCTCAATCCAACTGCACCCTGGCTGTTTGGCAACTCCTCGTTTCCTCATTAATTTCCTTACTCTTACAACATCCCGCCACCTTCCAAGCTCAGCATACATGTTAGACAGAAGAACATAAGGTCCAGAGTTTGTAGGATCTATTTCCAAAAGCTTCTCCGCAACATACTCTCCTAATGTAATATTGTGATGAACTTTACAAGCAGCCAGCAATGAGCCCCACACAACTGCATCAGGCTGCATTGGCATTGCCTCTATCAAATTCTTTGCCTCAAGAAGGCACCCAGCTCGACCAAGTAAGTCAACCAAACACGTGTAATGGTCTTTCAATGGGGATAAACCAAGTTGCTTGGTCATGGAGAAGAAGTAATGCCGCCCCTGTTCAACCAGCCCTGCATGGCTACAAGCACAGAGGACACCAATCATGGTAACATGGTCTGGTTTCTCCCCACATAGTAACATTTTTTTGAATAATGCAAGAGCCTCATTCCCAAAACCATTTTGTGCATATCCTACTATCATGGCATTCCATGATACCCAGTCCCTTTCCAACATATTCTCAAAGACTTGGCACCCGTCTTTCACAGATCCACATTTCATATACATATCTATTAAAGAATTTCCTACAAAAATATCAGATTCTTCTCCAGACTGAAATTGAAATCCATGTTTCAAGATGTGAGTGTGAGCCTGCCTGCCGAGCTGCAAATCAGCAAGATTTGCACAAGCATTCAGAAGATTTCCAAAGGTGTAGTGGGTTGGGCAAACAGCTTCTCTCTTTAAGAGGCGGAAGAGTCCAAGTGCCTCCTCATTCTCCCCATTCTGTGTATACCCAGCAATGAGCGCATTCCAAGAGACTATGTTCCTCTCAGTCATTTTCGTGAACATTGATCTTGCATCCTTCACACTAGCAGCCTTTGCATACCCACTTACCATTGAGGTTTCAGACACCACATTCCTAATTGGCATTCTATCAAAAATACATCTAGCTTCGTTGATTTTACTGCATTTTGCATACATATCAACTAATGCATTGCTCAAAACAAGATCATTACTGAACTTGTCTTTTTTAACAACACGAGCATGAATTTGCTGACCTTCCTTGATTGCCAGCAGGCTTGCACAAGCACTGACCACACTGGCTAATGTGACCTCATCTGGTTCATTCCCACAATTCATCATCCTCACAAAAACCCCAAGAGCTTCACTTGCTGGACCATTTTGCTCATAACAAGTAATCAAGCTGTTCCAAGAAACTATATTTCTCTCGCTCATTTCATCAAAAACTTTTTGAGCACAAACAACACTTCCACCTTTAGAATACATATCTATAAGGGCAGATCCCATATAAACTTCTGATGAGCAGCAAGACTTCAATATCAAAGCATGAATTTGGGAACCCAATTCCAAATCCGTCAAACCAGCACAAGCGCTTAGTCCACCACCAAACGAGTACTCATTGAACACAAAATTCTCCGTATGCATCCTAACAAAATAATCCAAAGCATCTTGAAACCTATCATGCTGAGCAAACCCTGATACCATTGAATTCCATGTGCACTGGTCACGCTTGGGCATCGAGCTGAATATATTCGCAGCCTCATCGAGGAAACCTGACTTCGATAACGCAGTTATGATTGAATTCCAAGAGAATACGTTCTTCTCAGGCATTTTGTCGAACACTCTCCTGGCATCCTCCAAGTAACCGCATTTTGCGTACACGTCAACAAGCCTGTTCTGTATAAAAATCTCTGAGGAAAACTGGGATTTGATGATGCGGGCATGGACCCGACGGGTTTCACGCGCCGACTTTGAGCGTAGGCATGATTCCAAAAGCTTTGCAAATGGCGAGGAATCAAGAAAAGAGAGATCACCGAGGATTTGTTTGACGAGCACATTCCTTGCCATTCCATTATCATTGGAGAACGCAGTCTCATGGGCAGGCTTCGAAAGGACTCCAGATTGCTAGAAGAGGGTATGCAAACTCAAAAGGCAGTGAAGAAGAAGTAGAAAAATGGAAGACCAGCGGCTGCGCTTCCATAGGGAATCCTAGAAAAGTATTTTAAATTTCTGTTGTCATTATAAACTGAAGTTACCGCCTAGGAGAAAATCAACTCTTCATATAATAAGGTAATTTAAAATCCTCAAAAAAAAAGCAGAAAATTTTTAAAATGTCTCAAAATATAATTACAATACATATTTATTAATTAAAAAATTATGACATAATAGACTACTAAAAACAAAAGGTCTCTCTTAAAAGGTATTTACAAAATGTGATTTTTATAGATTATTTGAATGATACAACACCTATGCTTTCAGTTATCATCCATATTTTATTTTTATATCTTACAATTAATTTTACAAATACCGAACTAATAATTTTGCAGCATATTCTTTATTAATTAAAGTTCTAAACTTTCTGAATATATATTAAAATTTAATTTTTTTATTTTTTAATTATCAAATTTCACATTTGTACGTATATTCTGAACTGTTCTTCCCCTTTTGAACTGTCAGCAGAGTTCATTTTGATTCACTCCTTTGGGCTGAATGACCAATGTGTAATGATTTCAAGCCCCAAGCTCGTTACGAGCTTCGCTACTGCTCTTGCATCTCTTTTGCTATGAAGGTATGGTACCACGATGGTCACTTGGCTATGAAAAATTGCCATAAAAAGATGGCCTTGTTGACACACCACCAGCTGCACAATTGACATGCAAAAGCCTTTCGTCCCAAAAAGGAGGGGAGGAAAGATAACCATTTTCTTCTTCTCTCTGTTTCTCATTGATTAGATGGTCATTCCTAAGGGCTTGCTTGCTGGTGATGTTATTTCAGCCGTTGATCTTTTTTTACCACATATTTCAAGATGCATCACAACGAAGAACCTTAAGCTGGGGATGGTCTTTCATTCCCACCTTATCAAAACTGCGCTGTCCTCAAACCCTTTCATCAGTAATGGTCTGGTAAGCATGTACGCTAAATGCCATGCCAATGAGGGTGCCCAAAAGGCTTTTGACGATCTGGTCACCAAGAACACGCATTCGTGGAACACTCTCATCTCAGGATATTGTCAAGCTGGTCTTTTTGGTACAGCTAACCAGATGCTTGATAAAATGCCTAAACCAAACGTTATTAGCTATAATTCACTGATTTCTGGTTTATCCCATCATGGGCTTTACAAGGAATCAATAAGTTTGTTCAGAAAAATGCAAAAACAGTACGAGTATGTCTTTATGGATACGTTCACGGTTGTGAGCATTGTGGGTGTTTGCGCATGCTTGGGCGCATCAGAGTTGCTGCATCAAGTTCATGGAATGATGATTGTCATCGGTTTGGAATTAAATATGATAGTTCTCAATGCTTTAGTTGATGGTTATGGGAAATGTGGTGAACCCAATTCTGCATTTTCCATTTTCAGTAGAATGACTGAGAAGGATATTGTGTCATGGACTTCCATGGTTGTTGCTTATACTCGAGCATCTAGGTTGGGTGATGCTTGTGAAGTGTTTAATAAAATGCCAGTTAAGAACACTGTTGCTTGGACTGCTTTGATTACAGGGTTTGCACAAAATAGATGCGGGACTGAAGCCCTGAATTGTTTTAAGCAGATGCTGGAAGAGGGGATCCAGCCTAGTGGTTTTACATATGTTGGTGCTTTAAGTGCTTGCGCAGATTTAGCACTTATGGAAAGAGGAAAACAGATTCATGGACACATTATTAGAAGTAATTATGGAAGTGATTTCCATAATGTGTTTATTGTTAATGCTCTAATTGATGTCTACTGCAAATGTGGTGACATGAAGGCAGCTAGAATCTTGTTTGAATTGATGCATAAGAAGGACATCATTTCATGGAACTCATTGATAACAGGCTTCGCTCAAAATGGGTATGCAGAGGAATCACTTCTTTTTTTTCAGAAGATGTTGACAACAAATATAAAACCTAATCATGTTACATATCTTGGAGTGTTATCAGCTTGCAGCCACAAGGGTCTAGTTTCTGAGGGGCTGCATATTCTAGACTTGATGAAAAGGAGTTACGGCATAAGCCCTACTTCTGATCAGTATGCAGTAATGATTGATTTATTGGGGAGGAAGAACAGGCTCAAGGAAGCAGCAGAGTTGATTGAGAGAGCCCCTAGTGGATCAGATCATGTTGGGATGTGGGGTGCACTTCTTGGTGCTTGTAGAGTCCATGGCAAATTGGATTTTGCTAGGAGGGCAGCAGAAGCTCTGTTTGAGTTGGAGCCAGAAAATGGTGCTAGATACATTATGTTGTCAAATGTGTATGCATCAGCCAGAAGATGGGATGATTCACGTCAAGTGAGGAAGCTCATGGAGGACAGAGGTTTAAGGAAAGAAACAGCTTATAGTTGGATTGAGGTGAGGAATGAAAGACATGAGTTTATAGCTAAAGACAAGAACCATTGTCAGATAGAAGAGATATATGGAGTCATTGTTATATTACTTGGTCATATGAAAGAAGCTGGATACCTACCCTTGGCTGATGGCCCTTTTTTGCGTGAAGACTACACTTAATCTTGGGATAGTTGAGGATAGGAGCAAAAGTATAACTACATTTCCCACGATTCCTTGGATACTTGATCTCATTAACTAGGTGTTGGACTTTAACTTGCTAGCAAATGTCAGAGAAATTTTTGCAAGGTGTCTTCCCAGAATTCTAGATGCTTAGATGGCCAAACTAACTCTATTATAACCCAGGCTGTAAATGATATTATGAAGCTCCTGCCATGTTTTATGCCAAAGATCTATGCCCTGTCTATCTATCTACTTCGGTTGGCTCCCTCTCTGCTTTTGTGAGTCAGGAGCTTTTTTTGCCGACCTATGTACCATGTTGTTTTTTGAGGTGAGCACGTGAAGTAACCTTACTTTGGTGGATTCTCAGCATCATAAGGGGGGGAAAAAAAACATTTCTTATTCAAAATGCAGAATGTTAATATGAATTGTTCCCCTTAGAGGATCTGATCTGCCAAAGATGTCAAATTTCTCATTTACCCTGAGGTAAATCTTGTAATCATGTTCTTTTACAGTTTTGACATACATAAAATTGTCACGTAGCACATGCTAGGTCCACAAATTTTGCTATTAAAATTTTAGTTGATACCTGAATCTCCAATGTAAATTTCCCTGCAAAGCTTCTTAGAGTTATTTGAAGAATAATATGTATTATTAACTTGAATTTGAACTTTAATATTTAATCTGCTATGTCAATTTCATGCCAGGCTGATAACTACCTATTCTTTCTGCACAATGCAGCATGGTTGGGTACTCCACAGCTGTTTCTCGGGTTTCAAACTTCAAAAAAGAAGTAGGACCACATTGGAACCTATAATCACAGTCGGAAGATATTCAAATTCTTCTGTGTTTAATAATGTTAATTTATTATTCTCGTGCTTCTCCCATTTCCTTTTTTTTTTTTTTTTTTTCATTTGTGGATATGTAAGCAACTGGAATATTCTTTGAAGAACCATAGGATAATACAATCAAACAAACAAAAGATAATCAAAATCCAATATAAAATACTTAGAAATAAAATATAGGAAAGAGTAACAGGGACAACTTGTTAATTTATACTTACGAATTAAAATATTGGAGTGATGACAGGTAAGAACTTCTTACTTGTTTATTTAGATTGAGGATGACACAATATTCAGAGCCATCTCTCCTCTTAAGAGTTACATGGGTACGTTTGACCATCTTCGGAATCTGATCCATCTGATTAGGGCTCAAAGGTACTAAAAACAACTGGTTCTCCTCATGCAACACCATGTAGTTTCTTGATGATATGAAATACTTATCATAGCTTGATTCCCGCAGCACAGAAAATCCAATGATTGATTAAAGGGCTCGTGAGGAACAAGGCAAACTAATTTATCTGCTTATTTTTTCTGCTTGATGACATCCTAACCTACAGGATTTAGCCTAGATAAACAATTAGAGGCCTTCTGAAGTTGTAGACATAAAACAAATAAAAGAAACAGTCAAGATTAGGCTCTTCTTAATATTAATGTCTTAAGGACAAGCATGAAAGCTCAGTCGCTACCGCCCTCCAGGCTATGAAAATGTTATGTGCCAATGTGTAACAATCACGATTGCATAGACTATTTTATGTTTACTGATCTGGAACCTGGTCTCACCATTCGGCACATGAACAACGAAAGTATTTCCTTGCAAATGTAGAGAGCTCTTTTCCTCAATGTCACTTGGTTTAGCTTGTACAGGATTTCTCTTTCAATTGGATTTCCTACGGAAAAAGAAAGACAAACACCCTGCAATAAGATTACATATAAATGCTTGTCATATCTGTTGTTGAAATACGCAATCTATCAGATTTGCAATCAATGATTCACCTTCAATTTAGTAATGAAAATCAGGGCCTTCCAAACATTTTGTTAAGTCCAATGCATGGTACACATGACTTGCTTACTTTCTAGGCCCAGCATTCATATTGAGTTCTTCCTTCATGGCTGATTCAACAATCATCACGAAAGTCTCTCATCGTCGGCCAATTTGATGCAACAATCATGCATCAAATCCCTATAGTAATGCCTTGCCCAACCTCGTCTTGTGTAAGTCAGCAATTCAATAGCTTTGCCATGTGAAAAGACACCAAGTGGAGGACTATTTAGAAAGAATTAAGGGCTAAACATCAAAAGAAGCATGAACCACCAAGTAAATTTTAAAATTTAAGTTGGATAATATAAAATGTATCAGTCACTGTTGTGTGGCTAAAATAAATATTTAGAGAGGCAGATGCAGACAGATAGAAAATTTAGACCATTCGCTTCTCCCATCTGAGACGGCAATGACCTTTTAAGTCCCAAGAAAATGATAAAGGAGTTCACCCACATATCTCACAGCCAACATAACTGGTTAGCTTCTTCTTTCACTAGCTCCTTGCTGGAAATATGCGTGGTCAATGGCGAGGAGTTGCTGGAAAACATATTTTTTCAGCAAATCCAGGCAGCCAAATGAGCAAAAGTCGTTACAGCACAGGAGATTTGGAATTTGATTTCTGGGGTGGACGCAACAAACATGGTTGTGACAACTTCCGCCGCTTAAGTGGCAGTGATATAGAGGTTCAGGTTGAAGCACATATGGAAGAAGGCTTTAGCACTCAGTCACCACCCTTATGGAAAACAATCAAGTCAAGAAACTGTAGACATGAGTCATCTGCTTTGCTTCAGCACCACCGTAATGACAGTGAACTTTCACCAGCAGCGAGAAGACAGGCAATTGAAGAAGGTAGGAAAGAGCTTATGGAGATGATTCAAAGCATGCCGGAATCCAGCTATGAGCTCTCCCTGAAAGATATGGTTGATGAGCAGCATGTTCTGGAGGAGGTGAAAAGAAAACTTGCCCTCAAGGAAAAAAGTTACTTTTCTGAAACTGAAGCTCATAGCATGAAACCAAAAAGGAAGAAAAGCACCAAAAAAGATCAGATTTTGACAAGTGAAAGTATGGATAATGAAGTTTTCTTGCTGAAGATGTTTTTTCCAACTTCTTTTGGTTCAAAAGGTCAAGCAACTATAGGAAATTCCTCAAAGCTGTGTCAAAGGCCATCACTTGAGAGTTCTGAAAATTCTATTGATGAAGGCTGGCCAATGAAAAGGATATCAGTAGCAGGAAACAAGATCAGTGGAAAAGACAGCGGTGGCGGAAGCTCTAGTGAAAGGAAAAGCAGCAACATCATCACATGCCCAAGCAGGTATTTGTTTTACTTCTGATAGGAGGTTCTAAAATTTAGGCAATATTAAAATTCAATTCCTTATTTCCATAAAAGAAAAAATTATTCAATGCTCTCCAAAACACTTGAATGTGCAAAATTGTCACTAGAATGGTGTTGACAGCCTACAATGAATTATTACAAATAATTTAATCGTTATCTAAAATGATGGTTTAAATATATCACTTGTTTATCCAAAAAAAATTAACTATTAATACCATCAATTTTGGGTCCTAAAAAGTTATACACGCCTGCACAAACATGTATTAAATTCTAGGCAAACAATGATCAGCGATTTCATCTTGATATAACCAATATGAATAGCAGATAAATTGATGGAATTAAGTATCACAAGATGTAATTCAGTGTAACTGATTCAGGTAAATAAAAATAAAAACCAATTATGATTTTCTTTTTTCTTTAAGTTTTTTCATTGGCTTTTTCATTAATGCACTGGTACATTTCATGTATGCAGACATGCAGATGGCCATTCTATGCCAGGTTGCTGGCCTTTCTTCCTCTACAAGAAGAGGAAAACCAAGCAATCCAGAGGATTCATCTTTTGAAGGGGATGCAACATGGGTAGCTTTTGTAACCATACTGCCACTTGAGTGTAGAAAATGGAAAACAACAAAACTCATGACGAAAAATTGCTTCAGGGGATGGAAGTGAGCAAGTTATGTAACCTGAGCAGACTTCTGATGGCCCGATGTTGTGTTCGTATGAAATCTGTAGACCCTGTTCAGAAGCCCCCATGCTACTGCAACGTTTTGGAGGAGCTTTACTGCAACATAAACAACTATTTCAGAAGCTACATG
Source organism: Moringa oleifera (assembly GCA_021397835.1). Classification (NCBI taxonomy): domain Eukaryota; kingdom Viridiplantae; phylum Streptophyta; class Magnoliopsida; order Brassicales; family Moringaceae; genus Moringa; species Moringa oleifera. Next base: position 360,142 of record JAJFZO010000447.1, read on the forward strand.
CTATAGTTGCCAGTTAATGGGATTTGATGGTCTAATATTTGAATATTTCTGCTTTGTTTGCTGTTCTTGTAGTTACATATCTAAAAAGTGTTAATTGAAAATATATCTAATAGCAGCAAAAGACTAAGAACAGAATTGACCCTGTCTACCAATATCATTACGCTGGATTCATTTGTTTAGCTCAATCCTTCCAAGTCCACAAAACAAATACCCAGTACAATATCCACACGGCTAAGCAACTCATGCAGGAGGCAGTCCCACAAAAGATATACCCAGCACAATATCCGCAAATCTAAGCAACTCATGAGGGAGACACCGTTCAAAGGAGAGAACATGACTACACATACAAACATGGACTTGCCATGATAGTAAAGCCCTTCAGTGCCAAAGGCTTTTTTAAGACAACTCACTTAACCAAAATGTCATTTCCAAATTTGCTGCATCAGCTTTTTATCAGAAAAAGACCAAGTAGAGCAAGTCTCATTGTCCTTGAATAAACGAGGCAACAAAATGAAAAAGGAGGAACTAAATAAGAAATAAGGAAAAGAAATGAACCAGAGCTTCTCATATTCTGATAAAACATGCCTTGGCTTTTTAGAGTAAGGTGTTATTCGACAAGATAGAAATAAATATGATAAGTTGTCTTATTCCTATCAATTGGTCTGGAGGCAGCCAGCAAAAGGAGTTATGGTTAATTATATAAGAGAGCCTTATATTTTATACATATTTTTAAATTGAGATTTAAAAAATTATATAAATTAAAGATATATACTTTTAATATTTTTTCAAAGGTAAAACTTCCGTCCAATAGATTCTGTTAGCTTTAATATTCATGATTTAAAATACATTTCACTTTGAGAATTTTATAAAATATAAATCCCTCTGAGATAATTAACTCAAGAAATTATTCAGAAACATATCACTATCATGCTTTGTAACCAAAATGCAACCTCTGCTCAAATTTTTCATGGTTTTCTGCATCTTTGTAATCCTCTGATATCTTTAGCTCTTTGTACCGAAAAGACATACCTCCAGAGAGGCCTTAAAAGAATAGAATTGGGGAAAAAAAAGAAGCATCTATATGAATATAAAATGGCATCAAAAACTAAATTTCAATAGAAAATAGTTTATCAAGATATTAAAAGATAATATAGTTAAAAGGAGCAGGAGGAAGCGATATACCACATTCTTTTATGGTACAGCTGGCCTAGACAGCTAGGGGAGAGGGCTCTAGCTTCATTGTGCCTGTCTTCGTGTTCTAATGGGGTATGTAGGGGAGAACTTGAAGGTGTGGGGAGGACTGGGGGCTTCTAAAGAAAGAAATAAGATAGTTAAGATGACTCCTTTGGTTTTCTTAACTATATAGTCAGGGGAAAAAAAACTAAGATTTTTGAGAGGACAGAGATGGCATTTGAAGTATTTAAGGACTATTATTTACAAGGATTAAAACTTTGGGTCCTGGATCTATCTTTTGTAGATGAGGAGGATTATAAAAACCTCAGAAATCCTGACCTCTAACTGCTAACTATACTTATAAAGGATTGCACCTCCTTGGTGTTATGTAAATAGTGTGGATGTATTATATTCTGTTTCTTATTTATAAAAAAAAAAAGATCATATATAAAAGTTAAGAGACAACATATACAATATCCTAACAATTTTCACTTTCTGATGATATTTACATCGCTTGATTTTGCAGAAGCAAATCATAGAGTTACACATACCCTAAAATCATGGTTAAAAACTGAAAGCTGCTAGCAAAATATGATACCAAACTGTGAGATAATCTTAGCTTCTAGTTATCTTTGTCGTCTTCAGCTTCTTGCAGTAGGACACCTCTTATTCTTGCCCTGCCCAAACAACACGTCAAGTCACTAACATGAAGGTTAATTTCATATGGTAAATTATTAAAAAAAAAATGCTGACGTACCTGCGATAAGCAGGTACAACATGGTTACTAACTTTTGTTGAGCCTACATGTTGAGCTGCTTGCTTGTCTACAATTCAGAAAACCCAGAAAGGAAAACAAGTTAAAAGAAAATACATCACCATCTACTTGCAAAGGGTATCTATTAATAAAACAAGAGTCCAACTATTAGCAGCTCGCAAACAACTGGAAGTCAGTCCATATTATAAAAAGAAAAGAAAAACACTGTGACAACATAAGTAAGAACTTGATGTATCAATTCTTCTCAGTTAAAGAGTCAATTAGCATTAGTGAAGTGAATTACACATCTTTAACCAAAATAACAAGCACTTCATGCTGAACTAAGTACAAAACCCACCAGGAGTAGTAGTAGTTTGGCCATTGTGCGTTATGGTAGCAGAGACATCTCCTTTATCTAAGGAATTCATTTTTTGTAATCTTTTCCTTTTCGAATGCAACTCCAATTGGGTCTGTGCACTGTCATTCTTTTGCTGATGAATACAAAGAACAAATTTAGCCCAAAACAAAGAAAAGTAATCATGTTACAACAGAACAGGGAACCAGTTGACAAAGCTAGCACAAGCCATAACTTTACTAAATTTTAATTTATCTACTTTGTGGGGGAAAAAAGATAACAGTAATCAACACATTCCATAAAATCTTTAGTTGAAAAATGATCCTAAAAGGTAAAAGTAAGCACAAATTTTTTGTAAAAAAAAAGATATTAGAACGTACAATTACCAATCAACAAGCAATGGTTTTTTTTCTAGTAGTATTCTTAGGCAGTAAATTTTTAGCAGGGTTTTGGACATAATTCGGCAAGTCTGAAATGCAAGTCACGCTCACTTTCAGACAACAAAGATCAGAGATTGAATCTACAGATACTTCTCTACCAATCAAATCAAAGCTAAGAGACCTCCCTGTGTCAATAAAATACTCAAAGGGGCACACAGTTTCTACCAGGAGAACAATCTGCAAGGTTCTATAAAAGATAGAGTGTTTGCTGTAATTGGTCAGTGACATGTAAACTGAAAGTAGTTGTAGGAAAAACAAGTGATTTCCAAAAAACAAAATTTAGATAGAGCTGGCACATAAAGCAGAAGCAAGTTATATCGGAAAATTTATTTTGCATTTTAATAATGCAGTTATACAAAGTATATGCCATTGGCAAGTTAAATTAGTTGATGAATTGAAGAGATTTGCAAAAGCATCGAAAGATTCTCTAAAATCACAAAATGTAAGGTATGGTTGTACTCTGGCATCAAGAGCACTGAACAAAAAGCAGATCATATATTGGAGAGATGGGGACACAGAGGAGAAAGAAAGAGACCAAAGCATGCTTTTAAACTGCTCATGCATCTATAGAGCTATTGTTTGCATATCTTCCAGAAGAATAACTACTAAAAGCGGCTGGACATTATTGTGAACAAAGAAAAAAAGAAAGAAATGAAGCTCATGACCACAAGCGAAAACAGGAAAATAATGACCCATAACAATTGAGCTAGAATTTTGAACAAGCACTTTCTGTAACAGGCAAGCATACCTTCTCAGCTGATAACATTTTTGTCAACAGTGAAGAGTGTTCTTGCTCTGAAGATAGAATCAAGAAGAATATAAGAATCAATTCCAAACAAACCTGTCTATCTGTCAAAAATCATATACTGACGAAAGTTTTGAAAAAAACCTAGGGGTAACAGGGGGGAACCTAATTCCCCAACCAAACCGAGATGAAGAATGAACTTATGAAAATCAGTGGTAATACAAGTTTAAATGTTATATGCAAGTAGTCCTTCATCTCACAGCAATACACAGTAGCGAAATAACAAAGAATATATTATTATTAGTCACAAAGATATTGATGTGTATAAAAGGGTTTCCATGGGAATATGGAACTCATTGAAAAAGTGGTATTACCCATCTGTCAGGAGAGCTCCTTAACAAATGCAGATTTTTGGGTTGTCATGGGGTTTGTGGGAGAGGAGTTTAAGGCATGAGAAAAATTGCAGGCGTCCAAAGAAAGAATGAATCTAGTAGATAGGTTTAACTCACTTTTTGTACATGGGTAGCACCCCCTTGGTGCCTCATAGCTACTATAATGTTAACTTTGTTTTCAGTCAAAAAAGAAAAAAAAAAAAAAAAGAATCTAGCACGAATGATTCTTTGGTTATTTTTTTGGATTATATGGCAAGAAAGAAATAGGAAGGCTTTTGAGGGAGAAGGGGGTGGTGACACGGCGATAGAACTGTTCAGGCACATATATGGATACATACTTTGAAACATTAGGCATTGGATACATCTTTTGTAAATCAGGTGGATTACTTACACTGCGGAAATCCTAACCTCTAGCTTCTAACTATACTTGTAAAGGGTTGCACCACCTCAATGCTATGTATAGAGGTGTGTGTGTACTCTGTTTGCTATTAAAATATGTGTGTGTATATAGATTTTTGCTATCATTCTTTAAACTAAGATTTAAAGTTAATTCAAGATCTCCATATCAACCTCTTGGCTTAAAAAAGTAATCTTTCCCAACAAAGATTGGTCTTGATTTGTGTGGAACAGTGGAAAAATCCTTCGTAATATTATGCCATTCTGTGACTTTTCATCAAAAAATATCCAGTCATTTAATAACCATGGTCTATATATCTCATCAAAAAGATCATATGATTACCAGCAACAAGTAGTGCCACCAAACAATATGTGTTACACCCAACTTAAAGTGTAGAACTGTCCAATGAACACCCATAAATTGCAAAATGAGAATTTAGAGAACCAGAGAAGCTTAAACATTCCCCAGCCTTGTACTTCAATGACCTAAGAAACCCAACTGCAATTGGTCATATATGCAGAAAGAAGGCAACCCTTCTTTCTTACTTGAAGAATCAACCTTATTTTATCCTTATGATGAAATGTATTTGTATTTGTAACATTTAATAAATCATTGTATTTTCTTTCCTCTCTTTATTAAGTAAAACAGAAAGCCAATTGTGATGAGCGACTTGTCAAACTATTACTGAATTTTCTTGCCACCAAAAATTTTACAACTATAAATAAATATGTACATATATATATATATATATATATATATATATATATATGACAGTGGCATAGTACCAGCAGATAATAACATAAGAATCAATAAATAATCAATTGCAATTAAGCAAAAATGATCCCTATACTGGTTTAAATAAAAGACAATAACAGGGCAAAGGTCTCAGATATGAAAAGGATGATAATACCGTGTAAAAGTAAATGTCGCATGCTTTTGAATGCTTTGAAGAGCTCCAGAGATAGATTTGCCATAGCCTCAGCAGCAGCAGCAGTGTCCACAACTTTTCTCAAAGAAAAAGATATCCGAGGCATTCCTTTAGCTTTTTGAGCAACTAATTTTGCACATAAAGCACCTAGAAGGACAGAATGCACAGAAATTAATGTGAGTTGTATATAAATTAGCAGAAGATGATGCGCCCTTCCTATCACAGCACCAAAGGCCTTACTATAATTCACCTAAACCCTTTTTTATATAACAGAATTTTAAAATAGATTCAATTGACAATTGCCTGGATAAAAGAAAACTTTGGTTTTTATAAAAGAAAGAATATGTCACAAACTGAATTAGCAAATGAACCACCATTTGAGTCTGAATTTCTTTCCAGAATAAGCTTCACATCATCTGATTTAATGGAAGCAACCATGTAGTCAACGTAGTCAGACCAAGACCCCCCTACTCCAATGGTGTCCCTCTGCGCATTATTTAAGAATAATAAACAACAGGTTGTGGAACAAGGAAATAAATTCTGTTTAATTGACATATCAAATAAAAGTAAGTAAACAACTTATCCTGAACTCCATTTTCCCCTATTTTCCCGGCAGCCAAAAACAAAATGCAAAAGTATCATAACTTTGACATAATGAGGCTTCCAAAATCTTAACTTAAAAACCACTGACAAATACACACGACTCCCGCTCTCTTTTTCAATTTCCTTCAGTTTTATCAGCAGCAACAAACAGAAAGCAAGAAGCAGCAAAGAATAACAAAATAGAATAAAAAATTCATAGGAACAGAAAAGAGACCATGTCCTCAAGCTGGGAAATAGAGCGTACGGCCTCCCAAGCATCAGAATGAAAATCAGTGACGTGAATGGTGAGGTGAGAAGAATCCGGAGCATAAACATGGAACAAGAATCGGGGCAGTGGACGAGATCCCGGATTCGCCCCCTCGAGCTTGGGTTCGCCAAATATTGGTTCAAAATTTTCAAAGCCTGGCATTATTGCTCCTTGTTGGTTTAAGAAGTCTACTGTGCCTGATTGTACAATATGTGAAGCAGCCTGTCGCAATTTTCCGGCTTGCTAGAGAAGCAGGGAGGTGGAGGGGCTGTTGATATTACCAGATAAAGTTAGGGTGTTTCCATGACGAGCAACTGCTACCAATCGGACCTCTAGGACGGCGAGGACTTGTAATACATAAAACTGTTCTTCTGGTGCTCTTTCCTTATTTCCAAGTGTGCCTTGAGTTTAGTTTTATTTTAAACAAGGATGAATTTTTAAAATCACATTATTTGCTTGAGTTAATTAAACTCATATTTGAGTTGATTTAATCATCTAGGTGTAAAATCAAATTATTATATACAATTATGAAGCCAAGGTTTCTTATCAGCTAAGGCTATTTCTTTTTCATCTAAATATAATAATATAATAACTTATTATTAACATAAAAATAAATATATAAAAAATTAAATAAAAATATATTATAAATTTTTACATTATTAATGATTAATAGAATTCATATCAATTGAAACATTTTTATTCAATATAAATGATCATATAATCGATAAAAAAAATTATCTTCTATTTTGTTTTGAAGAGAGGCTTTGACAAATTTTATAACTAAAACCTGCTCGTTTTGTTGATATTATAGAAAATAGAAGAGTCAAAACTAAACAAATTAACTTATAAATCTAAATATAATATTTTCACTTTTTTATTTCAACCAAAACTTTATATAACTCAGAAAAAATTATTCAAATAATTGAGCATATCAAATCAATAATAGTCAAATTAACTCCTTAAATCTTCAATTGCACCTTTATCAAAATTCAAATAATAATAATTCTTAGCTAGAGTGACAATATCATCGATATTAAATGATTTAAAATTATTTATAAGACTCAAAATCATATTGAGAGTAAGAAGTTCTATTGTTTTGTTTGAAAATCTACTATTTAACTCATTCAATTAACAATCTATCATAGCATTAAAAATATTAAAATGATAGTGTTACTCAAACTGTGCTATTATTTTTCTACGGGTAAAGTAGGTCTTATACTTTCTATATGATGTGCATTCATATTAGGCATATCTATATGATGTTTAACACAAAATAACATCACACTGTTAAATAAATGACATCATCTATCTCTTAACTCTTGAAGAAGCGTTCTTGTAGTTAAAATTAAATTTTAAGCATTTAAAAAATCTTGAGATTTGAATTACAAGGCTTGATAAAGTAAATTAAAGATTCTTAATATTTTATTCATCAATAACAATAAAAACACAAATGAAAAGATATCAAATCCTTTTATGTACCTCTAGTTTTTTTCACGTATATTACTATTTGGCCCTTCTTAATCAACTTTTTAAGAAGAGTAGATGTTGAACTATACGAATCAATTAACCTTCTGATCGAAGTAAAATAAGAATTCCATTAGATAAATGCAGGTCGTTGCAAAGTGTGAACTTGATTAGCCCTGTTAAGGGTGAGCATTCAGTTAATTCAGTTTATTTAGTCTGAAAATTTAAAAAACTAAACTAACTAAATTTTTTTATAAATTAACAAAAGCTTACCAAATTTAAAAGATAATAGAATTAATCGAACTGAATTTTTGTTAATTAGTTTAATTGGTTATCGAATAAACCAAATAAATCAAAATTTTAGTTAGGTTCAAATTTTATATGTTTTAAGTTTAAACTATTTTAAATCTTGAACAATAATTTATAAATCAAATATATGTGATATATCATTAACAACATGTTTATATGGATGAAATATATAATTGAACTTTACTCCAATAACATCCTCATATATACTTGCATAAAAATCAACAGCTCTAATATATAAAAATCAAAATTTTTTATACATCAATGACAACTTTTAGAATATAAAAACTTCTAATCATAAAAGAAAAATTCTTTTACATCAAAATATAGCTGATACATGATACGTTAGCATTTAACAAATCAACAACATCAAAGGAAACATTTCATTGGAGTTTTAATCCTTATTTTTACTATTTTGCCTTTAGTTCCTTAAAAAAGTTTTCTTCAATTAATCAAATGGCTGAAGAGTAAAAAAGATAAGTGTAAAAATGTCAAAAAAGAAATTATTGCATTCTTATACATTATTAATGACAAAAATTTATCCAAACAATGCTCTTCCTAAATCAGTTGATATGGTATTGCAAAAATATTACATGATAACATTATATTCAAACAATATTTAGACTCCACATATAACATCTTAATAACTAATATTTTTCTTTTACGATAATCAAGCAATAAAGAAAAAGAAAATCAAGAAATAAAGATCAATCCTCCACTAAAATCTCAATTATATGAGATATGAAATTAATAGTAATAAAAGAAATTACCTTGAAATAGCAATACATTTTCACACTAAGCAATTGTAGCATTCAATGCAATTTTTGACAAATCTATAAATATATAATCAAATTTATTATTAAAAAAAGTGTTATTAAGCTTATCCAATAAACATTAATAATTAAAAAAATAAAATAATCAAATAAATAAAATAATTACCTATATCAAGTTTCTCAAGCTCTACCAAGTCCTCTTCAATGGCATCGAAACATGGAGATCCACCTAATCAATTTTGAGCACAAATAAGAGCTTGTACAAGCTTAGGAGTCAATGAACTCCTATGTGCATCAAGTACACATCTGTCGGTGTTAAAAGCAGATTCAGAAGCAACTATAGATATAGAAGCTACCAATACATCACGAGTCATATGAGAAAGAATGGGAAACCTATGACTATTAAGTTTTATCAATTAAGAATATTAAAGTTATCATCATCTTTTGCATTCTTTTCATTTAAAAATTTATCCAATTCTGATTTATTTTCTTCTTTTCCAATCTCTTTCTTATATCTCTTGAACTTATATAAAAAAACTTACCTCTCTTTCTCCAATCTTAATTCATTTTCCTATCTAATTTGGCTCACTTGACTGCTTTCATCAATTTGTTGATGTTGAGGTTGAAAAACTTCTTTTATACTCATCAAATAACTCTTCAATTGCTTTTCTCACATTACTAGTCATCACTAAAACTTGCTCCATATCATAAATTTTTAAAAAGCAAAAATTGACAAATTCAAGTTTTTTTTTCTAAGATCAAGAATAGAAGCAACATAAAGTAGCATATTCATCTTCTCCACATTTTTTCAATACTTATCAAACTTATCGTTTATTATTATTATTTTTTGCCATTGCATTTAACTCAACATCTGAAGGTGTTTTTTAATTGTGCAAAGTAGAATAAACATGATAAATATCATTAAAAAAACTATTGGAAGTGACATATGAAGAACCTAAAACTTTAATTATAAGTTCATAAAATTGTTGTAAGAAAAGACAAAACCTCCTAATAGTTTTTCAATCTTTTTTTTTCAAGCAACACATCTCCCATTATCAACTCATTTTTATAACACAGATCAACATCATCAAAAACCTCAAAAGCCTTCTCAAATTTTTGAGCTGCATCTAACATCAAATAAGTGAAGTTCCATCTAGTGCTAACATCCAAACACAACAAAGTTTTTATTTTTTCAACTAAAATACATTCTTTAAATTTGACAACCTTTGCAGGTGATTGTTTCATATATTTAACAACCCTTCTAACATGTACAATTGACTCATTCATTTCTTTCAGTTCATCCGTAACAATGAGATTAAGGATGCACACAATGCATTTTAGATGAAAATATTTTCATTCTTAAATGCAAGTTCCTAAACAGTTTAATCTTTTCTTCAAGTATGAGATTACAACATCATTAGAACTAGCATTATCAATTGTAATAGTAAAAATTTGATCAATTTCCTAATCATGCAAACATTTCTCAATGATTTTTTCGATGGCCTTACCTTTATGACTAGAAATATGACAAAATTTTAATATTTTTTTGGTTCAATTTTTACTTTTTATCAACAAAATGAGCTATAAGACACAAATAATTAATTTTTTGTATTGAAGTCCATGTGTCTATGGTGAGAGATACTTTTATACTAGATGATTTTAATAACTGTTTTAGTTTAACGTTTTTTACTATTATAAATTTGATAACAATCTCTGGCTATAGTTCATTGTGAAGACATATGAAACTTAAACATGCAAGTAACATGCAATACCGAAAATCTTTACCATCCACAAATTTGAAAAGTAATTCATCTATAATGATCATCTCAATTGTACTCTTTCTAATGACATCTTGATTAAATTTTTGATTACCTAAAGATCCATCTTTTCTAGATTCAAAAATCAATCAGTTTGACTAGGATCAACACTAACATTTATTCTTTTCTTACAAGTACCCATATGAACTTTCAATGCAGTTGTTTCATTTCTTTTAAGATCAACAAAAGACTCCCTATCACAATAATTAAATCTAACTTTATGCTTATCTTGTTTATCAAAAAATTTGGTGAAGTGTTCGCAAACTTCTGATCTGGGCCTAAAAGCTTTCCTCTTAAATTTAGATCTTGCAGATGATGGATGGACCGAATTTGGTTGTGTGGTATTAGGCAAAGGATCTGTATCATTACTCCTAGTTAACATATTTTAACTTCTGAAATAAATAACAATTAAAATGAGTTAGTCATAATAATTTCTAATAGTTAGATAAGATTCTAAAACATTTTAGTAGTAATACCACATTGCACAAAAATTCATTTTAGTAATAATAGTTAATACCATTACCTTTCAAAATATGATTATGAATTATTAGAAAAAAAATATAATTTACAAATTTGTATTACATCAAAAAAGGATTCAAAGAAAAGATATAAAGTAAAAATAAAATGAATTAAAAAATTAATTTTTTACTTTTCAACACTGGGATTGTTTTGCCTTATACGTTATAACTACATACTTACCACATACATAAAGAAGAAGTGATAATACAGAGAATAAATTTATGATAACTACTCAAATACAAAAAAAAAAATCGACAAAGATGACCTAATTAATTTTCAGTGTGGTTGTTATGAATTAGAATTTAAAAATTGAAAGATTAAAGAAATGAGATAGTATATACTACTATTGGAAGGATTAAAATTGAAAAGAAAGAAGATGAGGTATAAGGGAATACCAAATGCTTATGTGTGGCGTGGCAGCTTTAGGTGTGGCTACGGCGCTACTACTGGGAGGATCAAAATTGGAAAGAAAGAAGATGAGGCCTAAGGGAATACCGATTATCGAATGCGTATGCGTGGCATGGGTGTAGCTACAGCACGGCTGGTTCTCCAAGATAGACTGGCACGATGCACGGATTAGGTTAGGGTTTCTCAAGTTGAAAGAAAAGAAATGAAGGAAGTGTAGCTGCGGTGCTATTACTGAGAGGATTAAAATTGAAAAGAAAGAATATAAGGCCTAAGGGAATACCGATTACCGAATGCGTATGCATGTCGTGGGTCTCGTTATGGCATGGTTGGTTCTCTAAGATAGACAAGCATGATGTACGAATTAGGTTAGGGTTCTTAAGTTGAAAGAAAAGAAAAGAAGGAATTGTGCCTCACTGACTGTATAGTATGAATAGGTGACCTTAGTAAAAAGATTAAAAGAAAAAAATTATTATTAATAACCAATTAATAAAATTGATTAAATATAAAATTAGTTAATTAATTATTAAAGTTAAAAATCAATTTTTTGATTAATTCGATTTTAAAAAAATTGTAACAAAAAAAATTGAGTTTATCGATTTTTTCGGTTTTAACCAAATTTTACTCACCCTTGGCCCCTATAATAATTTTAAACTCTCTTGAAAGAATCAAATATATGACTTCATTTTTTCAAATTGATTTCAAATTTGAATTTCTTTTGAAAAAAGCACTCGTGAAATTTATAATACATTTCAATTTTGAGAAAAATAATCACACATCATTCTTTTTTCTTTTTTTTTTTATGGCACTACAATTAAAGCAAGTTGAAGTCAATGTATAAAACAACATATGTAATAAGCACATAGATAATCTTTAAAGAACAAAGCTTGTAAACTATTGTATTCATCTCACATATTGCTAACACCATCATATCCTTGAACTCGCAAGTTTTCAATTGACAAGTTGTATCCATTGAAGATATTATATATTTGTTTCATAGAACTTTGACATTTTTCATTCTCAATACTTATAACTTCAAAAGAAAAAAAAAAGATCACAAATTAATCTATTAAGATCAACAAACCTCAAGATAATTGCCATTTATTTTTTTATTAGACCCATTAATAACTTCATCAATAAAAATTAAATTTGACATCACCAATGTCATCATGGATCTATAACCATACTCGGTTAGCAAGAGTTTTTAGTAACTCTTTTTGAAATTAGATGCTATGAATTTAGTATTTTTTGAAGAATTTTTTTAGTACAATTATAGCAATTTCTTTGTTTAATGATGTTTACAACTTTATTAATCTGAGAAAATTTTCACGATTAGCGAAATTAATGGACTCATCATGACATCTAAAAGCATATCCTTGCAATACCAACTATTTCGCAATGTTTAATGAAATCTTATGTTATGATCTATTTACAAAGTTTCTTCTAAAGAAAGAGTGCTCATAGTTTTATTGATGTATTTAGATGAATTTTTCAAGTTAATTAAACTTTTCATGGCAAATCCATGATATGAGTTAATATCTCCTTCATGTTGCATAAACTAGCATCTTTTACCTCCCACCCTTTTTCAACCTTAAAAATTTTTGATTGTAAAAATATGATACTTGGACTTATAACTCTTAGATAGCTAGCATGAAAAACAAAATATTTTGTCTTTTTTTACTAAATATTCAAGCCACTTAAATTTATCAAACTAAGAAGTTTGGAATCGTCAAGTTTATTTTTCATTTTGAGTTTGATGACATTTAACTAAGATAGGCTAATATGATCTTATTTGAACAAATGACTTCTGAATACCATCATGTTTATCAATGGAATACATCTCAATTAGAGAGTATAATCTAAGGTTACGCTCATAATATTGAGTATTAATATCCAATGGAGTATCAATATTCTCACAGTCACCTTTTCATAATATGATGAACTTGAGATACTAATATATTATAAAGAAAGAGAACTCAAACTACCTAATACTTTATCATTTTCTTTTCTGCTAAATATTTGGTTTGGATGGGTGATAACTTGATATTATCATCTATAATAGTAATTGATCAAAAGTCAAGATATAAACTAACAATATGGTATAAGAATATTACTAACCATGGATATCAACCAAGATAGGTATAATTGTATTAAGCATGTTCATGTATATGTACCTTAGTGGTCAACTTATAGCAAGCAAACCCGATTTAAAGTGATCTGTATAGGATGTTTTAGGTTAATTGTAAAATGTCAATATAACCAAGAGATTAGATCTTCATGACCATTTCGGTGGATGCTACTAGCATTAAGTCATGACATGCATGAACCACTGTAAAATGATAATGTATGACTTATTATTATTTTTATTTTCTTATTCTAGCTTTATAAAAAGTAGAACTTAAGGCAATAGAGAAGATTTATTATTGTGAATTATAAAAGCTTACTTGACAAGACAAAGAAGATATTATACTCCGAAGACGATACCTATTGTCAAGAAAATTGTAAGGATTGTTTTTAGGATCTTATAATGAATGACTCATTGATCTTTGTTATTGGTTTCAAGGAAAAATTAAATAAGGAAAGCAACGATGTTGATAACGTCAATTTTTCTTTGAATGCATTACTCTTTCTTCTTCCTTTTTATATGAGAAATAGAGGATCTTCGTATCATGTTTCTTAAATCAATGGTTGGTGTCTCTTAGATAGGCACTTTTTGTACACCTCTGTGAATTGGGTGGTAATATGTTTTCTAAACATTATTTTATTTCTTATTAATCTTAAAAGTAAGTAGTTTTTCACTGATCAATAGGTTATATTCCAAAAGTTAGCAAGTAGTGCCAAGTTTTATGAATAGTTTCTTATTATTGATATTGTATGTCATTTTCAACAAATTTTCATGTCAATTTACTATATATTTGATATGGATTATTGTAAGATATGTTAATGGAGCAGTTAAAAGCTGGTAACATACCATTTTAAGACAATTATGACATTTTAAGCAAAGCTCTTAGTCTTAATGAGCACAGGGGTTAAGTTAGAGGAGTTGAAAATTTTGTCATTCACTCCTTTTTTTTTTTCAACTCCTGATAAGGTAGCATATCTAAAAGTTCACTTACCTAAGATGGAATATAAACAAATGACAATGACTCAAGGAAGCATCGATACACATTCACATGTTGCACAACCTGAAGGTCATAGCTTTAACAAAATACTAAAACTTGATTTATTAGTGCCTATAAAGGAGTCTTGCGGTGTTTTTAATGAAGATTTGAAGATGAAGATATTTAATTTTTTATTCAATATTATAAACATATGTTTTTTCACTATTAATGATAATTAATAATATTAATTTTTTTAGATAAATAGGGTGTTGTATGTAAATGATCAGTAGATACATTAAAGAATTTTGTTGCAATAGGCACCATTATTGATTATTCATGTGCTAATATTTTGATTTTCAATAATCAAATATTGATTGAAGGTACTCAATTGTCCATTAAAAATGATGATAAATATCTCATATTTGTTAAAGATGCATTGAGTCATCGTATAAGTTGGCCTAAAGAATTCATTTCTACTCAAATTTTTAAGAAAGTATGAGCTAATTTTAGTAATTATATATTATCATTTTTTTAATGTTAAAATTATTTAATTTTTAAAGTCTATTATTGTCTCATGTTATGAGACAAAAGAAAAGAGAATTAGGAAAGAAGTTGTATCCGTTTCTGAGCAAGCTTTGGAGCTATTTGTAAAAGTAGCTTATCTACTAATAATTAATATGAAAAATCAAGTAAGAGTAAAATTTGATGAAGATGTCATTTATGGTCCATTTTGTTGCCACTTTAGTTCAAAAGATTACTCTATTATGCTTGATAAAAAAAATTAGAAAGAACTAGCATATATTTGTCTATATATTGGTGAAATACAAAATCTCAATATTAGTCTATATCAATATCTATTCTTACATATTTATCTTTTAATTTGTCTACTTTTAAATATTTACATGCTAAATTAAAGGACATAAAAAAGTCGAAGCAATTTGACTTCATCAATCATGTGATTGTCCCCTTCTCTGATGGACAAAACAATGAAAAGTTAAGAAATAAAGTACAAATTTTATAAAGTGGTTAGAAAAAACACATTCAAACAAAATTATTTCGTGGCTTATAATCTAAAATAAAAATTTCTTATCCTAATTGTTTTAGAATGGCATATCTCATTTTGCTAAAACAAATTTTTTCTTTTTTAATTATCAATAGATTTAAGTGAAAAATGGTTATTATTGAAATGGCATCATGGATAATATATTATTTGAATTCTTTAGGTTCTAAGATTTGATTTTATAAAAATTACAACCATGTAAGTGCAAATTTTGGTTTAGTTATTTATTTATTGGTCTTATTATCAAATTTAAATACTAAATATGAAATAAAATATGTATAAAATTTTTTAAATATTTCGTGTGGGATCAAATATTACATGACAACGAATTAAAGTGATTTTATTTTATTTTTTTATTATTAATATTAAAAATAATTTATTAATTATTATATTTTTACATATATAAACATTCATTCAAAGAAAGGGTATATAATGTGAATATTTTGTGCTTTCATTTATATAAAAATAATTAAAAATTTAAAAATTCTTTATTGATATATAAATACATGAAAATTTTGATGATATATACATTTTTGAGCAAAATAATATTCCTAGTTAAAGAAAATAAAGGCAACATTGCCCAGAGGAGTTCAAGACTGAGCCTAGAAACCTACCACCCAACTTAAGAGTCCTCCTACAATATCTTTAGTTATTGTGTTGTTATTACTATCATTATTATTGTATAAAATGAACTATAATTGGCTTAAAATCCAATGCAGCTTCTTGTACCTTTTAGTTTTAGGATAAACCTCAATTGACATGGGTTGGTTCTGAATTTTTAATAAAGAGTTAAAATAGTATTTTATTAATAATTTAATATATTAATATAAAAAATATATGAATAAATTTTAATTATTAATTTTATTAAATTATTATGTGTTATTATTTTATCAAAAGTTCAGTTCAAATGATCAGAGGATTTTGATTCTGGTTTTTGAATAAAAAGTCTTTAATGAAATAAGTCGGTGAAGAACTTTTAATAAAAAAATTCAGAAAGGTATTTTGGTAAATATAATATATTAATGTGAAAAATAAAAATTACTCCGAAGCAATAGGAGGGAGGAGCTATTATCTTGTAATTCAAGGCCATACTTAAAAAAATAATGAAATTTCCATTAAGGAGAAGAGCACGTATGACCACATAATAGAGAAACGGAGCAGTCGTGGATCATTGTGTACAAGAAACCCAACAGTCAATGGTGAGTGCGTACCTGTTAGAGACTGCGCGTGTAGCACCAACCAACCAAGCCAAGGCAGTTGGCAATTGGGGTTGTTGACGCCATTAATTTTGCTGGTAGGCAGCACAAACCAGTCCCATACAAAATTACTCTGTATATATCAATGGTTCAGGGTGCTCAACTTGATCTCAAGCAGAAGAAAACAAACAGAGTGATAAATGGAGATTCAAGAAGAGAAGAAGATGAAGATACTATGCCTCCATGGCTTTAGAACTAGTGGGAGTTTCTTGCGGAAGCAAATCAGCAAGTGGGATCCTTCTATATTCGCTCGCTTTCACTTGGTATCTGCCATTTCCCCTCCTTCTCTCTCTCTCTTTGCATTGACCATTTGGATAATGAAGCATTTATAGCGTGCCTGCAACGCGATCTAAACATGATTCCATTCCAAAATTGCAGGATTTCCCAGATGGCATGTTTCCTGCTGGAGGCAAATCTGACATAGAAGGCATCTTTCCTCCTCCCTACTTTGAGTGGTTTCAGTTCAACAAGGTGCAGATTCTCCCTTCTCTTTCAATAAAATGATTTCAGACGTCACAGCATCCACACGCAGGAACACATGCTTGACTCACGTTTTGAGTGCAATTCATAGTGACCGTTATTATGATTTATTAAACAGGAGTTCACTGAATGCACTAATCTGGAAGAATGCATCTCCTATTTGTGTGAGTACATCACAAGCAAAGGCCCTTTTCATGGTTTTCTTGGTTTCTCTCAGGTGATTAATGCCTTAAAGCAACAGAGTTCAGAGTATGTTAATTGAACGATTGCATAACTAATGCTAAGCCTTAATTTTTTTTTCTGGGTTCAGGGAGCTACGCTGGCAGCTCTTCTGCTGGGCTACCAAGCACAGGTAAGTTCAATCTTTAATACCCATCTTTTTTTTTTTTTTTTAAGATGAGAAATTGGGTTCTGAAAAGCATGGGAAACAGGGGAAGGTGTTGAAGGAGCATCCAGCCATGAAATTGTTTGTATCTATATCAGGGACAAAGTCCAGAGATCCAACAATACTCGAGGTTGCCTTCAAAGATCCCATCAAGGTCAGATCAGTCCACTTCATAGGAGCCAAGGACTGGCTGAGATTGCCTTCTGAGGAACTTGCTACTGCCTTTGACAACCCTCTCATCATAAGGCACCCCCAAGGCCACACAGTCCCCAGACTAGGTACACTAATGGCCATTTTCTGATACCCAAAGCTCACTTAAGAAGAAATTAACTTTAATTGCTTTTACTAATTACGGTTATATTTGTAAGCAGATGAAGTAGCCACCGAACAACTACACCACTGGACCAAGGAGATCCTACTCGAATGGGCCGATGGTGTCTCAGATAAGAAAAATGAATTGCAGGAGGAGAATGTAGAAGCTAAGGAAGGGAATGAAGAGAAAGAGGCAGGAGAAGCCTGTAATAAAGTCAACAGCCAAGTGACTGCGGTGGAATCCAATATGTAGAGGCCAGAAGTTGAAGTTGTGGAGGCAGCCCAAGCCTGAAATTGTTCATTTGTTAAGCAAGAAATGAAGAATGCCTTTTTTAGCTATTGCCAAGGTAAGATATAGGGTCCATTATGTGGCCTTCAGTCATTTTGCCTTATGATCCTTCTAGTGTTGGGGGAATGTAGCCCATGTACAATGCTTAAGAAGCGACTCACCCAAGCAAACAGTTTGGTTCACTATGGAATTTAGTTCAAATTTGAATAGATGTTGATCAATTTAGAAAATATTACACTCTAATTGAATGGATTAAACTGAAAGACTTTAACCGAACCAATGTTTCGGTTCGAATTGATTTTTCTTCATTGATTTTTTGTTTTCATTAAAGAAACAATAATAATATTCAATCTTAAATTTTATATTTTAATTCATAAAAACGGATAAACATCAAAATAATTTGTTAATATAAATATTAAATTGCACAAAAATTCCAATCAAATTTATATCTCCAAATGAAATTGTTTATCTTAAATCTTTATAAGTAATAAGTTTAAACATTTCAAATCTTGATGAAAATATGTAAGATAAATGATTTGGAATTGAAGATTTATCATAAATAAATTATAGGTAAAAAGGGACAATATTATATGAATTTCAAAAATAAAAAAAGCAACCCATCTTTTGTTATTTGCCATTGATTTAAATGAAAGGTTATGAAAAATTAAAAATTTTACTTAAAAAGAGAAGAAAATTAATTAATTAAAAATTAAAAATTACTTAAAGGGAAAAAAGCTTGGCTTTTATTGAAAGTAAATAATAAAATAAGTTAAAAAAACAAATAGAAAAAAATTAGAAAAATAATTTTTAGGATTACTTACTTTGACACGGGGATATATTGAAGCATCATCGTTTGGTAAGTTAAAAAATGAAACTCAATAATTTCTCATATATTCGGTTGGCTTTAATTTTGATTAGCATTTTAGCACTTAATTCAAAACTCACCCACTCAATAGTTAGAGTTAATTTTTTTTTTTGCCAAAATCGAATAAAAAATGAAAAAAAATAACTAAACTAAATCCAACTAAATTTAGCGGTTTGATTTAATTTGATCGGTTTCTTCAATTTTTTTTACCCTAATTAAAATAAGTTTTTCTTTTCCCCATTAAAATCTCATAACATCAAAAATAAAAATAAAGAAAGATGATAAAACTTTGGCCCATATATTCGATAATTTGGATGAATATTTCCATCATATGCTACCATAAATTTGAGATAAGTGCAATGCTCACTGTTCTTCTGCAAGCCACTTTCTACGATCATTGCTTTCAGTAATTTCTTTAGAACTTGGTCATCTTAATAGTCTGAACATCACTTTGATTACATCCAGAAGGATGTGTTGAGCTTGAACCAACTAATCTCTTAAAAGGGGAAGTTCTTCCTACAGTATAAGAGCTATATTATTACTGTATTATATTGGCAAATTCATGACATTTTACTTTCCTTTGCATCTTTCTTCTTGAACCATAAAATTTTGTGGGAATACAATTGGGAATCGACAACATTTAGCTCTCATTTTCATACTGTTTCATTTACTAACTATGAGGCACATACTTACAGTTCTGTTCAACAAGTCCATAGAATCAGATCCCATGATTTAAGGAGGACAAAAATAGAAAGTTTATGATCTAAACGGTTGAGTTGAGAGAAACTGCTAGGAAATCAAGTGGCTTCATGATTTAGTCTATCTGTAATACAGTGAAATCCATACTGCTGCGTGGAAATGGTGACATGACTGCTACTAGTGAAGACACAAAAAAGAATAAATGGCTTCATGATTTAGTCTTCTGTAATACAGTGAAATTCATACTTCTGCATGGAAATGGTGACATGACTGCTACTACTAAAGACACAACAAGGAATAAATGTTTGACAGAGGTCGGTTTCCCTGCAGTTTCAAATTCTTCCAACTGGTAATCAGCAATAATGAAACATGACAATCGAAGACCCTACTTACCATTTGATTTAATAACTGGGTTAGGTGTGTTAATGCTGACAATTTTGTCTTAATTATTCATCAGGATTAGACTATTTTAATTAATAAAATTAATCACTATATACTTTTTATCAAATGGACACAATAAACATTGTTGTTAGGTATTAGATGTATCGTCCTACAATTTATATTAAGGTAGTGCCTTATTAGTAAAGAGACAATGCAAAACTTTCCTATCGTATGACAATAAGGCTCCTCGCATCATTTCCCTTTGCTTCAACATATTTTCTATGATTAAGCTGCATGGATCCACAAAGAGAATCTGACATGTATAACATTAAGGACAGTGACCAAATGAAGAACCATTAACCATATAAATGAATGTCAAATACTAAATTAGTCTTTTTGGAGTAAGATTGCTGTCAACTTTGGTAGAATGCAGACAAGGATGATGGTTTTGGTCAAGCCCCCTATGGTCTAAGGGGGACCATTTAGATTCCTTCAGATTTGGCAAGATAGAGCTATATCCGCGGAAAATACAATGAAGATTTGAAGAGACATCAACCATTCACTTAGTACCAACTGTTGCTTCCATTAATTAAAACTTTATAAGATGCGTTAATTTGTGGGTTTTGTAGCCTATTCGTCAAAAGCAGCATTTATCAAAAAATGTCC
Source organism: Moringa oleifera (assembly GCA_021397835.1). NCBI lineage: Eukaryota > Viridiplantae > Streptophyta > Magnoliopsida > Brassicales > Moringaceae > Moringa > Moringa oleifera. The sequence goes on from JAJFZO010000447.1 coordinate 380,954, forward strand.
ACACGTTTTGGAGAGAGGTCGATAATCAAGTTTAAGGATGACAACGGATCGAGTTTACGTGGATATATGATCCGAACAAATTCTAATAGAATGAATAGAATGGTTCGGATAATACTTAATCAGATTTGAATGAAGTTTAATATCCAAATGGGATTCAGATCCATTTGAATTTTAATTTTTGGATACGGCTACCCAAACCCGTTTACACAATTATATTAATTATTAAAATTTTTTTAAAAAATTAATTATAATCAATTTTTTATTTTTAATTCGAGTTTGATTATATTAATTTTTAAATTTTATTTTTATTTAATTAATAAAAAAAATTTTATTAAAATTTGTGAAATATATACAAATATATAAATATAATAAACGAATTTAAACCAATTCGAATAATGTGCAGATAATTGTAAACGAATTTAAGATTATTCAAATATTAAAATCAATTTTTTAAACGAAGTGGAGATGGATTTGAATATTTATGTTTTAATGAGGTTCAAATTTGAAATTTTCTAAATGGACGGGTACCCGACCCGTTACCATCCCTAATCAAGTTGTATAGTCTCTGAATCTACAACTATAAGCATAAACCGTGAAGTGAAAAATAAAATTTTAGCAATTACGGCCACAATACCCGTACAGCAGTGACCTTTGTGGTGAGGGGCACATTGATTTTTTTCTTGGTGATGTAAAAGGAAGGCAAAGTATTGATGAGCAATTAATTACTCAGGCCCATAATTAGACGAGCAAGTCGGACAATAATAAGTACTAAATTAAAGATCAATTCTGGACTGATTCGAATTCTTTCATTGTCCGAGTAAATTGGACTTGTAACCCATATGAATCAAGTAGACATATGACATGCAATTCTCTCAATAGTAAATCAAAATCAGATCTCAAATGGTGAAATTAACCTAAGGATGATTATATATGCACGGAAACAGTAAAACAAATGGTGACTACCGCAAACCGAGCGAGTGCATGGTTCGTTGGGCGATGATCTTCAGCTGCCGGGCTAAACGTGAGAATATAAGACGCTTTACACGTCCTCTCGTAGGAGGAAGTCTGCGTTCTCCGCCATGCGCTTTTGCTACTCTTGCTTTTAGTTTCTGTGATGGGAAACTGGTGTCGATCATCCTCTTCTGGTTCATCTTGGGACAGAAAGAGAGAGAGAGAGAGCAGATGGCAGCGGAGTGAGCCACATAATAGATATGCATGCCTGTCTTTAAATAGGGAAACCCCAGCACACCGACACCAAAGGACTAACAGAGCACTGCATCTTGATTACTTTTAAGAAGCAAAGGAAGGTCGTGTCGTGGAAATTGCATAGTCTAAATACTCTAACTATCCTTGGAACCAGTCTGACAATTTTCGGCCAGAAAAAGATAAGCTCAAAAAGGTCTACTTTTTTTGACTGATTGATTCAATTAATTTGCCAAGAAAATCAGGCACCTACCTCCTCCTCTTCCGTGTTTTAGAGGTTCTTAAGAGTTTTCTTTTTCTTTAGTGAAAAACAAGGTTAAAACAAAAGGGGTCTGAGGGATTTAGATTTATATTGATCATAAAATGGATTTTTTATGCGAAAATTTAGTTTTTTTTTTCCATCAATTGAATTATATCACATAAACATGAACATGATTAATTTAAATAATAATTCTCTTTGTGGGTTTTCTAAATTAATGTATCTGGACTTTCACATTGCTGATGCTTTCTCTTCAAATTGGCAGATGTTTCTTTGTCTTTCAAGTGCAAATTAAAACTAAAATTAACATATGCAATCCGAACTCGTGAAAACCGCAAACAAACTGGTCTCCAGCTGCCCCTGAAATAAAAATACAGCTTCCCAGTTGAATCTGAGCAAAGTCAACAACACCGGTTTGCCGTGCGCCACCAGTTCCTCCATGGAACAGAAACACTTATAAACTTTACAAAAGGAAACAGTAAGGGTGTCTTAAAACATATGAATTTCCTAAAGACTTGTCGCCGATGTAACCACTAACCAAGACAATAGAGGACACAGTACCCACAGACACAAGAGAAACTTCTGCATGCGAGTTCAGTTGGCAATGACGGCAAGAAATTGGAGAGTAAGGGACTAATTAGCAGAATGGTGTCTTCAGAAATATGGGTAGAGATTATAAATTCTCTACCTTGAATAATATTTACGAATGTATGAGATTGATAATAAACAAAATCTGACATCCTCAGTTATGTTCTTCAATTGAATTATATTGTCTTCATGCTTTTCAACATATCTAGTTAACAAGTGAGAAGTTGAAAATTAGGGTCAACATAAAAAAATAAACTTTAGACGGAAACTCTGTTTTTGAATTGAAATATATTTTACAGATTAATTTAATTTTATATTCAAAAATTTAATTTAAATGAAGGTAAATATTTTTAAAAATTTTAAAATATATTTAAAAATATAATTCAATATATTAATTAAAAAATTGACAAATGAAACATGATTTGTTAATAATAAATAAATCAAATCTCAAACTTTAATTTCTTTTTTAAAAAAGAGAATTAATAGAATATCATTAGACTTTTTGTCACTTTGTTTTTGGTCTAAAAATAATCAAAAATAAACATGTACATGCGATGTTGAAACCTAAATATTTTTCCCTTCCACAGCCCCATTTAGTGGCAGTTAGCCGACATTCCTCGTATGCCTAGCGGAGCCTCTTTGTTGGCAGATCAATAACCAGCCACGGTGCAAGATGGAGGATAGGTGACGGATCTGCAGTGGATGTGTGGCGAGATAAATGGATGCCCGAGATTTCTATTTCTATTGCTGTAGTTTCCAACATGATGTGTTCATCCCACTGGAATGACAGTCAGCAACCTTATCAACGCCGACAAGAGGGAGTGGATTACTTCCTCAGTATAAGAAATTTTTAACCCAGAGATAGCATCCTTAATCGCTGTCCAACTGAGCATCTGTCTGATGAAGGATAGATTGATTTGGGAGTCTTCTAATAATGGGCACCACAAAATCAAAGCAGGCTAGTATCCTGCAAGACAACTACTGGGTAAAGCCGTACCACATCCACAAACTAGGAGCAGAGTTTGGCAATTCATCTGGCAGACCAAGGTCCCTTCGACTGTTCAATACTTGGCGCATGATTCATGGAATTATCCCCACCACGCATAAGCTGAGCTAGTGAAGAATCACTCTAGATTCAAGACACTACACCATATACTCTTTGAATGCAAACTTAGTGAACTAGTTTGGGCAGAGATGCACATGGACGTTACCCAGATCTTGGCAACCGGTCAGTTAGATGCCGAAGCTTAGGAGCGGCTCCTTCTTCAGATAGCTCAAGATGGAAAGCTAGAGATTTTTTTGATTCTATGCAAAAGTATATGGTCTAATCGAAATAGAGCCTGCCATGATCAAGTCTGCAAATGTTCCATTGCGCTTGTTCAGGATGCCAAGAGATTGGCAGAGGCAACGAAAGCTAGACGAAGCCCTCTTGGTCAGACGGATCATCACCTAAGGTGGCAGCCACCGGAAATAGGGTTCGTTAAACTGAATGTTGATGCCACTTTCTGAGATAGTTTTCGCAGTGTCACGCTAGGAGCAGTGGCTCGAGACCATGAAGGTCGAGTTCTCTTTAGTGCCGTGATTATCTTCCAGAGAGTTTCCTCTTCTCTGCAGAGTGCATTGATTGCAATTAAGTGTGGCCTCGAATTAGCGGCTCGATTTAACCTTCAAAGACTTACAATGACGAATACCCACGTGATGGCTATCCATGAAATTTACAGAGGCCATGCATCCATGGGGGCAATGGGTAGGATTTGTATGGATATCAATTTCTGTAAGTATCACAGTTGTTAGTTCACCCATGCATCTAGACAACTTAATGCATTGGCTCATAAGCTATCTACACTAAAAGTCTTAGGTAAGTGTAGTCAACTATGGATCAAGGACTTACCCCCACACTTTTGCAACCTCGATATTTGAGAAATGATATAACACGGTTTTTTCTGATTAAAAAAAAAAAAAGAAGAAGAGAAAACCACCATTGAAGAACACACCCTTCTTTCTATAGGTTTGGAGCCACTTCCACTGAAATCAATCAAGCATGGCTAGCGCTGGCCTCTAGCCACTCTCATGGCTAGCGATTACCTTGAGCAATCGTTGGCCTTCAGTCTTTTTCATGGGGCCTCTACCATGGCGAGCACTGGCCTGATCTTCCTTGTTGCTAGGGATTGCCTAGAGGCAGTCGTTGGGCTCTTCTTTGGCTAGCGACTACTCGGAGGCAGTCGTTGGGCTTTTCGTTGGCCAGCGACTACTTTTGCTGGCAAGCAACTAGACCTGACCGCGGTTTGGGTTCGGTTCGATTTCAATTTCAAACCGTCGGTTCAAGGTTCAAGGTTAGGATAAACCGAAATCTGAACCGTTAGGCTGCGATTCCTGTTAAGGTTCGATTCAAAAGCGATTCAGGGTTCGATTCAGATTTTGGTTCATAAGCAGTTTAGGTTCTGGTTTGGTTTCGATTCATAGGCAGTTCAGGTTTCGGTTCAGGTTCAGGTTCGGTTTAAATTTTGGCTCGATTCAAGTTTGGTTCAAGGATGGTTCAAAATAGGTTTCGGTTTCTGTTCGGTTCAAGTTTGGTTCAAAATAGGTTCAAATTTCGGTTCATACACACTTGAACCAAATTAAGTAGCTAATTTAATAAAGATACTTAATCTAATGAAGATATATTTTTATAAAATAAAAATATCTAATTTAATAAAGTCAAATTAAATAGCTAATTAAAAAATAAATAATTTAAATTGGACTTGCACTTAATTTTTTCCAGAATTAAGTTGCCTACATATCCCCTTATATTAGAGAAATTAAAGTCTACGTAATTCTCTTATCTTTTGAAAATTGGAATGTTCACTAATCACAGCCGGTACCTTCGGTAGTATGTTCATTTTTCAACAAATCATAATTTCATTCTTGATCTATTTTTTGTTGTCAAAATTGTGCTTTTGTCCAATCATCAAAACAAACTTGGGCTTGAATTGAATCCAGACTCATACATGAGTGCCTTTGATCCAATACATTTTCACCAATACTAAACTCTTGTTTTATAGCAATTGTAGAAACCGGTGTTGCAAGAATTTGCTTGGCTATAATAGCCAAAATTGAAAAATATCTTTTATGTTTTTTCTACCATTGCAGAATATTAAAGTCATTATTTTCATCAACAAACTCAAAAGAAGTTGTTAAATAATTCTCAAGCTCAGAATTTGAGCTTGATAAAGATGAACCTCATAATTTTTTTGTTTTTTGAAACAATAATTGATACCCCTCACCAACTTTTGATTATGAAACTTGAGATGAATTATCAATTTTTGTAACAATAATATTATCAGATTGACCATAAAGTCTATGATATTCATTATATATTAAATAAAATAAAATTTTAATATTTGCAATCATAACTATAATATCTACATCTATTTGTAAATAATTATAATAAGTTAAATATTCACTTAAATGAACTAATTTGCAACATGGATCAAATACTAACCCAAGCAAATATATAATTAGAATATTAAAATAATACTCTAACCATTTATCTTTCATAACTTGAATGCAATTAAGTAATTCTTCATCTTTTTCACATTCCTCGAATTGAGCAACAATATTAATAGCCTCAATAATAAATAAATTGATAGTAGGATAATATATACCCGATAAAAAATTAGTACTATCATTAAAAACTTTTAATAGTTGGCAAATTTTTGTACACATATTCCATTGTTGAGGATGAAGAATGATAGTACTAACATTATATCGCATAAAATCACATAGTAATTCTTTATATGCATCACTTTCACAAAGTAATTTATATGTAGAATTCCAACGAGTATGAATATCACACGAAAATTTTATGGGATGCATAGCACGACTAACACAAAATTTAGCCCATACTTTCATTGCTTTTGGATGTTTTCATAAATAATGCAATGCTTCTATAATAGGTACGATAACATAATTAAGTAATTTTAACCCACTTTGAACACAGAAATTTAAAACATGACAAGCACATCTTTGATGAAAAAATCGACTACCAAAGTAAAGATTACATAAAGTTATTAAATAAGGAATAGCTACAGTATTATTAGAAGCATTATCAAAACCAATTGCAAAAATTTTATTATCAATTTTATACTCTTCAAAAATACTTTTAAGCATCAAATATATATTATCAGCAGTATGAGCCTCATCAAAAATTTTAAATGCAAGAATTCATTTTTATATTGTCCAATCATTATCCATGTAATGACAAGTTAAACCCATGTAAGAATGTGTTTGCGAATGATCACTCCACATATCGGCACATATAAAAATATGACCTTGATAATTTTTAAAATATTTGACTAAATTAGTGTACGTGTGAGAGTAGATCTAGGAACATGACATGCAGCAGGATTTAATGCTTTTTGACAATAATTAATAAAACCGGCATTTTCACCAAAACTAAAAGATAAGAGCTCAACAGCAACCATCCGTGCTAATTCTTCTCTATTATTTATTTTTGTATAATTAAATAATTGATTATTAGAAGTACCATACCTTGCTATTTATTGCTGACCATATGATTTTGATTTTGCAGCTTTTATAGGATGTTTACTATCAATATGCCTTCGATATGTGTCATATCCTCCAGATTTTGACAATTTAAATTCTTTTAAACAATAATTACAAACAATTACCTTTGTTCCATCCGATTTATCAATCTTTTTCATATGAATTTTGAACAAATCAGATTTTTTTTTTGTTTTTCTTGAATTTCTTCAATATTTTCATCAGGAATTTGAATATCAAGATGAGGAGGAATTGAAACAGATTGACTTTCGAAATTTGGTTCATAAATTCTAAAAGGAGGATTGGGGTTTGTTTCTTCAACAAAAGATTGATGTTGAAGAAATCCATGATAAGCATCAGTATCGAGATACATATTTTCATTGAGTATAACACCTTTATTTTTAGAAGAGATAGATTTTTTTTTTGAAGAACTACTGCTTGCCATTAAAAAAATGATTGATAAAAAATAAAATAATTGATTATAAAAAATAATAATGATAAAAAAGAGTTTAAATATAAAAATTAAAAAAAATATATAATAATTGAGAAAATGAATAAGACAAATGAATGAATTAACGATAGAGAATTAAAATAATTAAAAACAAATAATTAAATAAATTAAGAAAAATTAAAAGATTAAAATAAGTAAAATATAGATAAGAATAGAAATAAACGAAATAATCAAATAATTGAATGAGAGAATTGAACAAGAATTGTAAGTGCGAATTGTGTGAAAAAAAGAGAGAAAAAAGTTGAGTATTTATAGACGAAAAATTAATAAAAAAATAATTTAAAAATAAATTCAATTTCAATTTCAATTTTTTTTTCAATTTTCAATGAGTGAAAGAAATTCTCTTTTTCTCAATGAGATAACCTAATAGTAGAGTAATGTAAGAGAAAGAGATTCTTTCTCTTACACTAATGTTCTCTTCTCTTACACTAATAGTATAATAGTGTAAGAGAAAGAAGAATATCTTTCTCTTACACTAGTAGACTAATAGTAGAGTAGTGTAAGAGAAAGATATTCTTTCTCTTACACTACTCTCTTTTTCTTTGATAAATAAGATTGAGGTGACCGAATTGTCATCTCAATCTTACTATTGTAAGAGGAAGGATCTCTCTTTCTCTTGCACTAGTGTAATTATGTAAAAAAAAAATTTTAATGTAAGAGAATGGTCACCTCACTCTTACATTAGTGTAAGAGAAAGAGTACAATTTTGCTAAAAAAAAAAAAATCTCTTTCTCTCACACTAATGTAATTATGTAAAATTTTTTTTAAAATTTAAAATTTTAATTATAAATTTTTAACAAAAATAAAAATAAAAATAATTATATTTTTATTGAAATAGATATTTTCAAATTAAAATTATTTTAAAGATTTTTAAAATTAATTTTTAATAATTTTTAAAATTAAAAATTTTTAATATTTTAAAAAATAATTTAATTAGAAACCGAACCGAAATCGTCGGTTTTGAACCGTCGATTTAGATTTCGGTTCAATTTTTACATGAACCATAACCGAACCATTTTTAAAATGGTTTCGGTTACGATTCAAAATCATAACCGGTTATACCGGTTCCAATTCGGTTCAAGATGTAACGATTATAGTTCGGTTCATTGGTTTGAACCGAACCGTGGTTACCTCTACTAGCAACTGCGTAAAGGCAAGTATACAAATCACTTCAAGTAATAAAGTGGATCTATGAAGATCTAGTTATATTCCTTTAAGATTGAGTTAACTAAGTCAAGTATCACTAGAATTTTATCCTAATTCTATTTAATAATTCAAAAGATGGGTTGGTCCAATAACCTGAAATAAAACAAAGAATAAAAATGCCAATTGAAAGGAAAACAAGTGAGAAGGATGCAAATGTGATTCTCATGATAAAAGTGTACCTAGGCATCAATTTCATTTGATTTTTCAAGTGTAGGTTGATCGAATCTGGGTCCATTTTATGTACTTTTTCTTCTCCACTGGGGTTTGAATCTAGAGAGTTTTATTATCTCAAATTAAGATCGCACCTTTTCAGTTTCTTGACCAGACAACCAAAATTGACTAGAGATTTACACTTAATTGTGAAGTCTTGCCTCTATTAATATTTATTGGTTTTCATTAGTTTAATTTAGGACATTTTTTATCTTTGTACCCTTACTGTGGGTAATCAAGCCTTTGCGTTTCTTGATTGGAAAACTCATCTGAGGCTATCAAAATGGTTTATACTTGCCTCAGATTAAAGAAATTTTGAGTTTCCAGATCGAACAATTCAAAGTGCCTAAAGGATCACCCTTTTTCTTAAGTTCTACCACTGGTGACTACCCAAACACTTTTGACCATAAGGCCTAAGTTATGATTGCCTATGCCCAAACTTAAGGTTCAAAAACCCTTTTTAGATGTCAAATCCTGAGTTCTATACATATCCTAAGTTCTATACATATCCTAATTTATTTCTTCCTGATATGCTAAAGTGATTAGAAAAAGAAATCTAGTTAACTAGTATCATCTAAACCCTAAGCATTTTTCAATATCATAAAACCCAAAGGCAGTTTATCCTAAGCCTAATCTAGGATTTTCATTTTCAATTAATGATTAATTCAACATGTTGTTCAAAACACAATGAAGAATGAATTAAAAGACAAACACAAGAGAAGAGCAAACATCGTTGATAAGCAATTGATTGACCATGAACTTATTCCATCAAACTACATCATTCCCTAAATACTAGGACTTAGATCCTCATGTTGAAATCTATAATTACAAATGCATTCAAAAGAGATTCAAATAACATGATAAAGTGCAAAAACAACAAGTTACAATCACACTAAAGAAAGTAGAATTTATAAAGATCTCAAGTAGGTTGTCAATCTTCTTTGATCTTCCTCTTTAATGCTCCAATCCTATGTTTTTCTTTTATTTTTTCTTAATCTCTTACCAAAATCCCTCTTTAAAGCTTGATCTAGGTCCCTAAGAGAGTGGCTTAAGGGTTCTTCTTTGTAGAAAATCAAAAAAACTCCAAATAGCAGTGGCAAGAAGTTTATTTATTGTGCAATTCTTAATGAATTAGGACTGCTAACAGGGGATTCTTGCTGGAACGAGAAAGGATGTACTTGGTTGTATAGTTGGGCTTGCTGTAACTAGTAGACATGCCTTATTTTCCTTTGAGTTTTCTCGCTGTAATGAGAGACTACTTTGCTACAGCAAATGGCTATAGATTTATTTTGAACCTTCAATAGCTCCTAATACAAATTATAATACAATATCTTATTTTTCAATGCCACTTAAATCATTTATTTGAAAATCAGACAACAGATTTGTTCTCAAAATACTGAAGTAGTATAACTGGTTACTCTATCTTAACATAACCTAGCTTCTGTCTTGGTTGCTATACAATGAAGCCCAAATTTGCAAAACATCAAAATTATAGAACTCTCTCTTATCTTTCTAAGGCATGTTAAATCATCTCGATTGGAGCTCAAATGAAAATGATATGCTTGAAGTTCTGCAGTAATGTCATAGTAGTCCTAAACCTCATTTTGATTTATTTTAGCTCATTTTGGTTTCGTTTTTGCTTTAGTATTTATTTTTGAAATAATCAACATGTAACACCTATAAAGCACCAAAAGAATCTAAAATTTTAATAAAATACTAAGTGAAAATGCTCAAAATATTTGAGTTATGACTTCTCTGTCATGTTTTGTTAACCTAGAACTTATCAATTTAACATTTATCTTCATTTTTAGTAAGCCACATTAGGTTGAGGTGGATAAGGAGCAGTGATTTCATGAATAATCTCATGTTCTGAATAGAACTTAACCAAATGATGTTTCATATTCATCACTTCTATCATTCCTTATTGCTTTTATTTTTTCTACTAACTTGATTTTCAACCTTATTTTTATAATGTTCAAACACTTCTGAGGCTTCATTTTTTGCTTCTAAAGCAAATATACATAACATTATCTTATGCGTAATAAAATACTTTGTACCACCTCTTGTTAGTACAAACTTTAAATCACAAATATGAATTTGAATTAATTTCATATGTTTAATGTGTCTTTCAATTGTTTGAAATAATGTTTTGGTTAATCTAGATTCCACACAAGTTTTACACTTATGATCAAAATTAATGATAAATATTAATAATACATCTAATTAAGTTTTTAATTTACATAAAAAATTATAATTTACATGTCCTAGTCTATCATGTCATAAATTAAAAGACTTAACCAAATAAGAAGATTAGTAATAACTTTATCATTTTTAAAACCACGAAGTGCAGTCATTTATTTGAATAGCATATCAGCCAAATATCCCTTGCTCACAAACGTCTCATGCTTGATCAATACAAACTTGTTAGATTCAAACACTAACTTAAACTCATTTTTACTTGGCATTGTTAGCAACAATATAAAAGCCATGTTCTTGCAAATATTTGGTATGTGAAGCATATCGTTCAGAATAAATTTTTGTTTAAGTTTGGTAGTACTTGTAATTTTGAAGGTTGCAAAATTACCCGTATAAAATTTTCTTCCACCATTAAATTGCTACATAAGAAGGATAACATCTTCTTATCGAAACAAATATGATGAGTAGCACCATTATCTACCATCGTTCTTTAGAGTTGTCCCTTAAATTAGCTTCAAACACTACATCAAACAACATCATGTCAACAACATTGCTGGTTAACTTTTCTTCCTTGGTTATATGCTTTTAGTTTGGTTTCTTATAACAATCCTTTTTTGTTTATGATAAACATAGTATTTTTCATTGAATTTCATTTTTTATTGAATTTCTTAGCCTTGTCTGGCTAAGACCTAGACTAGAGTGCTTTCTTTTTATGATAGTATTATGTTCCACCAAGTTTGCTTTAGACTCCAAAAGTTGGTTTTCAACCTTTCTTTTTAGATATACGATTATCCTCATCTATCCTCAACCTCACAACTAGATCTTCAATATTCATTTATTTGCACTTATCCTTTAAACAATTCATGAAGTCTTTCTAAGATGATAGTAATTTTTAATTATAACAGCTACTTGGAATGTCGCACGTACCATCACATTTTCTACATGTTCATGCAAAATTAACTGCAATTCTTGGACCAAGCTAATCATAATTTTAGATCTATCAATTTGTGATCCAAAAACCTACAAAAAATGAATTTCATCATTTAGCATCTTTTGCCTTGTATTTTTCTCTAGAAATTTCTACAATTGTTTGACAGTTCTGATTAGATTACAAATATTATATAATATATTATTTAATTGAAAATGTAGTTCTTGCATAGAAAGTTGGATTATTTCAAGACTTCTACAACAGTCATAGCAAGTTTATCGTTTTTGTCTCCTATTAAAATAAGAGCATATTCTTTCTAGATTTTAGTAAAGCTCAAAGTTGTAAGGTAAAACATCACTTGAAGTCTATTTCATTGAACTTTTTCACTTTCTCCACATGACTAACATTAGTAAGAATATTCATGGCCCGAAATAGAGCACTATTAACAATCTTAATACCAACAAATGATGTAGTTATTATTAACTAAATAAAATTATTCAACATAAATTAAATGTAAAAAAGTATTGTTATAAACACGATGACTAAAATTTATAATAGAACAATAAATAAGGTAAATCGAATGATTTTATCTTAAAATTGTTGTTTGTATTATAATAAATAATACCAAACACTTGCAAAGATATTTGATTTACTTCAAACGAAACTAAACAAATTAAAATGAACTTGCAGTAAAATGTAGCATATAAAACTGTGATTTCATACTAAAGCTAAAATTTGACTTTGTGTCCTTAAAATAAAATTATCTCTCAATTAGTGCTAATAGATTGATTGTGAATATTTCTTACAAAGTTTTAACAATTAGACTGGTTCAATCTCATCGATCCAATCATAACCAGGACTATCAATCAACTTGATCTTTCATTAAAATAGATTAAAAGTTGGCTGTTCAAGAATCAGTCGAACTATAATCAAATTAGACCATTTTAAAATATTTTTTTTCTCTGTTGGATTTTGATTATTAAAGGACGTTGTTTTAACATCATTTGAGTTAAAAACATGCCGTATTATGTTAGAAAAATAAGAAAAAGAATCCTTAACTGCACAAACCACCAATTCATTTATGATTTGATCTTTATTGGCTTTTAAGAAGAATAATAATAAACAAGAAAAGAGAAATTCTTGAAGATTGGAATTGCTTGTCTTGCTTCATTGATGAAGGTCCTATTTATAATAAAAATGAATGACTTAGATTGAGCTTATTTAGATATTTAAACTGAAGATTTTTTCTATCTAAGATCAAATTAAAGATTATTCTTATCCAAAACAAACAGATTTTCTCAAAACTACTTGATAAAATAAAAGATTTAATCTCATTTGTTTTCTCTTGTTAATACTTCGCTTTGTTATTTTAGCTACGGACACTAATCCTTAGCAATTCAAAACTTGATCTCGACAGTCCCTTAGTTAAAATATTAGCAAGTTGAGCTTCAGTCTTGCTATGCATCAAGTAGACTTCATGATTCTTTTGAGCTTCCCTGACAAAGTAATATTTGATTTTGAAATGCTTTGCCTTGCCATAAAAAATTGGATTGTTTCATATTGCTATGGCAGCTTGATTATTAACAAAAATTCTTATTGCATTATCTTGAATTATCTTCAAATCTGTCACAAGCTTCCTCAGCCATGAGGCTTGATTAACTATAGTAGCAACTGCAACATACTCAGCTTTAACAGTACATTGAGCTATAATTTTTTACTTTTTGAACTCCAGCTGAAGCAACCAAATCCAAATTTAAACAAATAACTAGAAGTGCTCCTTATGTCATCACATGATCCTCCCCGATCATTATAAGCAAAACAATGCAAAAATAATTTATCTTTCTTTTCAAATTTAATGCAGAAATTCAGAGTTTCTTTGATATACTTGAGCACCCTTTTAGTAGCTTTATAATGTAACTCACTTGCATAATGTATATACCTAGATAATAAACTTACAGAGAAAATTATGTCAGGTCTTGCTACTATTAAATATATCAAACAACCTGTGATACTTTTGTATAATTGCTTATTAGCCTTTTTAGCACCATCATCTTTACTAAATTTTTCATTTTGAGCTAAAGGAGTACATACTGACTTACGGTCCACTACATTAAATTTCTTTAATACTTTGTTAGCATATTTTTATTGCCCAATGAAGATTCTTTATGGTGATTGTTGAATCTTCATTTCTAGAAAGAATGTCATCTCTCCAAGGTCAGTCATGTCAAAATTTTGCATCATTCACCAGTTCTACATTGCTTCATGTGACAAATAAATCATGAACATATAATAAAAAAATGATTAGTTCACCACTGTTAACTTTAATGGACAAAGTTGCTTCACTAAGGCTTTTATTGATACCTATTTTCTGCAAACATTCATCAATCCTACTGTACCATGCTCTTAGAGCTTGCTTCAATCCATTTAATACATTCTTTAATAAGCGTACTTTCTTTAGATATACAACAAAACGTTCAGGTTACTCAACAAAATTTTTTTCCTCCAAATAACCATTGAGAAATGCTAATTTTATATCAAGCTAGTAGATCTTCCACTGTTTTTGTGCTGTAAGTGCTAAAAGCAATTTAATATTTTCCAATCTTGTTATAGGTGCAAAAGTATCAAAAAAATCTACACCAAGTAATTGAGCATATTCTTTTACAACTAACCTGACCTTGTATTTGTTTATAAAACCATCATCATTAAGTTTGATTTGATAAACTCATTTTACACTAATAGTAGTTTTATATAATGGTCTGTTTACTAGCTTCCAGGTTTGATTCTTTTGAATCATCTTGATCTCCTCTTTTATTGCTGTAATCCACTTTGAATCCTTAGTAGCTTCATTATACCATGTAAGTTCAAGTACAGCCATGTTGTATTTTTCATAAATTTTTATAAGTGATCTGGTACCTTTTATGGGCTCATCATCAATCATATCTTCATCTTGCAATTCTAGTTCATTTGCATAAACCTATTTTGGTTCAACTTTATCCCAATTGTATCTTGCAAGTTCATTAAATCTGACATCCCTGCTTATTATGATTTTTTCTGTCAAATGTTGATAAATTCTATAACCTTTGGTGAGATTGTTGTATACAACAAAGACTCTATATTTTGCCTTTTGATCTAACTTCTCCCTCTTTATATCTAAAATATGAGTAAAACATAAGCAGCGAAAGATTTTGAGATTATGAATAAAATTTTTAAAACTATACCATGCTTCAAAAGGTGTTTTTCCTTTGAAAGTCTTGGTGGATAATAGAAATACGACATTGTTGATAGCTTCAGCCCATAATATTTTTGGCACTTCCTTCTCAAATAGGAGACATCTTGCCATATCCATGATTGTCCTATTTTTTCTTTTACTAATTTCATTTTACTTAGGAGTATAGGTTGTTATAAGTTGATGTTCAATTCTAGCTACTTCACAAAACTTCGTAAATTTATTAGCAATATATCCCTTCCTATTGTCAGATCTAATCACTTTAATTTTGTAGCGATATTTATTTTTGATCCATGCTTTAAACTTCCAGAAAACCTTAGTAACTTTAGACTTTTGTTTGAGAAAATAAATCTAACGTATTCTGCTAAAGTCATCAATGAAAATTATAAAGTACTTGTTACCATTTAAGGATGCAGTTCTTCTAGGTCCACAAACATATGTGTGGATTAACTGAAGCTTCTCGATTGCTTTTCATGCCTTGTTAATAGGAAATGGCAATCTAACTTACTGATAGAATGCATAATAATCATATATATTATTATATTTTCTCATATTTTATTAGTTGTAAATGATTAAATCTTGAATTTTGACTATGTTTTATATTTAGTAGGGTGGATTAAGGAATTCAACTAAGATGGACTCAAATTCATTATTTGAAGATAAAAAGTTGAATTCTCAAAGATCTGGATAAACTAGAAAATGTCTTTGGATAAGGCACTGGCACACCTAATTGTATTGGAATTTCACCGAACTAAGACTTTATCTTTTATTTAAAAAGTAGTTGTAGAATTTTATCTTCATCTTTATCTTTAAAAGTCCTAGTTAAAATAGGTTATTATGTTTAAGGGTTATTATATAAAGGGGAGGTAATTCCTTCAAAGGGACATCCAGAGTTTATTTTTTATCTTTCTTTTTTTGTTAGGTCTTTTTCTTTTCATGGATTGCTAAACATCTCTTCCGATCAAAGGATAATCAAGGGTTTGATTCTTCAGAATTGTGAGATCAAATTGATTTTATTTGTTCTTTATTTCTTCATTTTTTATTTATCTTCTGTGCTTATTGAAAATATTATTTTGGTTGATTGCAACAAAAAGGGCCCTTTGTTTAATTATCAAAATAATAGATTACTAATTATAAGTTTAAATTCGTAATTGTTTAAATGTTTTAATATAAGTAGTAAATAACATAGTTGATTGCAATAGAGATTTTCAATTTATGTTATGAAGATATATAATTTAGTTTAAATAAACCTACATATGTGTTTATTGGCTAGAATTGGTAGTTTTTCTAATTCTTAATGCTATTGGTAAATTAAATCCTAAGATCGTATCTAGGGTTATTTATTGATAAGAAAATAATCAGAGATCATATCCTGGTTATCAAAGAAGTAAGGAAAAACAAGTTGTTAGGTGGTACCAACAACTACAACTAACTCAGTTAAGATTAAAAGATTTTTATTTTTGCATCAATGATCAATTCCTAAATCAAACTTAAAATTATTTCTTTAATTGGATGCTTTATTACATTGATTTTCCTTTCCTATTATTCTTATTTGATCTACTTTTAACTCCCCAAACCCTTATTTCTTTTATTTTATTTTGCAAAAAATAAATCTAATCTATCTCTGTGGAAACGACCTTGCTCATCTATATTACAAGTTTAATTTTTTGAGCAAAAATTTAAGAATTTAATTTATTGGTGTCGACAACCAACAATTTTTGGCGTCGTTACCGAGGACTAGTTTTTATTGGATTTATTTTAATGCTTCATGCTTCTCGTGCAGGTGATCCAGTTTCATACGATCCTGAGATTAAAAAGATAACAAAAAGATTCAGGAAGGAAGCTAAATTACGAAGTCAACAAGAATCTTCACCTTCATCTTCTAGATTGAATTTAACACTTGATTTAATTGATTCCTTTGGTGATTCTGAAATAGAACAAGATATGGCTAATGAAGAGAGAATTTTAAGGCAATTGGTTGCACCAGAAGTAAATCAGTAGCCACTCTGCATTCAATATCCAATTTTACAAGCAGATTTTGAGTTAAAGTTTGGTTTGATCCATTTGCTCCCTAAGTTTCACGGCTTTGAGAATGAAGATCCTTACAAGTATCTAAAGGAATTTCATGTGGTATGCTCAAGCCTAAAACCACAAAAAGTAACTAAATATGAGATCAAATTACGTGCTTTTCCATTCTTACTGACCGAAAAAGCAAAGGATTGGTTATTTTATTTACCTTCTAATTTTATAACCACATGGATAGAGATAGTAAAACTTTTTCTTGATAAATTTTTTCCTACTTCATGAGCTACTAGCATTAAAAGGGAAATATGTGGAATAAAGCAGAGAGATATTAAAATCCTTCATGAGTATTGGGAAAGATTTAAACAACTGTGTGCAAGATGTACTCAACATGGAATATCTGAACAACTTCTCATTCAGTATTTTTATGAAGGATTACTACCCATTGAAAGAAGGATGATGGGTGCAGTTATTGGAGGTGTTATAGTAAATAAAACTCTTCGTGAAGCTAGAGATTTAATTTCCACCATGGCTGCTAACTCATAACAATTTGGATTCAGACAAGATACATCTTTAAAAAGGATTAATGAGGTAAATATATCTTCTCTTGAAAATCAAATAGCTAATCTAACTTCTCTTGTTCAACAATTGGCTGTGGAAAATATGTAACAAGTTAAAGCTTGTGGGATTTGTGCTGTCACTGGCCATCCAATTGACATGTGTCCTACACTTTAAGATGATCCTTACAAGGATGCTAATGTAGTTAGAGAATTTTCAGGTCCACCACAAAGAAAGTATGACCCTTATTCAAATACATACAACCTAGGATGGAGGGATCATCCCAATCTCAGTTATGAAGCAAGACCTCAATTTCAATCTAGACAACCAGCTCCACCACCACAACCTCATCCAAATTCAGGTATGTCTCTTGAAAAGATTGTTAAATCACTTGCATCTAACACACAAAAATTTCAGCAAGAGACAAGAATAAGTATTAAAAAAATTAGAGGATCAGGTAGGTCAACTAGTATCTTCAATGAATAGATTGGAATCTCAAGGAAAATTGCCTTTCTAAACTATTGTCAACCCAAAATAGAATACTAGTGCAATTATCTTGAGAAGTGAAATTGAGTTAAAAGAACCTAGCAAGATCACCAAAGGATGCATTTCAAGAGAAGAGACTGAAAAAGAAGTAGTTCCTCAACCAGAGGTTGACCAACCTAAGGGATCCAACAGAGAGCAACAAAAAACTTCCATACTAATTCCTCTTTTCCTTCTAGATTATCTAAATCTAAGAAGAATGAGGAGGAAGAAAATGAGATTTTTGATACCTTTCGCAAGGTTAAGGTAAATATTCCTTTAATTGATGCAATTAAACAAGTACCTCGATATACTAAATTTTTGAAAGAGTTATGCACTAATAAGAGAAAATTAAAAGGTAATGAATTTTTAAGTATAGGAGAAAATGTTTCAGCTGTTCTTCAAAAAAAATTACCTCCTAAATATAAGGACCCAGGTATGTTTACTATTCCTTGCAAAGTTGATAATGTTAAGATTAAGAAAACGATGTTAGATCTAGGTGCTTCAATAAATGTCATACCATTATCCATTTATTCATCTTTGAACGTTGGACCATTAAAAGAAACTGGTGTGATTATTCAACTTACTGATAGATCTAATGTATATCTTGAGGGAGTTTTGGAGGATATTTTGGTACAAGTCAATGGATTGATTTTTTGTGCTAATTTTTATGTGCTTAATATGGAGGAAGATGATTCATCTAACTCAATAATTTTGTTAGGAAGACCATTACTAAAAACATCCAAGACAAAAATTGATGTGCATGATGGTATACTCATAATGGAATTTGATGGTAAAATTATTAAATTTAATATTTATGATGCCATGAGATATCCTAGTGATTTATCTTTTGTTTTTGCTATGGATGTTATTGAACCTTTAGCACAAAATTTTTTTGATTTAAGTGATGAAGATAAGTTAAAAGTTGTACTTAACAAGAGTTTAAGTTTTGAGAGATCACAAAAAATCTTGCAGAAGTTTACATTGGATTCAAACTTACAAGATACAATTCATGAATTGGAATCATTACAACCTATGAGGCATGACGTTTCTTATATTGATTCGCCTTTTTCTCACACAAAACTCCTTCATTCTATTATACAGGCACAAAAATTAGAGCTAAAACCCTTATCAGATCATTTAAAGTATATCTTTTTAAGAGAAAAAGAGACTCTTCGAATCATAATCTATAATAAACTTTCTATGTTAGAGGAAGAAAAATTGACTCGAGTACTTAAAGAGTATAAAAGGCCATTGGTTGGACCATAGCCAACATTAAGCGATTGAATCCTTCCACATGCATGCATAGGATACTATTAGAGAAAGAGTGTAAATCCTCAAGGCAACCCCAATGTAGATTGAATCTGCCTATGATGGAAGCGGTAAAGAAAGAAATCTTGAAGCTTTTTGATGCATGTATGGTCTATCCAATTTCAGATAGTGAATGGGCAAGTCCAATTCAAGTTGTTCCAAAGAAAACAGGTATAACAATAATAGAAAATCCTCATGGTGAGTTAATACCCACTCGTATTTAAAATGGATTGAGGTATGTATAGATTATAAGAAGTTAAATGCATCAACTAGAAAAGATCATTTTCCTTTTCCACTTATTAATCAAATGCTGGAAAGATTAGTAGGTCATACCATTATTATTATCTTGATGGTTATTCAGGTTTTCATCAAATCCCTGTTGCATCTGAAGATCAAGAGAAAACCACATTCATGTGCCCGTTTGGTACTTTTGCATATCGACGCCTGCCAGTTGGACTTTGTAATGCTCCTGTTACATTTCAGAGGTGTATGGTTAGTATATTTTCTGATTATATAGAGAACATCATAGAGGTGTTTATGGATGACTTTACAGTCTATGGTGATTCTTTTGATGCATGTTTAACTAACCTTACAAAAGTACTTAAAAGATGCATAGAAAAGAACCTTGTTTTAAATTATGAAAAGTGTCACTTTATGATTAATAAAGGTATTATTCTAAGACATGTTGTATCCTCTAAAGGAATTGAAGTTAATAAAGCTAAGGTAGAAATTATAAAATCTTTATCTTACCCCGCAAGTGTGTGGGAAGTTCATTTTTTTCTTGGACACGCAAGATTCTACCGACGATTTGTCAAAGATTTTTTCAAGATCACTAAACCCTTATGTAGGTTACTACAAAAAGACGCGGTGTTCGAATTGGATGAGGCATGCAAAGATGCATTTGACAAGTTAAAGGATATGTTAATAACTGCACCAATTATCCAATCAGCAACTTGGAATCTTCCATTTGAGATCATGTGTGATGCAAGAAATCATGCAATTGGTGCTGTTCTTGGACAGAGAATTGGAAGAACTCCTCATGTCATTTATTATGCTTCGAGAATACTTGATAGTGCACAAAGCAATTATTCCACAACAGAAAAAGAACTTTTATCCATTGTGTTTGCTTTAGAAAAATTTCGCTCATATCTACTTAGTGCTAAAGTGATTGTTTATTCTGATCATGCAGCTCTCAAGTACTTACTCTCAAAGAATGAGGCAAAACTTAGACTTATTCGGTGGATACTTTTGCTACAAGAGTTTAATTGGAAGACACGTGATAAAAAAAGGGTGCAGAAAATTTGGTTACAAATCATCCTAACAGTTAACTACGAGTGAAGAGTCATCACCATTAAAAGATGACTTTTCAAATAAGTATCTTTTTTTAATTCATAAGACAAGGCCCTAGTATGCTGATATTGCTAATTACTTAGTTACTGTAATATTACCAAGTGATTTATCTAGGGTTCAGAAAGACAAAATTAAAAAAGATGTTAAATGTTATGTTTGAGATGACCCTTATGGAAATATTGTTCTGATCAAATTATTCGAAGGTGTGTAGTTGAACATGAAATTAATTCTATTTTAAAGTTTTGTCATTCATATGCATGTGGAGGACACTTTGGTCCTAAGAGAACAGCTCGTAAGATATTAGAATGTGGATTGTTTTGGCCTACTATATTTCATGATTCATACATATTTTGTAGGACTTGTGAACAATGTTAGAAAATTGGAAATTTAAGACATAGAGATCAAATGCCACTTACCTTTATCCTTGTTTTTGAAATATTTGATGTATGGGGTATTGACTTCATGGGTCCTTTTTCTTCTTCTTGCAATAATACTTATATCCTGCTTGCTGTGGATTATGTGTCAAAATTGGTGAAAGCTAAAACTACCCGTATTAACGATGCTAAAGTGGTTGTAGATTGTGTCAAAACTCATATTTTTGTTAGGTTTGGGACACGTAGGGCTATAATAAGTGATCGTAGAACTCACTTTTGCAATTGAGTGGTGGAAAATTTAATGAAGAAGTATAATGTTACGCATCGAATCTCTACTGCTTATCATCCGCAGACAAATGGACAAGCTGAAGTATCTAATAGAGAAATCAAGTCCATACTTAAGAAGACCACCAACCCAAATAAGAAGGATTGGAGTATGCGACTTGATGATGCACTATAGGCTTATCGAACAGCCTATAAGACCCCTATAGGTATGTCTCCTTACCATTTGGTATTTGACAAACCATGTCATCTTCCAGTAGAATTAGAACACAGGGCACATTGGGCCATAAAACAATGCAACCTAAGAATGGATGAAGCAGTTGAATTGAGGAAACTACAATTACAAGAACTAGAAGAAATTCGTAATCATGCTTACGAGAGCTGAAAAAATATAAGGAAAAGACAAAGGCCTACCATGATCGCATGATTTCTAGAAAAACTTTCTATGTTGGTCAAAAAGTTATTCTTTATCATTCTAAGCTGAAATTATTTCCTGGTAAGTTACATTCTAGATGGTTAGGACTTTTTACTGTTACTAATGTGTCTTCTCATGGTGCAGTTAAGATTCAAAGTCCAAATATCGATAAGATTTTTAAGGTCAATTGTCACCGCTTAAAGCCTTTTCATGAAGGCTTTCAAGCACATGATGTTGATAAAATTGATTTATAATACCTAACTTATAATTAAGAATCGGCAACGTCTAGCCAAAGACGTTAAAGAAAGGCGCTTTTTGGGAGGCAACCCAAAATTTTAATCTTTCAATAATTTATTTTTATTTTTATTTTAAAATAATAATAATAATAATAATAATAATAATAATAATAATAATAATAATAATAATAATAATAATAATAGAGATAAGGTCGATGGTTGAAAGCATATCACACCTTTTCAATGCAATATGATGAAGTAACTTGAATGCACCTGACAATAGTTGTCAAAAATGGAATTCGATCCACCATTCTCATCTCTCCAGCAGTAAATGAAGTTTCTATGATGCTCGATATATTCAAGAAGTTTTCTACTTCTCTTATTCTTTTATCATTTTTGAGCATTTATTTTTAATACATTGAGGACAATGTATGATCTAGGTATAGGGGAGAGTCTTTAACATACTATTATTTTTTTTTTGCCAATTTTTTTCTAAAATATTTAAGATCAAAGAAAATTTTACCATAAAAGGTACTTAATTTGTGTTTGTGATCTCTCTCTTTTGAGTTTTAGATCCTTCCAATGCTTGTTTGAAAAGAAAAAAAAAGTTTTATGTGTGCAAATATGACTTTAAATTCTCATTTACTGTACTATGATTAGTTGCTTTTGATGATATATTGGATTGAAAATTATATGAGATCTAACACGTATAACCCTTTTTTGGTGAGTTTTGGGCTAATGAGCATATATTACATTATACTCAATTTTCTTCTTTGTGTGTGCCATACATAGTTAATTTTTCTAGAACTTGCTTTGTTATACATGTCAAATCATTCCTTTGAAGGATTAGATGCATTTAATCATAAGGGTATTTAGGTCAAAACTATCTTTTTTAAAATATTTAGCCTTTTTTGAAAAGCCTACCATATTCATATACCCCTAGAGAGCCAACTTTGAGCCTTAGCCTTTTCTTTAGAATTCAACCTTGATCCAAGTCATAATAACCATTCTTTTAATTTTTCTTTTGAACCCTGAATTGAAAGATTATATGAGCTTACTCATATGAAACTTTCACTTATCTTAGAAAAAATTACGAAATATTAAGAGTCAATGGTCCAAGTTATAAAAAAAAAAAAAAGAAGAAGAAGAAAAAATTAGAAAAAAAAGATATAAGAAAGATCAAAAGACAAAAAAAAAAAAAGAAATCTGAAAAAAAATAACAAAAAAAAAATCTGAAAAGGATTGAGAAAAAAATGGTATAAATTCTCATTACTTGGATGCCTGCAATGTGATTGAAGCAATCTTTTAATATTACTACATAAAGTTTCGTGTAAAAAAAAAAGTTTTGTATGATTCTTTCAATTCCATTAACCCAAAACCCTTTTATCATACCTTACCTAAGCCCCATTACAACCCGTTTTAAAACTCTTAGATTTTTGCATTTTAATTCATTCATCAATAAAAGAGACATGGTATAAAAGCAAGCTTATGGTAAAAGTTTTCTATGTATTGACTTAAGAGCTTCTTGAAGTGTTCCTCCCAAAACACTTCGAGTGAATCTAAGGAGAGGATGTTGAATCTTTTGAATTTCAAGTTCAATAAAATCACTAAAGTGATTACTAATCATGTATGTTATTTATGAGAATTCTTTTATAATCTTATGTTTTAATGCATGAAAAGAATATATTATTTTGGATGAGCAAAGGAAGAAGAAGGATGGTGAGGTGAGATGAGCTTGAATTATTGTATGCTTGAGGACAAGCATTATTTAAGTGTGGAGAAATTTGATAGAATGCATAGTATTCATATATATTATTATATTTTCTCATATTTTATTGATTGTAAATGATTAAATCTTGGATTTTGACTATGTTTTATATGTAGTAGGGTGGATTAAGGAATTCAACTAAGATGGACTCAAATTCATTATTTGAAGATAAAAAGTTGAATTCCCAAGAGATGTGGATGAACTAGAAAATGTCTTTGGATAAGGCACTGGCACAACTAATTGCATTTGAATTTCACCGAACCAAGACTTTATCGTTTATTTAAAAAATAGTTGTAGAATTTTATCTTTATCTTTATCTTTATAGTCTCAGTTAAAATAGGTTATTATATTTAAGGATTATTACATAAAGGGGAGGTAGTTCCTTCAAAGGGACATCCAGAGTTTATTTTTTATCTTTTTTTTTTTTAGGTCTTTTTCTTTTCATGGATTGCTAAACATCTCTTTCGGTCAAAGGATAATCAAGGGTTTTATTCTTCAGAATTGTGAGATCTAATTAATTTTATTTGTTCTTTATTTCTTCATTGTTTATTTATCTTCTGTGCTTATTGAAAATATTATTTTGTTTAATTGTAACAAAAAATACCCTTTGTTTAACCATCAAAATAATAGATTACTAATTAGAAGTTTAAATCCGTAATTGTTTAAATGTTCTAATATAAGTAGTAAATAGCATAGTTGATTGCAAAAGAGATTTTCAATTTATATTATGAAGATATATAATCTAGTTTAAATAAACCTACATATGTGTTTATTGGCTAGAATTGGTAGTTTTTCTAATTCTTAATGCTATTGGTAAATTAAATCCTAAGATCGTATCTAAGGTTATTTATTGATAAGAGAAATAATCAGAGATCATATCCTGGTTATAAAAAAAGTAAGGAAAAATAGGTTGTTAGGTGGTACCAACAACCATAACTAACTCAGTGAAGATTAAAAGATTTTTTGTTTTTGCATCAATGATCAATTCCTAAATCAAACCTAAAATTATTTCTTTTACTAGATACTTTATTACATTGATTTTTCCTTTCCTATTATTCTTATTTGATCTACTTTTAACTCCTCAAACCCTCTTTTATTTTATTTTATTTTGCAAAAAATAAATCTAACCAATCTTTGTGGAAATGACCTTACTCATATATATTACAAATTTAATTTTTTGAGCAAGAATTTAAGAATTTAATTTGTTGGTGTCGACAACAAACACTTGCTTTCCAAGTTAACATACTCCATATACCAATACTCCTCCTACATTAAATGTCATTCCTTGCACCAGATTATTTTTTTGCATATAATTTAATCTAGAATAGTGAAAATGCCTTATTCTCTTATTCTATAACTCAGCTTGATCCATAGCACATAGATATGCACTAGATCCACAATTGTTCCAATTTATGCTCAAGCTTTTACTGTTCATTTTCAAAGATAATAGTACTACACCATTTGAGTTAGCAATGACACACATATTATCCTTAAATACAATAAAATAACCTTTCTTAAGCAGTTGTCTTACACTTAACAGGTTTTGATCAATTTCTGAAATAAGTGATACATTAGAGATTAACTTTGTACCTTCTGAGCCTTATGTTGCAATAGTCCTTTTATCTTTCACCTCAATATACTAATCATTACCAACTTTGACTTTTAACACCTCTAACTTGTTTACTTCTTTGAAAAAAGACTCATCACAAGACATGTGGTTTGTGCATCTACTATTTATAAGCCAATTATCACTTGAACTACTGCTAGAAAAACAAGATGCATCAAAAAGTTGCTTCTCCTGTTGTTGATCTGCCACTTGAGCTTGGTGTCCTTCTTGTTGTTTGTTTTTGCATACTTTCTCCATATGCCGTATTTGTTTGCATGCCCTACATTGAATGTCAAGTCTAAACTAATAATATTTTGGTAAATGAGAAGTTTTCTTACAGTAAAGACATAAGTGTTTGCCATTGCTGCCACAATTGTTTTTTTTCTCTCTTCTTGTAATTTTTCTTACCCTATTATTTATTCCCTTTGTTGCCCTCTTGAGTTTGATTAGTCTCTTTCACTTAGAACACTCCTTCAACAACTTCTTCTTTTTTGTAAGTTCTTCTTTGTTCTTCTACAGTGCATTGATAAGCTATGTCAATGTTATTCTTAACAAATCTCTGGACTTCTTAAGTGAAGAGATTTTGGATTCAAATCTTTCGGGTAAGGACACCAGAATTTTTTCCACCACATTTTTATCAAAAATTTCTTCTACCAAATCCAATAATCTTTCCATGTAACCCTTAAGTGCTTCGGCCTCTTTCATCTTTTGCATCTTAAATTCCCTTCTCAGGTTTAGGATCTGCATTTACTTTGTCCTTTCATTTCCCTGATATTCTTCTTTTAACAGATCCCATGCTTGGTTTGCTGTTTTACAAGCCATGACCTTCATAAATATTGTATTTGAAACTGCAGAGTGAATACAAGTTTTAGCCTCGTATCTCCTCTTTTTTTTTTCTCTCTGTTATCTTGGGCAGTGCCATTGTTAAGTCTTCTGGATATGCATTCACTAAATCTCATAGGTCACATGCTTGTAGGAAAGACTCCATTTTCACTGCCCAAGCCTGATAATTTTTTCTAATGAAAATTAGAAGAGTAGACAAGAAACTATTTCCTATCATATTGGATTTCAAGATGAAGACAAAGTATTTGATTTGCTTGGTTGAAACCTCACTAGATTTTACTCTCACACTTTACAAGTCCCTTAAGTCCCTTAAGAAAAAGGGCTCTGATACTAATTTGTTGGCTTTTGAGAAGAATAATAATAAATAAGAAAAGAGAGAACTCTTGAAACTTGAAACTGATTGTTTTGCTTTATTGATAAAGGTCCTATTTATAAAAAAAATGAGCAACTTAGATTGAGTTTATCTAGATATCTAATCTGAAGATTTTTCCTATCTAAAATCAAATTAAAGATTGTTCTTATCCAAAATAACATATTTTTTCAAAACTGTTTAATAAAACAAAAGATTTGATCTCATTTGTTTTATCTTTTATTAAAATTGTGCAGCAAACACGCATCTTGTTAACAATCTCCTTCAATCTCTTACTTTCATCTCCTTCAGTGTCTCACTTTCATGTTAAGCACCCTGATAATTCTTCATCTCTTATTTTCATCTTCTTTTGCTTTTGTGTTAGATTTGGTTTGGTTTTGTTTTGGATCCATTTCTTTTGGTGACCAAAAGTTGGATATTTTATTTTTTCATTATTATTAAAAGCTAGTAACTTTATTTCCCCTGTTGGTGCTTGCACATTAGTTTTTATGGGGCACTTTTTTTTAGGGTTGAATTGCGTTAATTTATGTACAAGTATTTCATGGCTTTGTCCGCACAATGTTGGTATAGCAATGAGAAAAATTGAGTTCTCTCCCCGTGTAGCCGATAGCTTTTTGTGAATTTTATGAAAAACTCCTTGCTTTGAAATGAAAGGTGGCAAAAATAAAGGTTCTCCTTCTGTGATTCCAGTTGAAACGCGCTTGCTTGAATCCATAACATATTTCATTTTCAACTGTGATTTTTTATAGTATTTGATTGGGTTTGTTCAAGTGAATGAGGGGATTTGATTGCCTATCAGATAGAACTTAAAAATGTTTAAAATTATGATGTTTCTTAGAGAGTCTGTTCTCTCAGAATTTGAAGTAATTAAGAAATTTCTTAGATTCTCTGTTTATCACTTTTTTATTATCTTTTAGATGAGGAAGTGAATAAATGACAACCATGTAGATAAAGTGGAAAAACAGGACGGCCGTGATTGCACTGGATTTTCCAATACTTAATAACGATAACTATTCAATAGTTACTTGATCAAGTATTTAAAACGATTAACTCATGTTGTCTTGGCCACCAAGGTCGCCTTCACACTTGATGTGCATTCCAGGCCGATGTCATCCATGAGCTGGACTACCGAGCAAACATCCATGCACACTGTTTTCATTCGCTGACTACGAGGTACGTATGTTCAAGCCTGTTCAACAAGTGGGTAGAATTAGATCCCATCATTCAAAGAAGACAAAAAGAGAGTTTATGAACAAAACGTGCAAAACGTTGAGTTGACGGAAACTGTTAAGAAGGAAATCAAGTGGCTTCATCATTTATTTATAAGTCTAACTGTCATAGAGTGAAATTCATGTATACCAGAGTACATAGAAATAGTCACGACTGCAAAAGATAGAGACGAAGAATAGAAGTTTGACAAAAGCGCTTCCTTTCCAATTTGTAGTGAGGGAACAATGAAGGGAAGACTTGACTCGGTACAGATTTCATATCTGGGTTAGGTGTGATGCTGAAAATTTTGCCACAAATATCCATTAGGATTGCACTTTTTGAATTAAGAAAAGTCATTACTATATACTTTTATCAAATGGGCACAAATATAAATGTTGTTAAGTATCATATTGTCCTGTAATTTATATTAAAGTAGTGCCTTATTAATAAAGAAATATATGCAAAGCTTATACCTGGCATATAAAGAGTTTTGGTGCACTTTACTAGTTGAAAGGCTCTTAGACATGTCTTCCCTATATATGTTCCTCAGCACATATATATCTTAAGTGATCAAGCTGCGTACATCTACAGAGAGAAGGTGATCACTTGTACAACATTAAGGAAAGAAACAAAATAAAGAAACATTAACTATATAAATGTCAAAATGAAGTACTACATTAATTTCTTTGGAGCGAGATTGCATTCAATATGGGTAAAGGGAGAGAAGGTTGATGGCTCTGGTCAAGCCTACTAAGAGGGACCATTTAGATTCCTTCAGATTTGGCAAGATGGAGCTATATCCCTGCTGGAAAATACAATGAATATCTGAAGAGATATCAACTATTCACATCAAACAAACTGTTGTTTCGATCATTTAAAACTTTAAATGGTGTGTTAATTTGTCAATTCAGTAGCCTATGGTCAAATCAGCATTTATCCAGAAGTGTCCCACACGTTTTGGAAGGTCCATAATCAAGTTGTATAGTCTTTGAATCTCCTAACTTGTAAGAATGAACTGTGAAGGAAAAATTAGAGTTTAATTAGCAGCTAGGACCACAATGGCATCACATGATCGTAAGTAACGACATAAGTTTATGTTGATAGGCATTAGTTACTCAGCTGGGTCGTTCAGGGTTTGGGTGTTAATTTAGGCAATCAATAGTAAGAACAATATGCAGCAGTCGATGTCTTCTAAATTAACACACCCATCAATTGTATTTAATAAACATTCCCTCCTCTAATGTATGGATTTTACAATGATAATTTTGGACATTAATAAATACAAAAATATCATAACATATTCTACAATATATACATATGGACGACGGTACATGATGTGAATCCACTCCAATAATAAATCATAATTAGATGTAAAACGTAAGTATGAGCTAAGGATGACTATATATGTATGCTTCTAAGCTAAAAACCCTATGAATGGTGACTACTGCAAACCGAGTGAGTGCATGGTTCGTTGGGCAATGATCTTCAGCTGCCAGGCTAAACGTGAGAATATAAGACGCTTTACACGTCCTCTCATAGGAGGGAGTGTGCGCTCTCCGCCATGCACTTTTGCTACTCCTGCTTTTAGTTTCTGTGATCGGAAACTGGTGTCGATCATCCTCTTCTGGTTCATCTATAGGAGACAGTGAGTCAGAGAGAAAGAGTGGAAGAGAGAGATTCGTGGAGAGGGAGCAGGTGGCAGCGGAATGAATGACATGGTAGATATGCATGCATGTCTTAAATAGAGAAACCAAGTCAGAGCCTAGGAAGGCAAGGCTGGATACAACTAGCTGGATACCTGTACCGAAAGAGATGAGTTCAAGGTTTAAACCAAGTAATAATGTCGTCTGAAGGTTACAAAAGACTAATAGGGCACTAAGTCTTGATTGCTTTAGATAAGCAAAGGAAGGTCGTGGAAATTGTATGCAAGAACGTACAGAGACAGTGACCAGTGAGAACAAGTTTGACAATTTTCATCCACAATAAGATAAGCTCAAAATGGTTTACTTTTTTTGACTTATTGATTGAATTAATTTGCTAAGAAAATCAGGAGGGACGTTTCAGAAGTTGGGCTCCTTCCTTAGTTTCTTGAGAAACAAGGTTTTTTAAAATATATATATAATTTTAAGAAAGAGGGTTCAATTTAGATTTAGATATACATTGATGAAATGAAATGTTCTCTTTTAATCTTTTTTTTTTTTGGGTGTTCCATCAATTGAATTATATCATTTAAACTTGATTAATTAAATAGTGAGACTCTTTCTCATTTTCAAATTATTATGCTATCTTGACTTTCACCTTGTTGAGGCTTTCTTCGAGTTGAAAACATGTTAATTTCTTTGTCTCATAAGAGGAAAAATTAAAAATAAAATATCGTTGACTCAGAAAACATGTCAAAACAGTGCGATCTTGCAAAAGGACAAACAAAGTTAGTAAGTTGGCCCCGCACAGCTTTCAAGTCGGGGCAAAGTCAACAACCCCCAGCTGGCCCTGAGCCACGAGGTCCTTCATGAAACATTTATAGCCCTTAATGATCTGCACAACGGGAAACTAACCATAATGGTGTAAAGGTATTGCATATGAATTTCCTGAAATTGAGAGCTTTGTCACCGATGTAACAGCTAACAAGGGCAAGACAAGACACACAGACGGACACAAAGGTAGATTAGGAGAAACTTCTGTGAGTTCAATTAGCAATGACGACAAGACAATGGAGGGCAAGGGATAACTAATGAGCAGATTATGTCTTCAATACCTTAAATAATATTTACATATTTATTAGATTAATAATATTAATTCTGACAAACAGAAGCTGACACCATCCATTACGTTCTTCTATTGAATTATATCAATTTAAGGTTTCGTGCTCTTGAAGCTTATCTTTTTAACATGTGATGAATTGAAATTCAGCGTGAACGACTAAAAGAACTCTACACTAAGTCATCAGTTTTTTAATTTGAAATTTATTTCATCAAGTAACTTAATTTTAAAATCAAAATTTAAATTTAAATTTAAATTCATTTGAAAGAAATAAAGAAGATAATATATAAAGAATTAGAGAGAGTTTATTTCATTATTTAACTCATTTATTTTCTTTAATTTTCATTTTCTCTTCAACAAAAAATGTATTTTTGTTTTTTGTTTCAAGTTACTTTCTGAAAATCTTCAAATTATCTTAAGTTACTGCAATTAAAAGTTGAATGTATTGTTTAGTTAATTGATATGATAAAATAAAATTTAAATATTTGATAAAAAAATAAGATATGAAAAATAAATTTACGTATCATAAATAAATTAATTAGTTGTCTCAATTTGAAGCATTTTCTCCTCCAGACATAATGAGGGAAGCCAATGTTGGTTTGATATGTGATAATTACGACAAAAACTGTCCCATCAGAGGAAACATCTCCTAAATTTCTTCTTGCGCTGTGAGTTATGTTGGTGGTGGTGAAGTAGTGACGGGCATTTCGACCTGTAGGACCATTAGATATTTCATTGTCATTACGGTTTTGTGAGAAAAAGTCCACCACATGCGAAGAATCCACACAACGCAGGGGACCCACGCGTTTTAGCTCGAAGTCCGATGATTTATCAAGTAGCCCAGCCATGGCCATGGACATGGTCCAGTAGAATCTTTTATTGAAACTTACATTCATATTACAGATTTTACTCTTTTAATATTGAAGAAAGAAACATGCATGGATCATTTGCTTTTTTATCTCATGGGTTAAATAATACTCAATAGATCACTGTACGTGAAAGCGTTTTGGTACAACCAAATATGATATTTCCCAAGGAGGAAAGCCTAATTAGTTGCATAATGAAGGGTGCTATTGTTTAAACTGGTGATTGAATAAGTCATCCTTCCGTTGATTAGGGAATTAAGTATGCAACACGTTATTAAGTTAAGCATTATCTTTGGATGGGAAAACGCAAAAGAGGTTTAAAGTGGTTGAAATGCCTTGTATAAAAAGGATAACAAAAGTTCATAACAAAGAAATTTTACTTGATTAAAAAGATATAACAAGTAACAAACATAATACTGTTCCAATTTTTCTTTATATATTGTGTTTATAACATTGGCACAGTTTATGGAAGACTTAAGAAAGGTTACGAACTTCGTTGATATTTATTAGAGAAAGAATACCACCGAGAAGAGAGGCAATTGTACCAGTTGAAACACGAGTAGACCTAGTGTGCCCTATTGAAGTAGTTTTTGACGTTACTCCACAATTCGATCAGTTCGCCTTCTTATAAGAACATATGCTAGAATTTTAATAAAATGATGCATAACATGTAGGAACACCAACGTTGTTAGGTGTCCATTGAGCACCAAGTGCCGAGCAAAGGGAGAGTGAATAAGCCAAAATAATCACTTGACAAATGAAGGTTCCAATAGGGTTAATGACACACTATCCCCTCAAAGGGCAAAAGAGTAAATCATTTTGATGAGTAGTTTAAAAAGGTTGGTGGAAAGCAAAAAGAAGTGGAGAACGACAATTATGGCCCCCAACTTTAATTCTCAAGCGTGACCTTGAATGAACCAATATCAAAATATTTGAGGATCTAACAGATTGAACAATACAATGGTAATGAGGACTTAAAAGATCATTTGGACAAATACTGTAGCATGATGCTCACGTATAGAATGTTAGACGCTACTCTTTACAAGGCATTACCCAACAACCTTGATGGTTACAACTCATGATTGGTATGCCTCCCTCCACACTGTTGACATAGGGAGTTTATGTTAGACATCACAACTTTTTTGTGGGCATTTTAGTTATAGTTGACGTAGCAAAAAGTTTGTGAATGATCTACTTACGATCCGATAAGGCCATGAAGAGTCCTGAAAAGTCACATTTCTAGATTCAATGGTGGAGCCTTGCAGGTTGATTTATTACAAGATTTAGTTGCAATGATGGCCATTATGGAAAGGCTCCAAGTGGTTTCTTCTTCGAGTTTTTATGCAGGGAGCTTATCATGATATGGCCAAACTATTAGTTATGGTAGAAAGATATATGAAAGCGAGGAAAGTAGTAAGAAGAAGAGAGAGGCAAAGGGACCTTTTTCCTAGAAAAAGGACGAACATCGAAGATAAGGGAAAAGATTATAGATAAGGAATAGACTATTCGTAATAAACCCTTGATTGAGTACCTCTTGAACTAAGGTGTTGATAGTGAGCCAACACTAAAGAGTATGGCCACTCTCGTAACCATGAGAGATCACATAAAATACTATGATTTCCATCGTTGTGGGCATGACATAAAGGTATGTAAGGAATTATAAGAGGGAATCGAATCATTGATTCAACAAGGGTACTTAAGTCAATATGTTAGTAGAATTTAGACATTGGTCTTATGCATAATTTGAACAGGATCCCAAACATATGGAGGTAATAGAGGGTAACTTAATAGACTTGATATTTTCACTAAACAGTGTAGTAGAAGTCATCATTGGTTAGTCGACCTATAAGTATGTCCAAATGTCAGGTAAAATAGCATTTTCCATAAAGGTAAGAAGCCAAGGGGAGCTCTGAAAGGAGTCATCATAAACTTGTTTAATAAATAGTTGTATGGAGTTCAAGTCCGTCATGATGACGCATGGGTTATGAGCATAGTTTCATTGTAAATTTTGAAATAGCCAAGGACCCGATAAATAATGAAAGCACGACAAATGTCCTTTATGAGTTAGCAATCATATAGATAAAGCTATCAAAACATAAACTACAGCCATTTAACACCAACTTAATTTGATTTGAAGGGTAGAAGTGATAGTTGAAGCAATCATCAACCTTTTCTAAAATGTAAGGTCTCCACCTAAACAAGTTCACGTGATAATTGAGTTTTTAGTACTCAAGAAACCTTCCATATATATTAGAAGTTTAAGAAGACTAAGATTGGATGCCTTGAGAAGTGATGTCTACCTACCACTTACTGATATATTTCTCAATCCCATTTGTAATAGAGAAATGCACGGTCATCAGCAAATTACACAGTAATGCTTTGTTGAAATCCTTAGCCAAAGAAAAGTAATGAAAGAAAGAAATGTATCCATTGATGAAGCTGATTTGATGAAGATAAAGAAATTCGCATAGTTCACCTAATAAAGGAGTTAGAGACGATAAGGAGTCCCCAAGTAAAAAGATCGAGATTCAAAAATAATTCTTTAAACAGGGTAAAGAAAAGTTATTTCATTTCCTATGAAGCAACTCGGATGTGTTTGCCTAGCCGGTCATCATGCGTAAGCTCAGCATAGTTGTCAAGTATAAACTAATGAGGCAAAGAAGAGAAGTTTTGCTATAGAAGGCAAAAAGCTATCAAGGTGAAAATACAAAAGTTACTAGATGAAGACTTATGAGGTCCATCCATTACTTAGAGTGGTTTTTCAATATAGTGCTTGTCAAAAGGTAAGTGTTGTAATTCAAGCAGCGTCAAACCAAATCTTGAACACTTATTGATCAATTATCTTACTCAAAAATCATCAAAATGAGCAAAAAAAGTTAATCAACTTGTAATATTCACAAAGAAATATATATTCATATAGTATTTTTGCAGAAAAAATAAGAATGCACTCAGTAATTAGCAAATAAAATTCTACCCAAACAATAAATGATACCCCTCAAATATAAAATTCTACCCAAACAATAAATGATACCCCTCAAATATTTTATAGATTAACTCAATTCTAAGTGGCTTATCAATGCTATGTTATAATCTCTTGGTGAATTCTTCTCTATTCCTCTCAATTTGATCAAAAAATATATACTATTACTCTAGCATAACCAGCTTTTATATTGGTTTGCAGGATACTCTGGTTGGCGTAAACTAACTAAAGTCTATCTAGCAACTTCATTAATACATTTAAAGTCTCTTAATTGGTTCTACAACTTATTAAATCCAATTAGGCCAACTACATCTGAGCAAAACAATAATGCTTTCATTTTTTTTTTGGTAATTTTGCTGAATCATTTTCAGCAACAGTAAGTAGGCCATGGTAAAGTGTGTAGATTTCATAAATTTAAATAAAGTGTGTCCCAAAAATATTTTCTCACTCCCTAAGATCGACTAACTCATAAACAACATCATCAAATACAAGACTTTGAGTTTCATGTATGCCTTCTTTGGCTATAATCATATAAGGATAAGGAATGAACATCTTTTACCAATGATATGGGTACATTTTATTTGAAAGTGATACCATGTCATTCGAAGAATGTTAGGGCGACATGCTAGATGCTTGTCTTATAAATTTTCTAAAGCAAAATTAGAAGAAATGTATAAGCGTATGTAAATCATATGATTGAGTCTTGAGAAAAGTGACCACCTCAATGACTTAGAAGAGACATTAATTTCAAAAGATACAACATACGTGAAGTTGAATCCTAAAAAGTGAGCATTCAAGGTTACTTCAAAAATTGTTTTGGGGTTATGATAACCTATCGAGGTATCGAGGCTAATTCGAAAAAAAAAATAGATGCCATTCTAAATATACTGGCTCCCAAATCAATCAAGGATGTACCGTTGAGAAAATGAATTAGAAAAAAAAGTTTTTTTAAAAAAAAAAGTGCTATAGATTTACTCTCTATTGAAGAATCTCACATCTAAAGGAATAACTTTCTTAAGTTATATATAACGTGTGAAATTCTAAATGGTTTTAGGCCCTAAGGGCCTCATTTTTGTAGAAAAGGGAAAGCTAGGCTCATTAAGGTCCACCACACACATGCACATGTCGTCACCATTATAGTCCGGTCATGCTCAGTCTCGTTTAAGTTCAGGCAGCATCTATATATATATTTTTTAAGAAAACAAATAAAATTATTTATATTTTATGGACCTAGTTAGCACAACCACATCAGCTTCAACTCGTCACCTCAATATGTTAAACTGGGTCTTTAATTGTTAACGCATCAGCCTTTTAAAATAAGTTATTTGCCCACCAACATACCAGATACAACCACCTTGCTTGATCATACAGCGATGTGGCAGAGTAGAAGGAGTCTTTACCATGTGGTGCAAATGTAAGCACATAGGTGGCACTATTGGAACTCCCCTTCCCATGAAAGTCTCATTCGTATACACTATAAATACCCCTTCAGATCTTTCTCAATTCACACCAAAGCATTTAGATTTCCCCTCTTCTCTTTTCCCACCATTTCTTATATTTTCTTAATTTTGAGTTTTTATTTTTTAAAAAAAATCTTAATTTTTACTTTTTATTTATTATTTTAATTCCAAGTAATATGAAGAATGTACATCAATTTTGGTTTCTTATCGTTCATAGGAGATCCGAGGTAGAAATTCTAAGTTTTTTAATCTTAGGAATGATGGGGCTACAAATTGCTACACATTAAGGGGTAAAGCCACAAAATGTCTTAAAGAGAATGATCTAGTTCGCAACTTAGCCAACTAAAAATTTGTTAGTATCTTTCCTGTTTGTTATTTACTTTAGGAAGCTATGCTTTGCAATAATTTTAATAAGACGTTGAGATTACATTTGAAGATTACATTTGAATAAGGCCTTGAGATCGAGTATTATATGAAAGAAAGAATGGAAGAAGGTCATTCTTGCTTGAAACATTAAAATATATATATATATATAGAGAGAGAGAGAGAGAGAGAGAAATAGAAAAGAGAAAAGAGAAAAAAAAAAGAAAGAAAGAAAAAGATAGAGGAAGAGAAAAAAAAAAGGAAAAAAATAATCATTGCATTTGCATGCATACATGGACATTACATACATTTCATTTCAATAAAGCATGAAAAGAAAAGAGTAGAGAGAGGAAAGAGAGAAGAAAGAAAAGAAACAAAAAAGACAAAAAAAAGCAAGAAATCATTAAAAAGAAAAATTAAGATTATTTAGAGTCGTCATTAGATAGACTATTTAATGATATGAGAATCACATTGCTTAGATGGACTTTTTTTTTTTTTTTTTGGTATAAGAATTACATATGTTCCTAGAGTCCCCTTTATATCGGTAATTTAGCTTTCTTAAGTATCAAAGATGTTATTGAATTAAACATTTTAAATTTCTTAAGTGTTAAAGCCATTATTAAACGAAACATTTTAGATTCAAATATCAAAGCCATTATTGAATAGAGCATTTTAGATTTGGAAGTATTAAAGTTGTTATTGAATGGAGCATTTTAGATTCATTATATCAAAACCATTTTTTCTAAATGTCAAAGTCATCGTTGGATGAATAATTTTACATTTCTAAGTAATAAAGCCATTATAAAATGAAATATTTTAGATTTTATTATTATCAAAACCGTTATTAAACAAAGCATTGTCATTATTAAGTGGAACCTCTTAAATGTTATAGCCTTTGAAAAACCAAATCATTAAGGTTATTCATTGTTTAGTTTCAGCAAGTGTACGGATAAATTTAAAGAAAAAAATAAAACAAGAAAAAATACCAAAACAAAACAAAAAGAGAAACAAACAAAACAAAACAAAATGAAAGAGGGGGAAAAAAAGACTCGTATAAGTTGAACAGAGCAATGAGGCATAAGTGCACCAATTTTGGAAGCAAAATGTGGTCTATTTAATCTTTGTTCAATTTCTAAT
Source organism: Moringa oleifera (assembly GCA_021397835.1). Lineage (NCBI taxonomy): Eukaryota > Viridiplantae > Streptophyta > Magnoliopsida > Brassicales > Moringaceae > Moringa > Moringa oleifera. The sequence continues at coordinate 418,255 of JAJFZO010000447.1, forward strand.
TCTCGAAAATAAACAAAGACGAATAGCTATCGACACCTAACATTGTCTTATGAAAGAATCACGAAGTTAGAGTTAACTGTTTTAAGGAAAATGAATGAAAATGAGGGATTAACCATTAGGATATAGTTAGGATTTGTTAAAGCTTAAATTTTAGGATTTTTTTTTAAAAAAGAAAAAAAAAAGATAGTGATAAGTTATTGCACATAAAGTATCAGCTTGTTGCCTTTGTAAAATAAAACAAAATAAAAAATTTTCACCTTCACCAAAGGTTTATAAATGCCTAACTTAGCTAAGGGTTCAAGGATCTTTTTTATTTTTTGGAGAGGGGTAGGGAGAAGAGACTTTTGGGTGTAGGGATTTTAAGCAAAAATATAAAAGGTGGTAGGGAAGGCAAAAAGTTTTCTTCATCAATTCCCCTTTTTTTCTTTATCATTTGGCCACTCTTAAGCCTTTTTCTCCTTTCTCTTGAAAGCTCTCCAACTGCGTTACTTCTTTTCCTCATCACAATTATTAAGACTTCACTTAAAAGGTAATTTTCTTCAATTTTATTCTTAGGCTATTTTGAATCTATTTCAGTTATAAGTTTATACATTTTTTTATGAATGTTTACTTAAATGTGTTTTTATTAGGCTAATGCTTCATTGATAATATTTTTACTTCTTGTGTGGAAACCATTTATCTAATGTTTGGTTATTATCAATTTCTTTTTGATATTTCATGGGTGAGTTAATATTTTGATGGATTTTAAGGTTTTTAAGTATGAAAGTATGGGTCGCAAAAAGAAAAAAGAACCATGATGTATGTGTAAAGGGTCTCGTGAGGTAAGAGAAGAGAGCAAAAAAAGAAAGAAGAATAGAATGAAAGAAAAAAAGGATGGAAGAGAGCACTTATATGAGAGGGAAGGATGATTTTTGGTCAATTACAAGAAGAAGACTTACATTTTGTATATGGTCTCAAATTGGGATCTATAAAAAAATTATATCTATTTGAAACTTATATTTTTATTAGATTCTCAGTATGGGATTTCTATTTATAACTTTTATTAACATTAACGGTTTTATGCATGCAAGTAATGTGCATGCGATTTTACTTGTGCAATTACCCTAACACCCCTTTAAATACTATTGAAACAAAGAAAATATTCTTTCTTCTCATTTTATTCAAATATTTATATTTTATATTTTTTAGTAAGTTTAATAAGAAGAAAGAATAGTTTATTTATTTTGATAGTGTTTTAAAAGAGTGTTTGAGTAATTGTACAAGTAAACATCACAAGCACATTATGTGTGTACGTAAAAACATTAATATTAATAAAAATTGTAGACAAAAATCTTACATTGAAGAACCTAACAAAATTGTATGTCTCAAATAGATATAATTTTTGTACAAGTCATAATTTTAGATTGTGAACAAAATGCATGACTCATTAATGTAATTAGCTTGTGACTTTTTAAAATGAGAACTTATTTTCTTTTGATTCATTTGAATTTTAATTATATTTTCAAAAGTGATTCAAAATTTGAAACTATGAAATTCTTTCAATCTTATTTTAATTAAATTTCTTATAAATTTCAAAGACAAAAAGCTATTTTCTTTGGAGTCTTTAAGGATATGAAGAACTTTCGATTGATTTTCATATTTTAAAAGTGTTTTTAAAAATAAGAATATTTGACTTTTTAAGGATATGAAAAAAATCTTTAAAAAGTGATTTTCATGTTTTTAATATAAAATTATTTTAAAATAAAATAAAATATTTTAAGTTTTTTATTTTTTAATATAAAAATTATTTCAAAAAAATTATTTTCTTTTCTTTGAGATTATAAGGAAATCATGTGAAAGAAATTTTTATATTCTGTCATAAAAATTTTTTTAAAATAATATAATATAATTTTTTTGAGATTATGTAAAAATATCAAGGTTTCAACCTTTATATTCTCTCATAAAAAATGCTTTAAAATATAAAATATTTTTTTATTTTCTTAAGATTATGAAAAATCATGAAGAGAGAAATCGTCATATCATTTAATGAAAATTTTTTATTTTTTCAAAAATAAAAATGTATTTTATTTTCTTATGGGACTCTAAGAAAATCTTAGAAGAAAAATCTTCATATTCTTTAATAAAAATGTTTTCCAAAAAAATAAAAATATTTTGTTTGCATTTGCATGTTTCAAATTTATTTTTATTTTTAATTAATAAAATTATGAAATTTGGATTTAAAATTTAAATGTAAATGTTAAAAATTAATGTTTTACTAGTGTTTAGGATTATCATATTTTAAAATTATTATATGTATTATATTTTAATATAATATTACTATTTATTTTAGTTTAATATTAATATGTTATTGCATTTACATGAATTATAAAATATATTTTAAAAATTAGAGATTAAATGAGAGTGAGATCTTTATATTTCTAGTATAAAAAATATTTTAAAGATTAAGAATTAAACAAGAGTGAGAACTTAATATTTTTCATTATAGAAAATCATTTTAAGAATTAAACGGAATGCAAGAGTCAAACTTTTATATTTTTTTTAAAGTTAAAATTTTACTTGTTTTCCTTCTTTGCACATTCAAGTTCTTTTTAAAATTTATTTTTAAAAATCAAATTTAAATATTAACTAAGTTTTAAAACTAAGAAACAATAATGATTAATTAGTACTAATCCTCGGGTACTACGAAGAATCTAATCATTCCTAATGCATAAATAACTCCCAAACCTAAATCTTTAGTTTCTAAATACTAATCAAGCTTTAATTTTTTTTATTATCATTTAATGATTTTAAAAAATAAGTAAATTTTTCTTAATCACATTATAAAAAAGATTAGTGATGAGTTTTCTTATTTTTTATTTTTTATTTTTCTAAAAAAATCACACAAAAGATTTTTAAGTCTGCATTAAGAATTTGAACTCGGTTAAAACCTATTCTGATTGTCATAAAAATTTAGATTTCGAGCCTAAATCTAAATGCTAAGAATTGATGCTTTACTTATGTGTAGGATTATGACATGTTGAAATTATTATATGCATTACATTTTAATATGATGTTGTTATACACCTTAGTTTAATGATTAATATGTTATTGCATTTGTATGAATCATAAAAATATTTTGATGATTAAAGAGTAGAACAAGAATGAAACTTTTATATTTTGCATCATAAGAAATATTTTTAGGATTAATGGTTGAATAAGAGTGAGATCTTTACATTCTCCATCATAAAAAATATTTGAAAGATTATGGATCGAAAAAGAGTGAAACTTTTATATTCTTCATCATGAGTATTAAATGAGTTTCAAAATCGAGAAATAACTATGATCAATTGGTATTGATCTCCAGACGCTACAATGATGTTAATCCTTTTTCATGCGTAATCAACTCTCGAACTTAAATCTTTTATTTCCAAAAGACCAGTCAAGCCTTCAAATTTGTTTTTTTATTTTAATTTAATGATTTTTTTAAAAAAATAAATTTTACTTTCCATTCACATTATAAAAAGGATTAATGGTGATTTTTTTAATTTTTTTAAAATAAAATCATCTAAAAGAATTTTTAAGTCATTAATTTCGAGGATTCAACCTTGATCGAAAACCTATTATGGCAGTCATTAATTGATAGTTATCTTTATCTATTCCTTTTTTTGTATGCTTAAATGCATATATACAAAGAATAAGCAAATTGTTGTCATCTTGGAAATGTAAGGGACTCAACTTGTTGAGTTAGAGGCACTTTATAAGGAAGAACAAACCTTAAGGAAATGTTTTGCTAGTACAGTAGGTACTCATGACCTTGAAAACTTATTTCTAAGTCCATATTGAATTATTATCAATTGTTTCTTTTTTTTTTTCTTCTAATCAATTCCTAACTCTTAGTGTTAGAGGCACTTTACATTTTTTATTTTATTTGGCCATGCTGCTTATAAGATTGACTTATTGGACCCCTAACTTCTATTGCAATAGTGTTTTAGAGTATGTTGACATTGACTTAAATGTTACGAAAAGTGATTAAGAATATGTTGATAATGATTTAGACATGATTATTATAGTGATTTACACTATTTTAATAGTGACATAAATGCTACCAATTGTGAGTTAAAGTGTGTTAATAGTGTTATGTTTTGGATTATATTAAAATGTTGGTGCATGTTAGATGTCACAAGCATATATGAAAACAACATACTGCACATTTTATAAAGATAATAAAGCAATGGATTTGCACTAGAAGACGTGACCCTGGTTTTACCCTTAACACATTACTAATCACATGGAATTTATCATTTGCAAGGTCAACGATGGAGTCTTTTACCTATAATTCATTGAGCTAATTATCCAAGGCCTTTCACTAAGTTTTATTGAGGGGAACATTACATGGATTCAAAAATACATGATGATAACAATACATGCAAATGCGAAAGAAGTTACTTGAGTTATTACGTTAAAAATGCAGTTGGTGAATGTAGATGGGTTAGAGTTGGTTTCTATTATTACTTTACACAGCAATACATGAAATCGATTTCATATAAGTTTGTTTGAATATAATTTATTATCACACTATTTAAGTTGACATTTTGTTGAATTCATTAGACAGATACTTCTACATTTTTAATTATTAATAGGATATTCGTCAACCATTTTATGCTTTTTTTTAACTCACAATATCTCACTTTCATAATGATTTAAAACAAGTTTCATAAATTTCAAAACACATTTGAATTCAAATTATGTACTAAATAGTGATTTAAAACAAGTTTTCCTAAATAGTTAACAAATCATTAGTACTAGGTTAAGTTACTATAGTACATAATATTTCACTTCTGCAATGGTACACATCACTTTTAGAATACTAATTACCTATTCCTTGGGCTACTACACCAATACAATAATATATATCACTATGATAGTGCAATAAGTCATTTATGCTGCCAAATAATTATATTAATGTACTCAACATTGTGAACTGACCAGTGAAAAAATACATGTGACATAAATTAAGTAACCTATGAAGTATTTATGGTTTGTTCATCCACCAGTTGTGTTGCGACTTACCAAGTTTGGGCAAGTCTGCTGCTTTGTGGCTAACAATGCCATAATTGTGGCACTTTCATCAATATTTTATGAAACTAGATGAGATTGGTGTAGTTGATAACATCTCTAGTTCTATTTATTGGAGATTTAGACATTGCAGATTGTTGTGACAATATTGACTACATCAAAAATACTTTCTCTACATAACTCTTTCCCTACTTAAGGTAAACCTTCGTTTCTTTCTACAACCTAGAAGTCTACCATTAATAAGTGGTAGTACAATCTTGTTATTAACATAGTTTTGAATAACTCAGTTACATTTTTTACCAAACTAGAATGATTATTTACGAATGTGCTTTACGAAAATAAGTTTGTTTGTAGTAATCTGCACATAAACACAAAGTATATAATCCTTTCCTTATAGTAAAAAAAAAACCTATTCAATTAATTTCAAAAATGTCACTTAATGACTCAAATAAGCAAATATATATGTTCCTATCACTATTATGGATAATATATCACTACACAAATATGTTAAGTAAGGCATAGTAGAGAAAGGTGAGAAAGATCAAGCAATCTCCGAGTTGAAATCAATCCCAAACCCGGTAAATAGGAGTTTTCCTAGCTCTAGAGAAATTTCTTTTTGAACGATCCTAAGTGGTAGCCGAAAGGTTGATTTGGATGATGCTATGACACAGCATCACGTCATTGCCACACAGAAACATATTTAGTGAGTTTCAAAAATGTCATTGACTAAACGAGTATATTTATTTATTATCATCTTTACAATCAAGAAGTCTAGCTCAATTTGATAACTGCTATAGTTAATACCTAAAACTAATTTCACTTACTCTAGTAACTCATTATATATGTAGTTCCTCAGGACCAACACTCCTCTCTTTAGATAGTAGCACCAAAATATGTGTAATTCAAACTATTCTCAAACCATTTTTTATTAAATGAGATTAATAGTCAAATCTCATTAGTCATCTTGCATTATGACTAAAACATGCCTAATTAACATAATGGTAGCCTCTATAAGCACTCTAGTTGCATTATTTTATTTTTAATATTTAACTCACTATGAAAGCAAGTAACTACAGCTAGTGAACAATCATTATCGATAATTATCATATCTTGCTAGTCCCACACTACAACAAGTATTTGTCGATGATAATGTTGTCAAATAACTTTCGATTGGCAACTATTACAATTATAAAACATAAAGTAGCTTATTTGTGAAAATTCACCATTATTAGTGCATAATAAGTAACTATTGCCAAGATGACCAACTAATTTGTATAAAACTAGCATACATCTGCATAATGCATTTTTAAAAGTCACTACGTATTGAAATAATACTAAATCCTCTCAAAAAAAAAGAAAAAAAAAACACTTGCCTAACGTGGGTTCAATATAAAACCTAAATATCAAATAATGAGCATCACAAAATTAGAAATCCAAAAAAGAGAATGAAGCTTAGGTTTTGGTTTTCTGTGTAGCCTCAACATCCACTAAAGCTAGAATAAAAAAAAACCATCAATCATGTATTGCAAGTGAAGAAAACATGTATAGTGAACCCATGAACCAACTATTGCATGGAGATAACCCAGAAAAAAATAATAATAATAACAATGTAAAACAAAAATTTTAAAGAATCGATTTATCGGTTACGGCCAACCTTGTTACCCATTATGGAGTGGGTTGATTATCATCTTTATCAAAGACCACCAGCCAAAATATGCAGGTCACCTTCCATAATATATAAATCTGACCAAATTACAAAGGAATATCTTATTAAATTGCAGAAGAATTTAAGAGAGGATTGATAAAATGAGTTTTCACTAAGTCTTTGAGAGAAAAGAATGGATTACTTTTTGGAGTGTTAGCGAGGTAATAAAAAGTGAGATGGTGTGAATGTCAACACACTGTTAGAAAAATAAGGGGAAAGTGGGATTTTAGCCAAATGTGTAAGGAAGGCTAAAATGGTTTACACAACCAAAAAAGGGGACGTAGCATCTTCGCAATTGAAAAAAAAAAAGAAGATAAAATTAATCAACTTATTAATGTGGATACACTTTTGAAATAAAAGATATTCTAGTCATTTTTGTCAATGAACTCAAAATTTTATTAATAGATATCTAAGCAAGAGAAGTAACATTTATAAACACAATAGTAGATAATGCCCAATATAATTTGAAATAGTTATTTAGAGTCCACTTATCATTTCTTAATGAAGCAATAATAATCAATTATAACATTATATATTTATATTTATGAAAATTACTCATATATATATTTATATAACTTGCTATGTTGAAGCTAGAAATTCGTTTTTCCTAGCCTTACCATTTTAAATGAGCAATTGAATTAAACTATCTCTCGTGCAAATAGTTTTAATATTGAGATGAAAATCAATAAATAGATAAATACTATAAAAATATTATTTAAAACTCTAAAAATATTTTATCTCCTAATATTTATTCTAAATTTCAAGACATTTTTAAACATACTTTGACTAATGAAAATAATTAAAATATTAAACTTGTTAAAAAAATTTAAAAATTAAAAATATTCAAATTAAAAATCTTGTGCTATAGATTTTGGTTTAAAATTTTTTATATATAAAAAAAAATATTCAAACTACTATTATAAAAAAAATAAAGTTTTTTTAGCACTGACAAAATTATTTAGAAAAGTTTTAGTGTCAAAAATTTGAAAATTTTATATTAAATATCTTGTGAGTTGAAAATTATTCAAAATTGAAAGATTGACTTGAAATTGAATTAATGCAAAATTTATTCATCATCTTTTAAGCATTTCAACAATAAAAATATACTTAAATTTTTTTTTCATATTAGTTTGAGTCAAAGTCTAATTTAACCATTTCTCATTAATAAAAACTTGTTGGAAGATATTTTACAATTCAAGGTAAAGATCAGGTGAAAAATATTTTCTAAAATTTTAGATGATATTTATTCAAATTTATATTTACCAATAAGAGATATGATAAAATTAAGTAAAAAAAATTCTACGATATCCTTAAAAGATAAGATAAAATTAAATGAAAACAAAATTCTAGGTTTGTCTTTATCAATAAGAAAGAAATTAAGATTGAGTGAGACAAAAGGATTAACTAGAAATGTAAGTTATAGTTTTATCAATCGAATAAAATGTTGATTTCTTAATTTCTAATTTAATTAATGAGATCTTAAGATTTCCATCCCAATATTATGGACTCAACTCATTTTAAAGACTCATCTTTTCTCTCCAATTTGCATACATTAAAATGATTTAAGTATTAAAAAATCTTTAAAGAAAATATGAATATTGTAGTTTTTTTATATTTTAAAAATGAGTAAATATTATATAAAAGTTTAATATTTACCCCATATTCTCAATCAAACTTTCATGTTTAAAAAGCCACAAATCAAACTTTAATCAATTAGATTTATTCAAAATAAATTTTAACTCAAATTGCTATAAAACATTAGAGAATATTTTTGTTATTGAAATATCTCGAAAATAATTCAAATGAATTTTTACTCCATTTTGAATCCATCTCTCAAATTTAAATATTTTTTATAAAAAAATTTTTTTGTGAATTTTTTAAAATTTTAACATTGTAAATTTTTAAATATATATATTTTTCAGTACTCATCAAATTTTAAAATTTTTTGTGTTGGTAGTATGAATATTTTTTTATATTTGTAAAAAATCAAAATTATTGTATAAGATGTTCAATTTAATTATCTTTAATTTTTTTAATTATTTGGTAAAGTTTAATTTAATATAAATTAATAAATCAAAATGTAATTTATTACTTTTTAAATATAATAATTTGATTGGTAACATAAAATAAATATCCAAATTTTATAAATTTTTTATCTTTTAAAAATATATACACCACTACAACTTTCACTTCAATCAATTTTTGGCTAAATTATTATCTAATTGTATATCTTCTGTTTTTGCATTAATTTTTTTAGTTTATCTCTTTCACTATTGTTGATACATTACTTGTCATAGCTGAGCTTGCTTGCTGTACAAAACAGATCATAGAAGACCATATATATTCTTCAAATTTTTGTTGATGTCATGTTTCATGTTTTGTTGTCAAAATCATAATCTTTTATATGCATATATATTATAAGCTTGGAATATTTTCTTTCCCTTAGACAATTAATCCAAACTTTCCATGCTCACGTTTAAAGTATTACTTATTTTCTTTTTTTCTTTCTTGAAAGAAGAAAAAATTCAATAACTTTCTAGCTAGCCATGCTCCTGTTTGATTATAGATGGAGTACTTAATTCCTCTTAAGTGGGTACCAATAAAGTTAATCCAAACAGAAACATCCACCTTAAGACATAGCTGGAAGCAAATCATTTTGTGAACTTCTTTTCATGATTTAGAAAAAGAAAATATTGTTTTTTATGAACAAAGAATTGTAAAAGTTTAAGGATATGCAAAAATGAGTGATGCTCTCCACCAAAAGCAGGTAAGTAGAAAATGGTGCAAACAGAAATAGTCTTTATTATCAGCCAAAAAATGATTTGGTAATCTTATTCCATGCATGTATTTGTATCCTTCATAACCAAGTTAACTTTTCTCATCATTTTATATGTCAACTTATAGCTGTAAATTAAAGGAAACCCAATAGAGATTTATTTATGTAAGTTCTGCATGGAGCATCTCATTCTCTTCTTGCACAGCTGATTGCCAGTAAGGATCCACATAAAGAATAAGGAACAATAACACTTAAAAAGAGGAATATTTTGACAAATTGAACGACCAAATTCTAGAATGAATGGTTGCGCACATATATATTGGATTCTTTGTGACATTTAATTACATTTTTTGAACTGTTCATGATTTAGGCTCAAAATTATTGGTGAATCATTAGACAAAAAGGTCTGACTAAGATTGTCATCAAACTCCTCAAAGAAGAAATCTAGAGATCCAAAGGACTGACACACGCATTAGACCATAGTGCGACACAGCTAGAAAGATGACATGCAATTTTATGCCATAAGATACCAAGAATGAATCAAAAAATTGAGAAGATGCTTTGGTATTAAATAAAAATCTGTAATTGAAACCGTATGGATATACTCGACATGTTTATGTATACAGACTTTTACCTCCATGATCTTAAGATTTTTCTTGGCGTGTTGAAGTTGCTTCATATATACCTCTTTATGGGCTGCATTAATTTATGCTCCATATTTGTTTCAAGATAAAATGATTGAAGCCGAACCATCAACAATGGAAACTTCAGCTCGTAAAGTTCTTATAAGATACAATAGGGTGCATTAGTTGTTCCATCATTGCATCCATTCTCGACGTGAAGAAGGCAAAAGCTACAACACAAAGCTAACAGCACAAGTGGAAAGATTAACTATCATTGATCTTCATGTTCCATTTTCAGAATGCTTGTATGAAAAGAATTACAAAGTAAAGTTGTTGGTAGGTGTAGAAATACGTCCTCTGTATAAAGCAACAAGCCTTTTGATCTATTGAATCCTCCAAAACTCAGTCGTTGCTGGCAGAAAAATACTTCCTGCCAGGCTTCTACAACCGTTATTTCTCTAAGAAATCAGATACATATTGACCCTAATCATTACGGAGAATAAACAGGCAGATGGCAACCAAGAGGGGTTGCAGCTGCAAAGAAGAAACAAATAACGCAGTTCCAAGTCAGGAACTTCAAGATCTTGTGCATGAAAGAAGAGAAGATTTGACGTTTGATTTGTCCTCTACGTGGAGGAACCGACTTCTTGTAATCGCCTTCTTTGTGAAGCACCATTTCTTGTTCATTTGAAGGTGATGAAGCTGTTGATGAAGCCACCATCTTGATTTTCTCTACTCTGTTTAGCAGCAAAACGAGAGAGTAATATTAGAGACAAAAGGGGATAGGCTTTATAAAGCTTTTAGCCTGCCCTCCTTAATTTATGCCTTCATGACTGCCTGTAAGAGCATATAGACCTTGATGCACAAGAGAACTTCTTTGACGCCCACTGTTTTGTTACTTATTCCCGGACATACCTTGCTCATTATATAGTAAACTCAACCAAACACCAACTCCCTCAAGCAGAGAAAAAGAGGTACAAGGAGTTAAGATTTGATTTGATATAGTTTATGACAAAATGTCAAAGCATACGAAATTGTGAACATAAAGGATTCATTGAATTAGAAACCCATAAATCTTTGCAAGACCCTCAAGAGTGGGTTCCTCTCAATTTAATTTATATTTCCTTTTCAAACGACTTTTATCATATGATGAGGACAGGTAAATATGGGTCTAATAATTTGGGCATGACACCCAATTTGGAGATCAGAATTTGGGGCGTATCCATGCATTGAAGAAAAATGGGGCAAAAAAAAAAACCAAAGAATATAACTTTTCAAGCTCCAAGTTCATGCATGTACACGAAGTCCATTTTGTGTTGACTTTGACGCCTGACTAATTAAACCATGAGACCATTGAATTTTATGGACAGTCATTCTCGATGCTCATTTGATAAGTTTCAATTAAAACATGCCATTTATATGGGTAAGTGGATTGTTGAAAATGATGATATCTAGCTTTCTGCTTGTCTGAAAGCCAACATGATAACTTCACCATGCACCCAATCCCTTTTTCATGCAGAAACCTGTGGAGATGCAGAAAGTTCTATACAGTCTTAGTCAAAACCCTTTTTTCCTTTTTTTATTTCCCAAAAAAAAAATAATCATTTGAAGGAGCAAACCATTATTATTACCCGAAGGAAACAGATTATTCTAATTAAGTTTTCTAATTAAATATACAAGAATCTAATGAGGGTAACAAAACCTAAGGTAAGATGCAAACGAGAAATGAACATAGGAACAAAGAATTAATGACTGATCTATAAGCTCATATCAATCCATAATCTAGAAAGTGGAATCCGGTGAGGTTCATGTGGCTAACAGGTTAAATGAATATCTGAGTAATTAAGGCAGGTTAAGACCCATTTAGCTTAAGAAGACTCAATGTTTGGAGTTATGAACTTCTATGAATATGTAATTAAGGTCTTGCCCTACAATGTACTCAAAGCATATTTTTGATATCTTATGTGTTGCAGTAGTTAGTCAGTGGGTATACGAGTTTGTTTTTACCATATGTATTACATATAATCAATTGTAGAATTTTGCATGTTAAAGATGAAATTAGGAACTGGTAGTTTTTAAATAATGCATTATATTAACTTGTTGGTTTGGGTATATGGTAATGTAAAATGGATTGCATCTTAACTAAAGGAATAATGATCAGGCTTTAAGGGAATGTATATCAAATGGCATCATGTTGTTATGCATTGAGTTGAACCAGAATGAGCACAAAGATTAATTAATTTCGCAAACTTGAAATTCAAATGAAAGAAGAATCCTCATCTTTGCGATGTCCCTTTAACTACATCTCTAATTGATGATCCCTTCTTTTGAAAATGATATGTATATGAGGAAAAGAGTTCAAATTTTGAAGGGTATGAAAAATAAAAGAGAAGCTTTGCGTTCAAGTTAGTATTTATCAAGAATAAGCATTGAGAGATACTTTGGCCTTTTATAGAGAGTGGATGAGTAAATAAGCAATGGTGTGGGATCTCCTCAACTGTAGTGGAATTGACTTGTAAACCGAAAATTTTACTTTTAAAATTTTTTTTAAGAAAGATAAAAATAAAAAAATAAATTGATCTTTAGTTTTTAATTTAAAAATTGATTATGTGCCAAAAAAATTAATACCTCCACAATGCTCAAAATTGATATCAATTAAACATGTTTATTTTTAAAAAATTTGTAAAATGGAATGGGTTTAATATTTGTCATTCATTTTTAAACATATGCATGTAAACAAAGATTATTTTGAAAAGTGTAGGGACTTTACCATCATTCCTTCTCAAAGCTATTACAAATAATTTTTTAAAAAGAACAGTTTCACCATCCTTCAACTTCTAATTCAAAAATCAGTGCTTGATGTACTGCACTCTGCCATGATAAAAAAGACTTTCAAAATGCGATTTTTTCTCTTGAAATTTATTTCTTTTTTCTTTAAAGGAAAAAAGAAAAACTATCGTAAAATCACGTAACATCATATTAGGAATTAAAAGTTGAATCTAATTCGTTTTTATTTTCTATATTCTGGCATCACTTCTTCAATCTAATCTTTACTTCAATGGTTATGCAAGTAGTTGTTGGAGTCAAGGCAAGGATGACAGTACAGCCATCTCTGCTATTATTTTTTTTTCCACTACTTCTTCGACCAAAGAAGCTTTTATGATCCTGTCTAATAGGATTGCGTATGATCTTGGCCGATCAACAACCAATGATTGAAAAAAACAAAAAAGCAAAAGAAGAAGAAGAAAGAAAGAAAGAAGATGATGGTTGCCAACTGCCAAGCATAATTGAAATAGCTACCTCGTCAAGTAGGTTTGCAACTTATTGAGCTTCTCTAGTAAAGAAGTAAATGTAATCCTGTGGAGCCTCATGCTTTCCTTCTTTAAACCCTCCAGGTAATCCATGTTCTTCTTTACTTAAATCCTACTTGCAAACTCTGTAGCAAGCAGAGTATAAAAGAAAAAAAATGTATATCTGGAATGACTCAATTGTTGTCGGTTTAATTGAGTAGTGCCAATCCAACGCATCACTCATTAGTAGTAATGGCGAAGAGCTCGCACCGAGTAGTATTTAAGACTTTCTGCAAAAGAGTAGCATTCTTGAATGGCTTGACATGAATCTAAAGATCTGAGGTCCCATTGTCTGTTTGAATTTGTGGTTGTTTCAAATTATCAAGGATTGGTACATCCATTATGCCAAAGAAAAATGCTGCTATGTCTCGATCTGGTCACCCAACTCATTTAATTTCTGTGAAATCATTTTTGGGTCGTAATGTTGATGTTCTTCTTGGGAAGGTTAGATCGACATCATACCTCGGGGTGAAGGCCATTTGGCTGCGCAGGCAGCTGGGATGCTGATGCACTTTATTATTGAGTTCGTGGTATTGCTCTTGAGGAGCCAGCGTGAAGGCATGTTCAAGCTCATTGTCCTATGGAGGCTAGGCTAGAATGGCTTGAATCTGAATGGGAAAATTAACAAAGGGCATCATCCTTGTGACACCTTGAAGAGGCCAGAGAGGACTTATCTTGTCCTTTTGCTCATTAAGACCTGAAGTAGCATTATGACAATTGCTGCTCAATAATAATGTGGCACATTTCCTCCGTCTGCTTTTGTTGGGCCTGAAATTGCTGACGTTGTAGCTCTAACTGTTGTTCCAATGTGTTAAGCTGGTCCGAAGAAAAAGGTTCTTTTTTCCCTTCATCAAGCCCAACACCTCTAGAAAACAACTTCAGCAATTTCTGGGGAGCGTTGGCAGACGGAGGATTTCTATGCATCTAGGTTCTACATGTAAGTGTTCTTCCCAGGACCAAGGCTTTTGTGCTCTAATGCCCATAAACAATGCTAGATGATTTAACTTCAAAAACGAATTTACTTAAAATTGACAAAGCTCTTGGTTCACTAGGTCGGGAGCTTGGAAAACTTGTAAAACAAAAGAAAATTTCGATGCTCAAGTTAATAACCATCATCGGGTCGATGTAATGGTTAAACATCATGGAAGCGTTATTATCAACGTGCAAGCAAAGATCTCAGGATCTCCGTAATCCTCAAGTGATAAGGATGATACTCTTGGAAGATAAGCTCTAAAGAAGATTTGAATCTGCCAGGTTTTCTGCTAAATCCGGTTTGAATCGAGCAAGACATGTGGTCTGATTTTAGCTGGACACATAGCATGAATTGACCAATCTTACTTAACCAGTTTGACTTGATGTGGTATCTTTTAACAGGTTTAAAGACTCTTTCTTTTTATGAACACCCAAAAATACATCATTAATGGCACACATAACTAATTATGGCCTATCATAATAAGAAACTGACAGAAACCTTATTCCTTGAAAAAAAAAAAATGTAAATCAAGGTCCTATTGGAATCTATGCCGGATGAAGCACAAACGTGTATTATTAAATCGAGATTAGATTTATGACCAACAACACCCAAATATTTTTATTGAGATAATAACATTTGTTTTTTTTATCTCTATTTTTTTTATTATTATATACGCTAGTTTTGAGTTCGTGCAATGCATAGGATTTTTATCATTTTAAATATATATTAATAATTTTTTAAATAATATTATTAATAAACTATTTAGAATTGTAATTTTAAAATATAAATTTAAAATCAACTAAATTTATTCAAGTTAATTACAAAATTTTCTATATAAAAATTATTAAAACAATTAAACATCACATTTACATGCATTTATAAAATGCTAATTGAATCATTATTAATTATAATGATTCAAACAAATATAGTAAATGAAGTTAATGAGTTTATGGTTATTTCAAAATTAATATTTTAAACAAATATTATTAAAATAATAATTTTGAATTAATATTTTAAGATGAATTTGATTGAAAAAATGAGAGTCAAAAATGCATAGCAACTCCTACTCATTTTTTAATAATTATTAGAATTTAGTTATATATATTAATATCAAATATATAATTTTTATATTTACATCAATGCTATAAAAATCTTAAAAGCATTGTTAATTGATAATTTATATTATAGAAGCTTAAAATAATAAACTGATATAAGAATTGATTCAAGTAATTTAAGCAAAATTTATCAATATAATATTATCAAAAATATAAAAATGTTTTAATTATGATTTACTATACTAATTTTAAATTATAAATTTTCAAATATGTAATTTTAAATTATAAATTTTTAAATATGTAATTTTAAATTATGTTGTTTATATATAAATATTTTTAAATTTAATATTATCAAATCAAGATTAATTTTTTAAGATAAATTTACTAAATTTAACTTCTAAAATAATTTAGATAAAGATTAACAATATTTTTATTTTTTAAAATTTTAAATCTATACAATGTTTAATATTAGTATTTTTAAAATATTATAATATTACACAAAATTAATATTTACATAAATTGATAGTTTTTAATATTTTAAGATTATAGTTATTGTTACATCTAAATTGTTTTCAATTTAAAATTTTATTATTTAAATATTATATTTGATTATATGTATCACTAAATTTATTAAAATTTAGTATTAATAATTATTAAAATATATACATAAATTTTGACAAAAAAAATGTGCCTATAAATTTATAATAACTTGAAAAAAAAATTAAAATTTAACTCATCACATCTGAGACTTTCTTTGAGACTTTCTTTGAGTGAAGTATAGATACACGGATGCTTTAAAGTTGATAAATGTTATGGGATTTGATATTGCCATTAATTTTGGTTGTAAAATATTTAAATATTATTAAAAATATGTAAATAAAAAGTCAATGTATATATTGATTAAAGTTTTAAAAAGAAAAATATAAGGTAATGTTGAATTAACCAAACAATCGCCATACTTATTGTAATTGGAACACATCAAATCAATCAAAACATCATAGGTAATTATTTTAATAAATTGATTATATATTAGTTTTAAATTAATTATTATTAAAATATTAAAACAAAAAAATTAATTTGATAAATTAAAAAAATGAATTCATGAATTAATTTGATATTTTAAAAATTATCATTAAATTAAAACTTTAAAGTTATTAAATTAAATTTTAATAAAAAATTTAACTTTTTGGTGCCTTTTAAAAATATCCAAAGTTAATGTTTTTAATTTTTTTTTTTGAATTTCTAACAAAAAAACTCCTTCAGTGGCATTCAAAAATTTTTATTATTCATTAAAAAAATATTAAAAAATTTAAAAAATTCATCAAATAATGCATGAGACCTATAATTTATCACTTCAAAAATTTTAAAGTAGTACTTAAAATTTGTAGAATAAACCTATAAAAATTATAAAATAATATATAAAAGAGAAGATCACGAAAAAAGATATAATTAATGTGTAAAATTCTTTTTTTAATCTTTATAGTCATTTAAATATTAAAAATAATTTAAAAAATGATTGTGAATATTTGTAAGAAAAAAAATGTTTGGACTAAAAGAATCAATTTCCTTTGTTTTTTTTATCAAATGAGGTAAAATCACTTGTTTCTATCAAATGAAATAGTCATTAGTTAAAAAATAATAATTTAAAGAAAATGTGAATTTGCATATAGTACTTCTTACATGCGGAGAAGTTTGATAAATTTGGGACTGAATATTCCCATCTTTCAACTTAGCTGCTAATGGCAACCGAGGTTTCAGTTCAATGTTATCTCATAAAAAATTAAAAATAAATAATAAAATAATATTTTTGATAATATATATAATCAAAAATCAAAAGTAGATGCAACGAGTGAATCTAAATTTTTTTAATTTTATTAAATTTTTGATCTTTTGAATAAGTTAAAAGGTTCTTTATGTATAATGATATTTAAAGATTAAAATTATCATTAAATTTAAAATTTGATGAAGTGTTATTAGTTTAAAATTACAATTTTAATATTAAACTTATCAATAAATGAAAAGTAAAAAATATTGGATCACAAAAAAAGTGAAAATTATTTTGATAAAAATTAATAAACTAATATAAAATTAAATTTATGAACTAAATAACATAAAGTAAAAGTCTCATAAAATCTTTATGTTTACCTGAAATAACAAATTAAACCTTAATATTCAATATTATGTCAAAACAAACTTTAATATTTTATATATCCATTGAACGAAACTTTTAATTAACATTTTGCTCACGATATTAATAATTTAAAAAAGTAAAAATGAGTTTTTAAATTCTTTTATCTAACTTAAACAACTCTAGAAGTCATGTTTCATTAACACCTCACTCTCAAAGGTATTTTATTTTCAAACATTCAATTCATTTTCCGTTAAAGTAAATTTATCAAAATCTTTTAATTTTTAATAAATTTAAACAAATATAGAGTTTTTGTTATATTTGACACCAAACCAAGAATATGCATAAATTTTTTTTTCAATGGATTGCATTCAAGAGGCATTAATCTATCATGTAAACTATTAAAATTATCAATAATTTTTTATTTCAAACTCAAAAACACCTTCAAGTAAGAATCATTTGTCAAATCCATTGCGATTAACATTGAAACCAGAAAGATATTGAAGTACAACCACTGAAAAAATAATTTTCATAAAAAGAAGAAGAAGAAGAGAAATATTGCAAAATACCAAAGCAAGGGGAAAAATGTCAAGTATACTAAAAAACTTCATGTTTGTGTGTGTGTGTGTGTTTTTTTTTTTAGTGAATAGTGCATGAAAACTAGAGAAAAGGTGTACAAAAGGAGGAAACGGGTATAGCAGGTGAAATCGAAAAATTATTTGGTTACCTTTGGGAAAAGAATATGGTCTTAAGGTTTCAGCTTACCTGAGCATGCATTAAAGAACAAAAATTTACCTTCTTATAAGCAGTGAAGCATCTCTCAATTTTCACTCTAGGGAATTTAATAAATTATAAATTGTGAGTTAATAAAGCAATCAAAAAGGTTGAAATAAATTATAGAATAATAAATGAGGAGTGATCGAAAGTAATGCAAGTAGAAAGAAAGACCTGCGAAAACACAAGAAGTAAGGAGAGTGATTGAGAAGATAAAAGAGAGTAAATTGGAGATGTTTTTGGACAACATCAAGCTCTGATTCTTTCTTAAATTAGTATGGAAGGCTCAATTACACTTTATTAAGAGATTTTATAAATCCAACTTCAAATTTTAGTCATATCTCTTTAAATATATTTTTGATTTGCGAAATTGGAGTTCATACTAGATGATGGGGTAAATATAAATAAGAATATCATTTTGCCCTTAGTATTAATCTTGGTTTTAATTGGTGTTAGAGCTTGGAGTTTGTATTGGCTATTAACATTATTTTAGGTTCTATCATGTTCTTTTTTAAATATCGAGATTCGATTTGTTATACAAAGTGAACACAAAGATTTTATGATATTTTTATCCAATAACATAATTTTGTACAAATATTATTAAAATTGAAAAACAAAAATCTTATAATCTTAAAATTCAGGTCTCTTTGAACAAATATTATCACTAATTGTTCATATAACAACATTTTTAATAAAATTTTTGAAATATTATCATTTAAGATTAATTTTTTTTATAAATATCATTAAATTTAAAATTTAAAATTATGTTGATAAAAATTAATATTAATACATTTTAAAATTTTAGAATTATAAAATTATATAATATATATAAAAAACTAATATTCACATTGACGCTATGTAAATGTTAATGTGAACACCTAAACAATATGATAAATGCTTCCACATATATACATAAAATAAATTTAATTTTTTATTTGTTAACTTAAAATGAAACAAATTTAAGTTTTAAGTGACATCGATTTTTTTTCATCAAAAGAAAAAATTTTCATTAATTACGTAAATCTAAATACAAATGAGCACCTGAGAAAAGAAGAGGCTTTTACTAAATTGATGGACTCACATGTGACTTGAAAATCTAGGTAAGACATGGGCCACATTATTAGCTCTTCTATTAACATGCCTAACTGCAAAGGAATTACCATTTAGAATAAAGCTATCTACAATCTTTAATGAGCACTTCAAACTTAGATTCATCAATAATATTGGAAGTAAGAGCATTGATCACCTCTAATGAGTCGATTTTAAAAATCAGATGCTTAAATTGGTTTTATATAATCAATGATAAGGCTTCAAAAAGTTTAATATTCTGTTTCGCTGGACAACAACATTCCTATAATTAGCTTTGTCTCACAACAAATCATGATGCTCTTGTCATCCCTTACTACGAAACCCATTCATACTATATTTTGCTCTGTAAGTACATTTGCATCTATATTGTATTTCAAGAAGTTAAATGTAGGACATACCCATTTGGAAATAGCATCTGATCTAGATTTTAGCATTATAGCACTACCAATTATTCTTGGTGCCATCTAAGCTAAAAGAAAATTCATCCCCAATTTAACCACCACATCAAGATTACTCACTTTTTCTTGCTAAATTTTAGAATTTCTAGCTCTTCATATATGCCATAACATGACACATAATTTGGTTCTAGTTTTTTTAATCTATTGTTTTAAACACCAAGAAAAATCAATCACCCAAAAAAAAAAAAAAAAGACATACTTGTAGAATCACAAATCAATCCAATCACTCTCCAAGACCTTTTGCATTAGGGCATAAGATCAAAACATGCCATAAACTTTCTTATTTTATAGCATAAAATGGACATTCATCCTATATAGCTATTTTCTTTTTCAACGAGCCTTCATCTAATAGTAATTAAAATTTTGCATACTCTCTAGATGAAATTCTTGATCTTAAGAGTACCTACATTTACCAAATTTCATTCCAACAGGCTAGAATTAATTCAATGTTTTTATTTGTCATTGCAATCTTATATGCAGACTTGATCGAATATTGACCATCTTTTGTAAAATGCCAAATAAATTTATCCCTCAATCTAGAGTTTATGACTATAATTTTAGATATCTTCTAAACATCCCTTTCATAAAGTAATTCATTAAGTAGATCAATATCTCATTCACAAGAATCAGGCAGCCAGAGTTCCTTTACTGCAATGTATTCTAAGTTAGTCAAAAGAGTATACTAGACTTTGAAATTATGATCATTCTTAAGCCAAAAGTCCTTTCAAACCAATACACTATTTCTTTTCCTAATTCTCCAACAACCTTCAACCTCTATCACTTTGTGAGAACACCAAATGCTGTTTTGTATATAACTTAGATTTGAACCCGAATAAGCTTTAATAAAATTCTCATGGGGATTATATTTAGCTTCAAAAAGCCTACTGACTTGTTTCTCAATCCTTGTGAACAAATCCTAAACTTACTTTCCTAACAAAGTTAAGTCAAAGGTTTGTAATTTTCTAAATCCCATTCTTTCAACATCATGCCTCAAACACATTTTCTGCCAACTTTGCCAATGGAGACTTTTTGTTCCACTTTGTTAGATCCCTGTAAAAAAAAAAAAAAATAGCATACACTGAGGTTTCTCACACAATAAAATAGAAATTAGCAAGGCACTCATACAGTATGTAGGTATAACTTGGCTAACTGATTTGATTAATATTTCCTTTTAAGCTCTCAATAATAATTTGTTCTTAAATCCTTGCAATCTCCTTCGTATGCATTTTTTTGGAAAACTAAAATTGCTTCTTTTATTCTTTCCAATTAAAAAAGGAAGTCCTAGATATTTACTAGTATCTAGAGCAAATGAGACACCCAAGCAGCCAAAAATCAGGCTTTTTTCCTTATCCATCACATTGGCACTGAAAAAAATACAAGACTTTTGAAAATGAATCATTTGGCCCAAAGCTTCCTCGTATGGAGGTAAGATCCTCCTCATAGAGCTACACTCATTCATATTAACTTTGAAATAAAAAAAGCTATCATTTGTAAATAGTAAATGAGTAACTTTTAAGGCACCCTTACATATCCTACAATTATGCAACTCTCTATTATTAATATTAAATCTAATTTAGATAATTATTTAGCACAAAAAACAAAAAGATAAGTAATAATGGATCATCTTTTCTTATACCCCTATTAGGAGTTCTAGGCGATCAACTTCTGCACCATTCACAAGAACATTGTACTTGACTGTAGTCAAACTTAACATTATCATATTCACCCATCTTCTGTCAAGGCCCAATTCTAGCATCACATCCCTCAAAAACTCCCATAAAGCTCTGTCATATACCTTGTTCATATCCCTTTAAGTGTCACCTCCCCAGCTTTTTCTTTACACTTCCTTTTCGTGTCATGGATAACCTCAAAAGCAACTTAAACATTATCCATAATAGACTTACTAGGAGTAAAAGCAAACTATTCTTCTAAAATCAATTTAGATATAAAGCTTTTAAGTTTATTAGGTGTTATAACTGATACTGCATAAAGATATTAGCTAAAGTTCTTTATTGACTTAGAATACTCACATTTAGGAATCTGTAAAATTAAAATATTATTAAGCCTCTAAAAAATCTTACCATTTTTCATCCATTTAACAGCAAACAAAAAAAGATTATAATCCAACAAATTTTAAAACCTTTGATAAAATTAGCATTGAGCCTATTTGGCCTTAAAAATTTATCAAGATGGTATGCTTGATAGCTCTCTTAGGTTTATCCATTGTGAAATCTTCAAGAAGTCTCTTGTTATTTTCAAAAGTGATTTTTTGCCCCATTAAGCAACCACTTTTTCTCTACAAACCTATTATCCAGTAGCTATAAACAGCTTAAAAAAAATATTGCTTAACCACTCTTTGTAAATCTTCCTCATTTTTCCACTATGCTCTTTCCTTATCAACAAGAAATTGAATAATATCAAAGTTCCTTTTGGTAGAAGCTACTCTAAGGAAATATTTAATGTTATAGTCGTCATTTATCAGCTTTTAATATTTTTTGTTGTTAGAGTAAAGTATTAGATAATTATTTTTTTTTTGCTTGAATTAACCTAACTCTTTGGTCCTGACTACCAATTAATAAGCCAGCCTTTTTCATTCTTTAATTCTCCTTTCAAAACTATTAATTTTTTCTGTTTTTAACTCTCTATCAGCATAATAGTCTATAATCCTTTCTCAAACTCCCTACCTTCCTCTGCAGCTCCAAGCATTTTCAACAACACTAATAAACTCAACCTTTTGAAGCTAACAACTCTCAAATTTAAATTTAGCTTTCATTCAGCTTTTTTTTTCATGTTTGTGCCTGCAATATTATAGAATAATGATTTAAGTAAACAATCATTTGATTATGAGTCTAGCATTAAGATATATACATTTCTAGGATTATTACACCAATGTTTTATCAAGTCTCTTTGCCACCCAATGTTCAGTCCCCTTTCCCTTCTTCATCAAATCCAAATAATGGAAGGCCTATCAATTTACATTCCTCCATAACATTATAAAACCTTCTCATAATCCACTGAAGTCTAGAAACTCCACCATTTTTCTCACTATGGTGAAAAATCTCTCATACAAATCTATGGCATATCAAAAATTATACAATCTTCTAATCAACTCCCAAGCCTCCTTCTTTTTTCCTTTTTTTGGGAAACCATTAAATTGCTTAACTTCTATGGCGATCTAATATCATCTTCAACTAGCATGTCCACATGATTTTAAGAGTACTTAATCAATAAATATACCTCTTGCTTCCACTAAAAAATCACAATTCCTTTACCTCAACCTTCCCTACTCACTAAAAAGCATTCTTCAAACCTTAACTTTTTTTTTTTTTTAAACAAAATCAACCCTACTACTGCTAACCTAGGTTTTCGTCATAACTATTATTTATAGTTGCTCCGTCTCACTATTGTCAATCCTCTTATAGAATCTGTTTGAATGTCCCAATCTCCCACATAAAAAATAGAAAGTGTGCAATCTTTCTTATTTAAATTTCACAACATATCTCTTATCTCTTTGTTTGCAAATCCACATCCATCTTCGTAAAGGTTAATTTACATCAATCTTCTCTCACCTCCAGATTATTTACATTATATTTTATAAAATTTTCAAGAAATTCAGTAAGTTGTCTACCCACATTAATCATCATGAATCCTAAAAAAAAAAAAAAAAAAATCATGAACTTGCACCCAAACTCAACATGATTTAATTCCATCTGGCTTGGGATCTCGCCCTTCTTCAACCAATGAGTTACCAAGGTATGGTTATCAAATGATCATGGATCACCATCAATGACTCTTTATAAAATAATGATATGAAAAAATTGAAATAAATATAACTATGAGGATAAATCTTGGATAGAGACTCATTTTCTTAGCCTCGAGATGCTTGCTAAAGTGTTCATCATAGCAGTAAATTTGATCACGCTCTCCGTGATGAATCTTCTAGCAAGACAAAGATATAAAAATTTAGTAACCATAGTAAAACTATTTTCTTAGCAGTAGAATGTCTTCCTTCTCTTCTACAATCCTTATTCAAGCCAATTGATCCTTGATATTTCCTTTCAAAATAAAAAAAATTATCCACCATCAACGATCGCTGAACTCTCATGCAAAAAGACGAAACATCACTCTCACTAGGAGAGAGTTCTTTTTATTGGCA
The DNA here is from genome assembly GCA_021397835.1 of Moringa oleifera. Classification (NCBI taxonomy): domain Eukaryota; kingdom Viridiplantae; phylum Streptophyta; class Magnoliopsida; order Brassicales; family Moringaceae; genus Moringa; species Moringa oleifera. Next base: position 442,397 of record JAJFZO010000447.1, read on the forward strand.
TGATGTTAAACAATAATGAATAAGTGATATTGATTTTGAACTCAATGTTATTAATTTTGTAATGTTTAAGATAAAAATCAAAATTAAATATATTTTATAGAATTATTATCAAATTAAAATTTAAAAGTAAATTATATATAAACTTAAATTCCACATCAACACCACATGACATTGATGTGGATGTTTTAAAAAAGCTCAAAATATTTATGCTATTATGTATCTATATTAAATATGTAATGTTTGATGACCCCTTTTTTTTTTCCTCATATTTACGCCAACATTTGTTTTTTTTTTTCTTTTCACTTGTATAACTTAATTTTTCTCTAAATAAATGACAGTGTACTTTCACTAGATTTTAAATTCAAATGAAATTTGGTAATAATGTTTGAACTTTGAGTTCTTGAAAGGTGACATAGACAACACCTCAGTCTTACTAATCCCAAAAAGGCAATTTCTACTTTCTAGCTCATGCTCACCGTCACCATTCCACTCAGAATAAAAAATTTCTAATATTAATCAACCCAACTGACATCAAACGATAGAGCAACGAACAGTAGATAAGGATCACCGTGATACGGTGGTGCTCGCTGCTCCTGATTATCTCTCAGAGGCGTCATTTTGGCACCTTACTGAGATCCCAGATCTGGATCCTAAGAAGAAGCCACTAGGCACCAGCCGGATCGTCCGGCTTGTAATGCTCAATTGCAAACAGTCAATTGCAGGAAGTCAAAATCTTAGTCGTGATTTCACGAGACTCAGTGGGCCGCATTGTAGTGGGACCCTCCAGAGCTCTGTCGGCCATCAAATTTCAATCACGTTACTCATATTTATTTCAATTTTCAAAACTCTAATAGTAATTATTATAGAGTTTTCGTGTAAAGTCGGCATACGATGTGATGGAGGCACATGCCGCATCTCATCGCGTGGGGTCTCCCTCATCGTAATATTCTCTCTCCCTGCACCGACATTCGCCGAGTACACTCATCTTCAAAATTATCAAAGAGAATCACGGCCATTAGCCACCTAATGATAAATTAAAACATTTTAAAACCGCGTAATCATTAAAATCATGTGTGGTGTGGGCATTGATAATTACTATCGGTGAAAGCTCCAGTATTGGGTTGATGCTTTAAGTATACTCCATGATTGGGTCAACACTCTTGTTTAGCAAAATCGATATAAGCTTCAATCTCAAGCTTCAATTAAATTTGATCATGAAACCAAAAGGAAAAGGGCAAAGCAGTCATTCCAGCGTAGATCTGCGCTCGGGAAACCCAACAAAACAACGGCCGTGCTCGCGATAATTTGTTACCCTGGAATGCCGAAAGTGACCTTGATTCGCGATTTCATGGCATCTTGTCTTTTCACCAACTGAATTCACGGCTTTCCTGTGGCCATCTTTCTCTCCCTCTCTCGCTCTCTCTCACTCGTCCGGTGCTGTGTTTTACAGAAGGCCCCTTCCGCTCCCCTGATTTCTTTCCCTTAAATCTCTCGCTCGCATAAATTCTAGGCATGTGGTCTCAATAGAAAGCAGTCTCTTTATTAAAATCAATTCAACCCCGGCAGCTAAAAATCCTCTGCTGTATATATATATATATAATTTTTCCGTCCCCTCCTTCCCCTTCTCTCTTTCCAGGAAGTGGTCTTTTCTTTCTCTGTCTGGAAATCTAAGAAAATGAACTCGTAGCGCGGAGCTGTTACCATTCTCCTTAGATCTGCTTCCGTTCTTTTCAACAATAAGGTGCACGGCCGTTCTTTCTCTTTCCATGTATTTGCTAGTGCTTATACGTGTTTTTTACTTTGGGCTTGCAAGCAAAAAAAATGGTGCTCTACTTCTTTATTGCTCGAGAATAGCCTATAAAATGCTGTTTTTATGGAGATTGTAATGCAGATCTAATGTGGTACAATGTAAACTTTTTGTTTTTGTTTATAGATGTAGATGCTTCACTGTTGCTGTCATAATTTATGTTGTTGCCTTCTTCTTTAAGGACGAGAAGTTCATTTCATGATTGAGATTTATATGCAACCGGACATGCAGCTTTGTGTTTGTCTCATCTTTTCTTGGTTCGTACTGCGGGTTTTTTTTGTACCATTTGCTAGTGTTGCTAGCGGATCTCAGAGCAAACTCTTTGTTATCTAGACAGCAAGCTAATTTTATAAGTTCTGATCTGTGTAGATCTGAGTGCTCGAGCTGTGCTTGTGCGATGTACGATTGCTTACTGTAAATGATGATGTGTTTTTACACTGTATCACAGCCTGATTCTTTTTTTTCTCAATTTTGATGTTGGCATTTTTGTTGTCATTTTCACGTTCATTTTTCAATATACGAACTTGTCCTGTCTAACTGTTCTGGCACTTTATTTCATATCAAATAGATTGATTTATTAACCCTTACTATCTGCATTCATTTATGAGCGAGAAACTAGTAAGCTGTTTGGTGGTTGTGATCTTGATTCATTATGAATGTCAAATTGCTATTGGTTTCTTAATCATTTCATAGATTAAATATATCATGAAATGATGTCTGATGGCTTTGCTTAATATAAGTGTACCAGATAGATGCTTGTGATCTATAGTTTTTCCATCCCAACTTGTCAACTTTGGTTCTGGTTTGCTTTTATTTTGGAACTTGTCTGATTCTTAAGTTTCCTTCTGAGGTGCAGGAAATAACTGACATTATTGAGACAGCATTAATCATGGCCTTAGGAAAGTATACTAGAATAGAAAACAGGAGGTCATCGTCAAGCTACTGCTCGACGGTGACAGTTGTAGTGTTTGTGGCTCTCTGCTTAGTTGGGGTTTGGATGATGACATCATCATCCGTAGTACCTGTTCAGAATGTAGATGAGACTCCTCAGGAGAATAAAAGTGAGGTGAAGGAACAGGTGAGTACAGCTAGTAATGAGAGCAGTACTCGGCAATTTGAAGATAGCCAAGGTGACTTACCTGAAGATGCGACTAAAGGAGACAGCAATATAAGCTTAGCTCAAAGCGAGAGCAACTCTAACACACAAGAGAACCAGGGGGAGAAGACTGAAGAGAACCTCGAGGAAAAGTCTAATGAGGAGACTAACTCATCAAATACCGAAACACAAGATGGAGAAAACAAAAATGACCAGTCTAAGACTGAAGATGGAGGATCTAATTCAGAATCTGGAGAGACAAAAGCTGATGACAATGAAGGAAAGTCTGAATCTGGAGAGACAAAAGCTGATGACAATGAAGGAAAGTCTGGTGGACAAGGAGATTCTGAGGAAAATTCTAATGAAAAAAAATCTGATTCCGATGAAAGCGAGAAGAAATCTGATGTGGATGATGGTGAGAAGAAATCTGATAACGATGATAATGAGAAGAAATCTGATAATGATGGTGGTGAGAAAAAATCTGATAATGATGATGGTGAAACAAAAGCCGATGAGAACTCCAATGAAACAAATGGGGAAAATGTGGAAGGTCAAATAGAGAAGGTGGAACAAAATGATAACAAAGAGTCAGAGACAGTATCTGGTGAGAAAAATGATGAGGGCCAAGCCAAGAACCAGAGCTTGAATGAGGTATTTCCTTCTGGTGCCCAGTCAGAGCTCTTGAATGAAACAACAACCCAAAATGGGTCATTCTCAACTCAGGCCATGGAGTCAAAAAGTGAAAAGGAATCTCAGTTATCTTCTAAGCAACAAACTGGCTACAGTTGGAAAGTATGCAACGTAACTGCTGGGCCTGATTACATCCCATGCCTTGACAATTTGCAAGCCATTAAGAAGCTTCCATCTACTAAGCATTATGAACATCGAGAGAGGCACTGTCCTGAGGAACCACCAACCTGCCTTGTTGCTCTCCCTGAAGGATATAAACGCCCTATTGAGTGGCCTAAAAGCAGGGAAAAGGTCTGGCAAATTTTCTACCGAGCTCTTTCATGTGTTATGCCTTGTCTTTTAGATGAATTAACAAATTTCGTTTCTACAGATATGGTACTACAATGTTCCCCACACCAAACTTGCTGAAGTTAAGGGACATCAGAACTGGGTGAAAGTCACTGGTGAATACCTCACTTTCCCTGGTGGGGGGACCCAGTTTAAGCATGGTGCTCTTCATTACATTGACTTCATACAAGAGGTGAGCACTTTAGGCCATTCAGTGTTCTTCAAACACTATTCTGTTGTCAGATTACTTGCATGTGGTTTAATTTGTGGCTTGTGATTGTGGGCTTGTTACTTAATTAATGTTTGGTATTTCTACTTTTTGTGTTTTAATTTTTCTTACTTTCTCCTTCTCTCTTTGGATAATTTATTTCCGAATTATGGATTTGGTGGTGTCTGTGCATACATTTAATGGTATTGCTTATTGCATTATCTATTCATCTATAAATGTGAAAGTTTTTGGTGAAATTAGCAAATAAGCTTCATGTTGGTGACATTTTTTTTTCCTTCGCACATGCACTGATGTTGATCCTGTGAACCGAATCCTTCTATCTGGAGTTCTTTTTTTTTTTTTTTTTTTGGCTATAAGGTCAATTCTGTCTCCCTATGTACATGCAAAGTTAGATGCTATCACACTCTTCCACATTACATTCCAATTCAAGCATGTAGCTAATGTTCCTGAAATTGCAAAATTTGTAAGATGAACAAGAAAAGGCCCAGAGCAAGTATTATGTGCAAAGTCATGTTCTTAACCCAAAAAATTAGCAAATCTCTTCTGAATGAAAGTTCTTATTGTGGATTGAAGATTTTCTTGTTACTGGAACTTGCGGAACATATCCTGGCAGAAACACCTTGTTTTATTTATTGGTCTTTTAGTTAATAACCCAAAAAAAGAAATATTGAATATTGTTGGTATGTGATTGTTAAGGGTAGTTTTTATTCCTACTTATTATCTTAAGCCTACATCTCAAAGCTGTCTTTTGTTCTGTAATCCTTTTTCTTTAAACCTTAGAATCATATCAGTTTGTTTCATCTAAACTTGATTCCACTCATAGCAAGTATTATGGTAATAGCTGGTATGCATTTGATTATTAATTATTATCACCTAGGATAACCAACCGTACAAGAGCTAATTGATAAGCTATGATTAAGCAGCTAAATCTTCAGAACTGCTGTTTTTTATCTCCAAGATCAGGAAAGAAATCATTTGGCTTAACATTGTCTCTTATAAATGATAATGTGTTGCAGTCTGTTCCTGACGTTGCTTGGGCAAAACGCTCTCGTGTGGTATTGGATGTTGGATGTGGGGTGGCTAGCTTTGGAGGTTTTCTCTTTGACAGAGATGTGCTCACCATGTCTCTGGCTCCTAAAGATGAACATGAAGCCCAAGTGCAATTTGCACTTGAAAGAGGAATCCCTGCTGTATCTGCTGTGATGGGCACACAAAGACTTCCATTCCCTGGCAGAGTTTTTGACATAGTCCACTGTGCACGCTGTAGAGTCCCATGGCACATAGAAGGTGTTCATTGACTTTTGACTGTATTGATATGCTTAGTTCAGTTTATGACTTCGTAAAGTTGCTACTAGTCTAAAATGGAAATGTAATATGTTCCATGCTTTAGCTCCTTTCGTGTCATCTATTCTCTTTTGTGTTTAATATCCTGTTTAGCTTCTAATGTTCGTTGATCACGACCATATGCAGGTGGTAAACTCCTTTTGGAGTTGAATCGTGTATTGCGACCTGGTGGTTTCTTTGTGTGGTCGGCTACTCCTGTTTATCAGAAGCTTGCTGAAGATGTTGAAATTTGGAAAGGTACTGATTTCTTATCCTAACGTCTCTGAATCTTATACTGCGTTTATTGAAACTGACATTGATTATTTCGTGGGAATTGCAGCCATGAGTGAACTAACAAAAAAAATGTGCTGGGAACTTGTGTCCATCAACAAGGATACAGTTAATGGAGTGGGTGTAGCAACATATAGGAAGCCTATGTCTAATGAGTGTTATGAGAGTAGACCACAACAAGAGCCTCCTCTCTGCCCCCAGTCTGATGATCCAAATGCAGCCTGGTAAGTTAACTCTTCCAGTTAAAACAGAAACTTTATCTTGCTAAATAAAGGATGCATTTATGTTCATTAGAGATTAGGCACAATGGTCAATTTTAGATGGGAATAAGGATGTATGTCAGGTAGTCTGAACCCTGGTCATATCCACTAACTTCCCTTGTAGGTGTTTCTGTATTGTTTATTGGTTGTGCAAAAGAAGAATTATTTATGAATATTGGAGAAGAGAAAACTGTGTTCCATAAACATGAATACACCCACACTTTTCTTATTCTTCAAACCTAACAAGTAATTTATCTGTTTACGCTCATAGGAATGTGCCACTTCAAGCATGCATGCATAAGGTGCCAATAGAGGCAGCAGAACGTGGGTCTCGGTGGCCAGAGCAGTGGCCAGCAAGGCTGGAGAAATCACCTTACTGGTTGTTGAGTTCCCAGGTTGGAGTGTATGGTAAACCAGCACCAGAGGATTTCATGGCGGATTATGAGCACTGGAAAAGAGTGGTGACCAAGTCATACCTAAATGGGATGGGAATAAATTGGTCATCTGTTAGAAATGTCATGGACATGAGATCTGTCTATGGAGGGTAAGCAAACTCACTTTTTCTAGTAGAATGAGTAAAATATTTTCACCAAATGTGACATTTAATCCCCTTTGGGTGTGGGTAATTGCCACTGGCAAGCCATAAAAGAAAATTGTGAACAAAAATAGTTTGTAATTATTGCCATTCTGTTTCCTCAAAAATGTCTCTAGAAAACACTATTTCCAAATCTCACTGCATTTTAACAATTATAAACTTTTAATCTTGCTATTAGTATGGCCTGGCCTGGGAATTTACTAATACACGTCAGAATATACACTTAAATGGATGTTCCTTTGGGCCCTCAAGTGTTCGTATTGCTTATTTAATTTTTCTAGCATCAGTTCTAACTTTATGGTTCTACTCACAGATTTGCTGCAGCATTGAGAGATTTGAAAGTATGGGTCATGAACGTTGTTCCAATAGACTCCCCAGATACACTTCCTATCATTTATGAACGAGGTCTGTTTGGTATTTATCATGATTGGTGCGAGTCATTTAGTACCTATCCTAGATCCTATGATGTCCTCCATGCGGATCATCTATTCTCAAAGTTGAAAAAGAGGTTTGTACTTGAGTCTTCAATCTGAGATTTCTGGCTAAAATCTTTATCTTAAGATATCAGTTGATTTCTGTAAAGTATGCTATCAGTGTTTACTGGTTTGTATGTCACAGGTGCAATTTGGTGGCTGTGGTTGCTGAAGTTGATAGAATACTCAGGCCAGAAGGAAAGCTCATTGTTAGGGACAGTGTTGAGACCATCAATGAGTTGGAGGCTATGGTGAGATCTATGCAGTGGGAGGTCCGCATGACCTACTCCAAAGACAAGGAGGGGCTGCTCTGTGTTCAGAAGTCCATGTGGCGACCCAAAGAGACAGAGACACTGGCATATGCAACTGCATGAGTGTACTCTACCCTGCCACTCTTCAACATCCGAAGCCATCACAATATATGGAGTAATGCTTTTTGATCTATTAGCTAATTGCCAAATTACGGTAATTTAATCTGCAAGTTAGCTGGTGTATTGTGTCAATTAGGCCTTTTTAAGTTTCCATCTTCATTCTTATTCTTTCTCCTCATAGTCTTGGTTTCTTCATCCCAATGGTGGTGTTTGAGTTCATTGTAGGAACATCCACAAAGAATGAATACATTCTTGGAAATGTAAAGCCCAACTCCGAAGAACTATAGATTTATGAAATTCATCTTTGTTTGTTTGAGCTCACTTAAGACAAAGGAAAGATCCAATTATAGACATTAAAATGTTAATCACTATTGATGAGTCAGTTATTTTTTTTTTTTTTTTTTTATCTTTTTGGGGCAGGAGGGGGGAATTATGGATCCAGGTATTTATTTAAATTTTAAATTATTTGTTCTAGTCTATCCCACTTTAAATCAAGAAGCTAAACAAGTGGCATTTAGAGAGATCAATGCTTAGTCAAATTAGAGCTAATGATGAACTTTAATTTACTTGAAGTCATGAATCTTGGGCTACAAATTAATAGGAGTTCTGAGACTCCAAATGAAAAAGCTCTTGCCATGGAAAAACTCTTTCAGGGTTTCGGGTGCGATGGATCTGGCATGCGGAAATCTCAACACCTTTTACATCAATCTTTTTTAAAAGAAAATAAAATTCAACTTCATTTTTCTTGATATGTGTCTTCAACGCAGATCATTTCGTAGCTTCTTCACGAATGCTTAATTTTTGTTTAGACAACTGTAAATCTATGATCTAATTAGATGTCTCATTAAATACGGCCAAAGTTAACAAGTGACAGAGGAAGACAAATTGGCCAACTAATAGAAAAATGAGCTTTATTAAGTTGTTAACAATTTCCTGTTGATACGTTCAATGGTACTCTGAATTGAAAACAGCTTACTTTGATGAGTAATTAATTGACCTTACTACGTTACGAAGAAACAGTCTCTAGTTCCCAAAATTCCAATTACCAAGTTGAAGAACACTCCCTCTCCAGCTATCATTTTCAGAATATCGAATACAAAATTGGGGCCTTCAGATACTTATTTAGCTGAACTTGTTTTCTTGTTAAATTTCTCAGGTAATGCCTTCAACTTTCAAAGGATGATAAGAACTAATGCTGGATTGGTCTGTTTTTTGTTTTGGAGGGAGGGGGGGAGGGGGGAGGAATGTACGTGTTCTAGATCAAGGTTTATAATCAGGTCAATAGTGGTTGTTGCAATGGAGAGTCCAAGTCAGATAAAAAAAATCAAAGGAAGAGGCATCTATGTCCTGAGCAAAACGTTAGATTGGGTCGTGAGAGTAGAAAGAAAGGAGCGAGTCAAAGGGAGTGTTCTTTTGGTGAGAAATCAACCAATCCTTTTTTGGTTCCCTCTTCACTTGCCTACTTTTATGCCTTTCTTTCCATTCATATCACCCCATAAAAATCCCAAAACTTAACTTCCCCCCGAATCTCCAACCATTCTCTCCATCCATCAATACCCCAGATGGAAGACGAAAGCCATGGAAATAGGCCACATGGACACAGAGACGGAAGCCCAGATAGCCCTTGTTTAAGAAGCAGTGGCAACAGCAGCAGCAGCAACAATAACAACAACAACAAAGAACAAGATCGTTTCCTCCCTATAGCAAACGTTGGCAGGATTATGAAGAAAGTGATTCCAGGCAATGGCAAGATCTCCAAGGACGCCAAAGAAACAGTCCAAGAATGTGTTTCCGAGTTTATTAGCTTCGTTACCGGGGAAGCATCTGACAAGTGCCAAAGAGAAAAGCGAAAGACTATCAATGGTGACGATATCATATGGGCAATCACAACCCTCGGGTTTGAGGACTACGTTGCCCCCTTAAAGTTATATCTAAGCAAGTACAGAGAGATTGAAGGAGAGAAGCTTAATCTTCCTAAGCAACAAAGATCCGACCAAAGGCAACAACAACAACAAGAGCGAGAACCAAACATGTCTTACAGCAGTGTATATTCTTCGACCAATTTCATGTCTCAGCCAACTTTTGTGAGCACTCATGAACAGCCATTTCCTTTACCATTCTCCCCAACTTCGATTCAGAAACAGTTGCAGCAGGAAGACCAAATTGATTCAGTGGGTCATTGGTAATACAGAACAATAAATTTTTTTTATTTTATTTTCATAACTGTCTAATTGAATCTATAATGTCAATCAATATAATATGATAAGTATCTGAATATGTATTGTAATTAATGTCACACACATTCTTGAACATTTGAAAATATACCTATTGTAATTAATGTTACACATATTCTTCCACAAGGTAGGTCAAGTCTTTCATATGGGTATGTTCTGACATTAGGGCTTTTCAAGGGAAAACCTTATTTACCATATGATGCTTAATGCTAGCAAGGAGGTAAGCCCCCAGAAACATGTAAATGCTATGCCCTTGCAGGTGGCATTGGAGCCTCAACTATTAAAATTGCCTATGTCCATTTAATGTATAATTTGCTGCACTGTCTCCAAGGACTCAGCATCAGGGCTAACAATAATGTTTTGCTTCAAAGTACAACCTTCTCTTCGTTAGTTGAAGATGACAACAAGAAGAGGAAAAACACATGTAGACTTTTATATGCTTCAATTCTTAACAATTCTCCTCAAAGGTTAGATGTAAATATGAACACTGCATGAAACTCCATGGATTTCATGCCACCTGGTGGCCAGACACCATATAATTAGTACAAAATAATAATTGTAAAACCAGATACCATATAATTAGTATAGAATAATAGAAAGCTGGATTAGTTCCTAAATGTTTTCATGATAAAACCTCATGCTTCTTTCTTTCGTTTTCTTTTGGGGAGAGGGCGTGTCAAGTTTCTTAAGAACTTTATGATGTTTTACTGGAGAAAGAAAGGAAATGGTTTGATAAGGTAGACAAATCCACAAAGAGCAATTCATAGAATCAAGAAACAAGAAGCTCTGCACAATTTGGTAAATTGGTTTGCAGGATAAAAGGGTGAAAGAGTCTGCCTTGTCAATTGAATATATAACCGAGAAGGGCTAAGGGAAGGGACCTTAAAAAGTTAAAAAGGGAAATAAAAAGAAAAAAAAGCAACAGTAAAATTTAAAACAAGAAGACTGTTTGTCTTCTTCTCAAGAGACAACATTACAATTCACTATCTCCCAAGAAATATCGCAATTAGCAAAGAAATTTTGCTTGAGAAAACTTCTACTTGGTAAATAATGTTATTGCTTTCATCAAAGCTGTTATGAACATATTTGGGGCCACTCTCTAGAGAGCATGCAGTTCCTTCAAATCCACAAGAGGAGCAAAAAGATAGCATCAGGGCCATTGAAAGGATTCTTTGATATCTAAATCAAATTAAGTAAGGTCTAAGAGTTAAAAAAAAATAAGAGAGAGAGAGGTCTACTTTTTTTTAGTAAGTCTAAATCTTTTACTTCATATAATTGTTATGAGCTCTATTTTATTGAGCTCGCTGTCTCTTACTTTCATCTCATAAAGGTCTTTGCGGGCTCCTTTGATTCAAGTGTAGAACTTGAATTTTGATCTTACATTTTCCTTCGAATTGTGGGGAACTATGATTGATATGAAGGATCTCCATCACTTATCCGACAAAATATACGTAGATAGGACAAAATCCATTATTGTTTTATCTATCAACCAACATCACATCTTTTCTTTCTTGACAATGACCAATAACCAGCCATTGCAGTGTATATGCCTGTCTAAAGCAAATATATATATCTATATATGAAGACCTAAGGACAGGCTGTGGACACTTCTTCAGTCCCTTCCTCTCTTTGAGGTAAAGAGCACTCAGTTTTTGGAAAGATATCTAAAAGTGATCAAACATTTCTAATACTATACATGTTTCATATATTTCGGGTTCTATCAATCAGAAAAATGCCAATACTATTCATTGATTAATTTCTTAAGTTTTTGTATGTTACACTTTTCTGAGTAGCAAGGAGCTCCCATGTTTCGTTGATTATGATGGGTGGCATCAGGTCTCTAGCAAGTATGTTAGCGTTGCAAACATGCACGTGCGCACAGCAAAACATACACATGCATTCAAGGGACACATGCGCACTTATGACTTATATGATGCATTATGCCTTTTGGAGGGTGTCTAATCATGTGAAAATCAGAAAAAGCCTAACAATGAGGGGGAGTGGCCACAACCTTGGTGTTACATCCCTGTGAGTGGATGCAGGTATGTATGTAACTCCGGGGAAGGATACTTTCCTCCAGAAAATATTTTATATATTATGCATTAGTTTCATGTGTCTGTACTATGGACATGACGACACTCCTCGTGTTGCAAGGACTCGTTTTGAGATTAGATTCTGGGTATATGTACTGGTCCCCTGTAGTCTTCATAGCTTCTCCATGAAACCAAATGTTGTATATATTGACATATGCTTCCCAAAATTAATAATCTGATATTACATGTGTACGTGAGTACCAGAAATACTGCCATAATTGTTCGCTCGTTAATTTTCGTTATTTTGGCTGAATGGATCTCCTGATATCTCGAATGACTATTTTAGAGAGTGGCATATGGGTTTAGATGAGGGGAATAGAGTAGGATCCTAGAATTTTCCTTCAATAGCTTAAGGTATGGAGAGGTGAGGTCACAACTCCGGTGTTGTTGTTGTTTTTTTTTTTTTTTTTTTCCTTTAAAGCAAAGCTTTTCTTATTTCTTTAGATCCTTTTATAATTGTCATGACGGGATTTGCGGATCGATTCGTCAAGAAAAAAGTTGTTCCTTTTGTTTTGGTTTGATAGAAAAAATCAATAAATTTTGAAATTTATTTTGATTGATTTTTAATAAAAATCAAAAAAATTTGAAATCATCATCTTTTTTTTTTTTTTTTTTATGATAGGATTGGTTATCGAATTACTTTTTCTCTTTTTTTTAATTTTTAAAAAAATTAAAGAAAGGCAAAAGAAAAGATTTAAGGTTATGATCAAACTTCACTAAAAAATTTCGGTTTATGAGTTCGTTGCATATGAGGAAAGATTAGTACTCTTATAATTATCCTAAATTGATACCAATTAAACAAAAATATGTTCTGTTGAGTGATTTGAAAAAGACTCAAAAATTAATTTTTATTCAAAGTAACACATAATAATTATTAAAAAACCTTTTGAAAAATACATAAATGGTAAAAATTTTCAATTATAACTATCATCATATTTTGGTTTTCCAAAATGATTTTATTTAATACTAAGAGCGTTAACTATCACCAAACCTTTGAATTTTGAAGAAATGGAATGAAAGAATTTTGTTTTTTTAAAAAAACAAAGAGCAATCACGATGATGCATTTTTGGGGTGAGAAACAAAAATATGAATATCATCATACCTCATTTCTTAAAATAAAATTACGAAATCTATGAGAGGCCTATCATCTAAGCTCACATAATTTTGAAGTTCATTTTGTGTAAAAATCACGGACACATAATGCATGAGTAATAACAATAAAAAATGCGTTAAAGCAAACAAGGGAGTACCAAGAAAGCAAGGAAGAGCACCTTTCACATTTATTCAAATGAAATTATTACAACTCATGAAATCTAGAAAGGTGGCGTAATTTATACTTGCTATCTACGCTCACTTATTCCTCCGGTGTCCTTTACAGTGGAAAGTAGGGTAGAAACTCACAATCTCCAAAGAAAACTCATAAAGAAACTTTCAAGTTTACAATCGTATGCCTAAATTCTCTAAAAGACTTTTTTCTAAAAAAAAGCTGAGGTCTTTTCTTTTTGGTTGAAGGTTTACTTAGAGGTGAAGCTTCATGCAAAAACCTAACAAATATCGTAAAAGTATGGTGCACTCAACCAAAATCACGTGCATCCATCATTGGTCTCAAATGCATGGATAGTTTGACTCTTTTATCCTTTGAACCATCTTCTTAAAGTTATAGCATTCTAGCTACTTTTGGTTGGCTTTTGTAAGATATTAAACTTTCATCCAAGGGTGAACATATTCTGAGGAGAATTTTTCAAGATCAAGATTTTCCTAGGTTGAGATTTTCCTATACTCGAATGACTTCACAATCATTGTCAAGGTCCTTGAAGCATTACCAATCAATTCTGTTATGTTTGATTGGGGTTTATGATGATTAGGATTTGTGTTGAACGAGACTTAGATAAATTGAAAAATCTTCAACCGCTTCTATCATAAGTCAGGTTTTTACTATTAGCTCAACTTTCCACTAAGTCATTTCAAAAGGATGCCTTTTTTTTTTGACATATTAATGGCCAATTACCAGCTTATTATTAACTTACGACATAAGGATTTAGAAAAGTTACACTTATTAACTATTGCTGTATTTGGTGTGTCACTTTTCGGCTTATCGAAGAGTAACTACCCATTCAGAAAGGGCTATTTCATCCTTTTCCTTTGTCCTTACTTCATTCACTTGCCCTCTAGAGTATTTTTCTCTCTCTTTTGGAGCCTGAGCTCTTATTTCTCTCCCTCTAGTTTCATCTCTAGCTTTTTCCTAGATGAATCTTTCTTTTTCCTTTCTCCTTTTTCAGTTTTAATCTCCTTAATGGCTAAAAACCTAAGGCCTTCCTCTGCACTGCTAAAGATCTAAAGTGAATAAGAAAGAAATTTCCTATTTTGAGGTTTGTCTAGTTAGAAATTCCCTCTCTTTTTGATAAGCCATGAATCCACCATGAGGGTTGGGTAATAATTTTCAAAGACAACCTTAAAGGTGGGCAAGATGCCCATCCATGCCTTGTTCCAAAATGTGTGTCGTTAATTCAAAGTATTACCACCCTAACTTGTCTAAAATTCTTGGTGATGCATGATTACCCTGTTTAAAAACTTTTTTTTTCTATGAACTGTTTAGGTCTCTCAGTGGCATTGTTTGCAAAATTCTTTGAGTTAAAGATTAATCAAGATGATAGAGACTCGAATTTAGATTTTATTAGTTTAGCAATGTTAGGCCTAAAATATTCTTCAGGCATACTCTCTAATAATAAAGGTTAGATCAAAAAATATTTTTAGGCCTTTTAGTCCAAGATTTACCCAAACTTGAATATCTAAATAGAGCTATCCAAAAAAAAAAATTATATATATAAAAAATTTATCCTCATTTAAAGCTGATCTATAAGACCATCTTTAAGCATAGGGATGAAGACAACTTTAGGGATCACATAAATGATATCCAAATAGCAACCATTAAGGCCACCTAAACTTAATATAATTTTTTTTTTTTTTGTTTTGATAGATCATTTTAATCTATTGACTATTCTTTCAGCTCAAGTTTCAAAGATAGAGACTTGTTCTCTCATCTTCGAGCCCCCATCCCCAATCTTAAAAACCTAATCTTGACATTGATTCTCAACCAAGTTGTTCATCTTACTCAAACATTTAACCTTAATGAACACACATAATGCCAAACCATCTTGGAAGCTCACCTGTTCCTGATAAACCTTTATCAAGTGTAACTTCTTGAATAAGCCACATTTTAAGTCGTTCATCAGGATAACTTCTATATGTTAATGAAGTTCTTGCTCCTATTTTTATTTTGTTACTAACACTTTGTACTTCTTCTTTTAATAAATTTTGGAGACATGGCCCCTCAGCAAAACTTTCCCTAACTTACCAAAAAATAACTGTTGGAGACAATGGATGCTGCCATGGGGAAGGTAGCTCCCTGATTTAACCCTTTTGCTACGATAATTGTGAGGCCCACATCGGGGGCTTAGCATAAGGGTTAGCTCTTTAAAGCTGCCTCAAAGAAGAATACGTGGGCTAGGCCCATTGTTATTGCCCTTCCCCAAAAAGAGGCCAAGACTTATGCCCTCAACATCCATCTTTCCAAAAGAAAAAGAAAAGCTAGTGTAGACCACGAGATCGAGGTATCATGGATGCACTCTAGAATGCTGTTAAGTGGACCACCTTAACAGCCTAGAAAGAGTAGGCCATTGCCTACTTGGGACCTTACCATTGAGAGGAGTTTGAATTACCCAAGTTTGGGGCAAGAATGGATCTGTAGACCATTTTGCCCTAAGACTTGTAGAAAATAAAGGCTAAGAGTAGTGACATCTTCCTTGACAACATAATGATGAGCTTTGGGAATGTAAGTATTCTTTCCGATCTTCTCTTACTTTACTTCTTATCAACTACTATTTTTGATCAAGTACTAAACATTTTTTTCTTTATTGCATTTTACTGACATATGTCCATCATTGTCAATAAATACAGCTAAAACACCATTGCATGAAAGAAGTCTAAGCTACAAATAAATTCATTATAGATACGGTGAATAAAGTTCACGTCCACATCGTTGAAGCTAAAACATTAAATAACTTACTAGTGAAGATAGAGGCAGATATAGACAATGCCAAAATCGAGTTGGCCTAAGTCCACATCAACGTTGAAGTAAGGATAAGCCATATAGAGAATAAGCGTATCCTTTAGTATCAAAAAGAACTAAGGGCAGCTTAGGAAGAGTCCTAATCTTAGGCAATCGATCAATTTTAAGTGTCAGATGCCTACAAAATAGAGATCGAAGAGTAGGCATTTAGCCTATATTGGCCCATCCGAAAGCAAGTGATAGATGGCTTGACCTTTCATTAGTGCAAGTAGCACCTCCTCAATCTACTTGGAGGAGCTGAAGGTGTCTTTGGCAGATACGGAAGAGGTAGCTTGAGAGTCGGTTGAAGAAATATTATAGCCACCTGTACCTATGATAGTCTTGCTCTTGGTTTAGTTCCTGATCAAGCAACTGAATCTCTTGACGCTAAACCTGGAGCCATTGGAGCTTAGGCCTTCTTTATACTGTGTTTTCTTCTTCTTATGTTTGCCAATTGTACAAAATTATCATTTATGCAATGAGAATTCTCATTGTTATATTTGTCTTTGTTTCTTAATCCTTTTGACTTCACGATACTACTAAATGAACTAGCTAAGTAAAAATGATACTTCAAACATTTAGGGCATCAAACAACCAATGTTAGTTCTAAACTAGTCATGATTCCAATCGTTTATTACCCCCTGACGTAGTCAAAACTAGCAACTTTCACTTATTAAGTTCATTGAATTGATTGAAATTGACAAACTACTAAGTGGAATTAAAATTTAGCCCTAATGAAGTAAACCTCAATGAATCAAAACTCGCTGAGTTAAACCCCGATAAGTAATCCTCGATGAATAATCTCCCATGTACATATTCCCTATGAATTAGGTGAACTCTAAACTTGATGATGTAAAATCTTGATATGTCCAAATGAGCTACAAACCTTGACGTAGAAAACACTCGATCTAAGCAATATCAAACTTAATCCTCATAAATCTTCAAAATAAAATTTCGGTGAGCCAAAATTTCCAATTTTGAAATATTGATCTCTAGTGACATATCTTCTCTTGGTAATTTCGCTTATGGGCAAAATTAGGTGTTGATAATAACTTTATTGCTTATTTTACAATCATTCTCTAAGTTAGTGTTTTTAGTTAAAGTCATCATTTGGTTAAGGTAGAAATTTTTTTTTTTGATACTAAAATTTTTTATTATTAAATTTAATAACAAAAGAATAATAAAAAGTACTAACTTTTATTATTCAACTGTCCGTAGCAAAAAACTTTAGCAATCATATTTTTATATCTTCATTAATAATGATGAAGTAAAAATAAATTTGATCATCATGAAGTTTTTTTATTTTAAAAAATTTTTATCATTAAGACTTTTTAAAAATGGATATTTGGATGATGTCATTTAATTTTTTAATAAAAAATTAAGATATATTAATGGCAAATTTTTTATCACCGTTTAATTTTATTTTTAATAAAAATTTTTGTATGATAATATATTAGTTATGGACTTTTTTTACACTAAAAAATGTTTTATTGAACTACAAAATAATAACGTTAAAATAAAATAATAAAATTGTACTATTTTAATATTATATAAAACACCATTCTTGATTCCCTTTGTTCAAAGTGTGCCCTTCATGAAATATTTCATTGTTCTCATGTGTTACAATAACAAATAATGTCATCCCACATCTTGATAAAAAATTTCAAAATCAATAATAAATAAACAAAGTTCACACTCTTACAGCAATATAGAAAGAGACACTAAAATCTGCATTTGGGATAAAACCAGACTTACCTTTCTAACACAAACCATCTAAAAGAACATATAGACCAATAAAAGATGACGGAAAACTGGGCATGTTCCTCTACATGCAATATACTGAGAAGCACTAGGGAAAGAAAAATTAAATTTGGAAAGGCAAAATAAGTTAAAAATTTCTTTTTGATATTTATCCTGAAAAGTAAGAAAATTTAATTTTCAAACACAATTTTATATAGAAATAACTAAATACCCATTAACGATGTGTCTTATGCTCCAAATCTAACATAACAAGAACATATGCTTCTGCTAATTACACTACTTGGGAACAAAGGTTAAAAATGGCAGAACCAACTTACTGCCCTACATGTTGGCTCCCTTTTCAATATAAAAATTGAGAAAAAGAAAACCATTTAAACAAATATCCATAGGTACTAAATAAGAAGCCTTTATGTACTGTTACTACCAGCAATGGACTGTAAGTTGCAGAAACCAGCAATGGGGCACAGCTATGCCAATGACGTGCAAAGGTAATAATTTCATGATTTTGCTTCCCACATTTCCAAAACACGAACAAAGACCTGAGAAAATATAGATCCCCATCTGGTATTGGTAACAATTCATGTTAAGCTCCATAAGAGATTCAAGAAGAAGAATTTATACATTTACAGTAGCTTTTCATACACACATCGCTAGTTTTATGCTTAATTACTTCAATGGTTACTGCTATGTGTTCATTGTTGGTCAAGTCTGAGATCTATCCCTTTTTCTTCCATGCAGGCTGAAGGATCTCAAACTGAAGCATGAACCAGGAGAGGATCTGCGGGAATCAATAAAGATCACAAAAAGCACTATGAACCGAATCAATGCAGAACTGAGAAACAAGAACCAACTGTGTCTAGTCATGTCTCATACCTTCTCTTTGAACAAATGTACTTAAACATTTATGAACAAAAGTTACTACCCACTAGAAATACTAGCCAGTTTAGCAACCCAACTTTTCTTCAACAGGTCGCGGCACCTCGTCCACTGTATTAATTAATCATCTTTTAACTTTTCTTTTATTACTACTCTGATACTCCATGGCACAGCATGACTCACTTTAAGCTCATCTTATTGGAGTTGTTCTTTCAAATTGGTAACTGATTGACATCACACTACACTTTTAGTTGCATTTCTGTACTTTATTTGACCTAACTTAATTGCATGAAGAACATTATCTTCACTCTTCATTTTAAAAGATATTGGTTCATGGTACCAAAAGTCTAATCTTTCCATATCAATTGTTAACATATCCTAATCAATTACTAAAAAAATAAAGCAAACATGGCATGAAAACTCCTTGAACCAAAAACCTTAGTGATAATTTGCAACAAAATCCTCCTGCTGGATCCATAACATGGGATCAAAACGCCTAAAGAGTGACACCAGAAATCAAGCACCGAGGGCATATTTACCGTATTCCCAAAAGATAATTTGGATTGTAAAACCCACTTGTAGTGGTTCCCTTCTCCGCCCCGTGGCCCCTCCCCCCCCAAATAAAACAATTTAAAAAAAGCACCAAGAGAAGAGGAAAGAATGAACCTAGTGTTTGTAATCTACCATATCAATAAACTCCAAGAAATAAACGGAGAAACAAAAAACAATAGAAAAGAAAAAGCCCATGAAATTGGGTCTAATGTATCCAACATAGTTTAAAAGGAGCAACCTTCATAATGCTCCATCAGATGACCAGTAAAAGATGAAAAGGGCCTCTAATAAAATCTTTATCTATATGAAGTAGGCTTCATCACATAGCTGACACAGATCCCTTAAATTTGGACTTGAGAATTACTGATGTACTTTCGAAAAGTCCTAGTGCATGGTTTTCAATCTTTTATAATCAACTACTTATCAAGCGAAGTCAAACTGGAAACCGGTAGATTCACAAGACAGTGGCTGACGTCGGAACTTAGTATTATCCATTAACCTTTTTTGTTTTTCCCCGAAGAAAATGATCCCCAAATTCTTATATTACTCGTCTACAGCATCATATTAATGCACAAATTATGATTAAATGCTATTGAGTGGAAGAAGAGAACAAACCTGAAGCAAACAAGGCAAGCTGGTGGTGAAAAGGAGTTAAAAAAGGGACCTCTTAGAAATAATGCTTCAATGTTATGGATATGTTCCTTTATTCTGGTCTTTCTTTCCACTCAAAATACTAATGGTTTTATTTTTTTTTTTAGGCTCTTGCTCTAAACGTTCTTTCATAGTCTTCTTTTTTTTATTATGTAATTCCAATTGAGAGTGTATACCTTCGATGACTGAGTTGTCGACAATATCAGATTGTTTACTGCTGGAGTTATCCCTTGAACAGTATGCCGATGCTTAAGAGTCAAGCCACTGAAAAACTAAAGCAATTAACTCTAGATATGATCATACAACTTATTACTTAAAGTGAGTCAAATATGAAATATAATTAAGATTACTTATTAAATTTAAGAAGAAATAAACTTTTATGTACTTGTTTGAAATGCTCTTCAATAAATTGATCTGGATTGAAATTGATTGGGATTGAAGTTGTTAGGATGAGTCTGCCTAAACAGCCCTACAGGAGTTGGATTTGGACCCAATGCCTTCACTTGTAAACAAAATACAACGAATAAATATTGACAAGAGAGTATACCATTTTCATTCCAATTTAGTTAAGTTAATTAAATGTCATAACATGTGCCAAAAATGCTTGGACAGAGGAATAGCTCGAATGTGTCAAGAAGGATAATAACCTGCCCCATGTCCATCTGTCTTGGTCCGACGATTTTTAGAGGTCTTATGGCATGTTTCTTTGTACTTTTAGTGGTTTCATTCTTTTTGTTATTGATCCCATGTCTATTACGAGACAAATTGAGGTTTAGCTTTTTTTTTTTTTTTGGTTTCAAATAAGTATACATCAAGTTAACATATCATTGGGCAACCTTGGCCTCACAGGTGATTCTCAGCATGGCATTGATTGCCTCATCTCATATAACTTTTATTTTGTCCTTGGTTTTTGGAGAAACTATCTTTCGTATGTCCTAATGGATTGACCTTCTTATGAAAATCTTCTAAGTTTTTGTGGAGCATTTATTTGATGGCCTAATTCTATTAAAAAAGACAATAAACAGAACAAATAAATTAAGAGGACATATATAGATAATAATCAAACAATTATGAATATTTACGTGTCATTCACTACATGAATAGGTTATCTATTTGAGCATTGCAAACTCTTAGAGAGAGACATCCTCACAGGGGCAACCATCAAGGAGACGAAATTACTACGAGAAGCATATGTGGCAAATGTCGTATGTGTAGTCTCTAGTATAGATGGAGGACCAGAGTGCTGTTTATCCTTTACTATGACCTTTTCCTCATCTTGAGGGTATGGATATAGATATGATCATGGATCATCATGTCATAACCTCTTTGATCAAAATCACTTTGTCTTCCTTTTCCTTTTATCTAATTATGTTGACAAAGTCAGTAGAAATAAAACTTATTAATTGAATTTCCTAATAATGAATATTCTTGTGCAAAAAATTAGGTAGAGTCTCCTTTCAAAAATGAACTAACACCTTTTACTATTACAAAAATTATAATAAGTGATAATAATTTAATGGTAGTTATTCAAAGAACTATCATTAAAAGGTTGCTTAACATTTTTAATGATAGTTCTTTAAAAACTACATTAAAAATGGGGTCTTTAATGTCAGTTAACAATAAAATGATGTTAAAGATTATCCTTTTATGCTGATTCAATAAGAACTGATGTTAAAAGACCATCACTGGATTTTTTAACACCAACTTGTGAAGAACTAGCATTAAAAGCCTTCACTCACATAACCAACCTCAGGATGGGGATAACTTTCAATAGTCTTTCATGCCAGTTTTGCCACAACTGGAGTGAACGGCTGTGTCATTCAATGCTAGTTTTGTTAGAACTAATGTTTGAAGGATATCTCATGTTCTTCATGCCACTTTTAGCCCGTGAAAGGTGGTCTTCAACATCAGTTTTGGTAAAACTAGCGTTAAAGGTTGTGATTTTTAATGCCAGTTCTACTAAAACTAGCATTAAAGGTTGTCCAAAGGTTGTGATTTTTAACGCCAGTTCTACTAAAACTAGCATTAAACGTTGTCCAACCTTGGTGTAAGTAGTTAGGGATCCTTAATTTGTTTTCAGATCCTGCAAGTATCGAGGCACGCATTTTTTACTCTCTCCTTCATCCTTTTCCTCTTTACTTTCTATCTAGAAGCAGCTAGACCAATTGTTGACAATTGCACTGCCTCTCTTCGACCCTTATCCTCTTTACTCTCCATCCAAAAGAGCTAGGCTAGCTATTGGCAACCGTATTTCTTCTTTTCGACCCTATTCTCTTTGGTCTCTATCTAGAAGCAACTAGACCAGCTACTGGCATGGCAACCGCACTGTCTCTCTTCTGGCCTTCTCCTCTTTACTCTTCTTTCAGAAGTAGTTAGGCTAGTCGCTGGCAGCCGACTGCCTCTCTTCGACCCTCTTCTGTTTGCTCACTCCTTGCTCTTTTCTCTCTCATTTGTCTCAATTTTCACAAGGAGCAGCCACACCCTCCCCTTTCATTCCTTCATCTTTGGTGTTCAAACATATGTAAGTATTTTGATATAAATTCGATATTTTTTAATGAAATTTATGTTTCATAATTTTTATTCAGTTTGGTTAATTTTTGTTTAAAAATGTATTGAGAATATTATTTTGAAAAGTTCTTTATTAAGTGTGTTTGGTGAATTTTTATTAATTAAATATGGGTTTTTTTGGTAAGTATATTGTGATGAATATATTTGGTATGAATGGTTATACATTGATGAATTTATTATTTGATAATTATTAAAATTTTTAGATTAATTGATAAATTAATTAGATGTTAATTAGATGAATTTATATTTTGATGAATTAATTATATATTAGTTGTAAATAAATTTATATTTGAATTAATTTTTTAAGGTTAGATTAATTGGTATATTTTGTCAAATTTAATTATATTGCTTTTATAGTTAACATAAATTAATATAATTACATCGCGTACGTTTGTTTTTTTGCATTTTTATTAGTTTATTATTATTTGACTACATTATATTTATATTTTTCTTACTCTTTATTATTTCAGTGAACTTTATACAGATTTAGTCACACTTGGCTTGAAAAAGTATTTTATATTTGCTGATCTACCAACATTTTCATATGGAATGTCTATAAGTATAGACACCGAAGTCCGTCACCTAGCCAATAGAATGATGGATCCATGTGAGAAGGAGTAGTGATATTTTTTTATAACTTGAGGTAATTAAGTTTTAATACTAGTTGAAATTATTAATAATTTTATTCATAATATTTTTAATATTTATTTTTGATAATGTAGGCAGTATTGGATGTTGGTGATTATCGAGCCTCGTATTTTTATGTATAGTATTTTTTATCTTTTGAACCATGGTTTTTGTCAATAGTTAGATCAACTTATGTCTACGTAAGTAAAAATATTTTCATTTATGTCAGTATATATATATTACTCTTAAGAATACTAATTATTTTTTACTGACAGCTCTTTTAAATTATTCCAAGTTATCAAAGAATCAAGCAATAGGTACATTCTTAGGAGTATTCTTGCTAAGGTATATATATCTAAACCAATATGTAATGTTATTTTTATTTATTTTTGCAAAATATAACAATTAAAATTTTTTAATGCAGTGTCCCCATCAACCTTCAAATACTGAGTGTGAATATTATGTTATGAAAATTTTAAGGGACATCATTGATAGACGTGATAGAAATATCCAGTATGCAAAAATGGTATTTTTTTTAAGCATTTACTTATGTAAATACTTCAGTAATTAATTAATATGCTTATTAAAGCTTAATTGGACTAACTTCTTTTTTATATATATACATATTGTTAGTAGACATAGACACTTACATCTAATTAGATATTGATAAAGTTAGAAATAAGGTTGGACAATTTCTTTAGAGTGCTACATTAAAAAGTTGAATCTTGGAGAATTTTGTACACATGACTATCATTGAATTTATGTAGTTAAAATTTTTAGGATTGTGTATGATAATGTATATTTAGACTTATGTATTGTATATATGGAGTTCAGTTATGACATCAATTTTTTTTTTTTTTTTGTTTTGTTCATCTTTTATTACTTTTTTGGATTGGATTATGTTGAAGTGTTTTCAAATATGAAAGAAGTAATGATGGTTTTAGTGAAAATGGTATTGAAGTGTATAACAGAAAAAAGTTTTTTCATTGAAGTGTTGGTATTGAAGTGTTGGTGTGATTATGTTGAAGGAAGAAAGATAGTATAGTTATTTCATTAAAGTGTATAAAAAGAACTGTGATTAGTGTATTGATAATTGTATACTTATATCTATTAACTAAATTTAATTAAAATGTTATATTTACATATTGTAATTTAATTTTGATAGAAAAAATATTGGTTATATATTATGAAGAATTATATTGATGTATATGGTTGAAGTGAAAAAGATGAAGAATTTTTTATGTGCAGGTTTTAGATAATTTGAAAATAAAAAATTTGTATTTATTATAAAATTAATAAAAAAAATATACTTTTAATGACAGTTCGATCAGAACAGTCATTGAAGGGGAAAACTTTTAATGATAGTTCTAGAACTATCATTAAAAGTAGAGGCTTTTAATAAAACTTTTTCCCTCATTTAATGACATGAACAAAAATGATAGTTCTACAACTATCATTGAAAGTCATTTTTTACTGTCATTATAGCTTTATTTGTAGTAATACTTTTTAAAAAAATCAATACATAATGCTGAAAATTTGTACCTCTAATTATAAAAAAGTAATTCAATCAATAAAATAATTCAGTGAGTACATATAAAATAAATTAACTAATCATCATCTTTAAAGTCTTCCCATTCTTTTTTTTTTCATCCAAATCACTTTTAAAATCTAGCTTATTTAATTTGTCTTCTTCTTTATCATGAACATCTATTAATATTCCATTTGGATCAATTAAAAAAATAGGATCTTCTTCCACATCAATCTCAATTCGATGAATATCTTTCTCATTGTCCTGAAAAAGGTGCAACTTGAACAAATTAAGATATGAAACTAGATTTTGGAAGTTTAATGACGAACCTTTCTTTTATTTTGCAAACAACACATAGTCATGCTTGTTATGTCTTAAGTTTGGATAAGGGACATATAAACTTAGAACTACCTGGACAAGTAGAACAAAAAACTCGTACTTATTTAATCTCATTGTACAATAACCATTCGCTACATTATATGCTCTATTAACTTTGGCATAGATATTTAGTGTTAGATCAAACCATCACTACTACAAAAATTGTAATAAGTGATAACAATTTAATGACAGTTATTCAAATAACTGTTATTAAAAGTTTCATTAACACTTTTAATGACAGTTTTTCTAAAACTGCATTAAAAACTAGATCTTTAATGTCAGTTTTAGAAGAACTGACGTTAAAAGCCCTAGTAATGTGGCCTTTTAACGCTAGTTCTTGAAGAACTCACGTTAAAACACTCATCACTGCAACTACGACAAACAGATACAGAGGGCAGCTCACACTTCAATCCGGCTCCTGACCTTCATCAACTCCTAGTCTGGCTGCACCTGCTGTAGTGGCAACCATTGCAGCAGCAACGGCTGCTTATAGCAGCAGCTGTTCCTGCTATTGTAAGAAGCAGCAATAGCAGCTTATTGCTATTACTGCAGCTGCTGCTGTTGAAAGAAGCAGCAACAGCAACTACTGCTGCTGCTGTAAGAAGCAGCAACTGCAGCTGTTGCTGCTTACTGCAGCAGCTGCTGCTGTTAGAGGAAGCAGCAACAGCAACTGTCGTTGCTGCTGTAAGAAGCAGCAACAACAGCTGCTGCTGCTGTAAGAAGTAGCAACAATAGCAGCTGCAGCTGCTTGCTGCTTCCACTTAAACATACTCTCTCTCAATCCCTGAACGAATGGTTCCGGGACCAGTTGGATTCGTTTCTCAAGTGCAGGCTGAATCACTTTAGCTTTAGTATATAAGTGCAGTTAGTGATCATAAGCATTTTTTCTTCATTTCACATGGTGAGGAGGTCCAACATGGGAAGTGCCGAAAGGAAGAAAAGATGGAAGAACATCTTTGAGCCTTCAACTCAAAGTTATGGCCTTCAACGTCAGTTCTGGAGGAACTGACGTTAAAATAAGGACTTTAACGTCAGTTTCTCCATAACTGACATTAAAGGCTGCTCACTTTTCTTTTAAGACAGGGATCTTGAATTTGTCTCCAGAACCCGCCAGAACCTCGTGCCCAATTTTTACTGTCTAGGTCATCCCTTCTCCTTTTTGCTCTCTGTCGAGAAGCTAAACCAATTGACAGCCGCACTACCTTTCTCCGGACCTTCTCCTCTTTGCTATCCATCTAAAAGCAGCTAGGCTAGCTGCTGGTGGCACTGCTTTTTTCCAGCCTTTTTCTCTTTGCTTTCTATCTAGAAGTAGCTAGCGCAGCTACTAGCAAGCAGTGGCACTGCCTCTTTTCAGGCCTTTTCCTCTTTGCTCTCCGTCCAGAAGCAGCTAGGCCAACTATTGAAAGTGGTACTGCCTCTCTCCTTGCTTCTTTTTCTCTCATTTGTCTCAATCTTCACAAAGGCAGCTAAGTGTAGTTGAATTTATGTTTGAATTAATTTTTTTAGGTGAGATTAATTGGTATATTTTGTCAATTTTTTTAGGTTGGACAATTTCTTAGAGTGCTATATTAGAAAGCTGAACATTGAAGATTTTTGTACACATGAACATCATTGGATTTATATAGTTGAATTTTCAGGATTGTGTATGATAATGTATATTTAAACTCATGTATTTTACATATAGAGTTCAATTATGACATCAATTTTTTTATTTTGTTCATTTTTTATTATTTTTTTGAATTAGATTATTTTGAGTGTTTAGATATAAAAGAAGTGATGACAGTGTCAATGAGAATGGTATCGAAGTGTATGATAGGAAAATTTTGGTTGCAAATTATGAAAAATTGTATTGATTCATATAGTTGATGTGAAAGAGATGAAAAATTTTATATATCCACGTTTTGGATAATTTGAATGTAGAAATTTTGTATTTATTTCAAAATTAATAAAAAATACTAAAAATGAACATGTTTAATGACAGTTCTATTAGAACTGTCATTAAAGACACCCTTTTTAACGACAGTTCTATTAGAACTGTCATTAAAGACACCCTTTTTAACGACAGTTCTATTAGAACTGTCATGAAAGGCACCCCCTTTAACGACAGTTCTATTAGAACTATCATGATAGGCCCCCCTTTAACGACAGTTCTATTAGAACTGTCATTAAAGGCGCCCCCCCCCCTTCAACAACAGTTCTATTAGAACTGTCATCAAAGGCCCCCCTTCAACGATAGTTCTATTAGAACTATCATCAAAGGCTCCCCCCTTTAACGACAGTTCTATTAGAACTGTCATCAAAGGCACCCCCTTCAATGACAGTTCAAGAACTGTCATTAAAAACTCTCCCCTTTAATGACATGAACAAAGATGATAGTTTTACAACTGTCATTAAAAGCTATTTTTAACTGTCATTAGAGCTTTTATTTGTTGTAGTGCATCCATGCTTGAATAATATAATTCGTTAATTTTAACACTTCTACCAATTAACCATAATACTCACTTTCGCTTGCATTATAATTGGACTTTTAATGCAAAATCTACTATTCATTATAGCTCTAACTAAATCGTGCTTTTAAATGTAAAATTTTAACTTATTGGTATAGTATCTTGGGTATGCTTTACAGATCTTAATCAAAATTTTGCAACATTCTTGACAAAGTTGTTAATAACATTATTTAATTAGCCATATATCAGTGTATGGGTAAAGCGGGTCATATAACTGTATTTACCAAAAAAAATAAACATTTAATGTTTAAAATACTGATACTCACGTATTAATTGAACTAATATACAAATTGAAGCTCTAAATTAGTATCAACCACACAATTCAATTACATACAGATTTCTTAATTAAGAAATATAAATTTTATAAATCATTAGTTTATCATAAATGAGTACTATACAAGATCCATATATCTATGGATAAATAAATGGTTATGGTTGAGTAATGAAATACGTACTCTAATAAAAGGTTTACTTTTGGACAGTTTACTAAGATGTATGTATGAGTAACTTGATATTCATCCTCTATGACTTTTTTCAAATGCCTGACCAAGATGTTTAAATGCTCCTTTCATACTATTTTCACTCATAATTGTCAATATTGTTCTATAGCTATTTTCGATATTATGTACTGACATTTGGCTCGAAGTAATATGAACAAAACAATAATACTTCTTCAACAAGATATGCATTACATATTGAACCTTTAGCTTTTGATTTATTTTTCATATTACAATTTTAAAAGGTACTTATAATGATAATTGAGATTGATCAAAAACATTAATCTATTCGTTGGGGAACAATGAATTAAGTTAAAGTATGATTAGTACCATTTGAATAAATACATCTATTAATATTGTACTGGACTTGTTATCCATATGCTAGTTACATTAGAAGATGAACCATTGAGTGAAAGAAATTTAGTAGGAATAGACGCTTGAGCTTATAAACAATTATAAGGATCTCATGTTTAAGCCATCCTATATCTTTATTCCTGATACTAGTTGATGTTAGCTACTTGAAAAATAAGCTTAACTATGTTAATGCCTATGATACATTGAATGTAACATGCAGTAATCTCTATATAAAAGCATGATAATTATGGCTCTTGCTCTCGTGTAACTTATTTTTTCTCATTTTCACACATTTGGCCATGTTTTTATGCATATCCATAAGAGAATCTAAGATTCTTTACCTACTCACCTAATATTTCTCTACTTGCTTTATCTTGTATGTAATAAGCGTTAAAGTGTCTCTTAGTTGCCGCACTTAGACCAACTCAAGTCATTGCCAAAATGCCTTTTAGTCTTCACTCAACTTTGTATTATATTTCATCTTTCTTCAACATTCAAGACTGTGTTAAAAATGTTATCGAAGATATTTTCTTTATATACATGACATCAAGGTTGTATTTGAATTAAATAAATTAGTTCTCCAATAAGATACATCCAAAAATATGCTTCTTTTCTCCAACCATACATCTTACAAATTAGACCATTTATCTGACTAGATTCTAATTTTGTTTCATTTATTAGTCCCAATATATATATATTACAATTTAGATATATTAATTAAAAATATATTTCTAATCAAATATATAGTTACAAATGAAATATATATTTTAATATTTATATATTAATTAAAATATATTTTTTAAATATAAATATATATTTTATAATCTTAATATATCAATTTTAAAAATATAATTTCAATAAAAATAAATTCCAATGAAACTTACAAGAAATTCCAATGGTTCCTTTTTTCTATAGAATTTTTTGGATTTGTTATAGTGTGAGAGCTCTAGAATTTGCTCAAAAAAAAAAAAAAAAAGACCAAGGAGTTTTATGACAAGATGATATTTAGAAAGAACTTTGCTACTGCATAAAAAGTTCTTTCTTTTTATTAACATCTTCAATTATTTCCAAGTTATGATCTTGTTGGATTGGACCTTTAATTGTCACTGACGTTTTCCCTTGATGATGCTTTGAAAGTTTAAAACATCAAAACATGAAAAACATTCAAAGTAAATGGACATTGATTCAAGCCAAACTATAAATCATTTGAGGAGCATGAAGTAGAGAAAGTTCCACTCTACGTCTCAAAATACCCTGATGGATAACCATACTTTATGTTGGGCTGAGGATGTGAAACTACATGCTTTTCTTAGAGGTAACCTGAATTCCTTCCACATTCCCCATAGTAAGACTAAGATGATTGAGACCCCCTAACCAAGTTTTCTCTCCTTTTTTCCTTTTACATTTCATTTTTTGGGCATATCGAGGGCATTGTTTGGTTATGTGTGGTAGGAGTGTTTTTATCTAGTTTTAACTTCTTTTTTTTTTTTGTTGCACCTTTATTAATTGTCTTAGTCATTTAAATATCTCTCTATAATAATTATGTGCGTATTTATGTTACTTAGGATATCTCATATCCTTTATAATGAGCATTGATTTTCAAAATTTTTGGTTCAATTATTTGAAAGCATTAATTTGACATTGAATATTACTCTACGATTGATGCATATAGAAATTGATTATACTTAAACATTTTGAGCACTTTAGTTTTTACATTTTGGATAGATATGTTTTGATAAGTATTAATTGAAGGACCCTTATTCTCTCACATTAATGATTTTTTTGAATTTGAAAAATAGAAATTTGATGTTAGAGCTCTCCTTTAGGACTATCGCGGTGAACCATGATCAAGCCAAGCTTGAAGAATGATCAAGGCACTTGATTCTTTTTATTATGGCCAAATCAAACACATCCTATTTTGATATTCTAAGTGGACATCCCTTACTAAGCTAAATTAAGCTTTATTGTGTTAATTGTTTTATTTGGTACATTATCCTTAGTTAACCCAAATATTACTTATTTCTACACCATTTTTCCTTGGAGTTATGACGCATCATATGAGGGAGAAAATATTTAGGTGAATGTAAGAGGAAATGTGGGGAGATTTTTTGAAAAAAAGGTCGATACATGAGCATATGCTTTTATTTAATAAAAAAAGAGAGTGAAGAAAAAAAAAAGATGGTATATATGAGAAATGTTTTGAACACCTAGAGTTTAGGAATGGAAAAAGTAATTAGAATGATGGATAAGCCTAACAAATTAAGATAGACACTAATTATTTTTAAGATGATGGTATCCTACAGATGAGTTAATCCATATTTCCTACTATTATGTTGATGGTTCAAGGGTTTTGAGAGACATTTTTGTGAGCTTTATGATGCCTTTTTCAATCTTTGAAACCCTTAGAACCTTTAAAAATTTCCTTAACTCTTTATTCATGAGCCACAATACAACTCTATGACCCTGTTACAACCAAAAATAAAGACTTTTGACTTAAAGTGAAGCTTTCAATTTAGTAGAGATTGCTTCAAAAAGAGAGTATCTGACATGAGTTCCTTAAGTAAAAATTAGATGTTCATTTTTTTGAGATATATAGGTATTTGTTAGGTCAACTATGCGAATTGATTTTACACATATGCATTAACTATACACATAGGCTCCAATGTAATTGATGACTTACGCATGAGCTTTAGAATGATTACCAATTTGAATTGATGTTTTAACTAATATTGATACCATTTTTTTTTAGATCAAAGGACTAAAGATTTAGTATATTTGTTTCAATTTGAATCTTGTTTTCGAATTTGCTTGAGGGTAAGTAAAAGATAAGTGTGGAAGAATTTGATGAGTGATTATTTTCTTATTAAAATTCATATTAATCCCCTGCACTTGTGTATGTTAGTCATAATATTGCTATAATAATATGATTGTTTTATGATATTTAGATATTTCAGAGCTTATTAAAAGAACGAAAGAGGAAGTAAACAACTGTGAGCTTATTAAATGAAAAAAGAATTTAAGAAATCAACAAATATTGAGTTTCCTAAATGAAAAAAGATTTAGGGACTATCTATTTCAATTGATGTTCTAGAGCTTAGTAGAACGAAAAAAATAAGTGAATAATTCTAAGCTTCCTAAATGAAAAAGGATTTGTAGAAATCAACAAATATTGAGTTTCTTAAATAAAGAAAGATTTGCAAAAATTAACAATTAGGCAGTGCCAATTCTAATTGGTATTTTACATTAGGACTAAGGTTACAACCACATCATTATAAATAAAAATAGAGGAAAAGCTGCAAAGATATACTGATAAAAAGGAGAAAATGTTTTGGAGAAGGAAAAAAATGAGAAGAAGGTTAAGAACTTCAAGATTAAAGCTTTAACTAAGTGAGATTCAAGAAATTCGGGATTCTTTCATCTTTTCTCTTTCTCTTTAATTTTATATTTAAGATATTTAATTTATTCTTTTGTTTAAATCATGTTAGACTAAACTTTTAGCAGGTTAAGGATGATTTTAAAACCTTAATTCTATGTGTTGGATAACAACCATGTTTATGCAATTTTTATAATTAAAATTGCTTATGTTCTTCTAAAATTTATGTTTATGTGATCGTTATTTCATTCTATATTGGGTGACCAACTAAATAGGGTTTGATAGTAATCTAAGACCAAATTAAGATTCTTGATTCAACATTGTTTGGAAGCCTAATTGCTTGAAATAAATTAAAATTAATATTTATGGTCAAGTTTTCGGTGAGTTTGATGGAGAAAATAATCTAAACATAACTCAAGCTAAAAAATAATGCTTATTGTATTTATTATTTGTATCAATGTATCTTTTTCATCTTAATGCTTTTGTTAGATTAAATTTAAGATGCCTATCTACTAGTTTTGTTTAGCAAGAAGAAATTAAGCAATAATGTTTAACTTTATTTAATGATACAGTAAAGAAAGATGAAGATAGCGAAGCTTATTATTATCTATGGTTGGTAGTTTTAACGAGGAATAGGGGAATAATATTATTGTTAACACATGGATGATTATTTAGTAGTGAAGAATAAAAGCTTGACCGCTTGTTTTGCTAATAATGTACTTCATACCTGTTTTATATTATTTTTTGATTTGTAATTATTAAATTTAATATTGATAAAAGATCTTCTTTATTTACTTTTATGTTTTTATTAAATTTTAAGTTAATTTATTTTTTTAATAATAAACTAATTATAATTAATTTTTAATATTATTATATTAATCTTAAATTAATAATAAAAGCTTTAAATTTGATACCGTTAATAACATGCATCTTTTTCATCTTGAAAAGCAAAAAGTTGTTTAATGGGACCTATGCTAATGGCTGAGAATTAACCACATATCTGTCATAGCTAGCCAAACGGATTAAAGAAATGAAAATGGGAGCACATGAGTAAGGCCCATAAATGATGCATTACGTTTCCATGGAACATTATTCGAAAAAGACAAAAGTATGAACTGGAATCATAAAGGTAAGAGACCACCCCGGCCCCCCCCCCCCCCCCCCCCCCCAACCAAAAAAAAAAAAAAAGGAATTCTTATTTCTCGAATTAAACAGCAAGTCATGGCATACTTGATCAAATTATTAAAGCACAATAGTAACGGTACATATTTCATCTTATCTAATGTGTATTGTATAAGACACTTTTGCCTTTGTAAATATATGTTGGCATAAAGTCCCACAGACCCATGATGGCTAGGTAACAAGCAGGTTACTTATGTAGGAGAATCTTGGGCATATGTACTTCAAAATAGGTACACAGGGTAGATTGAAATATTAGGTTATATATTAGCTATAGTTCCACCAAGGGAAGAAGAAAAAGTGTAGGAATTATGATTAAGTGGGTGCCAGCAGATTATAGTGGGTATTCAAGAGGTCCAGTGCAGACAAATTCTTTCTTTTGTTGCATTTCAAGAGTTTCTTAAAGAAGTTTTATATGTGTTTGTCCAGAATTTAGCTCTGATTTTAGTGGGGTTAATATGACCCTAAGATAATGTTACATACACAGCCTTAATTAATAATAAGGTTTCATTTATTTTCTGTTTCTTAGGCCAACATGTATTACATAAACTCTAACATGTATTACACAAACCCTAGTCTCAAGGAATAAACAGAAAGAAAGAGAGAATAAGATGACTGTGTACGAGAGAGAAAGTGACAAGGGAGGGAGAGAGAGAGAGAGAGAAACAGATAAAAGACAGAAAATCACATGCAGACAAGCGAAGGAATGGCCAAAAGCATCCAAAGTATATAGAAATTAGATGGTTTTGGAAGACATAAGCCAGTTGATGAAGCTTTGGAGCGTAGTAACATCAGCCCTGTAGTGGTTTTGAGTGAAGTCCAACAAATCTGACCATGTGAAATCAGGGTACTTCCTGGTGCCATCTCTGCGTATAAGATCTTGTGGGGGTCTCACCACTTTGTCCTCTCTTGGGTTTGCAAAGAAAACCAATGATCTTCTCTCTCTGTCCCTATGCACCACTGCCCTGTGCAGGCAGCTCTTGTATCTCTCATTAGATAATGCCTGCACATCAAAAAATTCACTCATTCCACTTGATACCTCCTGCCAAAAACGCATCCGTGCATCTAACATAACATTACGCATTCATGCATGCACTCTGTTTTTATTTTCTTTAAATCTCAAATAGAAGACAAGAAAGCAAGCGTCATAGCGACAAGAGTTTAGCTATTTTGAACATTTTTATTGTTCTGCAGGATTGGCATAATTGTCTCCTTCATTAGGGTTCAATAATCAACAGAGATCACTTTTTATCGCCATTAGATTGCATATATATGTAAATTTTACCTATCTTGGAGTTATCTAAATGAAAACCAGAAATATCACATGAAATTATGTCATTTTAGGTCTGGCTATTTACGTCCTTATCTTTGCAATGTTGATATTTAATGGCATGACCTACTTGTCTCGGATTTGTCTCTTTCGTTCGCGACAATATTGTGATAAAGCCAGTATAATTAAATTAGAGTAGGACTTATACAATTAAATTGAGTGCATCATATAATTACGTGTCAAAATGCAAAAATAAAGTTCTATAATTAACATGACATTCAAAATTAAAGCTCACCATGAAGGT
This sequence comes from Moringa oleifera, assembly GCA_021397835.1. Classification (NCBI taxonomy): domain Eukaryota; kingdom Viridiplantae; phylum Streptophyta; class Magnoliopsida; order Brassicales; family Moringaceae; genus Moringa; species Moringa oleifera. The sequence continues at coordinate 476,720 of JAJFZO010000447.1, forward strand.
GTCACCAATGTTAATGACAAAGGCGTCTGGTTGAGGTCTCACGGCTTGCCATTTGTTATCTGAAAAGACTTCAAGGCCTCCAACTTGGTCTTGATAAAGGATTGTTAGGGAGGTCGGGTCACAGTGAGGGCCCGTGCCAAAGGTGAGTTCAGAGTTTTCGCAACAAGGGTAGTAGTTGCACCTCATTAGTAAGTGACCATCTTCGAAAAATTTTCGATAGTGCAAGCGATCAACTCCCAAGCTGATTGCCAAAAGCTCAAAAATCACCAGAGATAATTCCATCAATGCTTCACAATACTTTTGGTAAACCCACCTACAAAGAATGACATAGGCACATAAACTGTTAGTTATGTCTTCTAACCTCTCAAACCCCACTAGGTGATATGCACACTCTTCTGTGCAAAACAAGCTTAGCATGTGTGTTCTTTTGTCTTTGTCCCTCTTACACTCCTCCCCCCTAAAAAAGAAGAAAAAAACCAACCCATTTTCAAGGGCCTATTTTTTTTGCTTTATGTTTTCTCCAATGGAGATATTTGTTGCACCGTTGTTGGGTTTTGGCTTCTCAAGGTACGTAGAGTCTTGTTCCTGGTGAATGACACTCCCCATATCAATAATTAAATGACCATGTAAATGTTTAGATAAAAATGCAGATAAATTAAGCATCCCTAATCTTACCCCGTGCACTCATAGTCTGAGCCTACAACAGTCTTGAAGTAATTTGCTACAGCGGGCTGGGTGTCATTGCCATGGAACCCAAAAGAAAAAGTCTCCTTCCATGGCAACTTGGTCGAGAACCTGTTCGCATGGGCACCAGAGTACCCTGAAATAGTCCCAGGCTTCTGCCGCAGTCTGTTTTTCTTGTCAGGGGGCAGCTTAAAGACAGAATCAATCTCCTCATACGCTGCACGAATGAGACTTGCATCGACGCCATGGTTGGTAACTTGGAAGAAGCCATGCTGCGAGCAAGCTGCTCTAACAAGCTCCACCGCGCGGGCAGTTGCCTCCTCATCGCCTTTCATGAATCCACTTAAGTCTATTAGAGGCTCATTTAGCTCTTGCTGAGTATGAACCAAGTCCTCATCTGGCCAAATGAACTCTGTTGGCAAGCTTGGTTGCGGCTGAAACATGGATGAGTCAAAAATCAAAACTCCCTTTTCGGCTTTTGGTTCTTCAGACGGACACAGAAGAAGCGTCGAAGTACTACTACTTGAGTCCATTAGTAGAGACATCTCAAACCGGTTGTTGCTTCAAGAAGTCATTTAGTAGAAAGATAATGATAAAAAAAGAGAGAAAAAAAAAAAAAAAGGAAAGGAGAAGAGAGTGCGAGTGCGAGTGAGAGTGAGAGTGAGAGTGAGGGTGAGAGACAACTAGGAACTCGAAAGAAGGAGATATATATAGAGAGAGGAATAAGAAACAAGACACTACTGACCAAGATTGATTACGTTGACAGGTTATTAGGAATATAGGGGAGAGTAAAAACCATAAGAAAAAAAAAATAGAATAAATAATGAGAGGCATGAGAAGACAAAAGGCCAAGGGCGGGCCTCCCATCGGTAATGTCGAAGCTGTGAAAGAGTTGTCAAGGAGCCAACAACTGAGACGAGAGACAGACGCCTTTTAGCCCATTTTGGTCACTTTCTATAATTTCATATAAGCAATTATGAGATGAAAACTCACCACGGAGCAGTGTCTATCCTTTGGTTTGTCAGCTTGTATAGCCTCCTCTGCTAATCAATTGAATTGCTTGTTCCCAAGGACCTCCATCTCTTGTGTAGATATACATATGCACAAGAATCCATAAACGGTAAGTCTATTACTTGGAAATCCACTATAGAGATTTTATACCATACGTGGATAAACATGGTTAAAGGCTTATTCCTATTATAAGATGTCCAATTACTTTGAAGTCACTAATTGCTATATTTGGTCATACAAGATTAAAGGGTATGTCCTCCTTTATGCATGTTATGTCTTTGATTATGTTATCAATATCCTGCCTGCTATATGTCCTGGACACAAATGAAAGCACAGCCTTCATGGTCTGTTTAATGTTTTGCACCTTTTTTTATTGTGCCTTTGCATTTCATTATTATTATTATAATATATATATTTTACCATGATTTAATTTCAAGACTCACCTAACATTGAATTTGAGTTCATGATTTTTCAAGACTCACCTAACACTGAATTTGAGTTCATGAATGTCGTCAATTATTGATATTTTATTTCCTCTCGACAAACATGAACATCATATAAATTGTCTTAATTTCAAGACAAAAATTATAATATTTTTTTATAATTAAAGATATTATATATTATTTAATAACATACTTTTGAAAGATCTGTCGTATATGAGTCAAGAACTTAGACTTATGCGTCATAAAATTTTAATACAACAATTAACTACTATCGATCATTACATGCAAAGATTTTTTAATAAAATATGTTTAATTGTTTCAAATTGATATCTAATCACATATGATTAGATATAATTTTTTATCAATAATATGATTAATTGTTCTTATTGATTCTTTATGGGAAAATAACCTATCAATAAGAAACATTATATGATATCCTTTATACCATAAATTATAAATGGTCACCATGTTTTTTTATTATCTAATTAATAAGAATTCTGAAGCTTTTTTTTTTTTTGGTTTAAATAGGTGAATATTCTAACTGATCTTCATAGCCTTTAATATCACGCTTAATTTACTTTTATTTTCTAAGAGGGATGAATAATAGTACTGCCGGTCCAAAATTAGACCAAAATGCAGCAATAGTACTTGTTAGGTGTGCAAAATCTCCCAAAATCTTTGTCAAATCTTTCAAAATTTGGTCATGGTGCCTTTAAAATTAATGTGTAACATGTCTAATTGTACTTGTGTACCCATATAATAACGTAACTTGTCCATTATTGTGGTGTAATGGTGACCTACAACCCTCATTTTTAGATCATTACATATATATATATATATATATATATATATATTAAGATAGATTAGAGACATTACATATCTTATTATTTCAGGTTGTTTTCATCACTTATGAGAGTTTAAAACTTTTGCCGGTTGCATCATGACGTGGAAAAATCTTAATGATATGAAGGAATTAATTTATCTTAATTTTCATAAATGATCTTAGTTTTGAAAAATAAATCATATATATATATATATATGTATGATATGTAGAATCTTTTTTTTTAAATAGAAACTACATAGGTATGAAGAAAATCCAATAACACTGTGGAGTGACACACATATGCCACATTGAAAGGTCTGAAGATGTTACACCTGTTAGGCAAGAGCGACAAATACATGATTTTCATTCAAATTTAGAAAGATCAGACAAAAGAAAGTGGGCATTGAAGTGAGTGTTGGAGAGATAGAGAGGAGAGGGTAACCCCAATTTGCAAGCTCGGGAATCAATTTCCAAATTCCAACACTTTCTCGTCTTTGTGCAGAACACAACCAAACCCACGTAGGTTCCACTCGCTCAATTCCAGACGCAAATGATTTCAAGGGAATTCACAATTGACCTAATTAATTAGTGCATTCATGAAGATTTGACGACACCAAAGAGAAGCCACCAGAGTTAAGATTCGTATATATACTTGTTACTTGCCGTGCATATCCATGTATTTACATTTAAAATATTTATTTCTTATATTATTTTAATAATAATTTTTGAGAAGCAAATATAACATAAAACTCAATTAAATTCGCTAATTAATTAACATTCTATGCTATTACTTGATTTTATTTTTCTCAATTTAAATTAAATTAATTAAATCATATTTTAAATATTTAAAGACTTTTATAAATAATCTAAGAACTAAAATCACCAGAGAGTACAAATTTTAAAAAATTCTGTAATTTCTCTATCATCTCTTTTTTTTTCTCATTTTTAAATTTCTCTAAAATGTATCCAAAAATTTTAATGTATCCTAAAATTTGATTCAATTTAAAAGTTTAAATATCAAATTTAGTCAATTGATACAATAGGGTTTAACTAAAAAGGAGACTTAGAATAGGGGTTTTTATTTCTTTTGATCCTTTAAAAAATTAAGTACTTTTTTATTTTTTGTCAATAAATTTTTAATAAATTAAAACTTCTATTATAAAATTCAAACTGAATTATGATTAATTTAATTTTTTTATGTCATAAAAAATCTAATCATTTTAGTAAGCTATCATATTGTATATTATCTATTATAATTTATTTATTTATTTATTATTTTATAAATTTTTATATATTATTATTAATTATCATCATCATATAATCATCATCCTGCGATTGTTCCTCTAACCGTTAACATTATTATTATCATCATTTTTTTTTTCAATTTCATTTTGTTATTAGCTTTTTTGAAACTTCAAATGTTCTTTTGCTTTTGTGTGACAAATTACTTTTAATTTCATAATAAATTCAATTATATTTATTTAAATGATAAGATCATCTAAAAAAATAAATAATAAATATATTTTAATTAATATTTGATCAACAAAACAAGCTCAAAATAACAAGATAAATATACCTGAAAAATATTAATAGAATATATTAAAAAGAAGAATACAAAATTATATAATATTCAAAAAATTTAATAATAAATCAAATATCAATACCATATTTATCTGATAATTTAAAATAAAATTACTTCGTCCAACTACACCTGTATTACTTAATTATTAAGCTCCGTGCCTAATTATCATTTCATGCTTCACTTATAAAAAAGCATCAAAATTTGAAATCTCTCTCTTAAAAGGAAAAGAAGATTGAAAACGGAGCAGATTAAACTCGTTAGAGAAACTTATTGGAAATTTTTTTTTAAAAAAAAAAAAAAAAAGAGTAAGGGGAAAGTGGCAAAAAATGTTGGAAACGACGGGACTTGGGAAGGGGAAAAGCCAACGTCAAGCAGTCTTTGTTGATGAAAAACGACGTACATGATATATGCAATAAAATTAAAAGCAATTTGAATACAGGTGAAGAGTTTGTCCAATTATATGTACAATAGAACCAAAAAACAGAGAGACGAGAGCTTCACGTGGGCTGACAATGCCTTTTCTTCCTCGACAAACAAGACAACAAAACCCCCCTTCCCCGACTTGACTGTTCGCTCCTCTTGCCCTCTCTCACAATACGTCGCCTTCACCCTTCAACCTCCTCGACTCCCTGCTCCCTCCACTGTCTCCTCATGGGGTCATCACGTGTCTCGCACGTGAACACTCTCGATATACGTGGTCTTCCTTTCCCCACCACATGTTATTTATTTCTCGTCTTAATATTGATTTATGATGTAGAAAGGGATCTTTTGATTATCCTGTACGTTTCGTCAAGTCCACATTAAAATCTTGATACGTGACATCAGCCTCTTAGATACCTTTATTTTCCTATAATTTTTTTTCTTTTAATTACTTTATCTATATAACAAAATATGTAAAATAATGTTATTACATTTTTAAATAGTAATATCTCATAATTTTTTTTAATTATACACAAATTAATTACATTTTTTTTATAACTTACTTTTGGTTGTCTTCTAAGATCAAAGTTAAATTTCAAAAAAATAAAAAATAAAAAAAAAACTTATAATAAAAGTGGCAATTAATTGTTTCAATATTGAGGAGTGTAGGTATTAAAATATAGAACAATCTTAATTAACCGAATTTCTTAACTTTGGATTGATATGATTTATCTAAATAATGCTAATTGTTAAAACATTCTATCAAGTGATCTTTAACATCATAAAGTAACAATTCATTATTTCAATATTGACAAATTTCTTTATGAGAATATATGTGTGTCCAAATTCAACATTGAAATATCATACACTGATTAATCATATTTTTCAACTTTGGATTAACATGATTTTATCCCAAAAAAAAAAAAAAAACTAATTGGTAAGAGACCATTAAGTAGCCTTTAATGTCACAAAGTGAGAATTTAAAGTACTTGATAGATTGGAGTCTCAAATAATAATAGTTTTAAGTGAAAAACATCGAACTATTTCAAATAACTAAAACTCTGATATACTAAGAGCTCTTAAATGAGAGCATCTCCATAGCTAAACATCTTAAGTTAATAGGAGACTTAAACCATAAGATGATAAATCAAAGTGATAAGATCCTAAGTCAATACGAATCTTAAGTAGTTGGATTTATAGGTCAATTGGATTCTTAAATGATAAGATAAGAGCTCCAAGTAATTGAGTTTTATATTAAAAGAAAGTTTCAATCATCATGAACTCCTCTTTTATATACAAATTTTTTTGCATAAAATGATAAACTATTCAAAGAATTAAGAGAGTTCAGAAAATTTAAAGGATTTATAGAATTCAAAATTGATTCCCAAAACTTAAAGCAGAAGAGTTTCAATTTTCTTCTTTCAAAATCAACAGAGAATCAAACTTCAATTCCTATTTGATCAAGAAGTTTTAATAGACTATTACCACAAATATTTCATCACTAAACACAACAACTTTTTAGCTAAGTCCTTTAGTGATGAACTAGCAACGAGAAATATATATATATATATATATATATATATATATATATATATATATATATATATATTTCATTAAAATCATTATCGTGAAGGAACCTAATGACGAAATTTCAAGTTTGTTGCCAAACTAGTGACAAACATCCCCACCATTGAGCCATCGTTACGTAACGACAGATGTGAAAATTTTGATGATGAAACAGAGATAGATATGTCGATTACTAAGTGAAATAGTTAGCAATGGACTTAAAGCCATCGCTAGGCCTAGATATTGATGACAATTAGGTCATTAGGCTCCTAATGCCTAATGATGGAATCTATCGCCTTCAGTTCGTAATTAAATTGAATTTAATATTAATAAATAATATATTCTTATTTTTAATTTATTTTTTAATTTTTATGCTATTTGATTATAATCTATAAATTAACAATAATTAATGAATAAATTGAAATTAAATCTAATTGAAATTATATATATATATATATGAAAAGTTAATATATCGTACATTATTCCAATCAATAAAAACAAAAAAAAAAATAATAATAAGGAGGTCACTTTGAGGATTAACCTCAAGATCAAGTGGAGCCATTGACAGAGTTGGAAAGGAGTCAAAAGCTTAGCTTATTAGGAACAATATCTCCATTTTGCGGATACATTACTCCATTTCAACCTTTTTTTTTTTTTTTTTTTTACTGAATATGCTCATTTGTACAACCATTTGTCTTGGCCTTTCTCTAATGTAAACATTCATTCATCTCGATCTTAAAATCATACGATCTTGCTTCCTTTTCTTACTCTTCTGCTTTAAACATTTTTTCATAACCTTTATTTGAAAGCATATATTTTGCATGATTGTGTCATCAACAAATTGTTTACTACTAAAGTTATCGCTAAATAGCATAATCACACTTCAGAGCCAAGTTCATATGCTTAATGATTCCCTTTTTCACCAACTACCTCATAGTATACCTAAGTGTAATCTACTTTTAAAGTCTCAAAAGATCCCTCCTGTGATTGGAACGTAAAGGCAACTAATTCCTTAATGTGATCTTGCAAGAAAAGAATTTATGTTAACCAATTCATTACCTAAACCGAATAATCAAACAAGAAATTATATAGTTAAGATTATTTATTAATTATTAAAAAAATTTAGAAGCAAAGACAAGTAGAAAAATATAATAAAAATAAATCATTTCAAACCAAATTACAGGTGTATGTTGAATAACAAGGTACCATGAATTTAGAAAACCAACTAATAAGTGTTTTAGTAGAATATATAAAATCTCCATAAAGTGTAGTAAGAATACATAATATTCATAAGGGTTGACCTCTATGTTGAGCCTTTCATATGGACCTCAACAACGATAGTAGAAAGGTTAGATCGGGATCTACCTTTCCTATAATAACATTCATAGCCTCCCACAGTTGTTCCTTAGTAACTAGGGAAGGCTCTGTCGAGGGGCCATTACTCCAAGATGTGTAAAAGAAGAAGAGTAAAGTGTTAGCAATGAAACAAAGCAAGAAAAAAAAAAAAAAACACCGTGAATTTAAAAAAGCAACTAATAAGTGTTTTAGTAGAATATATAAAATTTCCAAAAAGTGTAGCAAGAATACACAATATTCATAAAGGTGGACCTCTATGTTGAGCCCTTCATATGGACCTCAACAATGACAGTAGAAAGGTTAGATCAAGGAGCTGTCTTTCCTATAAAAACATTCATAGCCTCCCACAGTTGTTCCTTAGTAACTAGAGAAGGCTTAGTCGAGGGGCCATTTCGCCAAGATGTGTAAAAGAAGAAAAGTAAAGTGTTAGCAATGAAACAAAGTAAAGAAAAAAAACACCAACATATGGAAACTATCCCCATGAAAGATCTGGAGTAAGGTTGATTCGAGAAGTGATACCTACTAATGGTTGATTGAGAACGTGTAAGCTCCTAAGATGGGCTAGTGTTGTGGGTGCTAAAGTATGTGTTCAATGGGCCTAGGTGTTTGGGAGAGGTTGAGACTTGGATTAGGAACTAGTGTCAAGATGGGCCTTCAAGGTTAGGGATAGAGGTTGGAAAATAAGAGAAGAAATCTCCTTCTTTGGAACTTGAGCTTAAAAAATCGTCACCACTTTGAAAAGATGTATCAAAATGGAAAATCTTATACCAAGTTTAGGTGGGCTAAACAATCTTTATTCTAGTATCATTTATGTGATCCTTAAAGCTATCTTCATCCCGATGTTCGGAAAGAGTTTTGTCAATTATTGTAAGAATGGAGTGGACCTTCTTCAATAGATTTTCTTATACAAGTCTTTAGAGGTATTCAACTTAAGGTAAATTTTAGGCAATGAATCCTAAAAGTATTTTTTCGGTCCAACGCTTACTTTTTAAAAACAGTTGGGGCCTAACAATACTAAGGTCGTAAAACTAAAATTTGAGTTTCTATCGTCCCAGTTGACTTTTAACTTAAAGAATTTCGCAACAAGACTACCAAGAGAATTGAACAAATCATAAAAAATGTTTGAGATGAAGGCAATCATGCATCGTCAAGTGTTAAGGACTATGATAGTGACACTTTAAATTGATGACAAACGTTTGAAAAAAAGACACGGAGGGATAAATTTTTGACACTTTTTAAGTTATTTTCGAAAATCATGACCCAGCCCTCACGGCAAGTCCATGACCGGTTAGAAGGGAAAGGAAGTTCTAACTGAATAAATTTAAGATTAAGAAATTTGTTTCCTCCCCATTTCAAATCTTTAATAGTGTAAGACAAGACCCTATGTTTCTTAGATTATTTCTAGACCAATTTGCATGTTATTGGACTGGTATATCCACTTTAGGTTATAAGAAAATGATGACAGTGCTGAGTTATCATCATGTAGCTGCAATGGCTAGCTAGGCATGCTGCTTGGTAAGAATGAAATTAACAGATGTGATGAATTTCTAAATAAACTTTCTCTAAACAATAGAATTCTCTCTACGCTCTTCTTCCTTTACTATTCTCTCCTATTTCCTTCTCCAACTTCTATTAAGATTTTCAAAAGGTTACATCATTTGGTATCCGAGCTACCGGTGACTGTGTCTTAACTCAATGGTAGACTCAAATGCGAAGGGATTGAAAGGTGGATTTTAAGATTGAATCCAGTAACACTCAGTTTTTGAATCAATTATTTGATGCTAAAATTGATTCCCGTAGTAATCAATTACGACAAGAAATGCGTTCATTACAGAAGAATATGAATCTCAAGTTTCACATGGTAATGGAGCAGCTCAAAGCTCTCAAGGGACCTATGGCAGGAGATTCTTCTGATTTGAAGAAGAAATTAGTTCTGGGAGGATCCGCTGTTAACCAAGGCGCTTCACAATGTTTTTGGGAACATTTAGATCTGACCTTGCAATCTAAAATCCAAACTAAGTACTCGAAGATCGATTGCCCTTGGTTTAATGGAACTGATTTCAGAGCTTGGCTGCTGAAGATTGAACAATTCTTTGTGGCTGATAATACTCAAGGGCAAGATAAGGTACGGCCCGTGATGATGCATTTGGATGACCGAGCTTTACAGTGACATCAGTGGTTCATGGTGGAAAAAAATGAGCTCTCAGACATATCTTGGCCATATTATTTGAAGCTATGAGGGACAGGTTCTGTAACTCAGAATTGGTTGATCCTACGTATGAACTCTCTAGTTTAAGACGTACTGGAACAATAGAAGAATTTTGTGATAAATTTGAGAGTTGGTTAAACATTGTTCGATTACCAAACTTTTAAGCGCTTGGCCTCTTTCTTAATACCAACAAACCTGATATTTCTAGCCAAGTTCAGTGATACCTTCCTAGAAACCTAAACAGTGCCCTTCATCAAGCAATCTAAGTTGAATTTATATTATATAAGCTTCCTAAGAGACCCACTTTCCCTACAAAAAACTTACCCTGTTTAATGGAAAACAACATAAATCAACCACCTGCTAAAAATTGAATTATCAGCCTTACTACCTGCTCCCAAAACACCTTTACTATCTAATACAGTGCTCGAACCACTTCCTCCCTACACAAACTCTAAACCAAATAACACTGGAAATTACCAAAACACGTATAAGGGGCTTCCTAAGGAGTTGACGGATGAAAGGAGTGTTGGAAATTTGACAACCAGATCCTTAGTTGATGGATCAAATATCAAATCCCTATAACCTGAAAGCAACAATAATAAAAGCAAGAAGAAAGTAGACAATCACAGGAACACAAGATTTATAGTGGTTCACCCTCAATTGAGAGTTACATCCACTTTGCAGCCACTGCAGGAAACCCTTTCACTATGAAAATAGATTACAAGAGAGATAACCGTTTCCCTAGCCCTCACTCTACTAGAATAAAACCCTAGGACTCTTACTCACTCTCTCTATTGTGATGTTTACATGGGTAGAAGCCCCCCCTTTATATAGTAGAGCCCAAGGCCCAAAAGATAGATGTGTGAGAATCTCAAGATATCTTTTTTGATAAGTATATACTCTTTTGGATGAGTATATTCCCTTTCAGATAAGCATATATATTCTTTCAGATAGGTATATGCCATCTCAGATAAATATATATCTTTTCAGATAAATATATATACCTTTTTGTAGATAAGTTTCCACACATACTCAACAATCTCCCACTTGGAGACTAATTCATTATCTCAATTGTTTCTTCCACCTGCAATGGCCATGACCTCCTAATCAGCAGCTGAGAAGCCCCACTGAAGTTGTACACAGCTTTAGTTTCTCGATTGTAACAACCTTGGTTAGCATATCAGCTGGATTCTGACTTCCTTGTATCTTTTTGAGTGACAAGACACCATCTTCTAAAGCTGATCTTATGAAGTGATATCTGACTTGTATATGCTTCGTTCTAGCATGATTCATAGGGTTCTTTGCCAAGTGAATGGCACTCTGGCTGTCACAATGCAACATACTTTTTTCAAACCTATGCCCCAGTTCATTTAGGAAAGATAACAACCATATCATCTCCTTGCTTACTTCTGTAAGAGCAACATATTCAGCCTCTGTGGTCGAAAGTGCAACTATCTTTTGTAGTTTAGACATCCAACTGATTGCAGTACCACCCAATGTATAAACATACCCTGTAGTACTTTTTCTGCTGTCGATGTCACCAGCCATATCAACATCAACATAACCATGCAAGCCCATATCTGTTTTTCTAAAGTATAAAGCGAAGTCTGCAGTGCTCTTCAAATACCTGAAGATCCACTTAACTGCTTCCCAGTGTTGCTTTCCTGGATTGCTCATATACCTGCTAACAACTCCTACTGCATGTGCTATGTCTGGTCTTGTACATACTGTGGCATACATTAGACTCCCAATAGCAGAAGCATAAGGAACCTTGCCCATATATGCAATTTCATCATCAGTTGACGGAGACTGACTCTTGGATAGTCTGAAATGACTAGCCAAAGGTGTACTCACTGGTTTGGCACCATCCATTCTGAATCTAGCAAGCACCTTGTTGATGTATTTCTCCTGAGATAGCTTGAGAATTCCCTTTTCCCTGGTGATTCTCATCCCAAGGATTTGTTTGGCGGAACCCAAATCCTTCATAGCAAACTTCTTTGAAAGTTTACTCTTTAATTTCTCTATCTCATGCAAATTAGCTCCAGCAATTAACATATCATCAACATACAGTAGCAATATAATGTAAGAGTTATCATACCTCTTAACATAACAACAATGGTCTGCCTGGCACCTTAAGAAACCATTGTCACCCATGAAGTTGTCAAACTTCTTGTACCACTGTCTTGGAGCTTGTTTTAACCCATACAAACTTTTCATAAGTTTGCATACCATTTTCTCCTTACCTTTGACTTCAAATCCTTGTGGCTGTTTCATGTAAATTTCTTCCTCCAAGTCACCATGAAGAAAAGCTGTTTTTACATCCATTTGCTGCAGATGCAAATCTTCCTGAGCCACTAACCCAAGCACTATTCTGATTGTAGTCAACTTAACCACTGGGGAGAAAATCTCTGTGTAGTCAATCCCTTCCTTTTGTTGAAAGCCTTTAACTACTAACCTTACTTTATACCGTTTGTTGCCATCATGTTCTTCTTTTATCCGGTAAACCCATTTGTTCTGCAAGGCCCTTTTCCCTTGTGGTAGTTCTGCCAACTCCCATGTTTGATTACTCATGAGAGAATTCATCTCATCTTTCATGGCTAACTCCCACTTGATTGATTCATCACCCTGCAAAGCTTCATCAAAACTCTCTAGTTCACCCCTATCAGTCAACAAGATGTAGTTTAGAGATGGTGAAAATCTCTGTGGTGGTCTCACAGTCCTGGAAGATCTTCTCACTTCTGTCATAGGAGTGGTTGGATTTACCTCTGGAGCCATACTTTCCTGATTTTGCTCAGCAATGTCATCTTCAACTTCCTCAGTATTCTGTTGCAACTGATTCACTGGAATGTCTCTCAAGTGGATCACTTTAGGCCTTTTTACCTCAGAATCTGTTACTTCTGAACTCTTGCCCAAACTATCCTTGTACAGAACTTGCTCATTAAAGATTACATCCCTGCTCCTAATGATCTTCCTGTTTTGGCTATCCCAGAAACGATAACCAAACTCATTGTCACCATATCCAACGAAAAAACATTTTTTTTGATTTAGGATCAAGTTTGCCTCTAGCAGCAGCATCAATATGGATATATGACAGGCAACTAAATATTCTTAGAAAAGACAGGTTTACCTTTTTGCCACTCCAAACCTCCTCGGGTATTCTGCAATCCAAAGGAATTGAAGGACCCCTATTGATTAAATAGGCTGCAGTGTTAACTGCATCTGCCCAAAATACCTTAGGCAACCCTGCATGCATTGTCATGCTCCTTGCACGCTCATTTAGTGTTCTGTTCATCCTCTCTGCAACACCATTCTGCTGAGGTGTACCTGGAGTAGTCTTCTCCATCTTGATCCCATTATCAGCACAAAACTGTTTGAAATCCCCATCAATGTATTCTCCACCATTATCATATCTCAAACACTTAACTTTAAGATTAGTTTCATTCTCAATCATGGCTTTCCATTTCCTGAAAGCATCAAATACATCAGATTTATTCTTTAAAAAATAAATCCATACCTTTCTGGTTGAGTCATCAATGAAAGTCACATAGTAGATAGATCCCCCAAGAGATGTCACAGTCGAAGGCCCCCATACATCTGTACGAACTAACTCTAGTTTTTGCTGCTTCAACTGCTTTCCCGCTTTGGAGAAGCTGACTCTTTTCTGTTTGCCAAGGATGCAGCTTTTACACAACTTGTGCTCTACAGATTTTAAATCCGGCAAATTACCATTTGCCACCATGACCTTCATTCCCTTTTCACTCATATGCCCAAGTCTGCAATGCCATAGGTCAGAGTTCATACCAGTGTCAACAGCAGCCACTGTATCCTTGCAACTTGAAGTCATATAGAGAGTTCCAGTTTTGCTTCCTTGAGTAACAACCATGGCACCTTTGGTAACTTTCCAAGCGTTATCATTGAAAGTCACCCTATGCCCTTCACTGTCAAGCTGTCCAACAGAAATTAGATTTCTCATCAACTTTGGCACATGTCTCACCTTTTGAATCTTCCAGATATTCTCATTTGGCATCTTCAATTTAACATCACCCATACCAACAATATTCAAAGGTTCTCCATCAGCAAGATAAACCTTCCCAAAATTTCCAGCAACATAATTTTCTATTATTTTGCCATATGCAGTGGTATGAAAAGACGCCCCAGAATCTAAAACCCAAGACTCAAGAGGATTATCAATAGCTAAGAGTAAAGCATCATCTACCTCATCTGTTACAGCATTTGCAGTGTCATCTTTATGCTCACCTTTTTTCTTCAGTAAGCGACAGTCTTTCTTCATGTGGCCCTTTTTCTTACAGTTCCAGCATTCCAGATTTCTTCCAGATCTAGATTTGCTTCTTCCATTCCTTGACTTAGATTTGCCCTTATTGCGATCAGAGTTTCTGTCACTTTCTCTTCCCCTGTTTTCAACATTTAGGGCAGAATTTGCAACTGATGTTTCACCTGAATCAATCCTCCGAATCTCTTCTGCAAGAACTCGATCACGAACATCATTGAAGTTCAATTTTGAACTCCCAACAGAATTGCTCATCGCTGCTCTCACGGGCTCCCAACTATTTGGTAACGATGCCAATAGTATCAAGGCACGTACCTCATCATCAAAGTCAATCTCAACAGAAGATAACTGATTAACTATTGTATTAAACTCATTAAGATGAGTTACCACAGAATTACCTTCACCCATTTTCAAGTGGAATAGCTTCTTCATGAGAAAAACCTTGTTGTTTGCTGAAGGTTTTTCATACATGTCAGATAGCACATTCATCAGACTTGCAGTTGTTTTCTCCTTCGCCACATTGTGAGCAACGTTCTTTGACAGTGTCAGCCGAATAACTCCCAACACCTGTCGATCAAGGAGATTCCAATCGCTTTCTGAAATCTTTTCAGGCTTTTGACCCAAAAGTGGTTCATGTAGCTTTTTTCCATACAGATAATCCTCAATTTGCATTCTCCAGAAGGCATAATCTGTACCATCAAACTTGATGATCCCATGTGATGAGTTTTCTTCGCTACCCATTGCTTTCAATCTCAAAACCCGAAGCTCTGATACCAGTTGTTGGGAATTTGACAACCAGATCCTTAGTTGATGGATCAAATATCAAATCCCTATAACCTGAAAGCAACAATAATAAAAGCAAGAAGAAAGTAGACAATCACAGGAACACAAGATTTATAGTGGTTCACCCTCAATTGAGAGTTACATCCACTTTGCAGCCACTGCAGGAAACCCTTTCACTATGAAAATAGATTACAAGAGAGATAACTGTTTCCCTAGCCCTCACTCTACTAGAATAAAACCCTAGGACTCTTACTCACTCTCTCTATTGTGATGTTTACATGGGTAGAAGCCCCCTTTTATATAGTAGAGCCCAAGGCCCAAAAGATAGATGTGTGAGAATCTCAAGATATCCTTTTTGATAAGTATATACTCTTTTGGATGAGTATATTCCCTTTCAGATAAGCATATATATCCTTTCAGATAGGTATATGCCATCTCAGATAAATATATATCTTTTCAGATAAATATATATACCCTTTTGTAGATAAGTCTCCACACATACTCAACAAGGAGACAACAAGGGTTGTGTATATTCTGTGGTGACAAATTCACTAAAGAACATTGTTGTATAGGAGGTATCAATTATTTCAACTACTTGTAGATAAGCCTAGTAATTTGATTAAACATGAGAAGCATACTGAAGTAATGGAAGCTTTCAGAGAAGAATCATTGGAAGAATCTACAACATCCAATGTTTTTGTGATCTCTTTAAATGCTATATTTGGGATAAGCAGTTCTCATGCTGAGGCTGCAAGAGAAATTTCAAAATCAAGGAGTGAAGATCCTAGTTATTTTTGGAAGTACTAATAGCTTCATTGACTTGAAGGTGGCAAAGAAATTGGGATGCCAAGTTCAAATTTCAGCTTGAATGAGAGGATCTTGCTCCTTATTAATGACCAAAAATAAGATGCCAGCTTCTTCGCTTGATGCAATGGAGGTCTTTTCTTTGCCTGCTGATTTATAGCAGTTGTTGTCAACATACTCTACCCTGTTTGAACTTTCCCAAGGGTTACCTCCTCCATGGTTTCATGATCATGGCATTCCTTTGAAAGAACTTCCCCCAGGGTTAACTCTACTAAGGAAGTTCGAGGATTCTTAAGACTCACTAGCTATTACGGGAGATTTAGCAAAGGTTATGGAACTATTGCTATGCCTTTGACAGCTCTTTTAAAGAAAAATGCCTTCGAATGGATAATCAAGCTCAAGCAACTTGGGATGAGCTTAAGCAAGCTGTGATTAATGCTCTAATCCTTGCCTTACCAAACTTAAAGGCCACCTTCATTGTTGAATCAGATGCATCAAGTAAGGGAATTGGTGTTATCCTTGGCCAGAATGGAAAACCAGTTGTCTTCTTCAGTTAAAGCCTTATCTCTTGGCATCAATCTCAGTTTGTGTATAAAAAAGAAAAAGAAATGCTCGTTATTTTAGCGGCAATTATAATGTGGAATTCTTACTTAGTTGGAAGGTAGTTTATCATCAAAACTGACCACCACAACCTTAAATTCTTGCTTGATCAGCAAACCACTACTCCAGCTCAACAATGATGGCTAGTAAAGATGATGGGCTATGATTTGGAGCTAATGTATAGAGAAGAATCTACAAATACAGTTGTTGATGCTTTATCCAGGATACCTGGAGCTCACCTCTTGGCTTTTTCAATTTTCAGCACTGAATTGTTGCACAAAATCAAAGAATGTTGAGTCAAAGACCCTATTGTGATGCATCTTATTCATAAAGTTAAGGCTAACACCAATGGTACGTAGTGGCAAGTAGTCCTGGCAAGATGGATTGTTAAAGGGGAAACACAAACTAGTTGTTAGCAAAGATGTTGATT
The DNA here is from genome assembly GCA_021397835.1 of Moringa oleifera. NCBI lineage: Eukaryota > Viridiplantae > Streptophyta > Magnoliopsida > Brassicales > Moringaceae > Moringa > Moringa oleifera. The sequence continues at coordinate 493,719 of JAJFZO010000447.1, forward strand.
TTCAAGAGGACCAATTGAAATATTTCCATTACTCTCTAATAGGAGGCCACTCAGGTATGGATGCCACCATTAGAAGAATTGCTTCAGTGTTATATTGGCAATGGATGAAGCAAAGTTTGAGGCAGTTTATCATGAATATGACACTTGTCATAGATAAAATGAATGATGCAGTTGTTACACCAGAGCTCTTATAGCCTCTGCCTATTCCAACAAGACTCTGGAGTGGCATTTCCCTTGATTTGATAAAAGGGCTGTCCAAATCAGGAGGTAAGGATGTGATTATTGTGGTAGTAGATAGACTTAGCAAATATACTCACTTCCTCACTTTATCTCATACATTTACTGCATTGGTTGTGGCTCAAACTATCATGGATAATATTTACAAGATACATGGAGTTCCAGCAAGAATAGTGTCTCGCAGGGATAGGATTTTTCTTACTAAGTTTTGGCAAGAGCTCTTCAAGTTGCCAGGACCTAAGTTGAAAATGTCTTTTGCCTATCACAGACAATTGGACAAATAAAAGTTTTGAACAGAATTCTAGAAACCTACTTGAGGTGTATGATTGGTAAGAAACCTCATCAGTGGCTTAAATGGCCGCCATTGGAAGAGTTCTAGTACAACACTAGCGGCCAGAGTATTGTTAGAACTATTCCCTATTAGATTATCTATGGCTAGCCAACACCACTGCATTTGTCATACCTTCGCAGGGACTCCTCTGTCTATTAATAGGAGTTTGCAATCTCGTGAAGCTGCCATTAAGTTGTTACAGTTCCATTTGAAGAGAGCATAAACATAGAATGACATAATTTGCTAATCAGAGGAGGTCAGGCTGTGAATTTGAGGTATGAGATCTAGTTTATCTTAAATTGCAGTCTTATTGACAGAAACCTATGACCAACGAATTCTGTCTAAAGCTAGCTACAGGGTTCTTTGGTCCTTTCAGGGTGCTGGCTTAAGTAGGAAAAGTGGCTTACAAATTAGACTTGCCTTTTAAATCTAAAGTTCATTTAGTTTTTCTTGTTTTCTTGTTGAAGAAACATGTGTGGAAGGAGCCAACTTAACTTAAAGCTACCTTTACTGGATTCTGATAGCACTATAATGAGGGAACTTGTTGCAGTACTTGATAGGAGGATGAACAAACAGCGTGGGAAGTTAGTCACTAGAGTATTGATCCAATGGAGCAATTACTTCTCTGAAGATGCCACGTGGGAGGTTCTTCACGATCTTTAACAAAGACTCCTAGGTTTTCATCCTTGAGGACAAGGATGTTCTTTAAGGGGGGTATTGAAGCGCGCATGGAATGAATCATTTTTCTTATTTGATTTTCATTTCAATCAGTTCATTGTTTTTAATGTTTCTAGACCAATTTACATGTTATTGAACTGATATGCCAGTTTTGGGTTGTAATAAAATGATTTGACAATGCTAAAGTCATCGTCAGGCCATTGCGATCACTATATATGCCTTTTAGTGCAAATGGAATTATCAAACTTGATGAATTTCTAAACAAAGTTTCTCTCGATAATAAAATTCTCTTGTCATCTCTTTACCCTTTTCTTCTTCTACTATTCTCTTTTATTTTCTTCTCTAAATTCTACTAAGATTTCTAGAAGGTTACACCACATTGAAAGTGACTAACTGGAAGAACTTGAGTTTCTCTCAAAAATCGACTAGTAATATGCACTGTCTTATGATGCTTTGGGTTTCTACAGTTTTTTTCCTTGTCATAGAGCATTCTTTTCTTGAAGTGAAGATTGATCCGTGATTTCCTTAATTGCACAATACTAAGATTAATCAATGAAATGAGTCAGTCAAACTAGATTGTGGTTGGTTCTTTGAGGTTTGTTCTCTTTTCAAATAGTATTGATTTTCTTTTCTGAAAAAAAGAGCCTTTGCAAACTCATTGTAAAGCTTGATTTTATGATCACTGATATATAGAGAAGCAGCATTCTTGGTTGAACAAAACGTTTACATTTTCCAAAGATTTCGTTACTGATAATATTGATCTTGATATTTCCTTTGGTTCGTCAAAAGAAGGATATAAGGTTTAATCAAACTGAAAAAGCATGTGTTCACGGTCGGTTTCTTGTTAAAGGAATTACTATGGACATCTCATGCTTGTCTTGTTAAAACTATGGGATCAATTGTTCACCTTTCTGAAAAGATAAAGATTATTAAAAAGGAGAAGTTTTGGCTTCCTCAATCAAGATTAGTTTTGAAAATGATTTTATTTCCATTTTGTGAAAAGGAAGTCATCTTGATAATTTGTTACAAATTGTTTCTTTGAGGATTTTTTTTTATATTATTTGTATGGTTGAAAACTATTTTTATTTTTATCAAGTTTATTTAAGTTTCTTACTAAATAAGAAGATTTTAAAAACTCAATTCACCTCCTCTTGGGTTGTCAATTTTTGGGCCAAGAAAGTTATATCAAAGCAAAATACACTTGATGGATAAAACTTAAATGTTTTAGAGCGTATAATATGATAACCATGGAATATAGCATTGTTGAAAGTTTCTCTATCACTAGGCTTCCCATTTTCGATAAAAATGATTATAATTATGGAAGGTTAGGATGCAAATTTGTCTTTAATCAATTGGCTTTGATCTTTGAAAAGCAGTTAAAAAGGGAATTTTGAAAAGCAAGAAAAAAATTAAACAACCATTGGAACATAAGATTTATAGTGATTCACTCTCAAATGAGAGTTCGCAGCCACTGAAGGAAACCTTTTCACTATGAAAATAGATTACAAGAGAGATAAATATTTTTTCCTAGCCTGCATTTTATTGAAATAAAGCCTTAGACTCTAACCCACTCTCTCTTATGTGTCTTTTACATGGGTAAAAATTTCTCCTTTATATAATAAAGCCTAAGGCTAAAAATAGATGTGTAAAAACCTTAAAGATACCCTTTTAGATAAGTATGTACCCTTTTAGATAAGTGTATACTTTTTTAGATAAGTATATACTCTTTTAGATAAATTTGTCTTCACGCATACTCAACAATTTTTCACTTGGAGACTAATTCATTATCTCAATTGTTTCTTCTACTTGCAATGACCATAACTTTCCAATCAACAGTTGAGAAGCCCCACTAAAGTTGTACGTAACTCTAGTTTCTCAATTGTAATGACTTTGGTCAATATATCAGCTAGATTCTGACTTCCTTGTATCTTTTCAAGTGATAAGATACCATCTTTCAAAGCTCATCTTATGAAGTGATACCTGACTTATATATACTTTATTCTAGCATGATACACAGGGTTCTTTGCCAAATAAATGACATTCTGACTGTCACAATGTAAAATATATTTTTCAAATTCGTGTTTCAGTTCATTTAGGAAAGATAATAACCATATTATCTCCTTGCTTGCTTTTGTAAGATTAACATATTTAGCCTCTGTGGTAGAAAGTGCAACTATCTTTTGTAGTTTAGATATCCAACTAATTGCAATACCACCCAATGTGTAAACATACCCTGTAGTACCTTTTCGACTATCTATATTACCAGTCATATCAGCATCAACATAACCATTCAAACTCATATATGTTTTCTTGAAGTATAAAGCTAAATTTGTAGTACTTTTCAAATACCTAAAAATCCATTTAACTGCTTTCTAGTGTTATTTTCCTGGATTGCTCATGTACCTATTAACAACTCCTATTGCATGTGCTATATCTGGTCTTGTACATACTGTGACGTACATTAAATTCTCAAAAGTAGAAGTATAAGATATCCTATTCATATATGCAATCTCATCATTAGTTGAAGGAGACTAACTCTTTGATAGATTGAAATGACTAGCCAAAGGTGTACTAACAGATTTGGCACCATCTATTCTGAATCTAGCAAGCACCTTATTGATGTATTTCTTTTGAGATAGCTTAAGAATTCCTTTTATCCTAGTAATTCTCATCCCAAGGATTTGTTTAAGTAGAACCCAAATCCTTCGTAAAAAACTTCTTTGAAAAGCTTATTCTTTATTTTCTCTATCTCATACAAATTAGCTTCAATAATTAACATGTCATCAACATATAATAATAATATAATATAAGAGTTATCATACCTCTTAATATAACAATAATGATTTGCTTGGTATCTAAAAAAACCATTGTCACCCATGAAGTTGTCAAACTTCTTGTACAAATGTCTATGAGCTTATTTTAACCCATACAAACTTTTCATAAGTTTGCATATCATTTTCTCCTTACTTTTAACTTCAAATCCCCATGGGTGTTTTATGTAAATTTCTTCCTCTAAATTACCATGAAGAAAAGTTGTTTTTCTATTCATTTATTACAGATGTAAATCTTCCTAAGCCACTAACCTAAGTACTATTTTAATATAGTCAACTTAACCACTAAGAAGAAAATCTTTGTGCAGTTGATAACTTCCTTTTGTTGAAAGCCTTTAACTACTAATTTTGCTTTATATCACTTGTTGTCATCATATTCTTCATTTATCCAGTAAACTCATTTGTTCTGCAAGGCCTTTTTTTCCTTCTAGTAGTTCTGCCAACTCTCATATTTGATTACTCATTAGAGAATTCATCTCATCTTTTATGACTAACTCCTACTTGATTGATTCATCATCCTGCAAAGTTTCATCAAAATTTTTTGATTTATCCCTATCAATCAACAAGATGTAGTTCAGATAAGGTAAAAATCTCTATGGTGGTCTCATAGTCCTAAAAGGTCTTCTCACTTCTGTCACAAAAATGGTTGGATTTACCTTTGGAGCCATACTTTCCTAATTTTTCTCAACAATATCATCTTCAACTTCCTGAGTATTTCATTGCAACTGATTCACTAAAATGTCTTTTGAATGGTTCACATCAGGTTTTTTACCTTAAAATCTATTACTTCTCAACTCTTGTCCAGACTATCCTTGTACAGAACTTTTTCATTAAAGATTACATTCTTACTCTTAATTATCTTCTTGTTTTGGCTATCCTAGAAATGATAACCAAATTCATTGTTATCATATCTAATGAAAAAATATTTTTTTTTATTTAAGATGAAGTTTACCTCTAAACAACAGCATCAATATGGATATATGACAGGCAACCAAATATTCTTAGAAAAGATAAGTTTGCCTTTTTGACACTCCAAACCTTTTTAGGTATTCTGCAATTCAAAAGAACTGAAGGACCCCTATTGATCAAATAGGCTACAGCATTAATTGCATTTGCTTAAAATACCTTAGGCAACCTTGCATGCATTCTCATGCTCCTTGCACGCTCATTCAATATCCTATTCATCCTTTTTGCAACACCATTTTGCTGAGGTGTCTTTGAAATAGTCTTTTTTATCTTGATCCCATTATTAGCACAAAACTGTTTGAAATCCTCATCAATGTGTTCTCCATCATTATCAGATCTCAAACACTTAGCATTAATATTGGTTTCATTCTCGACCATAGCTTTTCATTTTCTGAAAGCATCCAATACATCAAATTTATTCTTCAAAAAATAAATCTATACCTTTCTGGTTGAGTCATTAATGAAAGTGACACAATAGCTAAATCCCCCAAAAGATGTCATAGTTGAAGGCCCCCATACATCTGTATGAACTAACTCTAGTTTTTTCTACTTAAACTGCTTTCCTGGTTGGGGGAAGCTAACCCTTTTCTGTTTATTAAGGATGCAGCTTTCACACATGTACACTACAGATTTCAAATTTTGCAAATTAACATTTGTTATCATGACCTTTATTCCCTTTTTATGCATATGCCCAAGTCTGCGATGCTATAAATTAGAGTTTATACTAGTGTCAATAGTAGCTACTGCATCCTTGCAACTTGAGATCATATAGAGAGTTTTAATTTTGCTCCTTTGAACAACAACTATGGCATTTTTAGTAACTTTTCAAGCATTATCATTGAAAATTACCTTGTGCCCTTCATTATTAAGCTGTCCAACAGAAATCAGATTTCTCATCAACTTTGACACATGTCTCATTTTTTGAATCTTTCAGATATTTTCATTTAGCATTTTCAATTTAACATCATTAATACCAATAATATTCAAAAGTCCTCCATCAACAAGATGAACCTTCCCAAAATTACTAGCAATAAAATTTTTTATTATTTTGCTATATACAATGGTATGAAAAGATGCCCCAGAGTCTAAAACTCAAGACTTAAGAGGATTATCAATAGCTAAAAGTAATATATCATCTGCCTCATCTGTAACAGCATTTATAATATTATCTTTATTCTTTCCTTTTTTCTTCAGTGATCTACAATTTTTCTTCATGTGGCTCTTTTTTCTCACAGTTTCAGCATTCTAGATTTCTTTCAGATCTAAATTTGCTTCTTCCATTCCTTGACCTAGATTTACCCTTATGTAATTAGAATTTTTATTACCTGTTTTCCCTTATTTTCAACATCTATGACAGAATCTGCAACTGATGTTTCACTTGAATCAATTCTTCAAATTTCTTCTATAAGAACTCGATCACAAAAATCATTAAAGTTCAGTTTTGAACTCCCAACAAAATTGCTAATCGCTACTCTCATGGGCTCCCAACTATTTGATAATGATGCCAAAAGTATCAAGACACGTACCTCATCATCAAATTCAATCTCAACAAAAGATAACTGATTAACAATAGTACTAAACTCATTAAGATGAGTTGTTGTAGATTTACTTTCACCTATTTTCAAGTGAAATAGCTTCTTCATGAGAAAAACCTTGTTGTTTGTTGAAAGTTTTTCATACATGTCAGATAGCACTTTCATCAGACTTGTAATTGTTTTTTTTTTCTTTACCACGTGTAAATGTTCTTTAATAGTGTCAGTCGAATTACCCCCAGCATCAATCTATCAAAGAGATCCCAATTGCTTTTTGAAATCTTTTCAAGCTTTTGACCCAAAAGTGATTCATGCAGCTTTTTCCCATATAGATAATCCTCAATTTGCATTCTCTAGAAGCCATAATAATAGAAGTAAGAAAAAAATTAAGAAAAAAATTAAACAACCATAGGAACACAAGATTTATAGTGGTTCACTCTCAATTGAGAGTTACATCCACTTTGTGGCTACTATAAGAAACCTTTTCACTGTGAAAATAGATTATAAGAGAGATAACTATTTTTTCCTAGCCTTCACTTTATTGGAATAAAGCCCTAGGACTTTAACCCACTCTCTCTGATGTGGTTTTTACATGGGTAGGAATCCCTCTTTTATATAATAAAGCTCAAGACTAAAAATAGATGTGTGAAAACCTTAAGATACCCTTTTGGATAAATATATATTCTTTTACATAAGTATATACCCTTTTAAATAAGTACATACCCTTTGAGATAAGTATATACTATTTCAAATAAATTTATCTTCACGCATACTTAACATTAAGAAGATAAAGTGGCTAACATGTTCTTCAAGGACTCAAGGATAATGATGAGGTACTTGATTTATCATTGAACCTAAAATTTCTTATGATGAATTGTCTAATTCTTTTAAGGATATTTATGAATTTTTAAAGAGACAATCACTTAAAGCTAAGTGCATTAAAAAAGAAGCATACTAGTTTTAGGATAAACTATGATAAATTGAAAAATGAAAAAGAAACATTATTGCAACTACTGCTAAAGACTAACAAGAACAAGCTAGAAAATAGTTATAATTATGAAAAAATATATATATAGAATTGAGAAAAGAGGTGGATAGCTTAAAGCCACTTCTTGAGAAATTTAATAAAGACCAAAAGACCTTAAACATGGTCATAAAAAGTCAAAGATGTAGGTTTAACAAGAGTGTTTTAGGATATAGACTATCAAAATTTCAAAAATATTACAAAAAACATTATGTGAAACCCACAGTTAGAAGTAATCCTGCATGAACACATTGTGAGAAAGTAGGATATGTAGCACCTACATGTCATTTTATAAAGAGTACAAAATTGCGTTAAGTGCCTAAAGATACATGCATTTGTTTGTAAGTTTTTTAGTGAACAATAATATGCAATTTTTTTCTTTTATTATCTTTATCATAAGAATGATGATTATTACTAAGGAATGATTAATAAACTATGTGAATCATGATTGTGGATGATGTATGTAGTTTAGATAACTAATGTAAATGTTGAATCATTCAGGCTAACATGTACATGATATGCCACTTTTGCTTTTGGAAAACATACCATATGGATGTACATGATTCTACTTTTGATGAAGACACTGGTTTGATGCCATATCCCTTGTATGTTCGTGGTTCGATTGAAAACTAGCATTCTTTTTTTTTTTATTAAATTAGCTATAAGTATAAGAGTTAATGATCAATACTTGAGATTCCATAGAAATTAAAAATGTTTTCAATTAATTTTTGGGTAGATATAACTTTGATGTATGTTGATAAAGATGCGATTGATTGTATACTTGTCATTCAAATGCCAATTTTTTTTTGAATGTTTCAGGATGAGCACTTAGGTATCTTGTGAATATTTTTAACTGCTTAAAATTTACTCTAAGTTTAACAGTGTTAATGATCAATATTGTAAATAAATATAAATAATTAAAGTGTTTAATATTTTGATGCTTACTTGACTTGGTTGGCGTTGTGGAATTAGCTAGATTGTAATTGAATATGAGAACTTAAAGTTGATATAACTGAAAGATATTAAGTGTTTTTCTTTCAATTTTCCCATGTTACATACTAAATGGCATGAAAAAGATATGTATGATTTGCGAAACCATAAGGTAGGTGTTATTCAAATGAAATATGACCTTTAAACCTTCTTGTTTTTCAAAAATTGAAAGCATAACCTTTGGGAGAGTGTGTGCTATAATTTTGAATTTTTTTATAATAGTTTTCTAAATCTTAGAATTTAAGCGCTTTCAAGTATTTAGGTGCAAACTTCAAATAGATGAGGTATAATAATCCCTATATGAAAGAGTTGAATTCTTAGATAATTTTATAACCTTAAATACTTTAAATCTTCTATTTCGCACTAGATTTCTAGTTCTTAAGCTAACACACTCACTAATTAAACTTTCGGAACTTATTCATTTTTGTGCTATTAGTCTTTAGTGAGGATTTCATAACCTAAGCACATCTAACTTAAAAGCCATATGTATTTAATCCTTTTTTGTTAATGCTAAAAGGAGAGAAAGATTGACTTGCAAGTTATGTCTAAACGCGAATTAATTTAAAAACCAATTTCATACTTTGAAATGTGCTTATCTTAATGCTAACAGTTTTTAGTAACTTATTTCTGTACCAAAGCATGTCTATGATACACCAGTGCTTGCTTGACGACATGTCAAAAGAGGAGAAGCAATAGCAAGGTTAAATGAAACATTTATACAAAATTTAATGTTTGCATATTTGATATGCCTTGAATGACTTGAAATGCAATGTTGTGCTTTACATGTTATATTACTTCAAATGAACATGTATCAAAATTGTAAATTTGTGCTTTACTTTACTTTTTATTTCTCTTTGGTATAATTTATTATCATCAGAAAGAAGGGAGAATGCTAATCCCATAGTGTCAAGAGGTTAATGGATTGATTTTGATGATAATAATCACATTATAAAGAACCAACATTTTCATCAAGTGCATAGTATTTATTGACAAAAGATGAAAAGAAGCTAGTACTTGTATGTACTTGATAAGGATGAAGAAAGGAAGAGCTATGTTCATGATAGGATCAATTTTTTCATCTTTCTGTGATTTCTTTAAGTTTGCTCAAATAAGATGCCTAATCACACATATGCACCTTATGGATTCCTTTCAAGTGTTCTTGCACTCAAAAATCATGTTTTCAAAACAATTTAGAAACAAGTTTTCAAATATCATAATTTGCAAAACATTATTTTAGAATTTGTTTTGAGGCTTGAATAAAGGAAAATAAATGAGTGTAAAAAAGCCAATGTGTATTTTATTTTCATTCATGACAAAAGAATTTTAGATTGAATAACATCTTACAAATATTTTTAAATTTAAGAAATCCTTGAAAAAGAGAGATGCATGAGATTTCAACAAGTAACTTGGATTTTAAAAATACTACATTAAAAAATTTAAAATCAAGCAAGCCATAGGCTAAAGACAAGCTTTACCTGGTATCATCGCCCAAATTGGTTAATGTCATCTCCAAGATGCTGTCTCTACAAGTGTCACTACCCAAATAAGAGGTGTCATAGGCCAAATTTTTGTCTCAGTCGACATTACCACCCAAACAAAATGAATTTGAAAAGTTTGTCTTTAACAGTTAGTTTGATAAGTACTACCATTCCATGACCCATTACCACCATCCTGCCAGAATTTTAAATTTCAAATGTTCAAAAGTCATGTCTAACGGTCATATTTTGAATAGAGATATAGAAAGAATTTAAAACAAAGAACTAGGTAAGATTTTTTAACATCCAAAAGCCTATTTTGCAATTCATTCTTTGCTTTTCACTCATTTATTACATAAATGATCATCTATTGACCAAAAATTTAGATTGAGCTTTCATTATTTATATCTATTCTTTGAAAGAGCCACTGTAAAAATCATATTTGCTTTATTCTGAGAAGTTGTTTTAAGATAAAAGGTCTCACTTTATTGGAAAAAAGCCAGTAAAAGCAGCCAGTGTTTCAATTTTAATAAGAGAAATCTGAATTTATAAGATGAAGGGATTTACTTTGATTATAGAAGTTGTTTGTTAAAACCAAGGGAAGAGTTAATCAAAAGATTAGAGAAAATCCTCAAACAGATTACTTAAAGATGTGGATATATGCGTAAATTATCAAACCATGTAAAATTGCTTGAATTTTTTTTCTCTAACTTTTTTTTTTAAATTTTCGTAACTTATTTATTAATAGTCTTGTGGTGATTGTTTGATTTAGCAAACATTGAAATTTTCACTAAATAAGCAAGAAGATGTTTAAAACCCAATTCCCCCCCTCTTGGATTGCCAACTTTAGGGCCAACATAATCATCCAAACATGCAAATCTATTTGTTTTTCTTTTTTTTCTCCTCAGTTTTTTTTTTTTTTGCTATTATTATCTTTGAATTATTATCTTATTCATATCTTCTTCTATTAATTTATGACAATTGATATCATAATTTGATCGTAATTTTTTGATTATGCATAAAATCTTTATTATAATTCAAAGATGATAAGGTTAAGTTTACTAGATTTGAGATCCCAAAATTCAATGATTTCAATTATCTAGTTTGAAAGTTAAAGATGCATGTAGCTCTCATGAAGAATGGATATATTATAGCCCTTACTAGAATTAAAAAAAAAAAACAAAAAAAAAAGCTAAATGAGTCATTTGATATTGATTTTACCACAAGAAATGAATTGGAAATAGTAGATATTCATTTGAGGCTAGACGAGGTAGTTTTGTTCAATATTTGAGGAAATCACAATAAAAAGATCATGAAAAAGATTATGTAACTTATATGAAGAAAGATCTCTATCAAATAAGATATCTGTAAAAAAAAAAAAATGTAGAATGAGAAATATAAATCAAGATAATGCATAATCATCCGGTGACTTTCATGTTAATATGGTTAAAGAAAGAGAAATATTTGAAAATGGAGAAATGTTATGATTTTTTTGAAAAAGAATATTAAAAGTAAAGAAAACAAATAAAAATACTTCTTTGTGTTTTATGAAAGTTTGATAGATGGATAAAAGTTTTTTAGATGAGATATACAACCAAAGATAGTTAGAAGAACATTAGTGTGCTTATACGTAAGGTACAAAACTATCTTATTTTATTTGATGTGTTTACTTTAAAGAATGTGTAAATGACTCAAGCTAAAGACTTTACTATTGAAAGTAAGAAGAATCTAATATGACAGCTAAACAAATCATTATATGGTGAAATTGGCACCAAGATGTTCGTGCAAGCGATTTGAGCTTAGTAATGCTAACCATAATGCCTACTTATGTTAATGGTTGTTTAATAATTTTATTATATATAGATAAGTTATTAGTTGCAAGTATGTTGCAAACTTGAAAGCTCAATTGGGTAAGGTTTTTAAATGAAGGTTGGAATTGCGTGTGAGATTCTTGAGATAACTTTAGCAACTAAGAGAATATGAAAGACTGGAAAACTTAAGAGTTATGTCGAATATGCATTCAACTACTTCACCATGCAAGATACCTACAATCAATACGTTGTTTCTTATTGGTTAATAATTTTCTTCGAAACAATTCCCTAACATATAAGCGAAAAAGATAAAAGTGTCTTGAAGACTATATTCGTTGCAGTATAAAGTCTTGAAGACTACATGTGTAAAGAAACGACATTGCAAAGTAAGGGAGGTGTTGGTAAATTCATAGTTAGCTTGGTAATGATCATTGGATAATTGTGAAGTTATTTTTACTTTGAAAGATACTTAATAGGACCACACTATGTAATAATGGCTGAAATTTCTTCTTGGCTGGTTAATTTTATGGGTATTGATTATATGACAGATTGAATTGAATTTCAGTGTAGAATATTCGCATAAATGATAATGCAAGTGATTGTTGATAAAGCATGTTAGAAGAGAAAAGGTAATTCAAAATTCTCTTAGGCTTGTGGTTATGCAATATTGTTAAACCTATCTTAATCCTTTTTTTTTTCTTTTTTTATATTTATCTAGAGATTTTAATAACTAGATGATCATCTTAAGGATAAGTATCATTTTCATTAAAGATAATGGTTATCCTTTTTTATAGCTATTTGAACCTTATTTTTTCATTATAAATATCTAAAGGTGAAAGGAGTTCTAAGCATCTCATTCCTATCTTATGTACTTTAAAAGTTGAGAAGTTGTAGGGTTCCAAAGAGATGGGTCTCCTTGTGAAGACTTTCTTTGTTCTTAGAAAAAAGGTTCCAAAAGTAAGAGAAAGTAATCTTTTCATTGTATTTGAAGTTTTCTTCTAGTAAAGAATATCTTGTATAGTACTGCGTTGATACAAATATTTTGCTGAACCACATAAATCTTTATTTATTCTTTCTTTACTTTTCTCGTTGGCTTGATTTTTTGTTATTGTTATCTTTGAATTGTTATTTTGTGTGTATCTACTTCTCCTAATTCACAACACCATGTAATAAGAAAAGTAAAGGAGATGATTTTAATGTGTTAAGTTAGTCTTGCCAATGACAATCATTCTTGTATCATCTATTGCTTTAGAATGTTAATTCAATTTTGGTGATAAAGTTCTCAAGAATTAATTTCAAAGCTCACTACCAGCTATGTATACTAGATACATTACTTGCTTTGTAATTTCTAATTTGACATACATAGTTATTGGGTTGCAACTAGTTCAATGATAATAATATTGCATAAATAAGTTCAAAGTTATTTCTTTTTTCATATTAATCAAGTAAATAATTAGGATGAATATGATTATAATATGTCTAAGTATATAAAATTTTATACACCATCAATGACCAAGTTAACTAGCTATGTCATTAAAGTTTAGAGTTTTAGTATATGGAGATTTCTCAAGCACCGAGTAACTAACTTGGTCATAAATAATGCTCATGTCATATTCTATATTTTACTATGATTATAAAATTTAACTTTATAAAGAGTAAAGTTTTCAAATGAATTTAATATCTTTTGACAGTGATCAATGTGGATTTTACTAATTATCGATGATGTTATATATTTTTGGAAAACATGAGTGATGAAAATATAAATTCTAACTTCATAAAGAATAAAATATTTAAATGTACTTGAGTTTATCTTTTGACAGTGATTAATGTGAATTATCATTGATTCTTGATGATATTGTTTGGGTTTGAAAAACATGAGTGAAGAGAATATAGTTATATGAATATATTTCGAATTGTTATCTTTTATATTTAAAGAGTAAGCATATGTATTTATTTAAAACAAAATTTTTTGTATTTTTTAATTTTGTATTGAAGTTTTTTTATGGACATTTTGAGACATATTTTCATATTAGTAACTAGTTTTTTTAGATTGTGAATATTTTATTCAAAAGTAAATATTTATAATTATTTTGTTTTATTATTTATATTTGATTGCATTTTTCTATTCAAATATTTTGGTCTAAAATTTAACTTTAGAATATATATATATATAAGATATATGAATTGAGTTCGAGTTGAAATCAATTGTTAATTGATACTTGATTCAAATTTTATTAATTAAAACCATATTGCTTTTAAACTAAGCAAAAATCACTCTCAATTTAATTTAATTGACAACTTTATTTACATGTGGTAATTTTTTTAGCTTTTTTGATGTTAACTTTTTAAAAATATTCAATTTTATTAACTTAATTGCTAATAATTTTTTGATTATTAAAAAAAAAAATCGATGGGTCATACACCCATTTTTATCAGGGATGTCATAAAATTAATAAGCCAATGTCCTTTTAAAAAGTGAACTTTTTATTAACCAAGTTACATGAAAACATCTAACATGTAGATAGAGAAAACTATACGAAATTTCAATAACGTAACACAAAATGTGTCAATCTTAACAAATAATGTGTCGATCTTAATATGGAATTGAGTCAATCTTAACACGAACTGTAGCAATCTTAATACAAAAATATTACTTGTAAAAGTCACAAAAATAATATGATAACATAAAGGTAAAAAAAAGTACATGGAGTTTCGACAACAACTTAATATAGAATGTCTCAAACTTCAATACAAAATTATGTTAATATTACAACAGAGTTTGTTAAAATTTTACATAGAATATATCAAACTTTAACATAAAATCATGTTAACATTAAAATAAAATATGTTAAATCTGTACAATAAGTGTCTCTACTTTGACATAAAATTGTTTCAATCATAACATAAAATGTGTCAACTTTTACATAAAACTCACAGAAAATATCTTTTAGTTTTTTAGTTAACTAAGTATACACTCGTATTTAAAAAATAATAAATTAAATTTTAATCTATTAATTTGAACTAAATTAAATCTTATTAAAAAATTTAACAATTTGAGACATCCAAATTAGAGATTTTATATAATAAATTTTAATTTAAAAATTTTATTAAATATAAAAAATATTCAAACTATTATAAATAAATCAAAATTTTTTGAATATTAAAAATATATATTTAAGATTATACTATTATAATTTAAAAAATTTATAAAAAATAAATTTTAAATAAAAAATATTCAAATTTAAAATATAAACTTAAAATGAAGTAAATAATTCATTTCAGTCAATTTTTTTAGATATTTCAATAATTAACATATTTTTAGTTTTTCAAAAAGTCGTTTGAGTTCATATTTAATTTAAAATAAATTGAAAATTATGATTCAATTTATTATTTTTTAAATATAAAATTTTAATTAATAATATAAATAAATATTAAAATTTTATATAATTTTATTTTAAAAAATTTTATATTTTAATTAAATTTATATTTTATTATATTAAAATAAAAAATATTAATATTAATTTTTATGATATTAATAAAATTCAATTTAAAAGTGGCATTATATCATGGTTAACTATTAGCCACCAAATATCACTTTTTTTTATATGTCAGTGCGCAAATATTCTAGCCACGAAATATCACTTTTTTTTATATTTAATTGTACGAATATTGTGCCCACTTCGCAAGATTAACATTACGTTTTCATGATTCATATCATGGTTGATCAATTTTTAAAAAAATTATTTTTATTTCTTGTTTATATTGTTAATGAAATTTGAAATATACAACACAAGTGATTTAACATAAATTAATTTATTTTCTTAATGCACTTAAATGTTAAATGAAATATTAGGGTTGCAGGAGTGACAGCACAGGTTTGATCAATAATTCGCCACGGACATTAGCTGGAACCCACCCAGATGTAAACATGTATGACGCTGTGGACACAACAGCATGCTTCCGTCACACTCTTTCAATTAATACCGCATAGTGAGTCGCTGTCAGACCTATTGGATAATTATTTAATTATTATTAATGAACATAAATTATATTGTTTATAAAAAAATTACAATATATTTAATGTTATTAGATAAAACAAATAGATAGTTTCATAGGATAATTATTTTAATTATTATTAACTTATTTCATTATTTATCTATCAATATAATAAATTTTTACAAAATATTTAATGTATTAGATATAAAAAAATAGATCGTGTTGTTCTTCCGGATAAATCAAACATTTTTTAGTATAAATATTAGCCTTAAAGCACTACCGGGATGAGAAAGAAAGCTTTTGCTCCTAAGGGCGGCCGCGATGAGCGACGAAAAAAAGCAGATCTCTAGCCAAGGCCATGGCTCTGGCCAACGGCGAGGTGGCTCCTCCTTCGCTGATCTTCCTCAGCCGCGATGGCAGGTAAAGAAGAACCTCTTGACGCAAGCGATCAAACTTTCCTCACCTGCTTCTGTCTCGACGAAAACGAAGGACTAGTGTCTTGCTTGTGAAAATATATGGATGCTTTCCTGTGCGCATCGGCGCGTGTTGGGAGGGTTCTTACTTCTTAAGCGTTGGTGACGAGGAGGCTGGTACTGTGGGGAGATTTCTTTCTAATGCCTTAGGTTTACGTGAATACAATGTGCTCAATTGTCTGTATATGTGTTTGGCCAGTTATGTCTTGTCATTATCTCCTTGTTTGCCTCGTCTTATGTATGATCAAATTGTGGTTCTTGAAGCTTAATTAATGGTTTTCATGGTGATTTACCAGGATCTCTGTAACTGCTTCCACAATTTCTACAGTTAACAGCGTGTAGCCTATGAGTTGGAAAAGTGCCAGATAAAAGCTGTTAATTTTTTTCAAAAGTTCCATAAATTTGATTTATTTATTTTTCTCTTTCTAACCATCAGCATAAATGAGATCACTTCATTCAATGTTCAGATTCATCTGGTTTAATTTGCAAGTCAAAAATGTATTTTCGATTTTAGCAATTGCTTCACAGTCCCACAATGGCAAGGGGCAACCCAGCAAATGATTGGTTCCCAGCAGCTACAAAATTTCAGGCACAATTAAGATGCCCCAATTTTAATTTATAATTAAAAATCTTTATCTAATTAATTATCATACACTGAAAGGAACTTTATTGTAAAAAATATAAATATTAACATAAATGGCAAGAAAACATGTATGAGTCCATGTGTCATTCCTATTAGTGCTGTCATATTTTTAATTTATATTATCCGTTTTGTGTATGCAACAGCACTTTCAACAATGTCTGCTTTTTTGTTTTTAATGTTGTGGGTGTAAAGTTAGAAATTGTATCAATCTAATGAATTTAACAGAAGGAAACATTGAAAACAAAAATTATTCTTTAATAGATGCTACTATTCCATTGCTCTTAAACTGAATTCTTAGTAATAAGAACAGCATTGAGGGCCTCACTGTGGGTCTCATTGTTCTAGTACCAAATCACATTTGTTCACACCGGCTACTTCTCAACCGTGACAGCCTTTTAATATGCAGTGGTTAAAACTCTGAGTTTTCTAGGTTTGAAGAACTTATACTTGCTTTTGAAGGAAGTAATAATTAGAAAGCATTTTCATTGAAAAATTACTTTGAAATAAATATTTTTGATATATTTTAAGAATTATTTTTAGTTACATTGTATATAATTTTATTGTAATATTTACTAAAATTTATAATATATGACCAAAATATGTGAGCCACACCTCAACAAGAAACCGAATCAAACCAACGAACATACAACACAGGTACTTCTATAGTACTTAGGGCTTAGGATTCGATTACTAGACTACGTGGGGTCGAATTTATACTTGATACTATAATATGTTCGCTTAATATGTGATAAGCTTAAAAATAATCTCGCTGCATCCTTAGAATGCCTTGAGATTAGAAGAAAAAAATAATACAATATAATATTTGTCATAACTTTAAGTTATACTACAATTAATTGAAGCACGTAACAATGGTTTGAGATTAATTTTTAAATTTATTTATATTGATATAAAATAAATTTAAAATTTTTGAATAAATTTATTTACAATGATCATAATATATGTCAACAAAATAATCAGCAAACAACATAATATCTATTATGTTATAGTTTACTTTATATGTTAGCAAACTATACATTTGTTTTTCATTTTAATTTTTAAATTTTCAGATGATAATTTATCATCCATTTGACTTTTGAATTTTAAAATAACTTTTGCAATCAGTTTATCTTTAAACAATTCTATTTATAATCAATGTGTGATTTTTAATAATTTTTTATAGTAATCTTCAAATTTAAACAAAAATTAATTACATATATCAATAACACTAACATCTTTCATGGGGTTTTTATTGACTTTGTAACATGTATCATATAGTCCAAAAGTTACTTCAGCATTAGTAAAGTTCATCAACAATCAAATTAACCGCTAAACAATGCTCTAAAACCGTAACTTTTACTCCTTATTATTTCGTGTTTTGAAAATTTATATATATATATATATTAAATTTTTTCATCAACTTTTGCATTACACGTATTTGATTGAATATGTTAAATGCCACTTTCAGTAAGTTATTAACTATTAATGTATTTTCATTGACCTTATTTTTTGGCAATATTTAACAAAAATTTTTTAAAATTTCATTTGTTTGGTTAATAATCTCTTTCATAATATTAGTAAATTTATTTATATTGATTACTAAAGTTGTTATCAGTATCAATATTTGCTTTCAAATCTACCATTACTTCATACTACTTTGTTAGAAGAATGATTACTTCTAAATATTTCAGCCAACCTCTCATATAAGGGAAAATGTTTACCCCCCATCCCTCTACTTATTTGTGGCGTTGCAAGAATAATTAAAAAAATATAAGTTTTGAACATATTAAATATATATATATATATATATATTTTTCTTGTACATATATTTATCATGCTTCATTATTATCTACATCAATATATTCTTTTCAAATCAAATCCATAAATATTTATATATCATATGTCACTTTATATTTTTTTTGGACTTTTTCTTTTTTACTAGATATAAGGGTTAACTCTAGTTAGACAAAATATTTATGAGTCATACTTTAATGATTTTTAACATACCAACTTTAAAAAATCATAATTTACAATGCACTAATTGCAACAAAATATTTATGAGTCATACTTTAATGATTTTTAATATACCAACTTTAAAAAATCATAATTTACACATCCACTAATTGCAACAATTTTTTTTTTGCATAATAGGCAACAAAATATTTTCTTCTTTGTTCATCCATACATGTTTAACCTTTCTCTTTTTTTATCTCATTTGTTGGGTATTAACTGCAACATTCATTCCTCCACACGTTAAAAAAAGAAAAGCACATATTTGATCAAATAAAATATAAGAAATCAAATCATTATAAAATCTCATTAAAAACAAATCCATAGGACAATAAGTTAAAAAAATTAAAAAAAAGTTTTTGTAGATGAAACAAACATAATTAAATGAAAATTATTTAAGTAAACATAAATTTCCCTCAAATCTAAATTCATTGGATCCAATTTTTCTCCGTTTATTAAACACTTGCAATGGCAAATTGTCCCTCCATGTTGTCTATTATTGGAATGAAGCATTATGATCAATAAAGTCATTATCTATTTAATCTTTATTAACTTGATTAAGCTCATGCTTTATCGGATGTATGTCCATTTTTCTTCTTATAAGATTATACAAACAAATATCATGCAACTATTAATATCACATTGCATTTTTAGTAAATAGTAAGACTAACTTCACAAAGAGATCCAACGTATTTTAAGTAATTCAAAGCAATGCTTAATTATGTTTCACATTGATGCATACTTCATGTTGAAGTATTTTTGATGAGTAATTAGAGCGCATATATCTATTTACTTAGATAAGTGATACCTTATTCTTTATCTAGTACAAGAAATCTTTCATCAATTGTATAGCCACCACCTACAAGGTAATGACAATTTAATAAAATAAACAAATAAATATCTTATGTGTTTCGTAAATTTACATATGATGTAATTATAATTATATTAATTCTTATGTATTAGAATTTTTAACTCATTTAGTTTACACTATGCATCTCGAAGTATTCTAAAATTCGAAGTTAAAACCTCCTGTCCCAAAGAAACAAATGTGAATATCATATCTCTAGAACAAACACTAAAGACATTTACTGCAATTATGTTTTCTTCTTCTAAATTATGGCTTGTCAAAGTATCAAATATAAATCTGATATAAAGTCCACAAACAGTTTTGTGAACAAGTTTATGGTGTGAAAAATATGTAAAAAAGATGATAATGAAATTAAGTGGTTATATGTATAACTTACCTTAAACCGTGTCCATATTTCATCAGTAAAATTTTTAAAAATAAGATCAAATGATACTAATAAAATATTATTTAGTCGTAAATTGCACATAAAATTAAATTGAAGTATATATCAACTAAAAATCTTTCCAAAATGATTAAACTTATTCTTAATGGTTTTGTTTTGCACTTGATGTGTAAGTACGTGTAAGAATATACATATTTATTCCTTAATAAAAATAAAATCATCCATCTTTAACATTTCAATGTTTTGAAGCAGTTCATATAATATGATAAATGTCTTATCCATTTTTAATTAGCTCATATAATGTTCATCGTGCATAATGGTCATATTTACACAACTAAGATAAGTTGCATGATTAATAATTGTATGATCGTTTGGTACTCCCTATTTTTTATCAATGTTTTATCATATAACATATACCAAATCCATTGCAAATAGATATAATCTTTGTAACTGTAACAATTGTGCAATCAACAATAAAATAATTTATTCTCCATTCATGCCATTCATATAAAACAAAAAACTTATGTCATTTTTCTACAATAAATAATCATTCTTTCAAATATAATTATCAACATCACACTAACAATAATATTATTTGCAATGATATATGTTTTACGTAATTAAACCATTATGAAAATTTAACATATTCAAATATTCATATTTTTCAAGAATAACCATATAAATAAGATTAACTACACCAAGTGAACCTACATTTTGATCGTTGTATCAAATCAAGACCTGTAAAAAAAAAAAAAAAGAATTGATTTTAGACTTATGCTATCTTTTGTTTGCAATCTGAAATTTTTTTCCATGATACCCATTAACCTTAACAATATTTCAAATATGACATGCTTATGAAGAAGCATAAATATTGCCAAATGTACATAATTTATAGAAATCCCAAAATACCATTGGCCTCCATGATGAATACTCACACTCATGCGCTCACTAACTCTTTAACAGACCCATCACTAATTTGTTTTGTTCTTTTATTTTGAATTAATAAAAAAATCACACATCTATAATTTTGAATCATTGTCCTCTGTAATCAATCAACCGATCTTCACACATCAATTAATCGGGTTTTGAAGCAATAATATCAAATGAGGTAATGCACTCACCTGATTATTTTATTTTAGTAATTTACTTTCAATTTTGCTAATAATCTAATGGTGGATTTCGAAAAGCCACTTAACCATTTGAATAATATGTGCTGATTCTGAAAACTACAATTCTCCAATTTGAAACCATAATTTCATTGTATGAGAAAATAAAAATTTGTTAAATATTTTTATAGATTCAATGTTGAAACCTTCTTTATATATAATTTATAGATTTGATGTTGAGACCTTCTTTGTGTATATGATTTATAAATTTGATGTTGAAATCCCATTTATGCATAAGTTGCCTTTAGAATTCAAGTTATAAGAGTATCATTTATTGAATTGCCTTAGGTTGATTGAAAATTTGTGCAACATTCATGAAATGCTAACTAACTTAAATGAATAATGTTATAGAACAAAGAGATTGATATTTAAATAGATCCATGTATCATTTGAATATAAATTGATTTGAAAGAATAAGTCCATGTATCATATATCATTTGTGGAATATCCTAAACTGTTTGGATGTTTAACTTTGCTATTTTTCTATGAGATTAGATAGTAATTAATTGTTATTTACTAGTTTTTATGTTTTTGTTTTGTCATAATAGATTGCATAAGTTTTATGGTGTTTTATGAGAGGTTAATAAAAAAAAAAAAACTAAAGAATATGTGAATGGTAAAAAAGGCCCTATTGAGCTTGTGGATGCAGATTATATGTGCTACTTCTACATGGTAGCCATGTGTAAGGATATGGTTGCATAGATGATGATAGTATTTATTATTTGTTACCTACTAGTAATACTATAAGTGTAAGATTGTTACATTATCACATTCTGATATAGATGCATTACATATTGTAGATTAGTATCAAAAAATTGACAAAAAAATTATAAAATTGTATGTTATATCAAATATGGCTAATATGAATAATATGAATAATATAAGTATAATAAGTTTCAACAATGTAGATAAGGTTGATAATGATATGTCAGATGTCAATATTGACAATGATAATGAAGTGATAATGAGGTACTTGTAAATAATGAGGATGAATCATCAAGTGATGATCTCATAATAGTTCATATAAATAATATAGTGAGGGATGAGTTGAGCATAACAATAATTTTATAGCTTTTACTAGTGGAAAGAGAACTAAGCTTCCTAATAATAATAAAGTTTTCAATGATAACATTGATATTCATATAAATGATAGTGAGAACAAAGTTAGAGATCCAAAACTTAATCATTTTGATCTCAATAAAGACATAGCTCTCTCAAACTTCAATGTAGAAATATTATTTCTCCATAAATAGGTTTTAAATAAGATAGACAATTCAATCCAAGAGTTGAGAGGAACATCAAAATTCCTTTACAATGTAATAAAGAGAGTTATAAAGAGGATACATTCTATGTAAAGATATATTTTACAAATCATAGTTATGATAAAACTTACAAAAACAAATAAGTAATTGCTAGTTGGTGAAGTAAATAATTTTTTAAGAGGATTAAAGGTGACAATAACTACAAAGTGAAGCTTTTAATAAGGGAAGAAAGGAGAGAATATCATGTAGACATCTTTAAGGCTATGTTTTTGTAAAATAATGTGACGAAGATTTACCTTTTTCTTGCTTCTCATTGCCAAATGTGATTTTGTTAAAGTTGAGCGAATTATTACTAGATCTATCATATCTTCGAAAATTATTTCGATCCCTACACTATTCTTATTTTCATCCACAATTACAATCTTAATCATGACTATTGGATATAATAGCATTCATTTTAGAGAATGTTATAAAATTGGTTGAACTGGATTGATAATTTTTTTATCAAAAGTTTATTATTTTGCTCAACTACAAGGAAACATATAATTAACTTAAAATATTTTTTAAACCCATGTTCTCGATATTATTGCTACAGGAGCACATTTTAAGCATCAAAAGTAGAGGATATTTTCTCAAATTTATCCTCCTTTGTAATTTTTTTTGAACAACATAAACTGAGAAATAATATGAAATAATGTAGAGTTATATTCACTCATTATTTTATAATAGTGTAAACATAGATTTTACTAATCAAAGCAAGCTTTTAGGAAAAATTACTATCTTATGATGATGATATTGCTCTTTCAAACCACGTCAAAGTTCAATGGGATCTTTTATTGTAAGATATTCAGATTTTAACTCCATATGAAGATGTTAATGAAGAAAATCATGATTTAGACACGATCTTGATTAGATGTATCATTATTATCTATAATGGCATCCTAAAGACCCATAGCATCTGAGTGTATTTTAACATCTAATTACCATGATAAATAATTACGTTACGTAATGTCAAGAGCCATATATTCAAGTTTCGTGAGATTTTCCATGATGAATTTTTTATATATCAAATACAATTTATATTAATATGATCACAAAAATATATAAAAGCTAAAGTTTCATTTGATATGTAATGATAAAAGAGTATGAAAATTTATTCAAACATATTCTAATCAATTGAGATATAGATAAATAAAACATAATGCGAATAAAAATATTCACAATAACAAACATAAGAAAGTATATAACAAATCAATTAAATAATCATGTTAAGAAGACAAATAAAGATATAATTGATTATATAATCTTAAATAATAAAAGAAAGCATAATATAAGAATAAATCTATAGTTAAGAGATTAAGACAACAATAAAGATAGTAGACATATGATCTTAATTTTACAAGTATACCTTACTACTAAAATAATCAAGTATATAACGATAAAAAAAGAAGTCTAGTAGCAAAGTAAATAATAAATTCGAAGAATTGTAGTACCACAATAATATATAAACTTTAAAATAATAAATATAAGTATTAGAACAATGATATAATAATTGTACAATTACAACAATTTATTACATCAATCTTTAAAGGCAATAAAAGCAAACTAAAAATGATTCAATCATTAGAAAATAAATAAAAACATATAGCAATTTTATGTGAAATTTGCTTATAACCAACAAAAAATATGAAAAGGGAAACAATATATATAAAGAGAAAGATAAAGATGTTAAAGTTTAAAATAATAATTAAGTGAAATTTTGATACTAAGGAAGGAATTCTCTGGGCATTTAATTAATATTATGCATTTATAGAATCAAATATAATAATGATATGAAACATATATAGTATTAATTAATAACTCAAAAAATTACTTTATGAATGATATTATTAATTGCCAATATATCTTTTCAGTATCAATATGAGCAATAATATACAATTGACAACTAGTAAAATAATATTATCTCAATTATGATTTAAAAAATGAGCAAATTCGCGCTGATAAGATATTATAAAATAAAAAAAAGTGTTAGTAAAGAAATTAATACTAAAAAAAAAGAGTGGAGAGATGCTTGCAATACAATAATAAGGAATTCATCTATGTTTTCAATTGTAAACAGACAACTTTACATTTTTTATTTATAAGCACTTTTATCAATAATAAAAATATACCATGGATAAATATAAGAGGGTTAGAATGGGAAGATGTTACAAATAATAATAGTTGATACACAAAAAAAAAAAGTTTTGTTAGGAATGAAAAATAAATAGATATCCACAATTTGATTACAATATTCATATCATATCATTAGTTTTATGATTTTTATTTTATAAAAAATTAAATATTTAATTAAAATAATAATTATTTGATTAATTATTTTTTAAAATTAAAAAAATTCAAGTCAGTCAAATTTTGAATCAAATTTTAAACTTATTTTGAACCGAATTAAATTTTTTTACCAAAAACGATACCTAAAAATTTAAGTTCAATTCTTCTTTTTCATTAAATCTGAAATGATGATTTAAAAACCTTATAACAACTTGAAGTCACGTGTCTTGCACGTGACACAGTGCCCTATAGATATCTGCTCTCAAAACTGGCGGGAGTTTCAGTCATTCCGGTCCCTCTGCCTTCTCCAATTCTCTCTCTTCCTCTCTCTCCTGTAGAAGCTTTTAAGGGAAGCATGACCAACGGCAACCCCAGAAAACGGCCACCCCCGCCGTCACAACAGCCATCACCGGCAACGAAGCACCAAGGGACCACTTCACATCTACCGATAGCGGCAACCCTAGAAGACGAGTTCGTGGATGAGGACGTCTTCTTGGAAGAAAGCCTCCTTTATGGAGAGGAGGACGAGGAATCTCTCATCCTCCGGGACATGGAGGAACGCCAGACCCTGGCCTCGCGCCTCTCCAAGTGGACCCGTCCTCCACTATCCCCAGCTTACCTCTCCCATTCCCAGGGCATCTGTAAGTACTGCACGCAGTCCCATTTCCAGTCTTAGGGTGGACCTTGCTCTACTGGGGGTTACACGGTTTTCTTTCTTCACCTTTGTAATCAAAGTGTGCTTGACTGTTTCCTTTCCTTTTTTTTTTTTTTTCGGGCTTAGGCTTCCAACAATTGGAGATTGATTATGTGATTGGGGAGAGTCACAAGGAACAGCCTGATTCGTCTGGGCCCGCAGCCATTATCAGGATTTTTGGGGTTACAAGAGAGGGTTAGTTCTTGTTCGTTAAAATTTTCTTCCTGGTACAGTTTTGTTTACGGTAGTGTTTGTTTTTTCAGAACAATGATGAAATGTGAATAAAGAGATGAAATTTTCAAATATTTTCTGTGCATTTGATGGGAAGTTTAAATCGCATATGAAATCTTGGTTCTGCCAAAAGTTTCATTTCCTGTGTATGCCGCTTATGAGCAATGAATGATCTTTAACTGTAACTTCTGTTATTGAAAAATCTGAATTTTATCTTTATTTTGTAGTCTTTGGCAAATTATTATTGATTGGTTCCCATTTTGTTGGGTTCATTTAAAAGACACTGATGGATTCTCTCCCCTGAATTTCAGTTAAAAGAAACTCTTTCAGTTCAATCTCTTTAAGTTTGCTTTTACTTCATTTAGCTAATAGGTTTTGGCATTTTGAAGCCCCCATCTGAACTTGGACGTGGTGTGAGACTGAACTGATGGACAGTCTTTGTGAAGCTACTGAGACCTGAAGTTACACTAAGTTCCTTGTCTTAACTTTTATGACTTAATCATGCCCTGGAGTTATTCTCAAAGCCTTTATTCTAGTAAACTGGCAGTTGTAGGCATAGCTTTCAGCTCAGGCCTCAAAATTGTAGGCCAAAGCATTTTTAAGTCAATTCTTGGTTATGTGGAAATTGAGAAAGGGTTAGAACTTTGTTTTACTAGTTTGTTATAGTAAAGGAGGAAAGTTCCTACCTAAGCAAATAATATCCTGAGAAAAAAAATGAGGAAATGGATTCTTCTTTAGAACAGTGTGTTATGTAAAGGTACTGATGACTTATGATGGTGATTTGTTAGGACACAGTGTCTGTTGCCATGTTCATGGGTTTGAGCCTTATTTCTACATTGCTTGCCCCCCTGGAATGGGCCCTGATGATATCTCCCGTTTTCATCAAAGTCTTGAGGTATTGAGTTTTACCACTTTATCAGGTTGTATTTCCTTGAAACCAATTTCTAGTGTTCCTTAGTTATGCTTGTTATATTGGTGCTGCTTCAGGGAAGAATGAAGGAAGCAAACAGAAACAGTAAGGCACCAAGGTTTGTCCGGCGTATTGAAATTGTATATAAAAGGAGCATTATGTACTACCAGCAGCAAAAATTGCAACCTTTCCTCAAGATTGTAGTTGCATTACCGACAATGGTGGCTAGCTGTCGTGGTAAAATTCTTTTTCTGTGTGTGTTCTTGAAATTAGTTTTCCACATTGTTGATCTTTCACTGTTCATTCTAATCCCAAGTTACTATATTTTTTTTGCACTGTGCAGAATCTTAAATTTCTTTGATTGTTTTTATGTCTTTTGAACATAAAAACTTGATATAATCATAGGGATCCACCACTCAATAAATGGAGAAATGTTATCATTTGTTTATATTTTTATATTGACCAGATCACGTAGATATGTACATCTAAATATTAAGAAAACCAAATTAAGAAAATCTTTTACTGGTTAGAGATTCAAACAGTATTTCAAAATCTAGGATACCTTTCTAAATAATGACAATCATTTTGTGTATCTTATTGGAAAAACATGAAAATAATCCACGTTATCTAAGACTGCATGTAAAACAGCTGTGAGATAATAAGTATAATAGATTTCAGGATGATCTAATTTTGGGCTGTTATAGTCTATTCTTTACTTGAAATAGCTTAGTTGCTGACATTTTATATATATATATATATATATATATATATATATATATGCATGTATATTGCTTTTATGAGCACTGTGAATAATAGTTTCAGCCTCATGTGGGTGTGGGACCTTTATGTCTGCCTTCTGGATGTAGTTTATATGCTGACATTTGCTTTTTCCATTTGAAATATGATGCTTGTTATGGGAAGCATGCTTACAAATTCTTTATATACTTCATTGATTTCTTGGCAATGATTTCCATAAACTGGTAGGCATTCTGGATAAAGGCATACAGATAGATGGTCTTGGTATGAAGAGCTTCATGACATATGAAAGCAATGTTCTTTTTGCTCTTCGTTTCATGATTGATTGCAACATTGTCGGTGGCAATTGGATTGAAGTACCTGCCGGAAAATATAAGAAGATAGCAAAAAATTTGTCTTACTGCCAGTTGGAGTTCAATTGCCTGTATCCTTATTTATGCCCCTACGATTCCTTTAAGAATGGTTATTTCTTATTTGCATCGGATTCAAAGTCATCTGGATAAATTTTTTCCTTAATAGCCGTTCTAGGTTTTCAGAATTGATCAGCCATGCTCCAGAAGGGGAGTACTCAAAGATGGCACCATTTCGCATTTTGAGTTTTGATATTGAGTGTGCAGGTCGTAAAGGTCATTTTCCTGAGCCTAAACATGATCCTGTTATCCAGGTCATTTCTACTCTGCCCGGCAGTCTGATTTACATCAGTTAAAATTGAGTTTCCAGGTTGTAACCATTTTGTTGGTGTTTCTGAAGCAAAATTTCCATTTGTTTCTAGGTGGCCAATTTAGTTACCTTGCAGGGAGAGGACCACCCATTTGTGCGTAATGTCATGACCCTTAAGTCATGTTCTTCAATAGTTGGTGTAGATGTGATGTCCTTTGATACAGAAAGAGAAGTCTTGCTAGCTTGGAGGGTATTGTATTTGTCTTTAAGATGTTTCCTTTTTACTATATGGATCTGTTCTCAGTATAGGGCTATATATCTAAATAGTATTACCAATGGAATCACAATTTGTTCTTAAGTAAGTTATATTATGATCTATTAAACAATGTGAGATTAGGAAGGGAATTTGCTGAACCATTGACTCCTTTTTGTGTATTTTCTTTTTCGTTTCTCATATAGTAACATAATACCGATAGGCTGCAGTGAGAGAATTGTTAGTACACCTTACATTGGAGAAATGTAACAAGGGCCAAACATTTACTTAAGGTATTCTATATATATACTTTTTGATCAGAATGTAAGATTTTCCCTGTGAGATGGTATGTGTCATGCAAGTCCTATGTTATGTTTTCGTGCTAAACTATAGGCATTGATGTCTTTATTATCTTATTAGTCAATTTTTGTTTCAGTTCTTGGTGCTTTCAACTTGTAAACTTAATTCTTCATTTTGGTGTAATTATTTTTCTTCCTTTACATGAGTAAATTGTGTGAGGCTTTCTTGTTCAGTCATAGTTTGAGGTCCTTCTAGGTCTTATTAATTGTGATTTCTTTATGTTTAAGAATCTTTTCTTATGTTTCCACTTATTGAGTTGTGGTCCCCTCTGAGCTGTGTATTTTGGTCAACATTTCAGGTCTATTAGAAATGAACGATTTTATTTACCCTTAATCACAGATTAAATAAAGTCCTTACTACTTTCTGCTATTTTACTGATTCCTAATGACTCTTACAAGCAAATTTCCATTCAACCTTCCCTTCTTATCGAATGGTTAGTGGGAGTTGCTGGGATTGCATGACTATGGCATCTCCTTGTGTTTAATATCTTCATTAAGATTATTTGAATTGTTAACTTATCCGTTTTAGGATTCCAGATTTTGTTGTTGTCCTGGTAGCACTTCGTTTTATTTCCTTTCGTTCTCGCCCCCATATGATTGCCTGAACCACATAGGGTACCAGTCTCTAATCAATTCTTATATCATTTTCACACCAATCGTTACTTTAATTTCTCAAAATTTTTAAACCTGTGGGATATATTGCTCGGCAAGAACATTAAAGATGGTCATGTACTAAGTTTATGGCAAACTCCATGTTTTCTTGGACATTAGTTGTTTGAATATTTACCTTTTTTTTTTTTTCTCACAGGATTTCATCCGTGAAGTGGACCCTGATATCATAATTGGATATAACATCTGCAAGTTTGATTTACCATATCTCATTGAGGTATTGAAGTGTTGACTTCTCCCGTCTTTTCAATTCACATTATCACATTGTCAGTAAAAAATTCTGTTTCTTTCATTGATATCCTTTTTCTTGTTCATGTTTTATTTTCTCATATTTGTTTTAATATGATAATCCTTTCCTTGAGGACATTGAACTAGTTTAACATGCCTTTTTTGTAATTGACAGAGAGCTGAGGCCTTGGGAATAGCTGAATTTCCCATGCTTGGTCGCATCAGGAACAGCCGGGTACGTGTTAAAGATACAACATTTTCTTCAAGGTAACTTATGCTGTTGCTTTATTCTTGTTTGACATACTTTGGAGACTTTTATTTTCTGTTAGAACTTTAACTTCATTTACTATGTTACGCTTCTCACCTAATGTATATTAAGGTTGCAGTTGATATATAATTATGACGTGCTTCCTTCAAAGTGATTTATTCAATTGTTTTGCCTGACAGGGATGACATTGACATTAATTTTGATGATTTTAGCAAAAATTTCTTATATAAAGGTAATGTCATGTCCTATTGGTTCATTAAAGTATTGAACTTTTTATACTTGGTTGTATAACAGACAGTATGGGACAAGGGAAAGTAAAGAAGTTTTGTTGGAAGGGAGAGTTCAATTTGATTTGCTTCAGGTTTGTTTCCGTTGAGTGTTTTCACTTGAATGGATTGGTACTTGCTGTATGCTAGTCTGTTTACATTAATGACAAATATCTCAATCTCTTTTCTTGTCTCTATTTCAGGCAATGCAAAGAGATTATAAATTAAGTTCTTATTCCTTGAATTCTGTTTCAGCACACTTTCTTTCTGAGCAGGTAAAATTGAGATCCTATTTCAAGATGAAACATTGCATATGCTCTATTCTTGGTTTTCTTATCTATCAATGAAAACAACCTGCAATAATATGAAGAATTTGAGCCTCTGCATATGTGTAACTGTTTGGGGGGCAGGGGACAGGAAAGGGGATGGAAAAAGGGGAAAAAATGATTATGCCAAAGCATGGTCTTTGAAGGGGTGATGCCTTAACTGCATGAGGTCCTTGAAGTGTTTGTATTAGGTTTCTTCTGGTTTTCCTTAGGTTCCTTAAAATATCAATGGGACTGCTTATGGAATTTGGGCAGCATTTGGAGAGGCCTCTACTATTTGGATGTGTTTATGGGATGTGGATAGTGACTTGCAATTATGTTCTAAATGGGACTATTTTGACTTCTATTTTGGTAGGATATTTATATAAAGCAGCTCATGTGACGTCCCACTTGAGATATCCTGGAAACATTGTGTCAGCAAATCTGTCTCTCCACCCGACTTCTGCTCATAACTGCAATTTCCAACCTATTATAGGAGTATAATCTTTCAGCTGGTTATTTGATTTCTTTTAGTTTTTTTTTTTTCTCTGTTCAGTCTTTGCTGGGTTTTTCATTATTTGTCATCACATAACAGGTTGTTAAGGCAAGATGAATATCAGAAATGACTTAGTTGCTATTTTTCATGAATTACCAAACATCTTTTCTTTGCCTTTCTTACTCTACTTCAGTGTTCCAATGTTTTAAAGAATTTCTTACCCCCTCACTTTTGCTCTTTATTATTATTATTATTATTGTTATTATTATTATTATTATTTGTTTGATGTGCACTGTATTGCTGATGCCATTTTGATTTGTGCAGAAAGAGGATGTTCACCATTCAATAATCTCTGATCTTCAGAACGGGAATGCAGAAACTAGGAGGCGGCTTGCTGTGTATTGTTTGAAGGTCCAAATTTGCTTTCAAGCTATCTTTAGTTGCTCTTTCCCTCCTGTTGCATTGATTATATAAAGTCTTTTTACAATTTTTTTAGCTTCTATACTTAGTAATGTAACATTTAAGTGCCTAAATGTCGATCTCTGCAACATTTAAGATTGCTAGAATCTTACTACCACAGCTTTATGTTCCTGTTAATGTTGGAATGTTTCTGTTTCCTTTTTTACCCTTAAAAATATTTTCTCAGAGCATGTCAGTTTGAGCATAGAATCCTTCATTATCTATCCTTGTTATTGTATTATATCACACAAGTTGTCTACATAGGTCCCATTATGAGTTCATCCACTAAAAGTGTCCTGATTGATTAGTATTTCTGACAAACTAGCTGGTGTTTTTTTTTTTTTTTCTTTTCTTTTCTTTTACCCCTTTGTTTCTTTTTAATTAGTAGACATGATCTATAAGTATCTGTGACAAGTAGCAAGACAGAATCCTTAGTTGATTAGTGGTACCCCAACTTAATGAAGTGCTATAGAAGAATTTGGCATCTCTAGTGGCTACTGCATTTACTTCATTGTGGTTTTATTTTCAAATATTTGTATGTTTGTGGTTACATGAGATAAAAATCATGTAGCAGAGATACAACATTTCTTATATTGTGAGTTCTAGACCTTGATGTTTTGCAATTTGTGTTGCCGATATAATTCTTGCTGTCATGTGTGTGCTTTCTGCATTTATTCTTTTATCAATGTTATGGGAAGAAACGAGCGGAAGAAAAGTCAAGGTTTCTTTTCAGAAAGAATTTAAAGAAAAAGGGGAAGTGTTGGGAATGAGATTTTCACAGTACTCATGACAATGACTTCATCATCTCTGCTAGTATTTGATGCCTTCAGGATTCTTGTCCACTGTAAAATAATTTGAAGTGATCATGTGAACTTTTCTGAATTTGATAATTCAGAAAATCTGTGATGGTTGTTTTTTCTTGAAGTCTGTTATGAGCACACAATTGAGAATTCATGGAAAATAATGGAGATAGGATTTTTTTATTTTTGTCTTCAGTTGAATCTGTGTGTGAAATCTTATGGGGCCTCTGACAGCAACATAAAACTTTTGCTACTTTTCATGAGGATATGTGCATTATTATGCTTTAATTGAAATGAAAGGTACAGTAGAAATGTAATATGCAAATTATGCATTAGTCAACAATCAACATCCTCTCTCTTCTGAGTTACAGGATGCATATCTCCCACAGAGGCTACTGGACAAACTGATGTTCATTTACAATTATGTGGAAATGGCCCGTGTGACAGGTGTCCCTATCTCTTTTCTTCTTTCCAGAGGGCAAAGCATCAAGGTTATTATGTGTTCGTTAATTAGATGTTGATGCATGTGCGTAAGCATTTGTAGTTTCTAATATCCAGCTGTTTCAACTGATTGTTCAGGTTCTCTCTCAACTTCTTAGGAAGGCTAAACAGAAGAACTTAGTCATCCCAAATGTCAAACAAGCAGGATCTGAACAAGGAACATATGAAGGTGCAACTGTAAGTTTATGATTTATTGGTTGTGCTTTTCCTCTTCTCACCTCTTTCATACTTCTTGCCAGTTGAATTGCTTTATTGGACAGTTTATTCTGAGTAGGGTAGGTTTTACATTCACATTTTGATCTTTGAAACTTCAGGTTTTGGAGGCTAAGGCAGGATTCTATGAAAAGCCTATTGCAACATTAGATTTTGCATCTTTGTATCCCTCAATTATGATGGCATATAATTTATGCTACTGCACTCTGGTAATTAATCTTGATCATTGATTCTGTTTGCTGTGGCTTCTTTATATCTGGAACTGAGTTCTAATAGTTGAGCTCAATATTTGGTTGTGACTGAGATCTCCTTTTGGCATATTTTTCAATGTAATGGTATCTATTAAGGTGACATCTGAAGATGTTCGCAAGCTCAATCTCCCACCTGAGTGTGTCAACAAAACTCCTTCTGGTGAAACATTTGTTAAATCAAATTTGCAGAAGGTTATGTCATCTTTGAGATGTGGAGCTTTCTACTATTACTTTTTTTTTTTTTTTCCTTTTGTCATGGATTCAAGTTCCATCTCATCTACATCGTATATTTTGGACTAATATAAATGTGCTGTGATATATTTCAGGGAATACTTCCAGAAATTCTGGAAGAGCTATTAGCTGCTCGTAAAAGAGCCAAAGCGGATTTGAAGGTAAATACTTCATGTTTCTGCAGGGGGTCTGCTGAGTTCTGTTATTACATCCATATTATGCCAATAACAATTTGGTAATTTGTGTGCTATTTTGCTTCGTGTGTTGGCGCTGGGCCTTTTATGATTGTGAATTGTAATTTTTAATTCTAGGAAGCAAAAGATCCCCTTGAGAAGGCTGTTCTAGATGGTAGACAGCTGGCCTTGAAGGTAAGCTTGCCAATACTTTATATTCATTTCTATAGCAATTCGAGATATGACTAATCTCATTCCTCACTGTGATGTCTATTGCTGTTTCAGATCAGTGCAAATTCTGTATATGGATTTACTGGAGCTACTGTTGGCCAGTTACCATGCATAGAGATATCTTCTAGTGTTACGAGCTATGGTATTCTAACAAAACTTCATTATTGTTGTTGCTGTTACACAAGCTTGGAGTTTTCTGTTATGGGCACCTGGAAGTTAGTACTTGCTTTTTCATTGCTGTTTGATCCAATGATTTGGTTGTCTTCTAAAGGCCGACAAATGATTGAACACACCAAAAAACTTGTTGAAGATAAATTTACAACACTTGGAGGATATGAACACAATGCTGAGGTATGTCATCTGGAGTTTTGTATGATATATTGGAAATGGCTACTTTTTTGTTTCTTATTAAAAAAAAGAAAAAAGGTATTGGACCGGACCACTCGGTCATACTAACATTTTGTTTGGCATAAATTTGAGTTGTATTTTCCAGTTGTGGTTGATTTAAATATGTTTTTTAACAGATTTTGTAATAGCTTCAATTGAACAGCATTGCTCATTTGAAGGTTAAAAAATCCTTTAACATAATTTTAACTTCAGACGCAATCAATATTTTCCTTTTGGACCCTGCCCACTTTCATGTGTATCTACTTGTTTTGTCATTGGGACCATCCATATGTTTCAATGACTCATCATGCTGTAGGAGTCTCAAATAATTCTAGCTAAAGATACATCAGCAGTTGATGTGTGTAGTATAGCAAATTCTTTTGTTGGTAATCTAAACATGTGAAGTAAAGTTTTGTTATACTCATTAGGGCAAGGCACATGACAAGAAACTGAAAAGTGATGCCTTAGATACTTGACCATGGTTTCCTTGTTGCTTGTCTGAGACCTTTATTCTCACATGTATTAGCAGTTGAGATGAAGCAAGTGTAGTTGAGTGAAAGAAGGAAAACGTTAGGTGGAAAGTTTAGTTCCAGAATGTTGGCTGCAAATGAAGTTCTTGTCACGAATTGGCAGATCAGAAAAGGGTATTGTCACTATGCTAATTGTCCCATAAGTAGTTGTTGTGGTTCACATGGAATGGGCATACCAAGCAAGTAAATATATATGTACATACATACATATATGTACCTATACCATGTAACACGATGATCCTTTTTTGTAATGGCATTAATCTGAAAATCATCAACTTGTTTCATTTCTCAGTGTTAACCTCTAACCCGTCTGTTGAAGTGAGAGGAACAAGTCTCATGGATTTTACTTAAAACTTTTAGATACTTCTTCCAAGTCTCTTTAGGTTCTTCACTTTTACATTTTCATGTTAAGCACTAGTCGTTGCTGCCACATGCTAATTCCATATTTGTTTGGGTTTTTTTTTTTTAACAATTTCTTTTCCACCCTTATTTTATTGGTGTTTGTACTATGGCTTTGTTATTGTCTTCTAATTTGAGACTCTTTCCTGTGAGCATTTTTTCTTTTTGGTTTTAAAAACATCTAGCAATTTGAGGCTTGTATTTGCAGCAAGTGATGCTCATTTGTATTCAATATGCACGGAGATGTGGTGCTACTTATTTTTGCAGCATTTCCTTTATTTATCAATGTTTTTTTTCAATAACATGAATATTTGTCTCTTATTTATACCCATGTAGTGAGTACATATACTCCTTGTTGTTTGATAGGCTTGATATTACCTTAATACATGGATTGGCAATGTTATTTTAAGGTTATATATGGGGACACAGATTCAGTTATGGTACAATTTGGTACACCTAATATCGAAACAGCTATGGACTTGGGGAGAGAAGCTGCAGAATATATCAGCGGAACGTTCATTAAAGTGAGTGCTTTCTCTTTTGAATACTCTGAACAAAAGATTTAGAATGAATTTTTGAAATATGAAGTTTACTCATTTAAGATTGTGAAAATAATATAGCCTTTTCTGTTGTGACTTTCTATGACGAGGTGGTGCTCTATGACTTATGTCTGGATGCAACCTTTTTGGCAGAATACATATCATTGACTTTGTTTATAGATTACCAGCTTGTAGATTGAAAGTATATTCATACACCTCACTGAATATCATTTAATTGATATAGCTTTTTTCTTTTTTCTTTTTCCTTGTTTCTTCTTTTTTCCTTTATTTATGGGTTTTTGTATTAAAGCCCATCAAACTAGAGTTTGAGAAGGTTTATTATCCATATCTGTTGATTAGCAAGAAGAGATATGCTGGTTTGTTATGGACAAATCCAGAAAAGTTTGACAAAATGGATACCAAAGGTAAATATTGGGACTTACGAACCATCTGAACTTTTTTTTCCCCCCCTCCCACAAATTGTCCTTGAAGTTCATAATTTATTTTGCAGGCATTGAAACAGTTCGAAGAGATAACTGTTTACTGGTAAAAAATTTAGTAAATGAGTGCCTTCACAGAATACTGATTGACAGAGACATTCCTGGTGCAGTTCAGTTTGTCAAGAATACCATTTCAGATCTTCTCATGAATCGCATGGATTTGTCACTTTTGGTTATTACTAAGGTGAGTAAATTTGCGGTTGAATGGTTCTTGGAATGATCTTTGTATGCCGTCCTCGGGCAGCGAGTAAGAGCATTCAAGAAGAGTGCCGCTTGTCACTAACGTCATGCCATTAATGCAAACACTTTTTCCCAACACTAATTTGACAGGGTCTGACAAAAACAGGCGATGATTACGAAGTTAAAGCAGCTCATGTTGAACTTGCTGAACGCATGCGCAAGGTTTGGGATGCTTGCTGTATTCAGCTATTTCTTATCACTTGCTTGTTACATCTTTTACATTATTCTTTGTATACGATATGATGTTATCTAATACTATTGAAGAACATATGGGTTTTTTTTTTTAAAAAACTTTTTTAGGCAGTTAATGTACAAATGTAAAATTAGAAATTGAGGGGAGTTCCCTGTTTTCAGTAGTTTCATGTTATTGTTCTATTTTCATGTTTCATATGTTTTAGTTGTCCTGGATTTGTAGGGATTACCAAATTTGTAGTGATTGATCACTTACCTAAAATAGGTCACTAGATTGTATATATATGCCTATGTCAATCAATTTAAGCATTGAGAAATAAAACACATGGTATCTAGCTGTCAATTTTGGAAAACCTTCTTTGATCACCTATGGCCTTCATTGCTGAACCATATTGGCATTCACTGTTGAACACTAATCTAGAGAAGTATTGGCTTTCATTGTCAAACCCTAGCGTAGAGAATCTTCTTGTTTTTCCCTTCCTAAAAATGTCAGTAACCTCTTGTGCTGGAATCTTCGTGGAAAATGTCAAGGAATAGGTCAGGGATGAGGTGATGAAAGGGGCAACAACATAGGCAAGCCCTTCTAATTGGTTTTGAGAATCATCACCCTGAGATCCAATTATAATGGATGAAAATGTGAAGGTTTCAATAAAAAAGAAACTAAGAAGCTAAGGGATGTACTTAATTTCCTTGGAAAACCTGGATGATCATGTTCTTTAGATGCTTAGATGTGTAAGTTTTCTTATTTGTATGCTCCTAGTGCCTCTAATACCCTCCACTCTGCAATAGCTCTTTGGTTATAGAAAAATTAAAATGGCATATGGGTCTCTTACTACTATTGCAGGTTAGGAAACTGCAACCTTGTTTTCCAATTTCCTTTTGAAAATGTGTTGCACGTCCTTTAGTTATCTGTGAACCATTTGTCCATTAAGCAAGCCACCAAAAATTAAAATTGTTAAGTAACCTTCTGTGTTACTTCTATTCTTTAAGATTGGGTTAGGGGGAGGATGATTGGGCTTGCTAAGGAGATGAATGCCCTCTACGTCTTGGAGACTAAGAGTGGGAATAATGACCACCTTCTTTTTCTAGTCTATCCAAGTATACCTCGTATGAAGAAGAGCTTTGCCTTCGATATTAGCGCCTTTGCCATTCTCCAATAGTTTGATTAAAAACTTGTTTCCTTTGCCATTAAAACATGGTGACATTGGTGATTTGCATTGTGATGTTTGTGAATTAACAAATTACTGCCATGTTTCCTTTATTTATAGCAATAATAGATTGTCTTTACTTTATCTATAATCCACTTAGATATATGGGGACCATTGAGAGTGTCTAATTGAAATTGTTTGCTAGATTCATTGGTGATTGGACAAGGGAGGTCTTCCTTGTGAAAAATAATTTTGAGATGGGGGAAGTCTTTCCTAGTTTCTTTTGAATGATAAAAAAATTAAGTTGAGGTGCGCCTGAAAAACCTAAGGACTGATTATGCGACAGTCTATTTGAATCAAACATTGTCACTTTTACCATGAAAACAAGGGAGTATTTATTACTTTTGTTGTGTAGACATTACCAACCAAATGGAGTTGTCAAACCAAAGAATACACTTTGAAGTAACTAGAGCCTTTTTGTTTCAAACACATTTTAAAGATCTAATGGAAGGAAGTCATTTTAATTGCAACTCATTTGATTCATAGTATGCCTTCCAAGACTTTAGGATTCAGAAGTCCTATGGAAGCATTGCTTACCATTTTTCTTACTCACACGTAATTGCCAAACTCCTTTCTTAAGTATTCCAATTTGTCGGCTTTGTCCATATTCATGCTCACAATAGAGGAAAACTTGACCTGTAGGTCCTCAAGCAGATTTCTGTTGGCCATTCTTCTAAAAATAGGGAGCTATAAATGTTTTCACCCCTCGAGGAAATTCTTTATTTTCATGACATTTGTTGACAATTTTTTTTCCCCCCTTGATTCTTACCTTTAGGGGAGTTCACTATGGATGATGACAATGGTAAACGTTTTACTTTGAACTTAATCTTTTAGCTGTTGCTCTTTTTAGTATTTTGCTTGACATAGTTCAGTCTCAACCACTTTTGCAAGTGAAAACGCACCCCAACATCCAAATTTGTAATCTAAAAATGCACCTCAACAATCGATGTCCCCGTAGTTAAAATTTGCAGCTTGAAAGCATGCCTTTAAACAAAACTAGCCACATCTCACTCATTTGATCCAACTCCAACAGTTGAAATTCTAGTTTAGTCAACATTAGTTGCTAAATAATGACTTTTAGTGTACTCATGAAAAAGAGCATTCCATCCCTCACTAATGTGGAACCAAGTATGGGACTCAAAAACTTTCGTTCTTTCATTGATGATGTAAGTGTTCCCATAGCTATTTGAAAAAGGATTCGAACTAAACACCTAATATCTAACTTTGTTTTCCGAGCAATTGTTGTTCACAAAACAAATGTTTCTCACTCAAATAAACTTCACCTTTATACAAACACTTGATGAGGCACTTATGGGTAAGAATTGGGAAAATGTTATGAATGAGGAAATGAATGCGTAAAAAAAAATAATAATAATAAAAAATTGGAATAGTAGACTGACCTAGAAGGAAGAAACACGTGGGATGCACGTGGGTGTTCACAGTAAAGTATAAACTAGACGAGTCCTTGGAAGGATACAAGGTGAGACTGGTGGTTGAAGGGTGTACTTAAGCATATTGAGTGGATTATCATGAAA
Source organism: Moringa oleifera (assembly GCA_021397835.1). Classification (NCBI taxonomy): domain Eukaryota; kingdom Viridiplantae; phylum Streptophyta; class Magnoliopsida; order Brassicales; family Moringaceae; genus Moringa; species Moringa oleifera. The sequence goes on from JAJFZO010000447.1 coordinate 533,203, forward strand.
CATTTGCATTACTGACGAAGATGAATACTGCATGCATCCTTTTATCCTTGGTAGCATTGGCAGTTCCAACAATTTGATATAAAGAATACTTTCTTGCATTGTGATTTAAAGGATGAGGTATACTAGCGATGTCACCTGGCTTTGAAAAATACTTTGGAGTAAAAAAAGAGTTTGAAAGTGAAAGAAAGTATCGTATGGATTGAAACAATCTCTTTAAGCATGGTTTGGAAGATTCACACGGTGGTGCTTGGAATGTGAAGATTTTGAATGGGGAAGATGAAAAATTAGGAGAGAAATTTAAGTTCTTGTTCTCCTTGCTTTCGAAACAAATATACAATAATATAAATAGGGCTAAGAATCATAGCACCAGTCCATTAATCTAGGGATACACAGAAAATCAATCCTTTATTCTAGGTATACAAAGAAAATCAGTCCATTAATCTAAGGATATGGCACCAGTGTACCTCTTACAATTATGCAATGTAGAAAAGGAAACTAAATTCTAGGAAATCAAGTAATCAACTACATAAATCCCTTATTTACGGCCTGTACAACTTAGCAAATCAAAAAAGATAATTATTCCTTAATTTTTAAGAATCAAATCTTAGAAAGTTCGATACCCCCCTCCAAATGGGTGATAGATTTTAATCATTCTCACTTTGCAACTTAGTTCTTCAAAGGTGATTCTAGGTAATGCTTTAGTGATAATATTAGCACTTTTATGATCAGTTGATTTATACAAGAGGTCCACAGTTTTTCAATCTAGCTTCTCTTTGATGAAATGATGATTAATTTCCACATGTTTGATCTGATCATGATGAACTGGGCTTAGTGGTTATGATTTCCCGTTCATTAAGTAATCTTCTTAACCACATTCCTTCACAAATCTCGTGGCCCATAGCTCTGAATTTAGCTTTTGACTGCTTTAATTGACTGCTAATTATTTCTCTTACTTCAACAACTTACAAGATTCTCCCACACGAATGTATAGTACCCAATGGTAGACCTATGATTTAGTGTCTTCGACGACTTCAAATTTTTTATGAGGATTCTTATTGAAGGGCAATCCTTACCTTGGTAAATGATCTATTGTCTCCATGTGTTTAGTGGGGCAGTTTGTGAATTGACTTGTAACACTAACTAAAAAACCAATTGCTAGTCTAGTGTGAGACAGATAAATGAGTTTTTCCACTAGTCTCTGATGATGGCCTTTGTCCACGGGTGTGCTATCTCCTTTTATTAAGAGTTTTCTTGGGGAGTCCATAGGAGTTTCAGCTAATTTATGCCCCGTTGTTCTAGTTTCTTTGAGAAGATCAAGTTCATATTTAAGACAAAGATGCCTTCCTTTGTTTAGGCCACATTCATTCCTTAGAAATATTTGAGATTTTCTAGGTCTTTGATCTCAAATTCCTTGGCTAGAGATGCCTTGAGTTTATTCATTTTTGTTGTAAAATTACTTGTTAGAACAATATCATCTACATACTCAATTATGGTAACTAGTCTACCGGTGGTGAAATGCTTGACGAAGGGCATGTGATCTGCTTGGCATTGATTGTAATCACATCTCTTTAGCACAATGGGAAATTTGTCGAACTAGGCCTGTGGAATTTGCTTCAATCCATGTAAGGACTTCTTAATTTTGTAAAATCTATTGGTTGTAGCACTAATTCAATTCCAAGAGGAATGTCCATATAGACCTCTTCTTCGAGATCACTGTTGAGGAAAGTTAGTTGCAAGGAAAAGAGAATGGAAACGATCTTCAAATTTTATACATGTGCAAACTTTTCCTAGTAGTCAATCTCGTATGCTTGGGTGTATCCCTTAGCTAGAAGGCGAGCCTTGAATCTTTTCCACACTTCCTTTTGCTTTGTGTTTTGATTGTAAAGATGCATTTTCAGCCAACAACTCTTTTTCTTGGTGGTAGTCTTGTTTTTCTTAAAGGCACTAAGTTCTTCAACAATGGTTGCCTTCTATCAAGTCCTTGCATGGCTTCATGAATAGAGTTGTGAGTTGAGAACTTATATTTGATCAAGATTGTTGATGAAAGTCTTATAACTTGTTGAGAGGCTTTTATAGGAAACAAAGTTGTAGATGATGTGGTTTCTACAAGATCTTACATCTTTCTTATGAGTGATTGAGAAGTTCAAATCAAAAAGAGGTAGCTCAGTAATAAGAGTTTTAGAAATGTTACCTTAGGAACTGTTAGGTTGGCCTGTACTCCAATTGAAATTTTGTACTGGGACAAGATATGCTCAGTGCTTCGTTCCCTCTTAAATTCTTCTCTGGCTAGAATAGATGCACAGATCATTGTTTGGAATAGGGGAATTTTGAGGAACGAGTTAACGGTTCAATGGGATTATTAGGAGTACTCTAAGGTTTTGTTTAGTATATTGAATCAATCTTGAGAATTTGAAGTGCACGGTTTGAAGAAAAATTTTGTGTGGATGATTAAAGTTTCGATGGATAGGGTGTTTGAGTGGGAATGCTATTCCAAAGCTGGTATTTATTGCCTATGTTCTCTCCTTGAATGGCAAGTTGGGAATAGTATGGATTATGTTAAAAAAGGGTGACATTGTATTGCAGAATTGTCTCATGATAAGAGAGAAATATTTATATCCTTTGTGCTTTGGTGAATACCCTAAGAATAAGCATTCAATGACTTTGGGATCAAGTTTTACCTGTATGATGCACATGAATATGTGCAAAATATCCGAATATTTTTACGAGAATGTTAGACACAAGTTTGAAATGTGGGTACAACTGAAAGAGAGTACTTAGTGTCATGAAATTTAGGACATGAGAAGGCATCCTACTGATAAAATATGTAGTTGTAAAGATAGTTTTTACCTTGAACTATTTAAGGGCATGAGAGATCCAGCTACCTCGAGAAGATGCCTATTTTTCCTCTTAGCCACCTTGTTTTATTAGGATGTGTCAACACGAGCGAATTAGTGATATGTAAGCCGTAAGTATTCCCTTGCATTTTTAGTTTTTATTACTAGGAATTTTGTTTGAAATTGGGTTTAAATCATGGTATTGAAATTTTTAAAGATTTGACCTGCTTCAAGCTTTTCTTTCATGAGAAATAACCAAGAGGGTTGAGTATTATCATCCACAAATGAAATGGACCAATGTGTTTGTCATGTTTCGAACTTGAAAAATTGCCCAAATATCAAAATGAATTAGTGAGAAAGGATACAATCTTTTATGAGGAAGATTGGGATATGAATTTCTAACATACTTTGAAAATTGATACACTTAACGTTAAAAATGCTTTGAATTTTTATATTTTGATTAATGTAGGGAAAGTTTTCCAAATACAAGAAATTGAGATGACCTAGTCGATAGTAATTTAGCATGATCTCACCATCATTGTTGGACTTACGCTTTAACAAAGCTTTATTTTGACATCGAGTATTTGACACAACTTCGAGGATTTGTCCTTTTTGGAGGGTCTTCACCTTTGAGGTAATACAGTCTCGAGATCTTCCTTGAATCCAAGTCCTCAAATTCACAAAGGTTGTAAGCAAATTTAGCCACACGATTTTATCACAGGTTAGTTTTGTAATTGATAAGTTTCAATCAAGGATGGAACAAGAAGGATAGAGTTGAGAATAAGAGAATTTGAAATTTTGGCTGAACCAATTCCGATTACTTTGGATACTCACCCATTGGGAATTCTAATAGTGTCCTGCTTTGCAAGCTTTAAGGTTCATGAGAAAGGAGGTATCACCCATCGTTGGGAATGAAGCACTTGAATCAACAATCTATGGTTTCTTAACTTGCTTCACAATGAGAGCTCTAAGGGTATTACCTAATTGAGTCAAAGTTGCAGGCGATGTTGGAGTTGGCAAAAGATTGTTTGAACATCTTCTTGAGAAGCACAATCTGCTTTTTGCTAAAGATCGCAGTTTTAGTTGATGCAAGTCGATCAGTAGTGGAGACAATATTTCCATGGCTTTCTTTGTGGTATTTCATGCCTAGGATGGCGTTTAGTCATCTGGGTTGCCATGAATTTTCCAATAGGTTTTTTAGTGTGACTGGGTCTACGATAATGATCATGCCAAGGTCTTCCTTTTCAACATCAGTTGTCATTATGAGATTGTTGGTGTTCTCAAACAAGGGCAAACCCTTTCATCACTTTCTTTTTGACTCCTCTTGGCAAAGTTCAGAAAAGACTTCACGAATGTTTTATAAGGGCTTTATTCCTAGAACTTTGCTCCGCACTTCATTGAGGTCTTTGTTGAATGCCATCAAAAATTTGAAAACCCGCATCTTTTCAACAATCTGTTTGTACAAGGGTCCATCTTGGGGATAGTTCCATTCGTGAACTTTAAAGAGGTCTAGCTGCTGTCAATAGCTAGTGAGAGAGAAATTGGGTAACTGAACACTCACCTTGATGAAGAAAATGGAGGATGGTTTGAGCCTCTAAGGGTGCAGATGTATTCTCAGAGCTGGAATAAATATCTTTGGCAACACCCCATATCGTAAAACTAAAAGTTTAGTTGTATACCTTGCAATATGTTCAAAATAATATTATATCTTGTACACAAGAGATATTTGCAGTTGTGCATTTCTTTGCATGCTATATCAGAAAAACAATCATTTTCTTTTAAGTTCAAAGTTTGGTGGGCACTTAAATAGCTTACACCAAATAGACCATGTAGTATATATATCTTATTTTGGGTTCTAGAAATATATTCAACTCTCTCCCTGACCTCCCTCCTAAGAGAGATAAATGTACATAATATCGTACTTTTAAATTTGCAATTAACAGTGTGCTTTTAGAATAAGATGCTTATATATATATATTTATATATATATATGTATATATATATATTTTTGATCAGAAACAAAAAAGACCCTATCACCCAAATCAAAAGCTTAACACATGTTCCTTAAACAAAGTTAAAGGAGTCTCAACCCCTTCGAGCCTCTCGTTCCTCTGCCCTCACACCATCCACAAATAAGTAAAGGAACTGTTGCCATAATGTTTCTATGGACCTTAGGCGAAGACCTTTATGCTTTTCAACTTAGCCACCATTGACTCAGAAATCACCCGCTTCTGTCCCAGAACCGAGGACAAGATGTTGTTATAAGTGTGAGGCCTGCCATCACATTTCTTCCACATTGTTATACTGATGTGTTTTTTAATGTGGGATTTTTGAGGAAAAAAAGGACCTTCAGTATGGATTTTTCTCCAGGAAAATGAGTTTTGTATTAAGTCTGTAAATAAAACACTGATAACTAAAGAGTTCCATTTATGATTGACAGAGAGATGCTGCCACTGCTCCAAATGTCGGGGATCGTGTACCTTATGTCATTATAAAAGCTGCCAAAGGTGCAAAGGTAATCTTTCTTGTGATCTTAGTTTGAATTTTTTTGGTAAGCGCTTGTTTGCATTGTATTATGATGGGAAAATAAATCTGTTGTTGGCAATCAGGCATATGAGAAGTCAGAGGATCCAATCTATGTGCTAGAAAATAACATCCCGATAGACCCCCAATACTACCTTGAAAATCAGATTAGCAAGGTTAGTTTGTATAAAGTATTCTGCAGTTAATTTACAGTGTTTTCTGGCAATAACCTTGTATGAATTAATATTACAGCCGCTTCTAAGAATTTTTGAGCCCATTTTGAAGAATGCTAGCAAGGAACTTCTACATGGTAGTCACACAAGATCAATTTCCATCTCTACTCCTTCAAACAGTGGCATAATGAAATTTGCTAAGAAACAACTCAGTTGTATTGGTTGTAAAGCCCTAATCAGGTAAGACCTGATTGATTCTCTGTTTCTGCTTTTATATTTCCTTGTGCAGATCAAACTACTGACATTTTCTTTTGGTGATATTCCAATTTCTTTTTCATGTTTAAGATAATTTTCCACATTATGAAGAATCTTAAGGTTCTTGATTATTCTTTTTGGTCTTTACTTATCCATTTTGATCTTATTCTGTGTTTCGGGACATAGAGACATGTTCTTGATATGCTTGTACAAGAATCATCCATGATAATGCTTAGAGAAAATCCATCTTTTGTAACTATGAGCAATATCTTGGATATCTAATGATATTTGATGCCATATATGGATAGAAAGTAAAACAGAAATGTGCCACAACAACCGCAATATGTGCAACAAGTATGGAGGATTAATCTATTATGTTAATTTTGGATTCTAGTTGAATTTTATGTGGGACCCCTTGTAGTATCTGCTTTAAAATTTTTATTTTCATCTACATGATTGTCTTAGCATTTTAATCGTTCGCCTTTGAGAGAATTTAGGGAAGCCCATTTGCTTGAAATTACAAGAGTTTGATGGATAGTTCATGTTCTTGGTTTCAGTTTTGTTTAATTAGGATGTGAGTTCCTGGAGTAATTACTCTTGTTTCAGCTCTTCCTTCTTGGGAATTAAACTTAGCTATCGGGAGCCATGTGGGACCTGAGACTCCCCTTTGTACTCTAATCTGAAGTGCAATATGTTCAGAATTTCAGACATCTATGCTTGCTCGAACATTTCAATATGGACTTAAAAGACTCGTACCTTTAACTTTGCAGTAGCTGAGATAATTATTGGGTATATTCTTGAATTTTGTGTCTTCCTGTTTTAGGGGATTTATTGCATGTAAATATCATGTTCTATAAATGTTTTGTGTTCTTCTGCATGTATGTTGTAATGTAACAGCATTTAGCTATTAAAAAATTGACAATGTTGGTTTCATGCAAGGGGCATGATATTTTTGTTATATTGCCCAGCAATACAAATCGAACTCTCTGCTCGCATTGCAAAGGAAGAGAAGCTGAACTTTACTGCAAATCAGTTTCTCAAGGTAGGCATCTTGTCTACTTTTTCCTGATTCTTAACGTGACCTAATTTGTTGTTATTTAATTCAATCTCAAATCGTCCAGTATCGGAGCTAGAAGAGCTTTTTGGGAGGTTATGGACACAGTGCCAAGAGTGCCAAGGGTCTCTTCATCAAGACGTCCTTTGCACCAGGTTTTAGCATTTCCTGACTCAACAATTACGTTTCAAGGACAACGTTATTTTTCTTTCTTTTAGGAAGTGAAGATGCCTGGAACTTGCCTTCATCTGATTTAGCCCTATTTTAATTAATGAATAACAATTTAGGGTTTTGAGCATCGTAGCATATTTGGATATGTAGATGTACTGAAAAAGGCACATGCGTCCTGTATTAATGCATTATGCCTTTACTATTATATCTCTCTTTCGAGTGGGAGAGATGGCTAAGTTCCTACTTAATGTAAAGGAAGTCTCATTATTGCCATTACTCCATTTAAATCATTGTTGTGATTTTTCTGTTTTGAGGTGGCTACAATTTTATTGCTCTGTTGCTATTCTAGTTAAACTTGGTCTTCAAGCTCATTTTTGTGTTTGATTCTGTGTAACCCTTGACTTTATGCGCAGTCGGGATTGCCCAATATTTTATCGGAGGAAAAAGGCGCAAAAGGACATGGCTGAAGCCAAGTGGCAATTAGATCGATGGAACTTTTGAAACTTTCTGGGTTGGTTTTAGTTTCCTTCCATCAATCTTTTAGTTCACTCCATTATGGTTGGCATCTCATAACTAATCTGTCTAGCATGCAGGATTTTTGAGTTCAGTCAAGGAAATGGAACACAATGCTTGTCGGATAACCTTTAGAATCTTTAGAAGATGAATCTACAGATGGGTGTTTCTCCTATGCTAACTTGAAGGGAGATAGAACATCTCTGAGGATGTCAGGCTTGGAAGACACTCTGGTTATTGTTTTCGTAGGTAAAGCATGAACACACGTGCAGCAATTCTGTAGTCATCTATCTTCAATATAAAATTTTAAATTGGATATCTTAGTGGGAAATGTCTGATAATGGTTTCATTTCTACAGGGTCTGATTATCAAGAAGTTTTAATCCTATATCTCTTTACTTCTTTACCATGTGCTGTTTATTGGACTGCAGCTTGCCTCCTCTATTCTAACAATACGATTGACAGCAGTTGTCGAGATAGTATTTAACCATTTATCAGATATGTATAAGTACGGCAAGATTTGTAGCCAAGTTTTGCATACTTGTATTATAGGGGAGAAGAAAGAAAATGAATTGAATGACCCATGGTGGCTTCTTCAGATGTGCTTACTCACCTAGTGCATGCGCATCCTATAGCAAGGCCTGCCAACATCACTCAGATGATAGGGAACAATGAACATGATTTATTACTTAGTCTACCACTACATATAAAGCATGGAATTATGTTCAATTGCATCATTTTGCTGATGTCGAGATGAAGCCAAATCTTGCATATCCACCTGCCAATAGGCCAGTAACCTTCCAACCTCTCTTACACTTTGGAAAACATGTGATTGTCATTTTCAGTTCATTTGTCAACAACAAACATAAAAGGATACTCATCACTAATTACATTGGTATTAATAAAACTCTCAATTCACTATATTTGCATTGCAAGATATAAAATAATGTGAAAAAAAAAAGTCTGCCAACTGCTACCTGCTATGGACATCAGAGCCTTCTATTTCATTATGTTATGAACTTGCAGTGGCTGACAAGTCCACGGACACTAAAGATTCTGAGTTTGCAGCAAGATTCTGAGTTTGCAGCATTCATCCTTGACAAAAGCAATCCTTCATTCAGGTGTACAATCTCAATCGCGTTGTTATGGTTTGACGGCAAATTGGGCATGATGAAAGGGTTGCACCACAATCCTTGCAAGTCTGAAGCGAAAGAGCCAATGTGATGAGCATAAATTGGACAGCAAGTGGAAAACATCAGCATTCTGCTTCTATCATGGATAAGCATTTACTACAATAATAATAGCATGAAAATGCATCATATTGCAATGTAAGATTGTTATCACTCACTCAAATTATCATATCATTGGCTCTTATTTAAAATTTACATTTATCTTGTCCTCCTTACCCTTATCAAGTATTTCTAAGAAGAATATCAAAAACACCCTCCTATACTAATTAGGGTACAAAAACCTTGAGCATTTATTATATAGTCCCATCATATAATCAAACTAGAATTGTCAGAGAAAGTTCAAAACAATTTCAATTAGGGCTGGAATTTGGAGCACAAAGAGAAATAATCAATTAGCTCTGATGTAATACACAAATCACAATCCCAATTTATGAATATCCTATCATTGGTTACTAGCCATTTTGCTAAAGGATAATTATTCCTCTAATGATTTCTAAAATCATTGCGGTTAGATCATGCACAACAGGGAGTATTCAGATATTAATTCATGAAATATCACAATCATAAAAATAATTTCAACAACTTATCAAAATAATTTCAAGAACTAAATTTTACATGGGTCTTTCATCAGTCTTTTGGAAAGTGCTGGATTAGACATAATTAAAACTCATTAATTAACCTCAGGAGTATGTCCAACATCTCAGTTAAGAGAGCATGGATTTTAATTTGAAAATGCATGTGTCCACTACATTTCAATATGATTTCCTAACTTATTAAGTTATTGACCCATTAAAATTATAATCAATTAGTGAATCAAAGAAGACATACTGTATGCGTGTGTCCACTGTTTTCTTGAGATTGAGACTGTATGCAATCTCATATAATCATAGAGATCCTGTTCTCAATTTCGTCTAATTGACTACACTAACAAGTGGATGAACGTATAAGTTTAATAAGGATAAACTGCAGAAAGGCAAATAATAAAGTTCAATGGCTAAAATCCTCCACTGTTAAGTGCTGTAAATGGCTTAGGAGGGTTGGAGATTCAAAGATTTAACTGCAAAAACAGAAGAAAATTGAAATGCACTTACTGTATGACCACATCCAAAAGCCATGTCCTTTGGGTTCGTCATGCAAATAGGGCAGACCTTGAGCAACAGACAAGTATCACAAACCAAATGTCATAATGTAGCAGGAGACTGAGTAGGAATAAAAAGAAGAAGAACATAAAAATGAAAAGAAAAGTACCGGTTCAACTGGAGCTGTTGGTTGAACGATTTCATAGTCTGTCACATGTGGGATTGATCTTACTGCATTATCGTGCTCGATCACTTCATGTGGAGGTGGTAGTGGCCTAGTTCGTGGCCCACCTACTAATTCTCTACTGCATAAGTACAAAGTTTTAATGTTTCTAATATTCAAGAACGAAGTAATATATTAAGAAACACTTGCTTTTCTCTGGAAATTTACTTGATAGAATGAAGGCTAAGGGTAGCTTTAAACTGAAATGGAATTTCCATGAGGGCAGCAAGTGCAAAGGCTGCTTCCTTCTTTGATGCTTCTTTGTTCTCAGACATGATCCTCGTGAAGTTCACAAACTGCAAGAGACAACAGTATGAAGAAAGATTTCAATTAATTTTCTTTTTTTGAGCAGAGACAAAGAATTATATTATATACCATGCACCAAGGGGGGATCCTTTACATATTTAGTTTTTCGAGGTTAGTAATTCTATGAACTCAAATAGATCTTCCTCAAATACAAAATCATCCCGACTCCCATAGTTTTAACATCCTCAACCAAGAACCCCTAATTACATTGTTCGAAGTTTCACAATTATCAAAAGTCCGTCTGTTTCTCTCACTCTAAACACTCCGAAAGATTAAATGAGGCATCATCCTCACCGCTTTCCTCTTTCTGCCCCCCATCCCCTGTCCTGTCCAAGCTGTTATGTCCGCGTCCACTGAATCCGCTGCTGCCCAGGACAGCCCCAGGGTCCTTACAACCAGATCCCATAGTTCTGCAGTCCATGTGCAACCCAACAAAAGATGAAAAGCAGTCTCATTCTGTTCTTTACAGAAATAGCATCTATTAACTAGAATCTTTCCCCTTTCCCTTAAATTATCAACTGCAAAAATATTTCCCCTTACTACCTCCCAAGTGAAAAAAGCTACCTTGGGAGGCACCATGGTTTTCCACACTTGTTTTCAGGGAAATTGGGTCCCCAAATTCCAGTTACATAGCCCCCTTGAATAAGACTGCACTGTAAAATATTTTGTCCCCATTGCCAACTTCCAGACCACATTATCTCGCACACTGCTTTCTACATTTATACTCTGGATCTTAGAGTACAACCCTTCCAACTGGCCTACCTCCCAGTTCTGAAATTCCTGCAGAGCTGCACAAACCAGGCTCCTCTTCCTGCCCCATTTTTCCAGAACTCGTAGACCCATGCATCTCTATTACTCGCAAGCGAGTAAACTGCAGGAGAAACCTCCCTCAAAGGAACCTCCTCACTCCAGCAGTCATGTCAGAACTTAATCGACATACCATTTCCAGCCTTGAACTGTATCCAGCCTTGTATTTTCTCCCCTTCCATCCTCACTGCTTTCCATAGACAAGAACCATATGCCCCCCTCCCCGGCTTTGTTATCCATTCCCCATCCATTTCCCCATACTTGCACCCAACAATCCAACTCCACAATCTCTCCTTCTCCATCATATACCTCCACAGCCACTTACCTAGTCATGCTTTGTTAAATGAGGAAAAATTCTTCACTCCAACCCCTCGCAAAGCGATTGGTTGGGATACCACCTTCCACTTCACCAAATGATACTTATGAGTCTCTCTATTATTACCCCACAGAAAATTCTTTTGAATTGCTCCCAGATTGCAAGCAATCACTTTTGGCATCAGAAAAAACGACATGAAGTACACCGCTAAGTTAGAGAGTGTACTTTTAATGAAAGTCAGCCTCCCAACCTTGGACAGATACTGTTTTTTCCATCCAGCTAGCTTCCTCTTGAACCTTTCCACTACTCCTTTCCAAATGGACTTGTGTAAATATTTGGTGCCAAGGGGAAGGCCTAGATATTTCAACAAAAAACTGGTTACCTTACAACCCATAACACCAGTCTCCCTTACATTTTCGCTGCCCCCACCACTGCCAACTCAGATTTCCTCGAGTTAATTTTTAGCCCCAACTTTGCCTCAAAGATCAGCAGTAAACTTCTAAAATTAATCAACTCTTCCACTTAGCACTGCAAAATATTATAGTATCGTTTGAAAATAGGATGCGAGTCACTTCCTTTTCATTCTCTTTTCCTCCAACAGTAAACCCCTCCAGCAGCCTTTTTTCCTTTGCCCTTGTAAGTAGTCCGTCCAAAACCTCCATCACTAACAAAAAACAGCAAAAGTGACAAAGGATCCCCTTGCCTTATACCCCTGGTCACATGAAAAAACTCTGATAGGCTGCCATTAACCTTCACTGAAAAGATATTGTGGATATACACCAAAAGATCTAATTACTCCACTTACTGCCACAGCCCACCTTCTTTAGAATATCCATAAGAAACTCCCATGAGACATGGTCATAAGCTTTCTCCATGTCCACTTTGCACACAATCCCACTTCCCCCGATCTTTTCTGACTCTCCACAACCTCGTTTGCAATCAAAGCGGCGTCCAAAATCTGCCTTCACAAATGCATTCTGATTCATGCTAACCTCCACTACCAATTTTAACCTTTTGGCCAGCACGTTTGAAATCAATTTATAGACACATCCAACCAAGCTAATTGGTCAAGATTTCAACTAATCATTTGAACAAAAATCAAAAGCTGTTATAGGAGCAGAGATTTCCTATTTACAAGCAGATCTTATGTTTCTGAAGAACTAATCTCCACATACTTTGTTTGACTATGTACTAACATACACGGTAAACATCATCAATACAAACTAACATACTGCAAATCTATATTAAGGTATTGATCATATACCTGGAAGTTGTCAAATGCACGTTGAGGAATGTTGTCATCAAATTGTTTCATTGAATCCCATGGCCCATCCCCAACCCCAACCAAGACAATTGACAGAGGATACTGGCTGTTCATCATAATGCCACCGATTAAGACAATAAGATCAAACAATTACAACCAAATATTAAATACAAGATTGCTGTACCTAGCAGCAACTATTGAGTTTACTGTAGCTTGTTCTTGTGAACTGAACCTTCCAGGTGGAGTGCCAGGATTCCTGGTGACCTGCGTAAACATACTTTCACATGCTAAGCCGTATAAAAGAGGAAAATAGTACACCAAAATGTTAATCCATGAGAAAGAATTCTAATATCATCATAGAAAACATGTTTTATGAACCTGTCCATCAGCAACAATGACAAGCACATGATACTGCATGTTGTTTTTCTCAACAATGTCAACTGCTGCATCAATAATTGGGGCAAAAGAGGTTGGACCTGCAACAGATGGTGAGCAGTGATCATACTCATTTGTACCTCCACACCCATGTTGTCAAGTTGCAATGCAGCACATAGATAATGTGAATACCAATAAAAAGTTAGTTCCATTACCATCTCATATGCTCATAACAACACCAGAAAGGCAAAAACACTTTTGATAATGAACCATTTTATGGCAGAGAACCCAAATAGCTAATTTGTAAAATTTATTGGCTAAGCTGACAAAACAAAATTCAAGTGACAGTCCACTCAAATTGTTGAAACAAGTGAAAAAGAAGAGTCAAGTGACAGATGACATAATATGAATTTATCAGATGCAGGATGCAAATGGTATTTGCATGCACCACAGAACTTATTAATTTTAATACTTTATAATGATAAGTAGACCCAGAAATGTTGTGTACCATGAATACAAAAATAGTTAAAAGTGGCGAACATTAAAAAGATTAAAGGGATGATTTTCTCTCTGTGGGAACCACAGAAGTCTTTTTTCTGAACTAATCTTGAACTCTTTTCCACTTAAGTGCTCATCACAGAATGTTGATAAAAACAAAAGATATCTATATAACTTTTTTTTAAAAAATTCATCCCCCTTTTGTGTTCATTGACCAGAGGCAAAAGAAAGGACAAGCCACACAAAGAAGATCTTTAATGCCATGCATGACAGGCAGCCTCCTATGGATTCCTTCAACTCAACAAATGGAGGGAGGAGCATGAGGAGAAATGAAAAATTTTACTTCATTCTGCACATACAATAATCTGTCCTAGACAATATTCTACCAGGCAACTCATAAATTTGAGGTTCCAAATATACTCCCAGTGTTTAAGCAGGACTAGCATCATCATCTCTGACAACATTCAAGCACTGGCTAATTCTAGTAGTCTGTCAAACTAACAGGCACTATATAGACATCTCAGATTATTAAAGTGACTAGTGGGTAAAGATCAAACTTGAATTTCTTTTCAAACCTGAAAAACAAGCATGGAACCTTCTAGACTCACAAAATTCTATTGTAAATGTAATTCAGCTTGATCAAGTACTATAAATCTTCATGAAAACAAAGTTGGTTGAACAGTATCAGTTAAAGCAAGTGCTATTTATGATTAAGCCCACTGAGTTTTGGAAGGAAATAAATCCTGCCAAGTTCATCGATTTTATCCGTCAAATCACACTGCATAATGAAATTATCTCTTTTGTTTCAAGACATAAAGTTCAAAAGTGGGTCAGTTAGCATTGTCTAGACAAGCTTATGACCAAACCAATATGCACCCATAACTGTCTCACATTGAACATTTTGCCCTGAGATTTTGTACAGCTTAATTACATAGTCATGGATTCACCAATGGAAGTCAAAAACACAAGTGTAAGTAAGATGCACATATAGACAGCTCCCGCGCTACATTAAGCCTATGTGGACCACATCCTTTGCTATCAAGGTAAGCAGTCTTGCTTTCATATCATCTAGGGAGTAAATTATAACTCCTCCCCAAGCTTTTGTGATGCTGATGCATATGTGTTATCCGTCAAAAGAGACTATTACACCTCACTACTGAGAGCTAACGATTGAATAAGAATATGAAGCATTCAAGACTGTGTTTTAAGGTGTTTTGCTGGTTAGTAATGGATTCCTTGGAATGAAAGTAGAATGTTCAATGAGTAAGGTTCACTTTCCTGTGGCATGAGATTACAACACCTGATGAACAAGGTATTTCTGTAGCTGTATGTTTACTATGACAACGTGCAATCAGGACAATTTTCACATGCCCTAGAGGCAGACATTCAAGCAGTCTAGTAAACATTCACACATCTACAGTCTGGATGTTAAAAACTGATGGTACACGATATCAATATACTTTGCGCTACAGCACCAAACTAGCTCATATTCTGTTGACCAAAATGTCAAGAATGGTTATACTAGAGAGTGAAGTTTGATTTTATGGTAACAGAGGTTAAGATCAAAAATTGAAAATTAAGTTGACACCATCCTCATGGAGAAAAGTAAGATTGCCAGAAGCTTAAAAGACAAAGAACAAAGTAAATACGTCAGTTATACTATAGCTGGGAGATAATTTGTTTCCCAAAACAAGTTTATATTATGATGGGGTCACTGCAAATAGTTGTGTTTGTCAAAATCTGGCCATTGGACATGAGAAAAATGTTAAACGTATGGATTTTTCTGGTTCACAAAAACTGAAAAACTCTTTCTGAATTCTTTACTACTTCTTAGATGCACTATCTACTGTTTAATATCTTAGCACCCTGGCAAGAAATGACAATTTAGAACACAGTTGTTGGTACTACAAATTGCATAAGGATATTATAGTGAAAGAAATACAAATGATAAACTAGTCAAATACCTGACAACTTTAAGTATGGAATAATCTCCCTATACCGCCCTAGAGCTTCTTCAAAACCATGACATGGCCGATGATCAGAATAAAAGCTGAATACATACTGATCATGCGTTGATGCTATAAAAGACAACATAATTAGAAAACCAATCAAAAAATAAAAAAGAAAAGAAAATCAGGACAGAATGTGATAAAGAGACTAACCATCGCCAAACCCGAAACAAGGTATCAAATTATCTTCATCAAAGGGAGACAAAGTACGGCCTATTATAGAGATTGCTTGCTCATATGGATTTGGTGTGTTACCAATGGCATGAAGGCTTCTCCTGTTGAACGAATACTTGCCTACAATCAATAAAATGTGAAAATATTTTCCTGTTTCTTAGATTTTATGCAATTAGAATTTACTACATGGTATGCTATAAAGAATCACCTGTCCACTCATTGCTCTTTGTGAAGTCAATGCCAAGTATTAAATTTGATGACTCAAGACCCGCATTTCTCAGTTCAGAAATAACCTAAAATTTGCACACGAGACACCTCATTAGTAATTATGACCCACTGAATAAGAAATAATGATGAGGTGGGAAGCAGACACATTCAATGTCCGCTTACTAGGGCCTCAATTGTAGAAGTTGCAGGCAAACAAAAACAAACAAAATTATTAAGACATCTTCCCTACAAGTGAATTGTTAAAACATTTTCCTTCTAAGTGGATAGGAATCTCTCATTGATTTGATGCCCCATATTTGTTTTGTTTTCGTCTCTTAATATGGTATTTGAACCATGACCATGGTTAGCAGGTGAAAAACACTAAGATCCAAAAACCAATCATTGAAGGCCCCGGTAAAATCCAAAACTGAACATCTGTAATGCATTTGGTGAACAGAATTTGCAATCTATCTCAACATCAACAACAAGCTTGGTGTCCTCTCCCTGTTTTGTCCACCATGCTACTTCTAGGCATAGTATGTAGTTCACAATGCCTTTCCACTATGTTGCATCATATGTAAATCCTATATTTACCCTCCTCTACTTTCTAAACTAAATTTTAGTTGAAACATAATTCAACCGTTACCGATGTCCAGCAAACCTTAATTCAAATAAATTCTAGAAAGCTCCTCATTTGAAAAGCTGGAGATGGTTTCAAATATCCTAAATGTTTTATCATCACTCCAGCATTTTCACTACCAACTGTGCGATTTACAAAAACAGAATAACATTTGCAGGGCAATGCTTTTGACTTTTAAGACTAATTCCAACCACTCTCAATGCTCCTTTAGACTGCTCAATCGCATGCCATACTTCAACAGAATCATGTGTTTATTCTAGACTATGTGTGACATAGGTAGTTCTGCATCCCAAAAGAAAATGGCATGGGATCACTTCTTAGCAAAAGGGTCGCCTTTGTCAAAAGGGAGAGGGTGCGTGCTCAAAACCTTGTGTTGGGTGCATGCAAGAGCTAACATATCAAAATGAGGGACAGAAAATAAAGGGGGTGGGGCTTGCAGGAGAATAATCTCAAATAGGTCAAAAATGAGGATCCTACTAATAACGAAGTGCTCTGTTTACATATCAAACTATATGGAGGAATATGCTATAACAAAGATCTACCCCTTCAATCAACCAAAATTCTATTTTCAACAACATAGAGGAAAATCAATAGTTGCATCAGAAATTCAAAATAAATTTTAGCATTAACATCTGGAAGTGTAAACCAAGATTTATTCCACTATCAAAGGAATCAAAATAAGTTACCTTTAGATCACAACAATAGGTTTTTAACATCTAAATTTAAAAAAAAAAACAGAAAGTGCTTCAGCATATGTTATGCTGGATCTTTCATAAATCAAATACCACCAGTTATCTTAGACAGTTCCATCCATTTTTGCAGAAATCTAACTCATGTGCTCCATTATCATCCAAGTTCTCACTGTTCACCTTTTAGATTAACATAGTTTTGCATGTCAAAAAGCAAGAACAAACTTGCTAAAAAGCAATGTCTATTATAAATTCAGTCAGTATGTCAAATCAAGAGTAAGGGTGAAACCTCATCCAAAGAGTTGAAATTGTCGGGTATGAATGTGGATTGCTGCTTAGGTCGATAATAACGGTCCATTGAACTTCCTGCATAAGATTGGGGTTGATACAAATCATCATGAGGATCGAATGTTGATTCCCCATTGCCCATAACAGAAGGATTTCTACCTCTATCACAAATATTGCACCTTTAGAACGTCTAAAAGCTGAATGCTCAATTTTAAGTATCTGAAGCAAACAAAAAAAAGTATCAAATCAAACTGAAAGAGTGGAGGGGGAAAAGAATTATCAAAAGGAAAAAAATATCTTCCCTACAGTTCTCCAACATGTGCTACAAAAGTTATATCATGCAATGATGGGGTGTCTTTGTCCTTTTTATTCAAATGGTTTAATATTTCATATTTCCTTAAGTAACGTCATGAGATACAGCCTAAACCAGACTCCCAGTGGATACTTTGGATCTCCCAATTTGCTCAAAGAACATAAATAAAGGGATCACATACATCTAAACAATTTCCTCCTTGATTACTTAATTTGAAATAAGGTAGTCCAAGCAAAAGGACCTCAAAAGCCAAAACAACCAGCATAAGACTAAAATTTCTTGGTATTTTTTCCTTCCATCAAATATACCAAAAGGGAAAAAGCATGTAATTTCCTTCAAGCACGTATTCAGATGAGAAACCACAGAAAAGGAACTGTTATCTGCATAGTTTCCAGTACGTTAAAGCAGCAATTGAGCATCTTAGGATTTTATTTTCTTCACAGATTACTCAGGGACTAAACAGAGAGAGATGATACAAGCAGTTACAAAAATATAAGCACATTTCCTAAGTTCTTTCACATTAAATCTTCCAAATTTCAGTATACTTACAATTGGAGGTTCTTTCAAGTATTCTAAAGTATCATATTGACACTAAGTACATCATCCAACTTCGTAAACAGCTTCAATTAACTCAAGTTGTTCCTTTGTTAAATCATCCCCATGCCCATCAAGAAACCTCCCAGAACTATAAAATTAAAAATGCAACGGAATTTTGAAAAGAACAACAAAACTTAAACCACCTCAGAAAGCAAACAAGCAAGAAAAAAACTAAATTTCCAGAAATAAAAGATAATTTCAAGCCAGAATATTCAGATGAAAAGACCAACTAGCGCATACCAATGAGAGCAGAACTTCATGGACATACGTTTTATAACAATAGTAACCACAACGACCAGAAGATATGATGGAGCCACGGGAGAAAAAAAAAAAAATTGCCCGGCTATCGACAGAAGGCCGAAGATTCAAAGGGGATTCTACAGTTTGCCTAGCTTTTGTTCTTCTAAAGGAAATGTCACTTAGTTGACGTTAGCGACGCTGAACAAGGCGTAGTTTATTGCGTGCACATGTTGAAGAGCGCCGCTATAGTCATTTTGTCAGAGAGAATCTAGCACCACAGACGGCTATGGTCACTTTGTGTCACAACCCAATAGTATGCTTTAAGCAACAATGATTTCAGGCATTACGTGCATACTCCACTAGACGTCTTGACTGTGTGATCTGAATCAAAGGGGTTTAATTGGTCTGTGACGGATTTCAGGACATTCTAACAATCTAAAAACTTTCCACCCGTTAGCCCTCGTTCGGTAACGTTGTCAGTAGGGTTCATTGTTCGTGCAGAGAGGACCAAGAAACAAACAAAAAATAAAGAAAATATCCGTTGCGCGTAGCCAGCTTTAAGTTGCTAAATTGGTAACAGTAGCAGCAAAACCCAAAGCAGCCATAACAAAAACAAAAGGGAAATTAATTAGACTTTTACTGAGATGATAGTACTTACATAAGGACAATATTCATTTAGGGATTTTTATAAAGTAATATTAATATATGTTATCATATTATTTTCTAATTTGTTGCAATGAATTATTTGAGCATATCCAGAACTATTGTGTTAGTTGAAAAATTATAGATTAGTTCCATGTTTCTCATTTTAATTTGACTCGAACAATAAATCATTTGTGTTTTGTGTTGAAATTAAAAATATTTGCATTTATTGATAAAGAAAGGAAACATAGGTAGATCTCAACAATTGGAGATTACATGTGCTACACTCAAATCTCGGCTTAGACATCTAAAGTCAGTCCAAAAATCAAGGGTATGTTTATATCATAAACTTGATCCTGTTGATATGACTCAAAATTTCGAGAGGAAATTAAAACATCAATCTGTTGTACTCATGTTTTCAAAGAGATACAAAGGACTACGAAAGCTTATTGGAAAGATAACCCACCATTGGCTAACATAGGAGGATAAAAAAATATTAAAGACAAACTAAAACACACCAAGATTATCTAAAATCGAAAAGGATTACAGGGCCATCAAACCAAGTTGGTAGCAAGAGGTAGATTATGCCTACAAAAAGGGAGAGATGTCCTTAAGATCACGTCACTGCAAGATAGAATTATTAAATCGGATAAGAAGTAGCTTTATATAAAGGAACTTTAGTTAAACTTAACTAAGACTCTTTTTCACACCATCATTCTTCTCAAATTAAGAGTTCATTTTAGTGTTAGAGACCTTATCGGTCATCCAACAACGTCCATTTATAGTTATGTTTGCAAGATTTTCACCTTATATTTCACAAAAAGCTTGGCCTTCCATACATGCTTTCAGTATCACAAAAAGCTTGGCCTCCCATACATGCTTTCAATATCACACGAGTTGAACCAATTTTTGGAAAGTAGCGTTTACACCGTCTATGGGAATCACTGTAACAAAAAGTCATGCTTCTAAGAAAGTTTTACTCCTTTAGCCACCCACCACTAGTTAATGCTTAGTCAATCATAGGTAAGATTATCTCGTTGCTCCGCAAGTGGTTATGCTGCTTCCCAATACCAATTGAGGGAGATCGCTAGTTGTCTCTTTCTTTATCTCATTACACACCATTTCTCTTTGGCTGCCATCGTTGGTAATGGTTATCAAAAACCTCATATAACCAACCTATGAAAAGTTAAGCTTAAAAGTTACAACCCCTCGTCTCTTAACAAAATCAGTTCAATGTGCCACCAAATATCTTGGCCAATCTTAACTAAAGAATAAATAAACTGGTTGATATTTTTCAAGTATATTAAGTGTTACAAGGAGTGAATAAACAATCACAACCATTTTCTAAATGACCTTATGGTGTTCACTTCCCTTGCATTTAGAAGTTGGCTAGAAAGATTGAGTTGTACTCGAATGCCCAAACAAATCCAAGTGAGAGAAAAGCAATGAACCAACTATCTTACTTGGTGAAAGGGAAACAGGTGATAGAGGATGACTCTATGGTTTCGTTATATCAACTTATATATCGTGATAGAGAAAATGCACGAGCACATAGGTTTTTAATGGCAACACAGCTTGATAAAGATAAGCATAAAGCAAATTAATCTAAACAAGCCAATGCTTAATCTAAACCCGCCATATGTTACCCATTAACCCTAGAGATTTGGCTAACCTATGAAGTTTGTAATCCTTCAGTTTGACCCCTTTGACAACCAAAAAGACCTTGCAGATCACTTGGGAAGGTTTAGTTTGATAATAAACTTTTAACAGTCCTTAAATGTAGCAAAGTGCAAGCTCTTCTCGATAACCCTTGTCAAGGCGACTAAGAAGTGATATCACTCACTAAAGCTTGAGACTATTTACTATTTTGAAATGTTTAGGCAAATGTTTCTAAGTTGTTCTATTAGTGATATAGTTAAAAAATAGAACACGTCAAACTATTCCACATAAAAGAACCGTTCCATAAATATGAAACAATCCATCGCAACTATGGTGAAAATTAAGGATCTGAAATAATATGTTACATTCTTAGTAGTGAAAGGGGGAATACTGGCATGATCCTTCTATGATGCTTTTAGCTGTGAAACACATAAGAGGGTGGATGACTTGCTAGCCAAAACAAAAAAATACATTACAAAAAAAAGGGTAAATAGCAACAAAATTAAGTGACATACTTTATTTGTCACTAACTAGAGGTCGACTAATCACAAAATTATTACAGATTAATTAGTTACCAACTAACAATGAACTGACGATGAAATTTAGTGACGAACTCAACATTCATCACTAGAACATATTTTCAGTAAATTTTTATACTTCAAAAAGTTAAGACTAGTGATGGACTTGGTGGTCATCGTCAAGTTGGTAATGGCCACCCAAAGTAGTGACAAACTTCAAAAGTTAGATATTTGGAAGATCAGGTTTTGTTTGAAGATATTTTAAAAGTTAAAGTTTGATTGGAGAGAAAAAGCAAAATTTAGGATTTTAAATGACATTTATCCTTATTTTTTTTATTATGTCTTATTTGAATTAATTTATATGTATTGCTTGAATAATTTTATATGTAATAATTGAATTATTCATTGTATAAGTGAAGTACAAAGTTTAGGAACTATGTATTGATCAACTATTTATTATATTGTGCTTTAACATGTATTTCATGATTTTTAGTTTAATTTTTTATGGAAGACTGCAAAATTGATTATAGAGATTTTTCTATCATACTAACTTAAGGTCATTAACTTTGTCAAATAATTAGATGAAACGATGAGTAAGACAAGATGACTCTAGAAAAAGAAAAAAAAATGTCATAACATTGAGACTTTACGATTAGTATTTTCATTTTCACAGCATCGACCATCGAGATAAGGAAGAGGTTCTAGTTGCACCAGCTACACATGGTATATACCACTAAATGGTTTTGCCAACTATTTTTAAGCTCTTCCATATTTGCTACTATGAAAATAACTACCTTAAAGAATTTGTAAAGCGTAATTAAATAGAAAATATATGTAGCCAATAACACATAAGTATTCATCATTAGATTTAGTAGTTGTAACATTTTTTTGTAAGTTTTCTTAATGTATTTCATGATTTATTTATTATCTTTTTTAACAAGATAGAGTTTTCAAATAAATGCTTTGTGAAAATTTAAGAACTTTTCAAGAGAGTTGATCCGCTTGGGTATACATGGTTTCTTAGGAAACCAAAGACTTCTACTTTAAAGAATTCAAGGTATAATTATTTACAAAAAAAAATAAAATGTTATAGTTTATTATATTTACTTATCATTTACCCCTGCAGAGACATTTTACATGGAATAAGTTAATGGATGGCATAATGAGAGCAATTATGCTGTGTCAATTTGATTTATTCTTATTGACATAAAGCAAAAAGTAAACCTTAATTTGTTCTAAATTACATATGAAGCAATAATAATGACAACGAAATCATTTAAACTACAAAGAGAAGTCTTGGAAAGCCTCCAAAAATGAAGCAAAATAGTTGTACCCAGATCAAGTGCCTTTCATCAAAGTGGAGATTCATGTTCTCTGCTTAAGAATTTTTATATTTGGTATGCATAACATTTAATTTACTGATATAAATTGAAATGAAAATGGTATACTATTGCTTATTTAACATATTTTTTTTTTGTTCATTTTACAAGTAAAGTAGTTAAGCCGAGATCCAACTCTTATAAAGCTTTTTAGACAAACTAATATCAAGAAGTCCAATCTTAATAAGTTCATTGATAAGCATGCCAAATAAGTATTTGTAAGTTTGTTATTTTAACATTAATAAATAATCTTAATTACATAATTTTTTACTTGATTATTCAATTTTATAAATGAATTAGAGAACATAAATTCTTTCTTGTAGGATCACATCGAGAAGTCGGTTACCTTTACTTCCCAACCACAAGATGGATCTTTTAAGACTCTTGAAGTAGACTACATTCAGGTCTACTACAGGGCAATAATTGAGGAGAAGAAATGTCGAGTGCATAAATTTGGCTCTCAAGCCTAATTATACTATTTAGGCGATATCTCCTATAAGAGATGATTTGTCAATGATGCAGCTGTGCAAGATATATTCTTTAAGATAAAGGTTATGGAAGAGTGTTCAGAGCAAGAGCTTAGGAAATGAATCAAGATTGTCTATGTTTTGAGATCGAGATGAATAACCGTTTACAACAGAGAAAGATCAACATAAATAATCACATGAATAAGCATATTTGGCAGAAATCTGCCTAGTAGTTTTACTTGGTTTCTTTTCTAGGTTAATCTTCATTTTCTTTGCTGTTGGTTAATCGAAATAGTACATTATTTCAGCTTGTGTATTAACTTTAACTTTTTATTTGTATATGTAATTTAGATTAGATTTAATTTTAACTTTTTTATTTGTTAATATATATTGATCAAATAATATAAAAATAATTTATAAAAAAATTAAAATTCATATATTTTTTATTATATTAAACCAATTTAGAAATGGACTAGTGATAACTTTATCCATCGCTAAATTGATCAAGCTAGCAATGAATCAGAGTCCATCACTAGATGCTTTGATTACTAACTAGATACGGATTAGTGACGAAGATGTCCATCATCAAACAACAATGGACTTAAAATTTTATCGTTTGGTGCCTTTGTAAAGATGATTTTAATGATGAAATTTTTAATTTTTCGTTGCTACATTCCACTTTTTTTGTAGTGATACATGAATCAAGAAGAGGATAACTAGAAGAAGCTAAAAGTTGAACAATTGATTAAAGAGCCCATAGCCTCTAAAGAAAGCTTCGAGAAAGAGCCCTCTTATCACATGGAGGCTTTACAACTATAGGTTTTATAAAGATAATAGCTAGGTAATGAAAGAAAGAGAAAAAATCAAGACGTAATGACAAGAGGAAGAATTTTCCTTGAGCGAATGTACCATGAAACAAATGAAAAAAGGTGAACTTATTTAACAGTCTCCTATAAACATGTCTTCATGCAAGTCAAAAGGGACTTTTAGTTAGATGGTCAAGGCAGCTACATTCAAACTTAAATACAAGGGATCTTAAGTGAATATCATCACTTTCATAAAGATGATAAACATGATATGAAGTAGACAACCCAAGGAAGAGATTGAACGATATGATATAAAAAAAAGATATCTCTCCCTATTTGTTTAAAAATCAAGGGGTAAAGGGCCTTACCTGAAGTAAGAAAGGTAACTAAGTCGTAATAAAGAGTATAGTAATAATCAAAGGTGGGTACAAGAAGCCTCGAATGTGCTGTGAACAATAAAGAGGATGTAGATAATATTAATGTGATTGCAGAAAGATTGGTGGTTGAAGGAGAAAGCTTGTTAGGAAAAAAGTCTAATGCATAACATAAGGAGTTATTTCCAAAGCAAAGTAAGAAGCAAAATATTGAGAAGACCATTACCTTCTCTGATGTGAACTTAAAGGGAGTAATAACTCCATATGATAATGCATTCGTTATTGCTCTAATGATCACCAACAAAACTGTGAAAAAAATATTGGTGGTTAATAGGAGCTCCACCAGTATCTTATATTTTCAAACTTTTTTGAGGATAAGACTTATAAAAGATTATTTGAAATCTTTCAACACCTATCTCATAGCCTTTGGAGATGAAATGTGCCAATGGAAGGAATCAACACTCCTCTTGTCATACCCGAGAAAGATCTATAAGCCAATCCATAATGTTGGATGTTAACCATAATGATGGATTCTTAGTAATGAAGGCATCGATAGCACATAATGTTGTTATCAGAAAACCATGCTTAAATGCCCTACAGGGTGTTACCTTCACTTACCATTAATAATGAAATTCCTTACTCCTAAGGAGAAAGACAACACGCTATGAAGCAAGTAGGACAAGCAGTGCTTGAGGCAGAGTTCATCAGGGAAGTTCAATTATTTGGTTAGCAAATAAAGTGACGGTAAAAAAGGCGAACAAAAAGTGGAGAATATGTGGATTTTAAAGATATAAACAAGACATGTTTAGAAAAAGCTATCCACTGCTAAAATTGATTAATTGATAAATAATGTATCATGGCACACAATATTGAGCTTTATGGATGCTTACAAGGAGTACAATCAAATCAAAATTAATCTCCAAGACAAAGAAAAAATTATTTTCATAGTGTATTAGCGGTTATATTATTAAAGCATGATGCCTTTTAGGTTGATGAACATTAATACTACATATAAAAATTAGTAAACAAAATTATTCACTAACAAATTATGACAAATGTAAAACCATAAATCTATGATTTAACCATAAAAAAGTGAAGGAAAACAAAACGAACAGAGGATCTTAAAGAAACATTTAATGTTCTATAGAGATATAAAATGAAAGTAAATCACAAAAAGTGTGCATTTGAGGTGTTATTGTCAAGAAAATGTTTAACATACATGATGACCAATGAGATACTAAAGCAAAACTTAGAAAAGCAGTAGGTCTCATGTTGGTTTGTCCTGTTGAAGAGATCAATATTAGAAGTAGTCTTTGATTCTTTTGAAGAAAGCAGTACTAAAGTACTTTATGACTTACTATTAAGGATATCAACTATTGTTAAACAACAAAAATCTACTTTAACTATTTACTTTCACAACTTCTCTAGATTCGATGGTATTCTCTTGCTTAAGCACCTATTTTAGAAATGGAATCACCAAAGGTGTTAGAAGTTAATAGGAAGCTTAGAAATGTTAAATCATTTTTGTGTCCAAGATAATCGAAAGATACTTACCTTTTATTAGAGTGCTTTGCACAGCGAAAAACTTCTAATAGGGCCCATATTATTAAGGGCCTTTTAGTAACTGAAGTCATATCTTTAAAATCGCTACTTTTGACTAGACTAGAAATCTGTGGAGATTTGCACTTTGTGTTTAGCTATAGCTAAAGAAAGTTGA
Organism: Moringa oleifera; assembly: GCA_021397835.1. NCBI lineage: Eukaryota > Viridiplantae > Streptophyta > Magnoliopsida > Brassicales > Moringaceae > Moringa > Moringa oleifera. The sequence goes on from JAJFZO010000447.1 coordinate 559,502, forward strand.
ATGAGTTAATTATGCGAGTATAAGGCTACAAGGAGCAAAAACCAAGTATAATAAGTTAGAAAAGGCAACTTATGGTAAGTAATATTGTGGTTACTATGATCGCATTTCTAGGCACACAACATAATGTTGAATATTAACTAATAATTAAGGTATATCTTACATAAGCTAGGTACATTAAAGAGATTATTAAAATAGCTAATTAAACTTGGGGAGTTTTACATACAATTAAATCCAAAATTGCTATTAAAGCACAAGTAATGTAAACTTTGTAATTAAATGTACCTTACGAGAGGGACAAAATGATCAGGAAGGTTAAGGTCAAGAACAACTTATGAAAAGAATGGATCAGTAAGAATATCAGAGTAAAAAAAAAAGTAAGCAAGTTTAATTGGAAATTATGGGTTGATGGAGCACTAAGATTAAAAGGAAAGGGAGTGAGGATTCTATTAAAAGGCCTCGAAAATATTGACTTCTATTAGGTGATAAAATTAGAATTTTCGACATCAAATTATGAAACTGAATATGAAGCATTGATAGTGAGGTTAAAACTAGTCATAGAGCTAGGAATGACTAAGCTAAACATTTATAATGATTTCTAACTAGTTGTGAAATAAGTACTTTTAAGTCAAAGAAAGAAAGAATGTCAAAATGCTTAAAGACAATAAAGGATCTTTTATAGAAGTTGTAAAAACAAAGGATTAGCCACGTTTGGAAAGGGGACAATGTAAGGGTGGACCCATTATCTAAGCTCAACCTTATAAGTAAGTCATGTTGAAGACTTACCAAAGATCGCGAATAGTGATCAAGCAAGTGTGTTGCCAATATACTTTGAAAATAGTTGGATGAAATAGTAGTAGAAGTTTTTAAAGGATAAGGAGTCACTAAAACAAAAATGTGAAGCCAAGAGGATTAAGTATAAGGCAACAAAATGCACATTAATAGATAAACAGTTTTGTAAGAGTTTTGACACTTTAGCATAGTGAAAATGCCTTATTTTTGGAAGAGTAAGAATATGTGCCAATATAGGCCTATGAAGAAGTATGTTTAACATACATTAGAGCCTACTCTTTGGCTCGTAAAATACTAAAGCAAGTTTTTTATTGGCCCACCGATAAGGGAGGATGCCACATGTGATGAAAAAAGATGCGACATGTATTAAACACATGGATCGATCCCCAACTTGCTAAGAGCCCTGGCTCTTCTAAGATCCTTTTATCATTCATTCAATATGAATAGACCTATTTGGTCTTTATTTGCTAGCTATAGGACAGATAGAATTTATGATAATAATTATTGATCATATCATCAAGTGGCTTGGAGTTGAAACTTTAGTTGTGATTACAAAATAAAAGGCTTGAGAATTCACATGAAAGCCTATCACATGTAAATATAGGATTTTGCAAGTCATAGTTATTAATAATAGAACCTAATTCCAAGGATTTAAGTTCTAAGCCAATTATGCAAAATTAGAGGTCATCCAAAGGTTTACCTTAATTAGGCATCCCTAAGAAAATGGGCAGACTAAAGCAATAAATGGAGCCATTTTATAAGCCTTAAAATCAATGTTAGATGTAGTAAAGGAAGCTTAGGCAGAAGAGTTATATTTAGGCTATTAAAGCCACTAACAAAATAATGACCAGTGAAAATCTATTTTTTTGGTATTTTAAATGAAGGCAGTGGTTCATGTAGAGATTAGTATGACTTATATAAGATCAAGCATATCATGATAACGAGAATAGTGAAGCATTATGTACCGATCTCAATCTTTAGAAAAACACAAGGATGCAATAAGGGCAAGAGTTATAGCATACGAATAGAGGGTAACTAGATTCTACAATACAAAGGTTAAAGAATGAAAATTTATTGAGGGAGATATGGCCAAGCAAAAAACAGATATCTTTAAATAGGCGAAGGCTATGGGAAAGTAGGTTCTTAACTAGTAAAGTTCTTACAAGGTGATCAAAGTTTTGGGCATAAAAATCTATCAACTAGTTACTATAAAAGGAATAAAATCCCAAGAACTTGGAGCATGGAGAACTTGAAAATATATCATATGTAAAACAGAGTAGCGGATGAATGAATTAATGAAAACATGTATTTAGGCAATGCATCTATTTATTCATGTCTTTTTCTTTTATATAAGTAAATTACCTCTTATTGTCATAGTCATGCGAGCACATCGAACACTAACAAACATGCTTCACTACACTAAAGAAAAACAAAGATAAAATAGAACTATAGAAGCATGCTCTGCTATGACATATGAAAACAAAGAGAAATCTCCATGAAAAACGAAAACATAAAAGCGCACTTTGATACAACAAAACAAAGATAAATCTCAACAAAAACGAGGAAATAAAAGAGCATTTTACTATGATAAATGAAAGTGAAAACAATAATCTTCAAGAAAAATGAAAACAAAAGGATGCTCCATAATGCCAAAAGAAAAAGAAGACAAGTTCCATAAAATATATATATATATATATATATATATATATATATATATATATATATAAATCACACTTCAGTATGACAAATGAAAGTTAAAAATCAAAAACTTGCTTAACTCTACTACACATGAAGTATGAAAATCGAAAAACAGGCTCAACTCTATTCGACGTGGTGATGATATACGAAAATATGGAGAACTTCACATAAATCTTTGTCATGATCTCCCCTCTAAAAAAAACCTAACTCTACTCTAAATAAAGTATAGCTATTTACCAAAAGGAGAATATATGCTTCCCTCCCCTTATAATAATAGATATATTTATTTGTTAATAAAAAAATATGCTTCATTCTGCTTAATATAACAATGACATGCAAAGGAGAATGGGGACAAACCATCTTGAAAAACAAAATTCAACATTGATATGATAAACCCACCATAATGGTCTCAACAGCAAGCCTTGCAAATTAACTAATACAAGCAAAGTAGCCAAAAAAAAAGAGTCCTACAAAAACTTGCATGTCGGCTAAAAATGGTAAAATAAGCATACACAAAAAGAAGAAGGGGACACCATATAAGAAAAAGGTTATAATCTATGCGACAGTAATTAAATCACTCTTTCCTAAAGAAAGCAAGGAATGAGTGCTCGGCAAAACTAGTAATATGGTCAGCGACATCAGGTTAAGCGAAATTAGGATAAATCGAATATCTAGTACTAGAGTCATTCCAAGAATGTGCTTGGGTTGGACTTATTTAACTAGATGTCTAATTTGTTGAAGATGAGGCTTTTCTAGTTTTATTTCTATATAATAATTCTTAGTTTTCATTTATCAATCAAAGAATCTTAATGTTGGGGTTTTGGTGGGGATATCATGCAAGTGGATCTTAAACTTAAGATAAGTAAAGGTTCATTGATTGGAAAGATTTTAGTTGGGGAAGCGAAATCTTACTCTACTAAGGTTATATTTTGAACTATAAAAAAATCACCACCCAACCAGATCGTATGTATAACTATACTTAACTATTGCTTAAAGAAAATTTCTAAGTATTGTTGGGTTCTTGCTATTCATAATGAGAAAATCGTGTACCAGAGAGAAGGTTCTCCATCAAGCACCAATTGCTCACAATGTTATCGATGAATCCTTAGCTGAGTATGAATCTTATGTGATGTTGATATTGGAATCAATAACTCAAAGAATGATGTCGAGTATAGATTCTAAGTTGTTAAGCAACTAATTTGTGGGAAATGATTAATAGTTGACATTATGCCTTTAAAGATTTTTTGATATATCTATTTTACTGAATAAAGCCCCATTTTTAACTAACAATGAATAAATTAATTGGGCAAAAACTTTAATTTGATTTAAATTAATAGATCAAATTCATTTTATCATTATATGAATTCATAGTTCAATTTGATTCATAAAATATAATTCACAGTTTTAGAAAGTACCTTTACCCAAAGGAAAAAAAATGATTAAACTTTCTCCCATCTAAAATCATGGGAGACAGAAACAAATATATATATATATATATACACTTAAGAAAATTGTAAGACCTTTTGCATCCCCATTCTCTCCCACCTGTAAACCTTTTCCTCGTCAATAGAAACAGAATTATGCAACTATAAAATCTTGAACTGACTACCCCTATACAGTTCCGTTGTATCACTAATGTTAGTCAATCAAAATTTAACTGGCATCTTTTGCTAAGAAAAACATGTAAAAATGGCATTCATAGAATCTAAGATGGTTCAAAATCTACCAAATCCTCATCTACTGGTCCACACGATCACCAAGATAGAATGGCTAATTTTCAGTTTATGGAAAACCGTTGAGCCGCAAATTTAAAAGGTTGAGTAATGCTTTTTGAAAGCAATAGCTAGGTTGTTCTAAAAGACAAAAGAAACTTGTAGAGCCATTCACTTCAGTTTTTCAATTTAGTTTTAATGAGATTCTCTTTTCTACCTACATGTCTCTACCAATAATTCCTTTTACCATTGAAAGTAAGTTCAAGAAAAATATAGAAGTTGGATGGCACAGTCCTATACCTAATAAAGTATGTCTAAGAAAGTATAGTAATCCGTCCATCATTTTCAATTAATCTTTCCTCCCCTTTTGTTTTGTCTTTTGCTGTGCTTTTCTTTTCAGAAATAATGTTATTATTTATTTCTACTTAAGTTATAGCATAACAGAGCCCAAGTCACTTGCATCACCCATTTAATTATAGCAGACATATCACACCAAGATTGGCAATCTTTTACAGGATTTCAACAACAAACCATTTGTATTTATTCATAAAACTTACCAATAATTGATTTAGGTTAGTCTTATTATGTGGATATGTATTTTTACTACTTTTTGAGCTTCAGACATCACAGGTTTAAGTAGATCATGATCAAGATTAGGCAATGGCTAAATGTTAATTTGCTTTCCATGGAAATGGAATCAATAAAGAAATATTAGGAAAGTTTAAAAAAAATATATATCTGTAAAATGATAATGGAGATTTTAGTGTTGTTTTGGTTTACTTTTGTAGATCGTGGCTACAACTTAAGTGGAGGACGTTAATTTCTTCTTGGCGAAGAAACTAGAAAGTAATATATATAATTTAGTTTTGTTTTCAAGCAATGATTCAGAAAAGAATTGATTCTTGCTATCATTGATAATTTTGTCACTGAAGGATTTTAACTCACCCAAATGATTGAAGTCTACTCTTTCTGATACGCTATAGTTTCTCTATGATCAGTAGTAAATGGAAAAAGCATATCCAGTGTTTGTCTAAAGCGGAAGATTCAAATAATTATGTATATAAGACCAAATAAAGCAAATAAAATAACAGAAAAAATCGAGAATGCTTAATTAAGACAATTACAGTGCTTGATTCGACGGTGGAGAAAGCAAGTTAGGCTGCTTTCCATTGTAGACCCACACAAAAAGAAAAGAAACAATCTTTTTACTAAAGGAAGTGGGCAAAGATGATAGCGACAATATGGAAATTAACGAGAGAAATAAAAAGGCATATGCAACAGACTTAGATTACAAGATACATCTTCCTTTCTCCCTAAAGCACACAAGCAATATAGAAAAACATAGAGATTCCTTATTCCTTTTTGTGACTGGTAGGAATCAGATTCTATATATTATACATTGGGTGAGGTGCTTGACATTGACAGCATTGTCTTTCGGCTTCAGGTCCATGTTTGAAATTGATGTGTTGGCCGGTTCTCCTGAGATGGGAACACGGTGTCATGGTTTCATGATGGATAAGGATAAGAGAGAATGAATGGTGTGAGCTGCCACTTTAACACTGTAGTCAGCTTTAGATGGGTAAGTCAGCAGTACACTAAATATAGTTCCTAAAACGATATGACCTCCTAAACATAAACAGCTGCATGCAGCTACGAGAGAAATGGGTCTAACCCTCAGTCCTGGATTGAGGACCTGGTGCCTCTAACTGATGAAATGCATTGTCAGCATTAGCCCCCATGCCACCTCGAGGCGTGATCCCTCCTCCGAAGTCGATAACCTGAAAACCTTGGCAAAGAATGTTGGGAAGTGAAACAGAAGCCCAGCGCATCGTTAGGTCATGGAAGCTCTAACCAAAATCCTCATGAAATGGTTCTAGTTAGTTGTCAGGCTTTTCGAAAAGCTCGCAGCCGGATTTTTTTGGGGTCCAATTTAACGGGCCTTGGCAAGACATTTCCATGTATATTCAAGAAGTATACTTGTAGGCTAAACTTTTTTCTTTTTTCCCCAAACAGGGTTAAGATTTTATTGCTTGTCCAGAAACATGACATTTGAGATAAAGTTGGGCGGATTTCCAACCCATACATTTGGATCAAGGATCGAAACAGATGCTCTTGCTAACCTATGAGCAGTCTGGTTCGCTAATAAACGCCCTGTAATCTTCAATAATCGCACTTGTAGGACAGAAGTCTGCATTACCAGTAGAGATGGCCTGGACAATGGCTAACGCATCAGAATCAATAATAACCTTGGACAATTGCATCTCCCCTTAATCCAGCTTAAAGCTTCACGCAGACTGATGGCTTCCGCTGTAGAGGGGCAGTTCATATTACTGGGAATCACCTTGTTTCTGGCCATTAGAAACTCTCCTGTGCTATTGGGAAGGATGCTTCCAACCCCAACCAGGTTAGCATGCTCAAACAGGGCTGTATCACTGTTGCATTTGACATAGGCGGCCCTTAATCTATAGTTGCATGAGATACATTCTAGTTGGAAAATCTATAAACACAAAAGGATCGAGTAATAGCTTTGGTTGCATATATTTATTTAGGGAAACATCTCGATTAATGTAGATATATTCCATATCCTTCCAAGCCAAAGTCCCTCAGTTAGAGACTCATGGAAAATATTGCATATTCCATCCTGATCATGGGCATAATACTAAAAAAGCTTTCACTTTAAGGAGATTATGGTGTTCATAGTTTATTATACACAGCAGGAAGCAAGCTTGCATAATCCTCAAAGAGCTGTCTTCAAGATGAAGTAATAGGAAAACTAGAACTGATGGTCTATTCATGAATAAAGGCCTTGTAAATGGAGGAGTCTCCAGCTTAGCAAGGAGAACCTATGTAGAATGTGCAAGAAGGGAAGATGTAATTGTTGATTTATGGTAATTTTGGATGGAGTAGCTCTTCAATAAGCTTCACGAACTAATGCAGATATCTTAGGACACATACAACCCCCAATAAAACACTTATCATAACAGTGCTTGTGCCAAACTGTGATATAAACTAGACTGTCATAGATAGTTATTGATATACATAAAGAGAGAGAGAGAGAGAGAGAGCTAAATATGAACTTAGGCTCCAGTATTTGTTAGTCTTATAGTGCTATTATGTGTTTAATGGTTTGATTTTGATGATAACAAATAAATTATGTTTAATGTAACATGGAATTCAAGTTAAGATAAAAGAGGCAAAGTCCTAAATAGGATTAGTCCTTTTTTTTTTTTTTAAAACATGTGTAATGCCTTACTCTCTCAATGTCACAACATAAGCACCCATACATTTTATTTTATTTTAAAATAAAATAAAATAATTTAAAATTTTATCATTACATAAATTTAAATTATTTTATTTTATTTTAAAATTTTTAAATCATCATTATGATAAATTTTTATATTGCATATCAAAGTTTAGTGTGTTTATTTCAATTATATTATAAAAATATATTAATTAATAATTATTAAATAAAAATTATACAACTTTATATTTAAAGTATAAATATTTTTTTTAAAGTGTTAAGAAAGGTAGTCATGATCGTCAATTCTTCTTAATTTTACTCATTATTTTATGTCAAAATTTTTATTGTTATTGAAATTTTTATAAAATCTAATCATCATTATGATACAAAAATAATAGAGAAATTCTTTAACTCAGGAAAATAGGATAAAACAGTTATTAATATTTTATTTCTGATTTAACTTCATCATTAGAACAATTTTTATCTATTTATTCTTTTTCTAAAAAGGGTATAAGCCTTTTTTTTATTAAGGGCTAAAAATATATATTTATATCACGAGAAAATTTGCTATCGTAAATAATTTTTAATTTATTTTTTATTAAAATATTACATTTATCATTATAATGTTTACAACAATTTTTTTATTTAATGTTAATTTAAATTTTTGGTCGTTACATGAATTTAAATTAACTCCTCCAACTTCAAGAATTTAGAAAAAATAATCACTGTATAAATTTTTATATTTTATTATTAGAGTTTAGTGTATTTATTTTAAATATGTTATAAAAATATATTAATAAAAATAATAAATTAATAAGTACTAAATAAAAACTAAAGTACTTCATATTTAAAGTATAAACGTTTCTTTTCTTTTTTTTTTTCTTTTTTTTTTTCCTTCCTTTCCTTTTTCTTTTCTTTTCACTTCCTTTCTTTCCTTTTCCCTCTTCATGGTTGCCTCACTTTTCTCTCTTTCCTCTTTTTCAATTCTTTCATTTTTTTTTTCAATGAAATTCAAAATTTATTATAAATTTTCATTGATGAATGTAGCTTATCTATGAGTTTCCTTGAAACGGGTCATAAGGTTTTCAATTTAACATGAGCATGTTGATATCTTTATTGTAAGAAAATCAAAAACAAATTTTTAAATAACATATTTATTCATTTAAATCATACAAATCATGAAAAATAAAAGTTTGAATTACAAAAAAGTTTATTTGAATTAATGTTGATAGTCATTATCACGATGGTTTATTGATCTTCCAAAGGTTTGGGGAGAGATACAGCATATTATATTAGGGAATTTGCTTTTGTAGTCATCCGTATAAAGGTATTTATGTAAATAACTAACATTAGTAATGTATATGTTTTTAGCACTTTTTAGACATTTGAAGACAAAATTACCTTTTGTGTAACATGTGCAATTACTTACTTGTCCAAATATAGAATCCCAAAAGTCAAACATCTCAAACGTCTCTCTTTCCCTCTCTTCTAACTGTGGCGGTAAACTTCATCACTTAACTTTGTCCCTCTGCATTTCAGTGTTTGTTCATTTCTTCGCTTTCATTATAAACCGACTTTTGAAGATTATCTGCAAGCTACTGAAGAACTCCAAAATCAATAGTGGTATAGTTTTGACTTAATCACTTAGCTTAAATTCTTCATTCCTTTCTGTTGAATACCTACGAGTGAAATCCTCCCCTCATGTCGCTGTGCATTTTTTGATTTTTCTTTTGATATATTAAAATAAAAAAAATTGGTTTGGGTATCTTACTTATTTTCATTCTTTGGTGTCTGTGTGCACCAATTTCTTGCTTTAAGTGCATCTATATGCATTGATTTGCTACATTCGTACCATGTTAGGTCAAAACGCAACTAATTTTGGAAATTCATACCTAGTTTGATAAATCATACCAAGTAATCGTACCTAGTTTTTAAAATCGTGCACTATTTGCTCGCATTTTGACATGTTTTTTTGGTCAATTGTAGATGGGAACCAACTCTACTTTTCATAAGCCTTATGTGATCCCTAAAGAGTCCTGGAAGACTGAGAAGATAATGAAACACTGTGACGATGATGTCATCCTCACTTTGAAAAAAATTTAGATGACTCTCAGAAGGAGAAGTTTGGAAGGACTTGTCTGGGGCATTTCCTACATGTGCACACAGATTTCAACTTCTCTAGGATTATAGTCCACAATCTTCTACTTCGAGAGATTCAACAGAACCACGAGGACAAAATGTGATTCAGACTTGAGCAGAATGAGGTTCGTTTCAGCAAACTGGAATTTTACCTAATCACTGGCTTGAAGTTTGGTGAGCTATCGGATACAGACAACATTGCACCTAATTCCTCTAGTATCCATGCTAAATACTTCGGGGGGAAGGATAAATTCAGTGATAGTTGTATCAAGACCAGGCCGTTAGAAGGGGATTTTGAGAAGGAAGATGACAAGATGAAGTTGGCTTTTCTGTATCTATTAAATAGCTTCATCAAAGGCCATGACAAGCGCCAGCATGTCTTCAATTGGCAATTTCATCTGGTGGACAATGTGGAAGCCTTTAATAGCTTTTCATGGGGCACATGGGTCTACTGCAACTCCTTGCTGTATTTCAAGAAGGTAGTTGCGAATCAAGCAATGGATGCCAGTAGGATGAACTCCAATGCCTATGACTTCGTATAGGCACTACAAGTAAGGATCAAACTTTTTATTAATTTTTAATTTTTTTTACTTTCAATGGATTTAATTTTATCTTCATGAAGGATAACTTGATTTCCTTTTTCTATAGATTTTTGCGTTCAAGGTGATTCCTGCTACTAACATGCACGGTAGTAGGTTGTCAAGCTCTAACTTGCCATTGCCGTGAATTGATCGATGGAAGTTCCATCGAAAGCCACATAATGAAGGCTGCAAAAAGATTTTCACAAACACTGTAAGCATTGTCGCATCTTTATTTCGTACATATATTATCTATATCACATCTAAAATTTCATTTCATACCTCTATTCTCAATTTCGTGTCTTCATTTCGTACCAACATTCTCCATTTCGTTTCTTCATTTTCATTTCATACTGAAGTTCTCAATTTTGTATCTTCATTTCGTACCCATATTCTCAATTTTTTGTCTTAATTTCGTACTTATATTTTCAATTTCGTGTCTTCATTTTAATTTCGTACTTATGTTGTTCATTTTATACCTATATTCTTCATTTCGTACATTTATTTCATACTTATATTCTAAAATTTGCATCTATGTTTCTCATTTCGTACCGATATTTTGAATTTCGTATTTACATTTTTCATTTCATAAGCAATGTCGCATCTTTATTTCGTACATATATTATCTATATCGTATCTAAATTTTTATTTCGTACCTCTATTCTCAATTTTGTGTCTTTATTTCGTACAAATATTCTCCATTTTGTTTCTTCATTTTTATTTCGTACTGAAGTTCTCAATTTCGTATCTTTCGTAATCACATTTTCAATTTCGTATCTTAATTTCGTACCTATATTCTTCATTTCGTACCTTTATTTCGTACTTATATTCTAAAATTCACATTTATATTTTGTATTTCATACTAATATTTTGAATTTCGCATCTACATTTTTTATTTCATATCTTCTTTCCTAAAGGACTGTCCTTATCATCATTTCGTATTTTTAGATGGGGGCTAAGCTAAAATTAGATCCAATAATTGCTGAGCGCCAAGCCCTTTACTTTATTAGAGTTGAGGACACCATTGTCCCGTTGCAGCCACTTACTCAAGCCAATGTGCCTGCTACATGATTTAGTAGGGATGACACAGTAGAGGGTCCTATCTAGAAAAACTCCACAAATTTGCCATCTTCTTTGCGAAAGCAATACAAAGTATGTACTCTTCATATATTATATGAGTTTTGTTATTGCATTCTATAATCAACAATTTCTGTTACTTGCAGTGGCGAGTTGGCTTTCTTCTTGTTGAGCGACAGAGAGACAATGAATCTGATGAAGTCACTAGTGACAGAAGAGAGCTGGCTGGGTAGAGGAGGGTAGAATAGGAGGTGTGAGAGGATGATGTTAAAAGTGAGGCACCTGTCGTTGAAAAGACTGCAAAGGATCCAGATGTTTACCTTTGTCTCGCTGCTATGGAGACAAAATTATATCTCTTCGAGGCGAAGATAAACCAAATGGATTCTCAAAATGAAAGTTATCATCAAGAGCAAATGGCCCTTTTGAAGTCCATCAAGCTCTCTCTGTAAGGATCTAGATATGGTGGCCAAGATTGAAGAACTAATTTGTATCTATATTGTATTATAATTTCAGATTTTATGCATCTTATGACATGAAATGACGTCTTAATTATTTTTATTTTCCCCAAGGTGTCAATGCAGGCTCCACACCACATAATCCCATTATTGAGGAACCTGGGAAGTCTGAAGACTCAACCACGGAGATGTTGGCTCATGTAGGGTAGTTGCATAAACAAGAAGCCACTGAGGGCCAATTGCCGAGAAAGTGGCTACTGCAGGGCCAATGAACGAGGAAATGGCCACTGCAGCAGATCCATGCAATGAGAAACTAGGGGACTTGGCTATTATCCCAGTTGAGGCAATCGACAGTGAGCTGTCAGTTGTTAGGACTCGTAGACGGTCAAGACAACTGTGTAACCCATATGTCAACCTTAACACTGAGATTAAGAAAGTCAAGTACCCTCACATGGTGAGTGCAAAGTCCAAATTCAGCAACAAAATCCTCATTGCATTCAACGAGTTCATGAATGGCCAATCATAGTAAGTTATTTATTTTTGAGGGACCATTATACTGAATTATCAATATTTTTTACTTTGTTCTCACACTTTGTTTTCATTTTCTATAACCGTGATGTAGGTATTGGTCATTCAGTTAGTGTGGAGTGGTTCAAAGTCCTTAAAGACAATGATGAGTGGGTTGATGACTTGGTATGTTGGTGATTTTATACTATTCTTTACATTCATACTTAGAATTAACATTCATGCCTTTTATTTCGTACAATGATTTAACAGTATAATATTGTTTCTCTTGTGTCTTAATCAATATATTGAAGCATATCTTAATATCCTTCGAAGAAGGCAGAGGGAACTTCCTAGATAATATGCACAAGATGTTTACATTTGTGATCCATGCTCTGTATAAGTTTATTTGGTCATTAAGTGTTTGGATGATTTTTTATTATTATATTTTTTATTAACTTTTTTTATTCAAATGTGCAGACAACATTTTTTTACATTTACAATGAATATCACAGTGATCTAGAAGTTGATTGTCCTCCTCCACACACTAATTTTGAAGCACATAAATGGGAACTAGACTTTCTAGATTGTGTGAGAGGTAAATTTTGTCCCTAGTATCCAGCTTGGCACACTGTGAATAAGGTGATCTATCTTTTCATTTTCTTTAACTATATTCTTACAATATTACGTGAACTCATTGTTGACATGTAAACTATATTTTTCAATGCAGCTGATGGTTCCATGCCTTGTTGGGGGATCTCACTGGCTGCTAGTTATGGTAGATCTGCAGAAGTTTTCGTTAAGAATTTTTGACTCTTTCCGGCAAGAGATGCCAACTGAGATGCATATTCAACAACAAAATCCACTGAGATTTATGCTACCCAATTATATGGATAGCGGGGGATATTTCAAGCATAAACTAGATGTCAAAAAGAAGAATATTTCACTCTCATGCACACTGAAGCCAAAGAACAAGGTCTTGCAACAGAGAAAAATGTAAGTATTTTTTTAATAAGTTATTGTTATTGTCGTTATCTAAAAGTTTGTGTTTTATGTCTATTTTTTTAATTATGTTTTCTTTTTTTTTCAATGGCAATTACGGACCTCATATTTTATATATAATGGAGCACTTATTCCTCAATAAGCGATTAAAATATAGAGATAAAGATATGCCAGAGATACAAAATCACATGGTAATACATATATTTGCCAATTCAACTGTGGATGATAATTGATAATTTGTTATTTTTTTATACAATGTATTATTTTTGTATATACAATTGAAAATTATATATACTGTTCCTTTTGTTAATAAAAATAAAATTTGTTATATTGTCTATCTCACTATCTAACTCATACAAGTGCTTAGAATTTACTATTGTGAATTAAAGGTATAAAGTCAATTTAAAGGCGCGAATTTACTGCACGATTCTCTATTAAAGGCATGAATTAATGGTACGAAATAGAATTGAATGCATAAAGTAATGGTACGAAATACTATTTTATGCACAAATTAATGGTATGAATTTATATTGAAGGCACGAAATAAAGATTCGATTTATTTTTAAAGGCGCGAATTTAATGTACGATTCATTATTGACAGTGCGAAATGAAAAAAAAAATTAATGGTATGAACTTATATCAAAGGCATAAAGTAAATATACCATTTACTTTTAAAGGCTCAAAATTAATGTACGATTCAATATTGACAATACGAAATAAAAAAAAAAATAATGGTACGATGTAATGTTAAAGGCGCGAATTGAATGCACGATTCATTATTGAAAGTGTGAAATGAAAGCACAAATTAATGATACGATGTAGTGTTAAAGGCGAATTGAATGCACGATTTACTATTTAGGGCGCCAAATGCATTGCCAGCATTGCCAACATCACATGAATTGACATGCACATGACAATTAAGATCATATAAAAACTTAAAAGTCTCAAACTGTATACTAATCAGTAATAAAAAAATAAGTTTAAAATCAACAATATAATCAAAACATTATGATTATCATAAGTCAATTGTATCATTATTTAGTAAATTTGAATTAGGAGGTATTACACAAGTTTATGAATTATTCTTGATTCCATCACAATTACAACATTTACAATGTAACTGATTAGGCATATTAGACAATCGAGAGTGGCTAATTCTATCATAATATTGTGGATTAGAGCAAGTCAATCGATTGTGTCCATATTGCATACATCTAGAGCACTTCTTTTGGCACGTCTTCTCCCCACCGGAGGGTATTCACCTTTTTTTCGGACGTGCTGACTTACCATAATTTGATGGTAATACCACAACTCTTTCGACTTCTTCGGGTACATTCCAATCAGACTTATCACCAACTAGATATATCGGCTTAGTGTATGTTGCTACTAGTTGATCCTGTTTGTAGTAGTTAGAGTAAAGAGTTATGAATTCAATATTATGTTCCCTATAAAAAATACATAATTAGTAAAGTTAATGCAAGAAATCGCAATGAATAATAAGAATAAGAATATTACCAATAAAATAATTAATGTCACCTGGAAACTGCTAGTGTATATACACATGAAAAAAGATCAGCTTGAAATTCCCTATAAGTGCAAGTACGTTCAATAAGATTCACAATTGCCTCTTTACTCTTGTGCCTAACTAAAAATAGATTCCAATCAACATTGAAAGCTGTCATTTGTAATGAAACTTTTTGTCTCTCAGTCATCAATAAAGAACCCATTCTGTTAGTTGTGGTCTCCAAAATTTAGCCTTTTTAAGTCGATCAAAAAATCAACGTTGCATCATGTCTTGAATGAATTCCAATAGAGCCGTCACAGGCAACTCACAAGCAAATTGGAGACACAAATTCAAGTTATCGGCTATATTAATAGTCATGAGTTAATATCGTCTTCGGGGACAATACACACGTGACCATTTTCTCAAATTTTCCTTCATGATATATTCGAAGGTTTTAAGGTGATTAGCCTGTAACTCAATTATTAATTTATTAAATTCAGATTCTCAATATGCCCTAGCTGCACTATAAAATATTTTAGATACATCTTCTCTCTTAAATTTATTCTTTATATTTTGGGCCACATACCACGAACATAAACCATGACAAGAATTAGGAAAGACCTTTGCGATGGTATTTGTAATACTGGTATGACGATCTGATATAATAACCAAGTCCTCAACCAAACTTATAGCTTCTTTTAGCTGTCGTAAGAATCACTCCATGCTTCACAATTCTAAGAGTCACCATAACCGAATGCTAGTGGATATAACTGTTCATTCCTATCTTTGCACGCCGCTACAAACATTGCACCGTGGAACTTTCCTTTTAGGTAAATAGCATCGATAGCAACGATCGATCTGATTACTGAATAAAATCCCCTCAACAATTTTTCAAGAGCCATAAAAAAATATTTAAATCAATTAGTTCCATCTTCAATGCATATGTGAGCCCTAGTTCTTGGATTAATTGTTTGTAACATGTGGCAGTATGACGACAATTATTGATATGACTCAGTTTGGTCACCATATGTAAAAGACAATGCATACTCTTTAGCTTTTCAAGCTTTGCTATATAAAATTTGTATACTAAAGAGTTCTTTCATATCACTCATGATGTCTTTCGGCTTAATAATTTTTGCATTAGTAGATAACTTTTGAGCCACAATTTCTCTAATAACGGTAAAACTTGCTTGTCGATGTCGTCGATGCAATTCTTCAACTATACAAGTGTGTGTCAAATCACACCTTCTAATTTGAAAGAATTGCCCTTGTGTAACTTTCACAGCATGAATCTTTCATGCACAATTTCTTTTTTTTACAAGCAATCTCAAATAATGATTTATTAAACCTAGCGACTCTAAATTCAAAGTTCTCAGTTAAAGCATGCACACCTAAAAATTGCTTCAGCTCTTTTTTGTTTGGGAAAAACTGACCTCTAACAAGGGTGTCAATTGGAGTCACTGATTCCATAGTAGAAGTTGACGTAAGACCGTATAATTTCGCACCCAACACACTATATTATCTGACAACACCATCAGTTGAACTTGAATTATTATGTACTTTTGGGCGTGTAACTGGGACATGAGGTGAGACAAGACGTAAGTTCTCATTCAATTTTTCACTATCGGGTTTTGCTTCTAGAATAGGCTCACAATGATCTTCACTAGTAGTTTCAGTAGGTTGAGTTTCCATGATTAGGTCTTCACACCCAATACCATAGTCCATCCGCTCAAGTTCTTCTCATTTGTATGGATCTCATCGGTATACTAAGTGTCAAAGGGAGTCTCACTGTAAAAGAATGGTTCGATGGCATCAACATCTAATTCAACAGTTGGATGACTTTCATAACAAGAATTAAAAAGATTGATTCATCCTTCGCATAAACTTTGTCTATTCTCAATAAAATTTCTCTCTACTAAATCAATAATCACACGAGAAACTATGTTGTTATTGTATAACATAAACTCAACATCATCATCATTCACTAACTCAATTTTAACAGTAGTTTTTTCAGAGCTTACTATAGTATGTAGTACAACACCAGTATTAGAGAAATTAGCCTCCACACAAGATTTAACTAAATCCAACCACTGCATATATGTCAAACCCTTTCGAACAACATACCTTTTAGTTTTGATAGCTCTGCCAATATACTTAAAACTACCACTAGACTTAGACCACTCACTATTTCAAGTTACAATTATCTGCATTTTGCAATGCCGAAGAAAACATTTCAAATTACCAGGCACGATTACATAAACTTGTTACGATTTTATGAGCATGATTTTATAACTTGTCACGATTTTAAAAGATAAGGCGTGAATTTCATAATGATGTTATCATAAACCAAATAAAGCATAATTTTAAAAGATAAGATGAGAATTTCATAATATGTTACGATAAACCAAATAAGGCACGATTTTTAAACATATATATTCACATATGTAACGGATGGTACCAAATTAAGCTACATTGTTGTTCATAGGTATACCTGTCACCCTTTTCACCCATTCGAGCACATTCTGATTTTGAAGACAAATATATATTGAAAAACCCGAGCTTGAGAAATATACTGTGAAAAACACGAACTTCCTTTTTTGTTCAGGACAATTAGGCAAAAATATCAATGACTACCTTCTATTCCTTCTTTGGATTTTGGATACAAAATCGGGAAAGAAAAAACTAAAACAGAGAGCGAAGAAAGACAGAGCTCGAAGAGACAGAAATCTCAAAAAGATAGTATTTAGACAAATCTCCTCAAATTTTAAGTTATTTTAATTTTGAAGGTATCATTGTTTTTTGTAAGAGTATTTTTGTCTCTCTAATACATGTAAGTACTAAAAAAAACTAAGTTAGTAAAAGAAGTTTTTTGTGCAAAAAAAAATGTGGCGGGATACCAATTTTGACAATTTCATCTATTATATTTTCTTGATAGTATATATATATATACCAATTATGTTATCTGTCCGTCATTAATAATATAAAATGAGTTATACACTACGAAAAAATTGAATTTTAGTGACCAATAAATCTGTCACTAAATTAAAAAATAAATCTATCCTTAATTTTTTTAACGATAGATTAACGACAAATAAAATTGATAGTTAAAATTATTATCGTAAAAAAAAAAATAATGACTGAATTTTGTATTTGTCATTAGTTAACAACTGATTCACAACCGATATAAATCTGTCTCTAAGTTAGCGATCCATTTACATTAGTCGCTAGCTTAGTGACAGATACATGAATCTATAGCCAAACTAGCGATTAGCATGAATCCATCACTAAACTAAATATTGATTAGGAACTAATAGACTTGTCACTAATATAATAATTTTTTAAAAAAATTAATTTTAAATTATAACTAAATAAAAAAATAAAATAAATTCATAAAACAAAAAAATAAATACAAAATTATATTCTATTTTCGTCAAATATAATATTCGTATAAGAAATTACATCCAATTATTAGACGTTCTGAGGGTGAGCTTCCTAGAAAGAGACCCTTCGTCCTATGCATACGCTCATTCATCTCAACCTCTCTCTATAAGCACTCCTGTAATTCCATCTCAAAGCGAATGCGATCATACTTCCTTGCCCTACACTCCTCTTCCAATCCCTCTTCTAAACTCCTACACTCCACCCTCATATGCTCATCCATATACGTGCACTCCAGCTCTATGCAGTTTTTCATAGCCTTCATCTAGCTACGTCATCAACAGAGTATCCACTATTAGAGTTGCCGCCTAAATACCATAATAAAGCTTTGCTCCTAAGCTCGTACACTCGATACTTTTTCTGTCCACCTACTGTCTTGTACTAAAACTCATTTTAGTCTACCTCAAGAGTCATGTGGCTGAGAAGCTGAGGCAACCAATTCCTCAAAGCGTTCCTATAATAAATAAGGTATTTTGTTAAGTTATTCATTAGTTGAACTGAATAGTGAAGTAAAAAAAGATATAATTAGAGTTATTTATTAAATGTTAAAAATAACAAACGTACTTTTACTTTCCTAGAATACTTATTTATGAACTCATCAGGATTAAACTTCTTAGTATGAGTCCGTTTAAAAAACTCTATTGTTGTAAGCTCGCAACCCTTCTTTCGCACTTGAAAAAAAATAAAATAAATAATAAATAATCTTAATATTTTTATTTATATTTATTTAAGTAATTTAAATATCATACATACCAAGTGTCTATAATGGTTTTGCAATGAACATGAACTAGCACTATGTGACCAAAGCCCACCTGTTTCGCTCCGTAGATTACGAAGTATGGTAATTATTTAATTAACAAATAATATAGTAATAAATACTAACAATTACAAATTAAAAATAAAATTTCACTAATTAACATATAATTGCGCCTAAATTAATGATTAACATCTAATTAATTTAATTTTTATGAAAATTTAATTAAATTATTTATTGTATGTAAATTATAATATCAAATTAAATTATTATCTAAATCTAACATAAATTAAAATTTAGTAACAAATAAAATTAACAACTCCAAAATTAATCAATATCTAATTAACTAATATAAATTTCATAAAAATCTAACTTAATTATTTATTGCAAATTATAATATCTATTTAAACTATTATCTAAATCTAACATAAACTAAATTTATTTTAAAAAATAATATTAACAACATCAAATTTTAATCAACATCTAAGTAACTTAATTTTCATAAAAATCTAATTCAATTATTTATCTCATGAAATTACAATCTGATTAATTTATCAATCAATGACAAACTAATTTTATTAAAGAATAAAATCAACAACTATAAAATTTAATTAACATCTAACTAATTTAAATTTCAAAAGAAAAATCCAATTGAATTATTTATCTCAAATTACATTCTAACTAAATTGCTATCTATCTAATCAAATATAAACTAAATTTTTAATTAACCTATAAAATTAATAATTAAAAATTTTAATTAATACCTAACTAATTTAAATTTTATAAAAAAATTTAATTTAATTATTTATTTTAAATTAAAAATAAATTAAATTATTTTTTAAATACTCTAATATAAACTAAGTTTATTAACAGATTATAAAATTTAATTAATATATGACTGATTTAAATTTTATAAAAATCTAATTAAAATATTTATCTCAAATTACAGCCAAATTCAACCGTTACCCAAATAATTAACATAAATTAAACTTATTAAAAGATAAAATAAATAACTAAAAAATTCATTTACAATCTAAATAATTTTTATAATTATCAAATCTAATCATAATATTTGTATATAAGATTTTTTAATCATCAATTTAGTAATAAAAAAATTAGGTTTTGAATATATAAGGTATTAGTGACGACAATAAATGATCGTCGTTAGAAGTGAATTGTAATAACCCATATCGAGTCCGTCACTGACTCGACAATGAAATCTACCAAGGCAAGCCATGGAGGCCTTCGCAACTAGCCATGGAGGCCTTCATGGCCAACCATGGCTATTGCCTTCGAAGGCCATGGTTGCCATCATGAGCGGTCATGGCTGGTATGTTATACATGTTACATGTGAGCCCAAATTTAAAAAATACCAATATTCTTTTTTTTTTTCCTCTTTTTTCTCTCCTCGTTTCTTCCATTTCCCTCCCTCTCAATTATAGTCTCTTGTTTTTTATTTTAATTTGATAGTTATTTTCATTAGTCTCTGCATGTCTTTCATTATAAAGGAAGAAATACTTGAAATGAGGAAATAAACCTTCAACATAGCTTTAGTAGGCTATAATCTATTGAGATAGATTCGATTTAATAAATAATAAACTTATAAGATTGCGACTTAATTTGATTTCATTAATATTTATTTAGATATGTTCAATTCAACACAATTAAAAAATAAAACCTCGCAAGTCATAAAATCTCTAAATTTAAAGATTCAATATAATTAAAAAATAAATCCTCGCAAATCATGCAAGCACAATTAAAAAATAAATCCTCATAAATCGTGAACGATTTTGAAAATGAAGGCTAAACCTGAGACAGTACAGTCACTTATAAAAAGTAGGTCCAAGCTATTCCTTCTTGTTTTTACAAGTCCATTTTTTCATCAACCTAAAGTCTAGCCCATTTTTCCATTAACCTCAAGTCTAGCCCAATCTATACAGCCAATTCCCCAGTGGTATTCGATTCATTGTACAAAAGACAAATCAAACTATTTAGTAACACTATCAAAACCAAATGAGAAATACTTTCGTAATGATAAAACATCGAATCAAGAAGAGAAAACAATGTATAAAGTTAGGCAAACAGTAGGTAATCCTAAATAATGAATAAAAACCTGTATGATGCTACGAGTTCAGGTGCGACATTAATTCATCCACATCTTGGGTTTCATAAGGTGCTTCTTTAAGTAGGCCTAGATAAAACCGTTTAGCATCGATTTTTTGAAAAGAAAAAATAAAAATCAGACATTGAATTCTCTTCTCTTCAATATCTGTTTGTGAAAATTGGAATGTATACGAGTATCGAAAGTTGGGCTGCAGGCAGGCCGGTACTCAGGCACTAGCCTCCCCGACTTGAACCGCACCCCACATGCGTTACAAAGCGTTTTTGGTCCTAAGGGGCCGACCCTCCATTGAGGCGTTTTTTGGGTTTGGCAGTGGCTGCATTTTCTCTTCATATCCAAAGAGTCATCGCTATTAGACTCTTGATTCTCTGAAGCAAAAGACAAGTCCGTCACGGGCCATACCCGCTTGCCCCCACGCTTGCTCCTTTGCTTCTTGTTGCCAGATGCGGCACTGCCCGCCTCGATGGGGCGGTTCACAGTGTCGAGTTTTTCGGGTTGTTGAGAAGGTTTAGAGCAACGGAACTTGGGAAGTTTGTGCTCTGGGGATACACGTAGGTCACTCAGATCAATGATGTCGTCGGTGAAATTGGGGAACCACTCCAATTCCTCTATCGGATCTGGTGGGACACATAGTTGGCTCCCTGAGTAATCACCAAAGCCATTAAACTTGTCAGAGTTTGTCTCAAATTCATGAGGTAAAAGGTCAGCCAGAAACTGTTCAAAATCATAAAATTTTTCATCAATGCCCATTCCGAGACAGAAAAGAACAGAAAAAAGAACAAAGTTTTGAACTTTTTTGCAGAGAAAGGGAGGAATGTATGAAGACCGAGATAAAAGAAATCTCTTAATGGGTTACGTATATGTACCGTCAGCAGCATGCAGCAGAAGAGGAACCCCACCAAACTATATATACATACAAGTGTCGTCATGCTTTTGACCACAATTTTTTTTTTTCCCATTTTCGAATATGCCATAAAAATGGAGTTTGTCACGTGCACATACGGCGCCCACCAATAGCAGGTTGACACGTGCGCCGCATTCATGATCTGGCAAATACATATTATCCGATTCCTATTTGAATTGGTCATTTGCAGGAGGGACAGGTTGGGAATTTCAAATTTTTGACTTGCAATGCAATGAACATATAAAATTTGGCAATTCTTTTCATGGCATCTGATGAAAGCTCGGTTTCCTTAACAAGACCAAAAATATAGCTGGCAACGCTCAAAAATTAAAAATTAAAAAGTGAAGAATTTAAAAATGGCGTGATCTTTGGTTTCCTGTTTTGTTCTTTGACCAGAATGTCCTTATCCTGATGATTCAGCAGGTCCATCTGACACGCACCATATCCTTCAGTTAATTACCAAAACTTTGGGTTCATTTCCCTTCCGAATATGCCTCTCGAAATTAATGTACGTGATTGCACACGTGGCGGATATCTATTGGCCAGGACGACGTGTCACTTGAGATTTTGAAAGCTACAAAAAGCGTGTTCCAAACGTGTGGGCGGCTGTGACTGAACTGTTGTTTAGTTTAAGATATCGAACATTTCATTGGGACACGTGTCAGACTAAGATATGCATTTTTGTTTATATCTCATATTTTTATTTTAATTTTTGTTAATTATTATTTTTATTTAATTTGATATTTATTTAAAATTTAAAATTATTTTTAAAATTATTTAATAATAATCATCTGTAATTATTTTTTAAAGTTATCTGTTTTTTTTATTTTTCATTATAAATATCTAAGCAATAAAAAATTTTAAGCATTTCATTTTTGTTTTGTTATATTCTTCAGGTTGATAAAATTGAAGTATTTTGGGTTTTGAGAGTAAAAGTGAGTAATTTTTTAAAAAAATATTTTGTGTTACTCAAAGAATCACCTAAACTTGTATATTATTTTTTAATTTTTTAATTTATTTTTGCATCAATTTAAGTTATTAATTTTATCCATATTTACTTTTACTGAATTCACTATATTTTACTAAATATTAAAAAAATGATAAATAAATTATTATGAATTAATTAATTGATTCACATGTGAAATCAACTTGTAGTATGACCTTATACATGCTACTCCTTTCATCCTAAATATCTATTGTTGATATATAATATACAAACTAAAAATTAGATTATATTTTAAGAGAAAACACATTCACCGACAATAAATCAAGTTAAAATGATAAAATGATCATAACATCTTAATGCAAAGAGATTAACGTGATTGAACATAAAGCTTACATTTATGGATAGGTCTCACCAAATCGAGAAACCAAAAAAATTCCATTATGAAGACAAAATTGGTGACCTTATAGAATGAAGCAATAGAGCATTAAACAACCGCTCGTACGTCTAATCCTATCATTTAAACTAACCAATCTTTCTCACTAGTTAATTTCAAAGTAAATCGATTGATTACATATGAAGTACAAACTCCAATGCCAAGCTATTGTCTAATATTTGTTAAATCCTCTTAATTTTTTGATAGAACTCATTTTGAGCAATTAATCTAGTGGGTCTATATGGTCATGTGATGACCAACAGAGCTAACAGTAACCTTTTCGTCACGCGAATGATACTTGCTCCTCTTAATCACTTTAATAACTTTATTAAACTAAAATGACATTTCTAAATCTCTTGTTTGAAAACACCAACAAAAAAAATCAACATGTGTCCATAGGAACATTTGAGATTCTCAACTTTGGTGGACTTGATACTCACATTAGTGTTCCACCCTCCAAACATATGTGTAATAAGAAAATCACCCTGTAAAAGTAGTACAATGGTTCTGCTCAACCCATGGTTGAGCAAGACAGTTGGCTAGGGTTACTTACTGTTACATTTAGAAATTTCTTTTGTTGTTTTTATATTCATAATGTGCCATATAAATATAATTTAAATGTAATTATATTTTTCAATTTAAAATTAATAACTTTAAAATATATTATTAAAATAAAATTCTTCTTAATCAAAAATTTTAAAACATAAAAAAATGTTATTTCCTTATTAATATTTACATTAAAAATATTTTTATAAGATATAATTGTTTGCTATACCATATTATATGTAATTAATTCAATTAACAAACACTTATAACTTAAAACAGGTATATGATTATACTTGTAAATGTAAAAAAATTGTATTATTTTTTAAAAATTAAATAGGAATGTATTCATATTTTCTGTTATTTAAATTAAAGCAATTTTGTATGTAATAAATATGACCTTGTATTCCATGAAAAACTTGTAAATTATAAAAATAAAAAATTGCTTAAATGTCAACAATGAGATGATGTTTTCAATTAAAAGAGCTTTTAGAATTACTTTTTATTTCTATAATCCGAAATAAATTAAATAGTTAACAACATGTGAAGATAATTTTAATTTTTTAAAAATAATTCATGAAAAAATAAATGTTATTTAAACAATAAGTTTTGTACTTTCTTTTGAATTAAATATGAGTTTTAAAACGTTTCTAAACAAACTTTCATCTATTAATTTTTTTTCAAATTAAACTTTGATAAAAATAATTGTAAAAAATTAATTATATTTTTATTATTAAAATATCTAAAAAATTACTCAAATAAATTTTAAATTTCATTAGATATAAATTTTTTTAAATTTTTTATAGTATCAATTTTATAAAATATATTTTCAATATTTAAAAGATTTTAAATTTTTTTGCAATTGTATCTGAAATATTTATTTGTATCTATGAAAAATTTCAAATCAAAATTTGATCTAAAAAAATCTTTAATTTAAATATTTTTAATTTTTAAATTTTTTGATAAGGTTCAATTTGATTCAAATTTATACATGAAGGTCTGTTTGAAAACGTTTTAAAAATTAAAGTTTGATTGAAGAAAGAGAGTAAAAGCTAGGGTTTGAAATGATATTATCCTTCATAAAATTATAAGAATGCTTAAACAATAATAAATAAAAAACCATTAATATAATCCTAAAAAATTTTAAATATAACTGTCTCATAACTAATGGACCTATAAATTTGGTTAAATCTACTTGAAGGACTTAAAAAAATAATAATAGGGCTCTCCTATTTTATAGACATTAGATTTTGAGTTTTTATTTGAATTTTTTTTTTTTGTGGAGATAAATTTATCAAGATATTGTTCTTATCAAGTGTTTTATCAAATTCAAATCAGGTTAGATTAGAGATATATGTTATTCACATCAACTTGAATTGATTTATTTCATTTATAATGGCACCAATTATATTATTTTTCTTATTTTTTGATAACAATCTGAAAAATATGTTACAAATAAAAATACAAACATATTTTAAAATAAAATACATAGGGTTACTTGTATGGTAAAGATCTGTATTTTGCTTACAATTTTTAATCGAATCTGTAAAAAAAATTGCATCTATCTGAGGCTTATGTTTTTGTTGGATTCTCAATTATAAGACTTTTATTTACAAATTTTCGTTAATATTAACAGTTTTGTGTACACACATAATGCATATGTAACTTTTATTTATATAATTATCCTGATACTTTTTTAAATATTATTAAAATAAATAAAATATTTTTTAAAATTTTTTTATATTTTAATATATTCTTACTTAGTTTGATGTATAGTGTTTTAAAGGAGTATTTAGATAATTGTATAAGTAAAAATTATATGCATATCACATGTATATGCGAAATTATTAATATTATTGAAAATTATAAATAAAAATCTCAGATTAAAAATCTAACAAAAACGTAAGTGTCTAATAAATATAATTTTTTTAAAAAAAATTCAATTTAAGACTGTAAATAAAATATATGTTTAATTCATTAAGATAATTAACCCAAACATATGTTTTTATTATTTTAAAATTATCAGTTAAAATATAAGCATGGCTATATTATCACTACTTTATGAAAAATTCTTTGATATAAATATGTTAGGTATTTATGTTCCGATTTGTGAATGTAAAATAGTATCTCTCTTAAAAAAATAAAAAAAAAACATTTTCATGGTGTAATTCAATCCCATTGGCTGGACATACATGAAATTAATACATATTTTCTAAATTTTAGAACCTCTAAAGTTACCTATAATAATATGAATGAAATTTTCACTTACTTTGTGATATCTAGAAAAATTTTAAAAAAAAAAACCTATGTTTAAGAAAATAAACCGAAGACTAGTGATATGATATCTCTAATAATCTAACTATTGAATCAATTCATATTTGTAATAATTTTGGAAAGAAAAAAAAAGTCTAGTAAAAGATTGTCTATTTGGTTCATGTATTGAAACTTACCAAAAATCATAAATTATTATTTTTACCAAATAAAGTTTATGACTTGTTAATCAGGAAAATACAATAATTAGAAGAGGTATCAATTATAATTTTCCCCACTATGGTGGATATAACTTAATTTCATCATATTTACATTCATCATTAACCAATGAGATTGGAGAGTAGATACCAATATTATGGATTGAGGCATTTTGTTTAAAAGACAAAGAGCAGTAAAACCTTACGTAAAATAGCATTTAGCACCATTATTACATTTAAATGATTTTTATGATTTTTATTAATTAAAAAATAAGAGGCATATGAATATTGGAGAAACTTCTTCAAAGAAAGATTAATAATTCAGATAAATTAGTTAATGAAAAATGTCTCTAATGAATCTAACGAGCGGCTCTTATTATACAAAAATTAACTATCATGTCTTTATTTGATGAATCAATATTTTTATCATTTTATCGTGTAATGAAATAAAGAAAAAAAATTATGATTACAATTAATTCCAAATTACTGTCGAAAATCTATTTCTGATATCTTATCTTTTTGATTCTGAGACACAACAAGATCCATTTATAAGATCTATTGATATGAGATTTATATATAAGTTACACATAAATCTAAACTAATTTTGGCTTCATGTATCAATCAAATATTTCATATTGATGTACAAGATATTTTATTTCAATAATTTGATGGAGAGTATTGGATGTGAATAAGAGAGTTTCATTTATACTTTCTTCTTATTTAATTTAATATTATATTGAATTAGAAAATAAGAAATTCTTCCTTTTCTTTTCTACCATATAGATAGATATATACATATATATATATATATTACATAAATTTAATATTCAGAAAAACTAAAGAAATATAGAAAAATCTTTGATTCTTTCAATTTTACAAATAACATCCAAGAATGTGACTAGTTAATGAAGAAAGAGGAGTAAGTTTGAGCATCAACCAATATTTAGAGAAGTAATCACTTCTTTGGTAAATTGAAAAATTATTTTAAAACTTTGATCAAATTGATTAACGAGTCATACAACAATTTATCATTTAGGTTTAGATGATTATTAAGAAAAGAATAAAAATTGGATCTAACTATTAGAAGAATGCTTGGCTAATAGTAATTCAATCTTCATCAAGCATTGCAATGAAATTAAAACATTGTCTTGATCGACCATTTGTGTAAGATGAATAAGATAATAATGTTAATAATATTTTGGCTTAACAAAAATATTTAAACACAAGCATCTTTCGCTTTATGCCATGACTCATCTTATACTAACTATGTTAGCATCGACCATAGTGTCTAAATTACCTTTTAAAGAAAGTGTCTAAGTTTTGTCAAATACAAGCACAAGTTTAACAGTGTAATACATTTTATAGTTGAAATACTTAAATATTTGAAAATTTGAGATATGATAGATGAAAGAATATAGCATAAGTAGAATAATATTTGGTGCCACTAATTTTCTGCAAGACTAAAAATTGTTTAAAAAAATATATGTATTTTTCTTAATTTAATGATCTAATTGTTCATTTCTATAATGGATTTAAGAAGCGTATTACAATTGATAAGCAAGAAGATGCCGACTTAGTATTAGCATCTAATAGTGTTCAATCAATTTTCAATTATAAATTTTAATTATTTAATTAAATATAATTATTTATTATTCATTGTGCTTTCATAAATAAATTTGTTTATAAAATGGTAAAATAAGATGACAGATTACTTGACCCATATCAAGCCTATAGGTCAACATGCATAACACCTATACATAAGCTACATAAAATTCATTGGATCAGCCTAATAATTGAGGTGAACGTGATTCAATTTAAAATCTAATTTAAAAACTGAATTAATTTTGCTCAATTTAAAAACAATAGACCTGAACCCAATTGAACAAATAAAAAATTTCAATTCAAATGAAAGTTTGTTCCATTTTATTTGATTTTTTTTAAAAGAAAGAAACAAAAAGAATATCTTAAATATAAATTTTTACACTCTAATCAATGAAAAGAAAATTCCAAAGTTAATATTCTCTTATAAGTGGAAGATTTAATAAGAACATTTAAAACCAAATTTAGTTTTCAAAATAAATAAAATTAAAATAATAAAAGTGTTGATCCTAAACACATGAAATACGAGTAAATAAACAGTTTGATTACCATGAATTAGTTTGAATCACTGTCAAAACGGAAAACAACATATATTAAGATTTACTTAGAAAGAGAGAAGAAAACAATTAAGAAAATTTAGAACAAATTAATTTCAAAATTACTTAAATGGAGTTATGAATATCATTATCAGGTGATCTCACAAATAAAATTTATTATTTTTTACCTATGCCACTTATTTCAATTTGATCATTTTCTTGCCATCCAACTTGAACTAACTTGATCAATAAGTGGAGTTCAAGATTTTACCTCAATCAACCCTAAATTGAAATTAAAAAAAAAAGGAAAATAAATGGAACCAAATTTAATAAACAAAAAATTTAAAAAATAATATTAGATAATGTAAGAAATATTATTATTTTTTACAAAATAAAGAACTGTGTGATATAAGAGAGAAGAAAACGGCCATGGATAGATACGCCGGCCACTCATCAACTGCATGAGTTAGTTTGCATGGCAGTGATGGGGCTCAAACAACAACCGTATAAGAGGGTAGAACCCTAGCTAACTAGATTTCTCATGCTGGTCGTTTTTAATTCAGCACCTGGAGGCTTTAGTACAGCGTAAAGAACCTGCCGATCTTGTCAAGGACCTCACTGACATGGCATCAGCAGCTCGGAAGGCTTGTTCAGCGTTATAGTTGGGCTTTGCCCCACCTGTCCCTGATGATTGACTGAAAGAAGCTCCATTCTTGAAGAAATCCCTCACGGAATAAAAACTCCACGGGGTCTTGTCTCCATTGCTTTGCTGTCTCCATGTGACCTGTTTAAATTAGTTCAATCAAGATGTTAGTGCACATTATTACACATGGATAAGCAAATGTGGAAGCATGATCGGGATCAGTAAACTATGTACCTCCTTGTTTCCTGATTTTGGAGCAATGAAAATGTTGGCTTCACTCTTAACGCTGGGAGTCATGCTTCCCCCAATGGCATACTGCGTCCAACCTTGGTACAGGTTGTTGACTACATGTGCATATCCATGGCGGATCCTGCTCAACAGCATTCCCATGCAAATTAATGACAAGTCCATTTTTGGTGGAGAAGATATATAGGCTGAGTGAGGAATTAATGCACATATATACCTTGGCATTCTTTGGTTGCAATTGGGTCCAAAGTGGTTGAAAGCAACAGTTACCTTCATGTTCTTATCCCTCAAGAACCCATCATCGTGCCCAAGTAGCATGACCTTGTCCTGGTTTCTAAACCAGTTGTTGGAAACGGTAACATCTGTTGAGCCACGAGTCACATCCAGAAGACCATCTTGGCACTCGTATAGCGTATTGTGGTCTATCCAAACCTTTCTTGCGGTAACTAACCTGATTGCATCGCCATCTACCACACCGAGCTGCACCATCTTCGAACCTGGCCCCATCACAGAGGTAGCTGGTTGGGACCGGCAGTGGTGAATCCTTAGGCCATGGATGATTACATCTGTTGCCTGACATACACAAATAAACCAGGAGGCATATTTATAGTTGAAATCATTGCTTAAACTGTGTATGCTACAAATATTGAAGAAGTGGACAAATTGTATACCTTGTAGACAAGGAGGCATGCAGGGCCTGTTATGTGAACGCTCACTCCACGGCCGTCAATGGCAGTGAAACTGCTGATGAGAAGCGGTTTCTGCAGAGCAATTCTCATGTCCCTTTGAAAAGTGACCCATACTTTGCCAGCTATCATGGTGGCTCCATATCTTAGGGTCCCCGGTCTAGGGTTTAATGGGTCATCCGTAGGATCTGTGACTTTATAGCGTGTAACATCTTTACCAATGTTGTTGGTCATCTTCCCAGCAAACCCCACAGAACATGTAGCGAGTTGCTGCCTGCTACTGCTCCATTTAGGGTTCCATCTCCAACACTGGTCGATGGCATTCAAATCCAGACGAGGTGTTCCTGTTCTCTGGGCGAAACTTACATTTGAACTGAAGAGAAAAAGCATTGAAAGAGCCAACCCAAAATGGCTCACCATGGCCGCCATATACAAGAAGCTTCTATTCATTTGGAGAATACACATGCACTTAGAGAAAGAGAGAGAGAGAGAGGTTAACACAAGCGTATTGATGACAAAGAGAACTGGAGGTTGTCATATATATACATGCATTGCACTAGCAAAAGAAGGTGAGAAAATAGCAAAGCTTGTAGTTTGTTGTGTTTTCTTCTCATAAAGGGATGCCAAAGAGGCGGGATGAGAGAAGAGACAGCACTGCTGTTATTGTAGTTTTGAACCCGCACCAGCAGTTTAGATATACTTTGCTATATTTAAATGCGGCCTTTGCTTGATTACCACCACTCTCCCGGAGAGCAAGTGCTCTGTTATGGCATATAGGTTTTTAAAAAGAGATGAAAACCGCTTTCTCCTTGAACGGCCTCATGTTCCAGGGCTGAATTTTAGCCTCCGCTCATAAACTAAATTCCTGATATATATTATCATCACTCGCTGGCTTAGCTCATAAATGCAACTATTCTGCATCTTTTATGTGAACAAACCTTAACCTTAGGCAAACAATAGAACATAATTCAATGCTAGCTTTCAATTAACTTTATTATATTTTCATTTAATGTTGTTTTATATTATATAAAAATAGGATTTGTTATATAATTGAAAATAAAGGTAACCTACTGAAATGGGAAAAAGGTTGCACTGTGGATAAGGTGCAAAAGAAAGTCAAGATCCAAAAGGAAAAAGGAAGATGAAAGCGACAAAGGCTGCATTTTGTAGATAAAGCCCAAAAGGAAAAGGAATAGCCCAAGCTATGTTTACAATTGCAAAAACATTGCAATAGTCTAGGGAATGAGATATACAAACTGCACTATTTATTCATTAACTTAGCTAAGCAGAAGGTAACATTTTGGCCTATGTATAAATACAACTTATAAGGCTCTGGCTCATCAGCAGAGCAGCTCTAGAAAAATTTCTCTACCAACGTGGCAGCTATTATCTCCTACAAACAAAACCTTCTGTTGTAAGAATGGAATGAAAAATCTTTTTCTAAAGCCCCAAACCTTCACCACCCCCCCCCCCCCCCCCCCCCCCCCCCCAAAAAAAAAAAAAATCACCCTAGATCACTGTAATGGTAGTTTCTATATAAGTCTTAGACTTATTTTTTGAAATGCACGAAAGCTTGATGAAGTTCTTGGGACTTGTTCTTAAGAGGCTATATCCAAGTGAACCTTGTGAGCTCATTTAGAAAACGAATGTAATATTTGTAACCTTCCCTAAAGATAATGATCTCCACAAATCAGTATGGATTAATTCTAATGTTGAAGTCGATTTAGTGTTGGATAAGGTGAAGGGTAAATTGTGGCTCTTGCCAATGGCACACGTTGAGCAGAAAAGAGATTTTGTATTAATTTTGAAAAAAAGTAGTATATAACTTCATTAGAGTCTTAAACATATGATTTGATGGATGGCTGAATCACTTATGCCGTAACTTATTATCTAAAGACATAGAATTAGAAAAATAGTGAGGTAGACAGCTTAGACTTATCCTAGGAATGGAAACGGAAACTATTCCTACTAAAAAAAAATGAAAATAACAATAGAATTTAATGACCAAAAAAATCAATTGTTAAATATTAATAAATTATTAATAAAATTATTATAAAATAAAAATTTTAATATATTGATCGATTAGTGATGAACTAATAAAAAAATTTAGCGATTGATTAAATATCCATAGTCAAATTTAATTTTAATTAATTTATATTATTATTTTAATCACTTGAGCTATTGATTAATGACTGAATTACAATTACTCACTAAAAAACCATTCTACAAGCATAAAATGCAATCTAGCCACCACCAAAAATCCGTTGCTAGGATGGCAACAAGCTGGCGATCAATGGGGTCGATTGCTAGGTTTAGTGTCTAGCGAGTGCCACTGGCAGTCACTAGATCTTTAGAAAAGTACTAAGGCAGAAGCCCTAGTTTTTTTCCTTCCCCGCAAGCGCTGCTCCCTCATATTTCTCTTCCAATTTTCGTTGCAACTCTCATTCTTTCTCTATAACTCTCCCTTTCTCTATAATCTTCGATTAATTAGCTTCTCTATATTGTTTTCTCTTCCATTTTCTTCACATGAACGACCACATCTTTTCCTTCTCTCGGCAAATCTACTGCTTTTACAGATAATTTGTAGAAATTTGATTAAAGATATTAATGGTTGGGAGATTTTATGCACAAACATTATGCTTAGGTTTGATAATTATAAAAATTAGTTAGATGTTAATTTAATTTTATAATTATTAATTTTATTTGTTAATAAATTTAATTTATATTAAAATAATTAGGTAATTATTTAATTAGATTGTTTAAATACCAAACAAAATCCGAATAAAGCAAATAAATCTATTATGATGGATGCTTTACAATTTCCTACCGATCGAGAGGTACTTCTTATGTGAAGTCAACGTGACCTCGCGCAATGGTGTACTGCCTTAATGTGTAACTAACACTTTCATTTCTTAATCAAATACAAATTTTGTATTTATTTTTAAAGTTTTATTGTAAATATTTTTGTAAATAACACTTACCCTTCACCTTATCCAACAGTAAAACCACTTCACGCGCGATTAGATTGATCCACGCTGATTTGTATGGATCATCTCATGTCATCTCTAAAGAAGGTTACAAATATTACATTCATTTTCTAAATGATTTCACAAGGTTCACTTGGATATACCCACTTAGCTTCAAGCTTTCATGCATTTCAAAAAATAAGTCGAAAACATATATAAAAACTAACATTAGAGTGATCTAGCTATTATGATTGAGGGGTGAATACAGATTTTTCATTCCATTCTTACCAGAACGTGGTATCATTGTAAGATATCCTTGTCCACACATTCACCAACAAAATATGAAGGTAAAAAGAAAGCACACTGAACTAGGTTTTACTCTACTGAGTTAGGCTTCTTTACTCTTAGAACTCATTCTTTCTGACATTTCACCTCTAAAGAAGTTATTCTATCACTCACTTGTTTACCTCAGAACTTTTAATTCTGCATGCTATCCTCGCCTATGTTCCTACAATAGATACAAGATGGAGTTTTAGTCCACCAAATGCCTTTTCCTAGGATGTAGTCCCTCACATAAATGCTACAAATCTCTTTACCCTTTGGGACATCTTTACGTCACTGGGCATATGTCATCTTGAATGAAAATGAATTCCCTCATGCAACTATTTTCCCTAGCATTGGTGACATTTCTCTTTACACCCCTCCTCGGCCTACTTACATTTCTATCACATCCAACGACAGTGGCAATAGTGGCACTCAGCAGCATGCTCTCATCCCAAGAAAAAAAAAAGTTTTGTTTGTGGAGACAATAGCTGCCACGTTGGTAGGGAAACTTTTCTAGAGTTTCTGTACTGACGGCCTGAGCCTTATAAGTTGTATTTATACGTAGGTCAAAATGTTACCTTCTGCTTAGCTAAGCTAATGAATAAATAGCCCAATATGTATATCTCATTCTCTAAACAAATGCAGTGTTTTTACTGTTGTAAACATATCTTGGGTTATTCTTTTTTCCTTTTGGGCCTCGACTTTCTTTTGGGCTTTGTCTATAATGCAGCCTTCGTCGCTTTCATCTTCCTTTTTGCTTTTGGATCTGGAATTTCTTTTGCACCTTATCCACAGTGCAACCTATTTCCCCTTTCAGTAGGTTAACTTTATTTTCAATTATATAACAAATACTATTTTTATATAATATAAGACAACATTAAACGAAAATATAATAAAGTTAATTGAAAGCTAGTATTGAATTATGTTCCATTGTTTGCCTAAGTTTGAGGCTTGTTTATATAAAAGATGCAGAATACTTGCACTTATGAGCTAAGCCGGGGAGTGATGATAATATGTATTGGGAATTTGGTTTATGAGAGGAGGCTATAATTCAGCCATCCAACATGAGGTCGTTCAAGGAGAGAGCGGTTTTCATCTCTTTTTAAAAACCTCTATGCCATAACAGAGCACTTGCTCTCCGGGAGAGCGGTGGTAATTAAGCAAAGGCCGCATCTAAATATAGCAAAGTATATCTAAACTGCTGGTGCGGGTTCAAAACTACAATAACAGCAGTACTGTCTCTTCTCCCATCCTGTCTCTTTGGCATCCCTTAATGAGAAGAAAACACAACAAACTACAAGCTTTGCTATTTTCTCACCTTCTCTTGCTAGTGCAAAGCATGTATATATATGACAACCTCCAGTTCTCTTTGTCATCAATACGCTTGTGTTAACCTCTCTCTCTCTCTCTTTCTCTAAGTGCATGTGTATTCTCCAAATGAATAGAAGCTTCTTGTATATGGCGGCCATGGTGAGCCATTTTGGGTTGGCTCTTTCTATGCTTTTTCTCTTCAGTTCAAATGTAAGTTTCGCCCAGAGAACAGGAACACCTCGTCTGGATTTGAATGCCATCGACCAGTGTTGGAGATGGAACCCTAAATGGAGCAGCAGCAGGCAGCAACTCGCCACATGTTCTGTGGGGTTTGCTGGGAAGATGACCAACAACATTGGTAAAGATGTTACACGCTATAAAGTCACAGATCCTACGGATGACCCATTAAACCCTAGACCGGGGACCCTAAGATACGGAGCCACCATGATAGCTGGCAAAGTATGGGTCACTTTTCAAAGGGACATGAGAATTGCTCTGCAGAAACCGCTTCTCATCAGCAGTTTCACTGCCATTGACGGCCGTGGAGTGAGCGTTCACATAACAGGCCCTGCATGCCTCCTTGTCTACAAGGTATACAATTTGTCCACTTCTTCAATATTTGTAGCATACACAGTTTAAGCAATGATTTCAACCATAAATATGCCTCCTGGTTTATTTGTGTTTGTCAGGCAACAGATGTAATCATCCATGGCCTAAGGATTCACCACTGCCGGTCCCAACCAGCTACCTCTGTGATGGGGCCAGGTTCGAAGGTAGTGCAGCTCGGTGTGGTAGATGGCGATGCAATCAGGTTAGTTACCGCAAGAAAGGTTTGGATAGACCACAATACGCTATACGGGTGCCAAGATGGTCTTCTGGATGTGACTCGTGGCTCAACAGATGTTACCGTTTCAAACAACTGGTTTAGAAACCAAGACAAGGTCATGCTACTTGGGCACGATGATGGGTTCTTGAGGGATAAGAACATGAAGGTAACTGTTGCTTTCAACCACTTTGGACCCAACTGCAACCAAAGAATGCCAAGGTATATATGTCCATTAATTCCTCACTCTGCCTATATATCTTCTCCACCGAAAATGGACTTGTCATTAATTTGCATGGGAATGCTGTTGAGCAGGATCCGCCATGGATATGCACATGTAGTCAACAACCTGTACCAAGGTTGGACGCAGTATGCCATTGGGGGAAGCATGACTCCCAGCGTTAAGAGTGAAGCCAACATTTTCATTGCTCCAAAATCAGGAAACAAGGAGGTACATAGTTTACTGATCCCGGTCATGCTTCCACATTTGCTTATCCATCTGTTATAATGTGCACTAACATCTTGATTGAACTAATTTAAACAGGTCACATGGAGACAGCAAAGCAATGGAGACAAGACCTCGTGGAGGTTTTATTCCGTGAGGGATTTCTTCAAGAATGGAGCTTCTTTCAGTCAATCATCAGGGACAGGTGGGGCAAAGCCCAACTATAACCCTGAACAAGCCTTTCGAGCTGCTGATGCCATATCAGTGAGGTCCTTGACAAGATCGGCGGGTGCTTTACGCTGTAGTAAAACCTCCAGGTGCTGAATTAAAAACGGCCAGCATGAGAAATCAAGTGAGCTAGGGTTCCACCATCTTATACAGTTGTTGCTTGAGCCCCATCACTGCCATGTAACTAACTCATGTAGTTGATGAGTGGCCGGGGTATCTATAGTCGTTTTCTTCTCTCTTATATCACACAGTTATTTATTTTGTCACTTTATTGGAAGATTTTCCATAAATCGATTCTCTCCTATAGTTGCCATATATGTTTTATAAAGCGTGAAACCAAAGGATAGCAGCCACGTCGTGAATCAATATTGAGATTGATCCGACCAACCCGTCTCAGGCAAAGTCTTCCAGTAATTAAGGTCGAAACCCAATCAGTTAAACAACCCATCAGGCCTTTTTTCTTAATAGATTGAGTTCAGTGAAAAAAGGATTGCGGTCTTGTGGATACATGTGGGTCATTTTTGAATCTTATGACAGAGGGGATAAAAAAATCCGTTGAGTCATCTCAACATCCAATTAGATCGAGTCATTTCAACTCAATTTGATTCTTTTTTTTTTTTTTTTCATTTTACAATAATTTTGAGTAAAATTTTTTAACCTAAATTATTGATGCAGTCTATTCAAGTTGCATGTAAAATAATAGATCAAACTTAAACTGAATCAAATATGTCACAAATTATAAATTTAATTGGTAAGTTTACCAAATTGTAATATATTTAATTTTATTTAATATTACATTTATTTTTTAAAAAAATTTATTGATCAGAATGTAAAATTATATTTAAATATCATTACTGTTTCTTTCTAAAATATATGATTAAAGAAACTAAATCAAATAAAATCGAATTAACTTTCATTTCTAATGTTTTTCTTTGTCTGATCCGTTATGTTTGGTCCAGTTTTTAACCACCCAAAATCAATCAATTCTATTTTAAATTTTAAAGTGAATTAAATTGTACCATGATCACTCTTATTATATTCGGTTGCCCCAAAATTTTTATTTGTGAAAGATTAAATTATATGTGAAATGTGAAGGAAAAAAATTAGTTGATCAATACAGTATTAAAAGTCTAGACAAAACATTAAAATTTATATACGAAAGCATAATGAATAAAAAATAGTTATGTATAATTGAATAATTAAAAATTTAGAATTAAAAATAATTAACATTTTTAGCAACTCACTTTTTAATTACATGCATTTTCTAAAATTTCAATTAAGGTAACTTATATGAGTTTAATAACCTTTATCTAAATAACGTTGAATTTTAAATTAAATTAGGTACAAGATTAATCTTAAATTTGGAACTTTAAACTGATAGTAATTCACGCTTCAAGTTTATGAACTTAACCATTAGTTAAATCTCAACGTAACTGTTGAAAGTATTCAAAATTTGAGTTTGTTTATGCAAATAAAATAAATATCAGCTTATAAAAATGATGAATAAGAATTAAAAATCATGATTTGTAAGCAGTTTTACCCAGAGTTTTCCTTCTTTTTCTTTCTTTTTTTTTTTGTTTTTCTAACTTTACTTATAAATGTTAGATTTTGTGGTTTGCATGTGTTTGTTTAAATATAATATTTTTTAAATTTACGTAAGCAATTTTTGTTTGTTCATATTAATGTTTTTCTTTTCATCTTTTGGTATTAATTTCATTTTATTTTAAATTTTACTAATCAATTTTTTTTTATTTTGTCTTTGTTTTAAGTTTTACAAAATAAATCAAATTATAATACAAACAAGACAATTTGATACAATAATTTTTTAAAATAAATAAGATTTTATTTGTTACAAAAAAAATATATCATTCAAAATCAATGAAGTTATAAAAAATGTAACTTTTGTGACTTCCATTGTCGCATCAATAAAAATGTGAAAGATATTTGTTTTCTCATGTAAATGTAAGAATAAATGATATTCCGTACTCTAACAATCTAATATACATACACTGTAGAAGTATTTCGGAGTTTGTTAAGATATATCAACATTTATATGATGTTGATAAGGATATATATTCACGTATACATTTTAAAATTATTAGTATTGCCTATTTTTATAATTTTAAAAATTTTAAAAATTAATATTGATATATTTAAAGTGAATATAAAGAAACATGTTTATATGAATTTTAAATTAAGTATGATTGCTTTAATTTTTTTAATTGTATACTCAAACTTTCAATTAGAGTTAATTTGAAATTTGTCAAAAAAATTTAAAAATTAAAAATACTCAAATTAAAAACTTTACATAATAAATTTTAACTCAAAATTTTACATAAATATTAAAAAATGTTCAATGTATTATAACGAATAAATTTTAAAATTTTGGGAGTGTTGATAGTATTTTTTTTTTTAAATTTACACTATTAAAAATTTAATTTTTTAAAAATGACTTGTGAATCAAAATTTGTTTAAACTTGAGAGAAGAATTTGAAATTAAGTGTAAAATTTATTTGAATAATATTTGAAGTATTTTAATAATAAAAATGTTATTAATTTTTTTTATAACATTTTAGTCAAAGTTTAAATTAAATCAAAATCTTAGATACACAATTGAAAATTTGAAATAACGAGGTAAAAAATAATAATCTAAAAAAATTTTGATTTTTTTTATATTTACCTTAATATTTATCTATATAAATTTAAAACATATTTTATCTCTTAATATGTCTCACCATTGTTAGTTTCTTATTACAGTAGGCATTATAAGACTTCAAGTATCAGTTGAAATCACATTGTTCCAAGTTATAAAATTAAATACTTTTTTTGCCGTGAAGATTAGATCTACTTACAACATTATGTTTAATAGATCAACATTTTACCCATTTAAAACCGCTATAGCCATTTACAACTTGCTGATGAAATTCTTTACCCCCAAATGTTATCGATGAAATAAAAGCAAATCAAGAACCAACCAAAACCTATTATGCTACCACAATCAAAAAAGGTGCTAAAATTATCGACGTGTGTCAAATGGAGGATATATATATGGACTTTAGAGAAAACATGGCAAAAGGAGAACCAATGGAGTGCCTAAAATAAATTATGCTAGTCGAAGGTTAAAGCTTGTAGATCAAGAGAGGAAGGAATGAGGAGGAATGAAATGAGTTGATAAACCACCTCTTTTTATCAAATAGATAAATATACTTAGCCTGCCACTGGTATGTTGGGCAGCGACTTAAATTATTTGTCATGAGCTCTTGTTTAACTTAGATGCAAAACGAATCAAATAGAAAAGCATAACTTTGTGCCAAAAAGATAGGTCATCATAAAGGAAGAGTAGACAAACTGATAGTAGCAAATTTCATCAAAGAAATCCATTATTTGGCCTTGCTTGTAAATGTCTTCATGGTAAGAGGAAAAAACAAATGGAAAATGAAGAATATACGTGAATTTTCTTAACCTAAGTAAGGCCTCATGAAAGACTCTAATCTTTTTTCAATAATAGACTAACTAGTTGATAGCACTGTCAAACACAATCGAGTTGTTCTTTGTGACGATGACCTTTGCAAAAGGGTTTGAAGTAGCATCCGATGGCCATCGATCTATAATTGGACAAGGTGCCTAATCCATCAAAATTTGGACTATTTGTCGTGAACCACTTCTTATCATTTCTTCCTATATTCTCGGTTCTTATAACAGGCTAAGCCTTTTTCAAAGAGGTGCTCAGGTGGAAGTAGCCTCAATAATTGGGGTTGGAGAGGCCTAGGTTGCCACCTTAACTCGCGAGGCAGGAATAATTCCCTATCTTTATCTATTTATGCAACCCATTAAATTCTTAAATTCTATTGGGGGGTAGTACCATGATATCAACAAAATAAACTAAGTTAATACGTATCTAAAAATAAAAATAGACTAATAATGTAGATATAGGATAGGCCTAACCATTCTCAACTATATTAGTATTAGTGATATGCCTTAGAAAACAAACATAGAAAGTACTCTTATATGGATTGTGATTAGACTTTCACTCAACTTAGGTAATCATAATGCTTTGCTAGAGGCAACTTATGATTTTATAGGTTAAAAAAAGATGTTTTGGGCTCATTACTAATGTTGAATGAACCAACAAGATTGTACAATAAAATGAGTTGGATGATGTTTAAGATTAACAGGATGCAATTCGGATTGAATCTTAATCTATGTGAGTTCACAACAAATTAGGTTTGCTCTTCTCTCCTAGTCTTATATAAGAAGGATAATGAGAGGCAACGAGGACATGTGTCATTAGTAGTCCCACAGAAACCTTAATCTCATTTAAGAGAGAAAGAAAAATCTAATACATCATCAAAATTTTATAAATTCTCTTAATTTCATTTAATTCCTTTTGATGTATCATAAAAAGACCTAAATCTTTCAAAATCATTATAACAAAAAAATAATAATAAAACAAGATAGTAAAAACTTAATAACAAATTATAATAAAAAAATAAAAAAATCATTAAATTGACAACAAGAATTGAGTTAACTAAGGAATCATTCGTTTACAAAGGACAGAGGAACAATCAAGAAAAAAAAAAGATAGAGAGAGAAAAGCAGAGAGAAACATCATAAAAAAGATGAAAAAGTTTTGAACTTTTGAAAGATTGTTGCTAACAAAAAAAAAAAGATTGTTAAAATTATAACTTTATCTATTTTTTTAAAAAATATTTTTATTTTAAACTTTTATTATTCATTTTAACTTTGAAATTTTTAATTTTATGAAACATTATTTAAATTATTTAAATAAAAGACCAATTTGGTTCATATTAGAATTTATTTGATAAAACTCAAGATTTGTTTGATTAAAAGGTTAACCATCAACAATTTACATAAGCTTCATCTTCACATATATTTTGTTTTCCACAGTTATTTGTGTCCCACTTAATTAACACCTTAGACCCATTTTTGTTTGATATAAATGGAGAAACATAATAATGAATGCATTTACATTATATAAGTATTAATTAATGGTTTTATATGGTATTTTTAACTGATATGATTAGTTTAATTTTCATACTGTGTGAATACATTTAATAAAATAGAAATACAATAAAATTTTGAAAATAATCACATCAAATCATTAAAAATAAGTGGGACTTCTAAGATTAAAAAACTTAAATTGAAATTTTCTTTAATGGATTATATTATACATAAATCTCATGGAATCAGTAAGAAAATTGATTTTTTTTTTTAAAAAAAAACTTAACACAATATCAAATTCAAAAAGTTCCATTTAATAATATAGATGTATAAGTAAAAGTAAGTTCAAATTTATGGAATAGCCAATGACAAGAATCAATTTGAACACTTTTAAAATCAAATTAAGTTATAAGTATAATAAGCAATAGTAACAAAACGATGAAAAATTACATATAATAATATGTTTCGGTTTAAATTGATGTCAAATTTTTTTAAACAAAAAAGAAAAAGTATTTTTGCCATCTCATACATTAACCATATGTATGCATGAATGATGAATGGTTTACTTAATGGCATGCTGGCTTGATTTTACAGTAGGATTTATTATTCAGAAAATTTCATGGATAATTAATAAATCCATTTAACCATTTTGTTTATATTTTTAAACATTTAATAGAAAAAAAGGGAAAGAGAGATTGCATGTTTATTTGAAGTGTTATCTTTATGCTGACTTTTTTAAAATGGAAAAGGAATATGACAGGGACTAAGAAAGCTCCTTCTGCAGTATTTACTATACAATTATGCTGCTATAGAGTTGGTCTGGACAATCTTCGTCCAAGCATCATCTCCTCATTGATCTATCAAAAGAAACCCTTTCAAATTAATTCATGGCTAGTGGGTTCCTCATTTGGGCTTTGCTCACATTGCTATCAGCATTAGTCTTGAGCTTCTGTTCTCTTGTTATCAGTGCCAGGAAAAACAGGAAAATAGCGGTTGGTTTCTTCCATCCTTACACCAATGACGGTGGTGGTGGAGAAAGGGTGCTTTGGTGTGCTGTTAAAGCTCTCCAAGAAGAGAGCCCCGATCTTGATTGTGCTGTCTTCACTGGCGATCACGATGCTTCCCCGGATAGCTTGATGCGTCGCGCCGTCGATCGCTTTGGGGTCAAGCTCCTTTTCCCTCCAAAGGTACCATCTTTTTATGCGATTTGTATGTATTCATGTGTGTACCTATACACAGATGTATGAATTTTTATGTGATTTGATTAAGGTAGTGCTAACGCAGGGTAGGCTTCTGAATTAGGTTTCAGTTTCTAGGGAGGAAATTGTATGTTGTTATTTGACGTGTGTATGCGTAGATGTCCAGGTTTTGAGTGAACAAAAACCCAATTCAAGCTTTTGAATTGAGTAACTGTTCAATTAAGTTTTTGGGTAATGAGAGCTTTTGTACTGTTTTTTATTCAGTTCTTGCATTAGTTTGGGGATGAGTTTTTGGTTAATTGGATATACATACTTAAATTAAAATTTTTGTTGGGATGAATGATGATTTTAAGTATCTTTTTAAATCAAATGATGTTGTTTAAATTTCTTTGCTAGTTACAAACCAAACTAGTTACCATGAAAGTTTAATCTGTAAGGAGAATATTATTCATAGTTAGTTCATTTGTAATCTATAATTCCACTTGGATATTTCCTGAAAGCAGTGTGCTTTTCTGCCAATTTATAATAATTTGTGAATGGTAGATTTGCTCTAGGTATCGTTATCCTGTTTGGTAATAATGACTATCAAAAAGAAAAATGGAGGAACTATTGGATCAGCAGGACAAATTTATTAACATGGTTTACAATTTTATGCTTCTGGTTGTGGAAAAAAATGTTAAAACCTTATATCCTTTGTCTGAGGAATAATTTGACCAGAAGCAGAAATTTGTAGATCATTCCAAATCCACTGTCTTAAATTCTAGCATCTGGCTGTTGATGATTGGAACTCCATATAATTGAAGAAAGTAGTCTTGGATGGAGATCTTATTGTTTCTGGAATATGTGGTCTAAGTAGTTGTGGCAAAAGAAATTGCTTTTCGTTTTTGATGTAAAATGAAGTTTAATTGGGAATTGAATCTTTTATATTCACTGTAAATTGGCAACTTGTTCT
Source organism: Moringa oleifera (assembly GCA_021397835.1). Lineage (NCBI taxonomy): Eukaryota > Viridiplantae > Streptophyta > Magnoliopsida > Brassicales > Moringaceae > Moringa > Moringa oleifera. Next base: position 602,729 of record JAJFZO010000447.1, read on the forward strand.
GGAGAATGTGTTGCTCTTCAGTTACTGGCATTCTTTTTATAATGATTGGAGCTTTTAATTTTCTTTTCATTTGGCTATGCTTAAATATGAGCCACAATTTGATTATGTGTGTCACTCCTCTCTTTCTACACGTTTGTTTATTTTTGTTTGGTTCCTGCAATGGTCAGGTGGTTCATCTGTATAAAAGGAAATGGATCGAAGAAACTACTTACCCTCACTTCACCATGATTGGACAAAGTTTTGGTTCAGTCTATCTTTCATGGGAAGCATTATGCAAGTTCACTCCTTTATATTATTTTGATACTAGTGGATATGCCTTTACATATCCTCTTGCTAGATTGTTTGGATGCAAAGTTATTTGCTACACACATTACCCTACAATCAGTTTAGATATGATATCTCGTGTTCGTGAAAGGAGCTCGATGTATAATAACGATGCCCTAATTGCTCACAGGTTAAATTTTATTTGTTCTTTTTTGCTTTCTTTTCAGTTCTCACATCCATTATTTCAATCATTGTTTGAGATGGTGAAGATAGTGGTGCATTTCTCGAACGACTTATAACTATCACACCCTGCCCTAGGTTGGGGGATCAGAAATGATTGAAACCTGTTCCCTTGACATGTATATCCATAGCTTTTTGAAGCAAATTTTTATTTTGTTTGAAAATCTTTGCTCATCAACAGCCGAGCATCAGGGTTCAATACACTTTTACTTTTGATACCGGAAACTCATCCAAGGCAAAGCCACTTTGTGTGTGGTAAACCCAAGGAGGTAGCCTTGACCCCACAAAACTACAAAACTCCATGAAAATCACAAGGCTTAACTGCCCCAGCACCTCTTATCCCTACCTGGTCCACCTAGATCACTGAGGCAACCCTTTGCGGGATCAGGTTTAATCTTATCTGAGTCATGCTTATTTATAATGTTAATGTTAGAGATTTTGCCAGTGGTACCGGCCAAATTAATGCTGCTCTCAAGTCATGTATCTGCTTTGCCCTTCAGAAGACACCCTTGTCACTGTGTCAACAATGTTATAGATGATTGTTATTTTAATGTTTGATGGTAAAGCAAGCTGACCGTGTAACTAGGTTTAATTGACCTACCCGTTTGGTCTCATCTGGCACTAGTTCACTAAGAAATCTTGTTGATTCCTTAAATAAAGCAAGTTTTGGCATCTTTTCTTGAGCTGCTCAACTTTTTGTTTATGTACTTCTTATGTCTATAATTTTTCTGTGGCAGCAAATGGCTATCACAGTGCAAAATCTTGTATTATACATTTTTTAGCTGGATGTATGGCACTGTCGGCTCTTGTGCACACCTTGCATTAGTTAACTCTTCATGGACTAAGTCCCATATTGAAAAGCTTTGGAGTATCCCGGGCAGAATAAAACGAGTCTATCCTCCTTGTGATACTTCAGGTCTTCAGGTTAGTTATCTGTAACCTGCTAGTTCAGTCGGTTATTGTATTGTGCAAATCAACCAGTGTCAATATATACATATGTATTTTGTCAGAAATTGAAATGTTTCTGATTCTTATGTTGACATATATTTCTAATACTTCCTAACTTTATCTTCTGCTATAGTTTTAGGTAAATAAATGTGTAGTTGATAAAATGTTGAAACATAAACAGGTGCTTCCTCTGGAAAGACCGGTGCATTCTCCGAAAATTATATCTGTCGCTCAGTTTCGTCCAGAGAAGGTGGGCATACTTGTGAACTACTTATGAGCACAAGGTATCACAGTTTTAGTGGCTCATATTTGGGGCCTGAATTCCTTGTTGTCTTATAACTTGATGCTTGGATCTTAGGCACATATGCTGCAACTTGAGGCTTTTTCAGTGGCTATCAAGAAATTAGATGCAGACTTGCCTAGACCAAAACTCCAGTTTGTGGGCAGTTGTCGGAATAAATCAGATGAGGAAAGACTGCAGAATTTGAAAGACAAAGCGATTGAACTGAAGGTGGACGGAGACGTGGAATTCTATAAGAACGTCATGTACAGGTTTGTGCTAGCATTTTAGATAATCTTGGTTGATTTTAGAGCCATTCGTTTACTATTATAATTTTTTCTGGAGCTCTATGATTAACATCTGCTAACATAACGTATTTTGTCCATTATCTAATGATAAATGATAAGACTAATTAGCATACCAGTAAACTCTATGCCTTTCTGCAGATTGGTAGCATTTTTACCTCGTAAGAGCAGTGGGAGTGGGGTAGTGGGGTTAGCTTATCCAGAGATCATAAAATTGATGGTTGGTAGTGGCTATTTTGGAGGACTTGGATGTCATATTGGGTAGTTTTTAAGTTGTAGCTGTAAGAATTCTGGTGGATTGTTCCATTGGCAGCTGTAGATTTTTCTTCAATCCTTTAGCATATAGATTATATGGAAGAATCTTGAATTGAAATTAATGAGTAGTGATTTGATTTCTTGTCCGAAGTCCCTTCTCTTAACTTGGATAGATTCTCACAATCTGCAGGGACCTTGTGAGACTACTGGGAGGTGCTGTTGCCGGAATCCACTCCATGATAGACGAGCACTTCGGCATTAGTGTTGTCGAGTATATGGCTGCAGGAGCCATCCCAATTGGTGTGCATTTTAATTGGATTTTGCCTCAACACCCGCCCACTTTCTTTCCTCCTTACTGTTAGATTTCTGCTTTTATAAGGTCTTTCATTCTGCTCATATTGCTCTGCCTCTCTGCAGCTCATAATTCTGCAGGGCCAAAGATGGACATTGTTTTAGAAGAAGATGGACTACAGACAGGGTTTCTTGCCCAGAGCATGGAGGAATATGCAGATGCCATCCTGAAAATAGTGAGGATGCCAGAGTCCAAGAGACTCAAAATGGCTGAAGCTGCAAGAAGAAGAGCTGGGAGATTCTCTGAGCAAAGATTTTTTGATGATTTCAAAGCGGCAGTGAGACCAATTCTATCCCATGCTTCCAAATGACGACGCATTCTAACTTAGAGCATAGGAGTTATAGTTCCATTTCGCCTCTTTCTTTTCTGGTCTTCCAGATAAAAGGAAAATACAAATGAAGCATTGTCAATGAATTTTCTGACAAAGTGTAACCCAAATAAGAGTTTGTCATACTAATCAGGTCCATCCATGTCGTTTGAAATTTAGTTCTTTTTGGTTCATGAAATTTTGGTTCTTTAGAACTAACTTTATGATTCAGAGTGGATTTATAACTCGTAATGGGCTGACTCAAATGTTGGCAATGAGAAATAAACGACGCCGTTTCGTTTCACTCACTACAGTTCTACTAAGATTTTTTCTTGTTAGTGAGAAAAGAAAAAGGAAAAATGGAGATTTATCTAAGAGCCATGACTATTCGTTCGTGGCATTCACGTACTGTGAGGGGCAGTGGATTTCAGCAGTAGCTCACCGCCTTCGTTTTGGGTTGGCTTCGTTACCACAAAAACCCCGCGCTTCTTTACTCTCTCTCTCTCCCTCTCTCTCTTGCCATATGTTTCGGTCGTGAGAATCAACGAGAATAAATGGCTGTTTCTCTAAACTCAATTGTTGGCTTCAATTCAATGGTGAGTCTCTGATCTTTAATAGGTATTGTCGGTTGAATTCAGTGGTTTTCTCTTTTGGTTTCTATTTCAATCAGCTCTGGTTAACATCTTATTTACCGCTTATTTATTAATCAATCTAGCAAGCTGATGTTCAGTAGCTGAAGCAACAGATAATTCTTCCATGTATGTTTTTTACAAAGAAAAAAGAGCCTAACTTTGCTGCTAATAGCTGGTTATTAACGTGCAATTTCGCCTATACTGAATTCATGTATCTGTGCAGTATGCTACTGTTGTAACCCTAATCTCAGGACTCATATTTGATTTACCGGCTTTTTTTTTTTTTTGCTTCTTTTCGTGTTAAATTGTTGAGGACTTATGTTTACTATAATTCTTTTCATATTTTAGGACTTACCTAGTCTTGTTCTGTTATGAAAAGACTGTTCTTAAAATTATCAATTTTTTTTTTTTTTTTTTTTTGCTGTTTGCATCAAGTGAACTCCTCAGCATAAGCATTTCTTGGCTTTAGTTGCAGCAAATTCAAGCATTCTTAAAATTTTTTGCATTAAATCTCAATGCTATAGTCATAGAAGTGAAAATTGTAATCCATTAAGCATATCTGGTCGTATGTATTATAATTTTATTGAAAGATTGCAGTGATACTGGAAATAGTGCAGGAGATGCATCTGTTGTGGCATTAGGGATTAAGCCATGTTTTATTGGTGCTTATATTTCCTATTCATTTTTAATCATTTAAGGGCTGTTTCTGACCATGAGGCCATGATATAGCATGAATAAGGTTCATTGAATTAATGATTTTGAAAGTAACTTGGATTTAAAACTTTCTGTATGGCTGTTTTGTTAAGGAGTGAGAGTTTCTAATGATTTCTTGATGTTGGTAACTGTTAATCATCCTGGTTACTAAATGTGTTTCTCCATTAGAAGTTGCAAGTGAATTACCAGCATGTCTCACAATCTTCAGTCACAGTATCAGCATTCAAGCCCAGTAAATATGCGTCTCCCTTGTGGGTGTTTGTTACTAGGAGACATTTAAAGGAAAGAGGATGGATTTTGCCTAATTCAGTTGTAGATAGTGATCGTCTTGCCTCAAACACTGGTGATATGGGTACTGGAGATGCTGAGAGATCGGTTTCTGACCTTCAAGTTTCTGCTGTTCACTCCTCTTCAACTGATTCACTGGAAGGGAAGGGCCAGATTGGTGCCAGTGTTGGTGATCAGAGAGAATCTCAAGCCTCTGATTCTACTAATGGTTTGATGACTTCATCAGATCTGATGCAGGGGGACTCTTCATCTCCCAAATCTACAAAAAAAAGGTCTCCACTAACTGCAAGAGAGAGACTCAGAGCTGCCCGGGTTCTCGGTCGGTATACAGAAACAAAGGCATCTAGATCAGGGATGGGCAGCAAAGTATTGGATGCTTTGAGGGAGAGCGATAAGGGCAAGAAGAGATCTGGCCTTCCAGAAGCTCCTACAAACTTGTTTGATGATAGTAAGCGAGGGCTACCAAAGCAGGGCCTGACTTTTCAGTTTCCAGGTGGTGTTGATCTATTTTTTATCGCATTTTCATTTGTGTTTATCAGCACAGTGATGTTTGCAACCACTTATCTAGTCTGGAAAGTTGGTGCCATACACTTTAATGAGTACTAGGGTGGATTGCAACGTGATTCTGCATTGTTCTTATCGATAAGAAGGGCAAAGTTTTACTTGCAAAATCAAGGAGGAAGTGCCACCCTGATACAGGTGTATTCGTGATCCTACATTGTTAAATGAGCTAGCTTGGCATTAGGTCCATTGGAGATTGGAGGCCATGTTTGTTTGGGTTACTTTTGATGTATTTGTGGATGTACAGACAATTATTTGATCTACATTCATATATCTATCAATATCACACTCTTTTACGGATAATTCCATTATAGCCCTTGCAGTGCCGAAAATTTCAAATAATCAAATAAATATGTTTGAAGATAGTTAATCCCTGGAAGGTAACTCTTTGAGGTTATTTTAGCTGAAGAATTCCATGCTGTTGTGTCACTTTTCAACAGCACTTTCTGATTACATATCCGCAATACCAGGAATGCTTTACTTCTAGTTCTCGGTCTCTTCGTCACGAGATACTCCAAAATTTAGAGAAGTTTGTGAAAGAATATATTAATTATATTAAAATTATTTATATTTTTTTAATAAAATTTTAAATTATATATATATATATGTGTTAAACATGTGAATCCAATGGATTTATGATGTAACAATTTAATTAATTAACAAAGAAAATAAAATTAAATAGTAAAAGAAAGATAAATTAGGATGTGTTTGATGAGGATAAGAATATTAAAAAATTTAGTTGAGAAAATCTAGAAATGTTTATATTTTTTATTTTATAATTATTTTGATTTGTTTCTTTTTCTTGATTTATAATTATCTTGTTTCTTATTTTATTTTGATTTGTTTTCTTATTTTGTAATGATTTGTTATTTTATTTTGTATAGATTTGTTTTCTTATTTTGTGTTGATTTGAGCTAAATTTTATTACAAAATTAATTGTATTATAATTTTTTTTCATAATATATTGATTTAATTTTTAATATTAATTATTAAGTTTTTTTACTTTAATATTTTATGTTTATTTGATCATAACGATATGTGAACTTGCATAGTAATTTGTATAGCTTACATGGTAACTTACATGTGAAGTATAGTTAAGTAAATATGAAACATTGAGCAATATTAACTTGATGGAAATGCATATTAATTTGCATAATAACTAAATATGAAATATAGTTAACTAGATATTAAATAGTAAGTAATAGTGATTTGGTTAATATGCATAGTAATTTATATAACTTGCATAATAACTAATATGCGGAGTATAATTAAGTAAACTTAATTAACATCTATAACAATTTATATAATATAATATATAAAGCATAGTTGCTTAGATGTTAGGCAGTCAACTGTAATTATTTGTATAATATTTTGACTTTTATTCGAATGTCACAACAATACTTAAAAAATACATACTAATTATTTTACCCTAAAGAGAATTCATTTAGCCACCCTGAAAAAAGGAGAATTTGTTAACCTTAGTCCACTAGATGCTCACATCCCTTGCGAGTTCATTACTAAAAAAAAGTCTTCTACAATAAAAGAGTTTTTAAGTTTTTTTTTTTGAATTTCATATGATTTATACGTTATTAATTAATTATCGTAAAGTATAATATTGTTTTTGTTATAGAGAAAATTGTGAAGTATTCTATCCGCGTTACATAGAGGCACTTATGGAAAACTTTCACATGAATTTTGATTGAGTGAGATGTTGACTATTTAATATTGTTCATATAAATTAGAGTGACAGTAGAATGTTTAATATTGATGTTGAACTAGAGTAAAATGTTGGGTTTGAATTTTTTAAGACCATTGAGGAAATAAAGTTTTCGTTAGATGAATTAATGATTACATTTTACATATATTTTAAGTGTTTAAAACAGTATTAACATAATACGGATGTTAATGACTTGATGATGAGTAACATATCTAGGCGTACTTGCAAGTTTTATGATAGAGACATATTGCACTTCCCCTTAGCCACATTAAGTATAGGATGGTCTTAATGGACAAATTGTGTCTTGTTGCTATGTTCTTAAATGTGGCAATAGTTACAAATTTGAAAATGTTGACAGCCAATATGTTGATAATGGTGATTACTAGTATGTTGGTAGTTATTTATATGTGACAATAGTTAATTGAAAATATTAACAATAAATATGTTGACAGTAGTAATTAATAATAAATATGTTGACATAGTAATTAATAGTATGCTAATAGTTATTTAAATGTGCCAATAGTTACTCATTTATGTTGACAGTGAATATGTTAATAGTAATGATTAATAATTGTTGATAGTAATTTCAATGGGTTAATAATGAAACAAGAGATGGGTAGTGATTTGTATCTATATGTTGTAGGTTCAGAAGTGATTTGTAATGTGTTGATTTTGTAATCAATTAACATAGCATTGCGTTTTGTGGTTGGACACATGTACACATTAGAATGACATATAAGCATATACGAAAATGATGCAATGCTAGCTCCACCTCAAGTCGTTGATTGGGTAGCTTATAATTGGGTGAACATATAAGGTATGTAAATGGATAATCCTAGTAGTGATAGGTTGAACTTTCTAGTTATTGGCAAACATGAAGTCTTTTGGCTTCGTTTCATTGAATTGATGATGGAAGAGCTATCATTAAATTTCATTAAGTTAGACATTATATGAATTCGAAAATGCATCACCATTACTGTATATGCTAACGTGATTTTCATTGTTATGATAGGTTGAACTTTCTAGTTATTAAGGAGTCTTTTAATTTTAGTCATTTGTTATTGCAAAATATAAATGTTACATTGTGCTTGAAATATTTGAATGTTGATTAAGTTATATTTGAACTATATTTATGGACCGAGGTGATGTTACATTTTCAATTTATAGTAAGTGTTTGTCAGACTAAATATTTTAAAATATATTCAATTTATGTGTCATACTTTCATGTTGATTTTAATTAATTTTATTTATTTATAAAACTTTTTAAATCAAGTTGAATAAATATAGTGACTCCTTCAAATGTTCGTAAGCATGATGGTCCTTAAAGGTATCATTAACTGAATTAGCATTAAGTTTTTTTACTTCAGATAAAAAATCATTATTGATTTGGTTAAGTACTATGACGCAAAAAATGACACTTTAGATACGATTTAAGTTATTATCGTAAATAAAATTAACTATTTTTTGTGTTGTTATACTATAACAAGATTTTTTATCACTATGTCAATAGAGTAAATAATTGTTATTCTATCAATATTTATATTGGCACATTGCACGATAACATACAAGCATATATAGTAGCAAGGTGAACTACCTAAAATAATTACATTAATACACAACACAAACACAAGCAAATGTAATTCTTTAGGATTAACACTCCTTTGTTTTGGACATTAATGCTAAAATATATGCAGTTTGAACCATCCTCATCCAATTTTTTGTTGAATGATATCAATACTTGAATATCATCTTTCACATTGCATCATGATCAAAACAAGACTCGATAACACATTAATAGCCTTTATAACCACTTTGCAAGCATTATGTTATTATCACTATATCAAACCATTATAATAACATGACAATTCAATACCATAGCATACTAAACAACTATAACCAATAAAAAAATTCTCTATCAATATTTTTACATCATGCTAATCAGTCACCATGAATAAATATTGTTAAAGACAATGTGTTCAAATTAATCAAAATAGTTAACTATAACATTTGAAAAAAAAAAATAGTAGATTGACCTAATAAAACTCACTATCGTTAGACAAGATCATTATGATCACACTTATATCACTATTAATGCAGATAAAATATCAATAATTCAGAATGACTTACCAGACATGCACAGAACTAATATGCATTTGCATAATTTATTTCTAGAAGTTATTGTATATTCATATAACATTAAATTCTTTATAAAAAAAAGTGTCAGATATAAATTCAATATAAAACTCGAAAATGACATAATTGAGATTCATAAGAACACACAACAAATGAACTCAACCATAAGAAAACTCAAAAAATGTAACTTCAGTTTTTCACTTTTTTCACATGAATACACACATTACCAAAACATCAACTTTAAACAAACCTAAAAATTATAGAGTTATTTGAGTTTTGACTACTTCTCGAGCCTCACAAAATACTAAAGAGAAATCCATAAACGTAATCGATTGGAAGAGAAAAGATGAACAAAAAGTGATAAATTGTACGTTTGGATAGAAATTTCAAGGAATTTATTTAGCCTTATTACCTATTCTTCACTGGATTGATCATCTTCTCCCTCGAACACCGCCACTCAAAACATGAAAGCTACCTTACAAGGTGTCAAAATTCAACCAGTTAACACATGCAAGCTACCTTCAAGGATGTCAAAATCTGATCAATTTATAGAGAAATCAAAGAAATGAGATGTTGGAATGAGATTGTTCTCACTTAAACCTGATGAAAAAAAAAACTTAAAAATGAGAAAATGTGTTTGCAAGTCTTCACGAACAAATGAGAGATAATAGCTACGTTATTGATTGAGTGACAATACAACACAATATACTATACTATCAAAGAAAAATAATGTAACGATCTTCACAGTCGAGAAAAAAAAAAGTGATATAACTTTTCTATAAAAAAAAAAACCTAAAAACATGTAACTTAATGATATTAAATTAATTTTGTGGTGAAAACAATTTTTTAAAGTTAATTTCGCCAATTAGCTCAAATTATTATTTTTAATTGATATAAATTTATTAAATTTAATTAAAAAATTTATATAACATATATATCTTTTTGATGTAATTAATTAAAAATACTAGAACCAAACGATTATTGAAAAACCATAAATTTGTCATTCTGAGAGTGAACTTTTTATATATCATCAATTCTTCTCCTGATTCAATTTGCTTTGTGAAGTAACTTGCATCAAGTATCGTTACAATGACTACAAGGAGAACAACTGTAATGACAGATAAATTGGTATGACGACATCAGGACAAAGCTACAGATATTCATGTCCATGCTGACAAAACCTGTGACAAAGTGCCTGATAAGCCATCATCAAATGCTTGCAGTTCAACTTCTGGAGGCGGACCTGTACAATCATTCTGCCATTGCTTCTTAGAGAAATGGACCAAAGCCATGGATGGCAGATTACAGCACATGCAATGAGTTAACCAATCACCATCACTTAACTCTATTTTTCAAGCAGGGCTCAGGATTAGAAATGAGAATTAAACCCTGCTAGTGCATCTGCATATTACTTCTTGAAGCAGCTCTCATCTGATAATTGACAAACATCAAATTTGAATAATTTACAATCTCTCAAACTGGCCCCATTACAACCAGAGCACTGGTGTGGTATCAAGTGCTGATAGTCTCTGTCAGAGGAACTTCAGACACGTCTTGCTCGCTCTCTCTCATGATGGAAGCTACCATCTGGTGTCTTCTGTGTTCCTGAGCTATCCTTCGGTTGGTTTCAAGGATAATGAGAAGGGCAGTAATATCAGCAGGGCTCACTCCACCAACTCTGCTTGCTTGACCAATGGTTTGTGGTTTGACCTGCAAGGATGAAAACCCCACTGCAGTTAATCAGAATCATAGCTTTTACGAGAATCTAGAAGAACCATGCGTCAAAGTAACAATGTGAACATGAATTATGTGATTCCCATGTGTCATTTTCCTGCATTCTACAGCAATAACCCAGAACCAACTTAAATGTTCCCTGAGCACCATTAGGTTGAACTTGATGCATACTATCCTAGGATATCCCTTTATTCAACAGGCTCATATTGTATTTCTGAACTATTTACCGAACAATTAGCAACTTCGTCATTATCACAGAAAATTTAGAAACTTTGAGTGACCAACAACTTATTTTCTACTTCAAGAGTGTGTCAACAGGCATACACGGATGTGCACATGCAGGGATACACTTGGAATTGCAAATGTAAATACCGACATGTACATACATGGACAATGTAAATACAGGAAACACATGGATTGAAGATAAAATCATTAGGAACATCATCAGCTCCGTCCAGCAATCTAAAGAAATCTTGTATGCTGTTGTAGTTAACCAAGGAGTGCACAGCCTTAAGCAGCATAGCTCAGGAGAAAGGTGTTCATTAACACTCATACACAAGCACTGCATATACCCCCTTCATTCAAAGGCCAAAAGATCTCCAAGTTCTAATCCCAACATCCTTGGATACTCCCTCTAGCTTCTATCTATCAAATCCTCCCTTCTTTTGCATATCCTTGCATGCATCATAAAACCCTTCAAAACACTTGACTTTACTTAAATATTCGATAGCTACATCCATCCCACCTCCGAACTATATCATGGTCACTATACAAGACATGTACCTTGACCCCATTAAAGACTGCTGTATCAAAATTGATATTTGACAGTTACCCAGCATCATGCAGATATTTATATAAGATCTCCAATAAGCCTCAGGCTGTGAAACCAGTTTTTTTCCCACTTTTTTCTTTTGGACAAGAAACAAAACATTATTGAAAAGTGGCAATAATTGCAGAATCCAAGTACACAGGACAAGAGGTGCACCAAAAGCAGGGAGAAAGAAGAAAACAAAAGGGAAAGGGGTCTTAAGAGGACCCAAAGAGAATAATGGAGACAGAAACACAAATAAACTGATTCATGAAGTTAAAGAGAACTCCAACAACAAAACATGCTCCTACCCGTGATTGCCAAAGCAGAAAAACAAAATACGAGCACTATTAACAAAGAAGATGTAGACTGACTATTGAAAAGCCAACCTTCAATTTGTTCCACCAAAAACAAGGATAGTTGCTAAAATAGATGGCTTTTTCATTTGCATCATTTCTCTCCTGCATGTTATCGTACTTAACCCAAATAGCTTGACAGGCATATAAACTAGACTTCCAATGGTCTGGTGCATACCATGCACACAAACACACGCTTATCCCTTAAGAAGTTACTTTTCATTTAATGATTATTGACAAATCCCAATTTCCAAATGATGGGGAGAAGCAATCCTGGTCCACTAGCTCATAGATAGTAGATAAATATGTAAATGCTTTAGTTACAAATTCCAGTTCGATAGTCAAATTTTTAAGCTACAAACCTTGGAGAGTTTTTCACGTGCTTCAAGAGACAAAGTTGTCATTGCATGGTAATCCAAGTCATCTGGAAGCGGTCTATGTTGCTGATGCACCATCTACATATGAAAAAGCACTTGGGTCAGATCAAAGACATGACAAATGAAGGTATAATTCTGTGTGCAAATAAAGATGGTATATAAGCTACACCTAACATCATTATTGGAGACCACTTGATGACATTGATAACTAACCTGTTGGAGTTGGCTTCGCTGGCGCAAAATGAAACCCTCGTACTTTATATCAATCTCAACACATTGTTTCTCCACTCTAGATAACATGTCATTTCCAAAACCATGCCTATCAAGAACGTCATATTTTATGTGTGGTTTCTTCAGAAGACTCTCTAGCGTTGAGGAATCTTTAACAGGCTGACCAGAGAGATTAGTAACATCAGCAGCCAAATCTCCTCCTAAAGGTAAAATCAAGAGAATTAACTATTTTGGAAGACCATATATGAATAGAAAAAATTGATAAGTCTCTAACACATTTTTTAAAAGCAAGCTCACATTTGCCTGGTAACAATAAGCTGTATTAAGTTGCAACTAGAGTCTAAAGACTAACTGCCCATGTTGTCACCAACAACAATTTATAGCCATATTTTATCCGGTTCCTATCATTCTGGACCAAGATTCACATTCTAAAAAGGATAAGATATTTCTTTATTAGTTATCAGTCAAATTTTATCCAGTGATACAAAAAGAACCATAAATCTTGCTCTCATTACCTGATGGTGGCTGTTTGTTTGTTGAAAAAGGAATTAGAAGAGAACATAAACGGTTTCAAGGTTGTGACAACTGACAACACAAACATAAAGATCTCTTTCAGTGAGATTCTCACATTGCAAGTCTTGGGAGCCAATATCAACTACTTCCAAAATGAGAGAAATAAAACTCAAACACTGTTTCTTTTTTTTTTCCCCCCTAGAGTATGATAATCACATGCAAAGTTTTCTTTCTACCTTCAAATATTATGAGTTGTTTCCCCTGTTTTCTTCTTCTAGACACAATTACCCACCCCAAAAGGAGGGGGGAACAAAAAAGGAGTACAAACCTGAAATCCTGACAGTTTTCAGTCGCTTTTTTTCATCTGAAATTCTGGCTTGCTTATCTTGGTACATTTTCCAACGTCTATCATCTATCAATCCAATTTCACGTGCCAAAGGTGTAAGACGACTGTCAGCATTATCAGAACGAAGAAGCAACCGGTGTTCTGAGCGGCTATAGAAAGACATGAAAAGAGATTAATCTAAAAGCAATTTTATAGTATATTATTCTATGCAGTTCAGTAGCCATGAAACCATGTTCTCTGGCAGATAATTAAACAACAGAGTACTGAATAAAAAAAAGCTGATATTGCCAGGAATATAAACAGCCAATTTCAAACTTCAAAATAAATAATACAAAAATAATTACAAAAAAGGCGACACTAGATCAAATCACCAAAAATGAATCTTAGAGTGCAACCAGCCATCTTATTAATTAAGTGTATATGATCAAAAGCTTCTGCTTTCATAATATCATCACAACATTCAAAAAAACTAGTTACAAACTACAACCGTTGAGCAATAAAAGTAGCCATTTGATCATCCCATTGGGGGGGGTGGGGGGGGGGAAGGGATTTTATTTCCTTAGAGTTGTTTATAGCATAGCACAAGAGTTGAAGTGCTTCTATTATTTATTTATTTATTTATTTTGTGTAGATCTGGCATCAAAACACTGGTAGCATGAATTTTCGTTCATTAATACAGTAATTGTATCTACCTCTTATCGTTTTCTAGATTTTATTGAATCTTTTTTTTTCTTTTATCTTTTTTGGCAGTGGGGGTTGGTGGAAGTTGTTTGCTAGTGTTGGGGTGTGGGAGGTTAGTAGCTTCATTTACTCCAGTAGCTCCACTTCAGAGGGTGCCCTGAAATGGTGAGAATAGAACCACTTCCTTCCTTATAACTGAATACTAGAGCAACTAACAATAAGAAATTCTGATGCTAGGGTGACTAACAATAACCAAGAAAAAATTATTTCTGAAATTTTTATCTATTCTGTTATTATCATCTTCCACAGCCATGTGGTAATTTCCAAGAGGTTGGGAATATGTTAGACTTCCTTAAAGATGGGTTTGGCATAGTGCACTCTAATTAATACTTGCTTCATGTCGCATAGTCATGTCTTAAGCTTGAAGGCATCAATTCATAATAAGACACTTCGATTTAGAACAATCTCAAGCATTACCTTGTTAACATGCGGTATGGCTCCCGAAGATCCTTGGTGACCAGATCATCAATTAATGTCCCTATATAACTGCTTTCCCTTTCAAGAACAATGAGAGACTTACCATCTGAATGTCTGGCAGCATTAATACCGGAAATAATACCCTAATAAAAAGAATATATAAAGTGACATTATGTATGTAAATACAAAGAAATCAGATGGCCCAAGAGCATCATTTATAAAATCACCATTTAATTTTCATTTCCCAAGTGCGCAAAATGAATCAATTACTGTAAGAGATAAGTTAAAAATTTATGAAATTAACAAAGAATTGAAATATAGTAACCTGAGCTGCAGCCTCTTCATAGCCAGTTGTACCATTTATCTGACCAGAGAAGAAAAGTCCCTCAATTTTCTTAGTCATAAGAGACCTAGAGCACTGATGTGCTGGCAGGAAATCATACTCTACAGCATATGCCGGCCTTAACATGGAACAGTTTTCAAGTCCAGGCAAAGTTCTCAGAAGCGGTAACTGTAGCCTCTCTGGTAAACCAGTGGAGAAACCCTGTCAGGGCAGTAACATGATCAATTATAAGACACTTCCATTACCTATCTTCCTTATAAGAAATGTGATAATGGAAGGTAAGGTTGCAATAAGCATGATAATCTGGCAACATCAGATGACAGATGATTTCGAAGAACAGCTACTACAATAGTATCCTGCTTAGTGAGGCAATGTTATCATTAAGAGTCAATAAAGAGACACGAGAGGAGACTCCTAAAAGTAGGATCCCCCAAACTTTTTAGAGTCCAACAAACTTTACATTAACTCAGAGAAGATCATTCCACATCCAGCTTCTCAAAATCTAACAACTGCAAGTATAACAAAAAAAGAAAGAACCAACAAGAGGGAGTTCAAACTGTGTATAATTATCATATTTTAACAAAACATGGAATTTCAGAATACAAATCAGGTTTCCATGAGGAAAGAATTTGATTACAAAAAATGATGTCATAATTGAATAAATTACTTGATCAACATTTTCTAGTTGTGCACCTTATTGGAACCTTTGATCCATATTGACATCAAGGTTCTGGATTTCAAATCAGATTAACCTAAGAAATAATCTTTAATACAAAGCTCTGCCAATGTGGAAAAGCCATGGCAGAAAAACTAGCCAAGAAGATATTAAAAGGAAATAGAATTTACTTCTTAAAAGAGCACAAGACATAAAGATCCTTAAGATTTATATTTCTACAAGTACTTGAAAATTAAATCAATACAGGAATATGAATCCTAGTGCAAAGGAACCAGAGATCCCCAGCTAAATGTCAATGATTTACCTGTTCCTTTAAAAAAGTCCCTACTGATATTTAAATACAATCATTTTTTTTTTTAATCTATAAGATTCATATGCATATTCCTTTCTCTCTGTCTCCCTGTTCCCTTTCTTTATTTTAGGCTTTGCATCCAATTGGCCAAAATTTGAAAAGAAAAATCTATGGGCTTCAACCCAGTTGCAGTCAAGAAATGGTCAAATGGCAGCATCCTTCGATAAGCCAAGAAAACCTAAGTTTCTTGCAGAGAAACGAAGCAAGATCTGTCTGCAGATGCTAAATCAAGCAAATCCTAATGTTCATAAAAACAAGCCAAAGGCTGACTTTGTTATAATCACAAGTCAAGAGTGATAAAAGAGAATCTTTGTCATGGAAACCTGCACATATAGCTCAGGAACATTTCGACCCTCTGGTTCAAGAAATATTTGATGAGACTCTTTGTCTTGAAACCTCACAATCTGCAATGATAGAGAAACAAAATATCATAATATGAAATGACAGATTAAAATAGAAAAGGTGTTTTGTTGACCACAATTCCCACACATAAAAAACACAGAAATTTTGTACAAATAATCCTTTGTCAAACTGTATCAAAGTAACCACCACATACTGGAAAATAAGACAAAAGGAAAGGATAAAGATTGATCCACATGATATAACAATATATAGATGACATTGTTTAGTTACTGACATGAAGCAAGGAAATGGAAACATAGAAGAGAAAAGAGTTATGAAATGGCATCAAGACAGCAGAACAAAATTAGTTCAAGTGATCAAGTAAAAAAGAAAAACAAAGATAACATTTATGAGAACCAAAAATGATTGCAAATACCTTGTCTTCAATTGAAGGGCAGTACCTAGGTCCCTTAGCTTCAATCCAACCCCCATACGTGGGAGTTTCATGCAAGTTCTCCTTAATTAGCTCATGAGTGCTCCTTGTGGTACGTGTCAGGTAGCAGCACATTTGTTCCCTTTCAATATGAAAATCTGGATCAAAACTAAACCAGTTGACCTGTAAATAACCAAAACATATTGAAAACACAACTCTAAATGCCATAGATTCATCAATCATCATCAGTCACCACTAAAAAATAATTAAAGATACAATCTTCATTATCAAACAGTATGTTCTATATATTGCACCAATAATTTCACCTCCATAAGAGAAAAACTCTAATCAAGCAGAATTATAATACATCCTGGAAGCTGCGGCTGCCCATTCAGCAAGCTCCAAGTCTGACTATTCAAGTGACAAAATAATTAAAGTATATTGTTTGTTTAATCAATCAGTACACTCTGGCTTCCCTGGGCCCAATAATAGTAAGAGTATTGCATTATGTACTTCACCGTGTAAGAGGGAATGTCTAATCAAGCATCTAAGTTCAATCATAACACATCATGAAAGCTCACCATTCAGCAACAAACAAATATGACCATTTATGTAATTGGAGCCAATAAGTTGAACTGTTATATTATACTGAACTGACATAACAAGGATAATCACAAAAGTCCTTGTAAATAGAGTAACATTACAAAAAATATTTCTCTAAATTAAAATTATATTCTTGTGTTCCAATCATTTGGAACCTATAAAAGGACCGTTAACAAAAACTGATATATTAATCAACACTGACATAATTATTGACATGTAGTAAAAAATTATAAAAGTTGTGAGCACCTCCAAATTACTGTGTAAGAATACAAAACGATAGTTAATTTTAAGTATGTTGTATGATTCTTTACTGACTTGTTACATGAATCAAATTAATGTTACCTAGTAAGTAGTCTTTTTCTACAGTTTACTAACAGATTCACAAAACAGTAGGGATGTAAAATATAATTCAAACGAGAATGACATAATTGTAATTTCATCCCACTGGAATGTTTTTGCAACTAACCCATATAATATATATACCCTATTGTCAGATAGTAAAATGACGTGAACTAAACATAAAGAATCTGATTGCATGAAGCAAGTTTTGAATATCATTTTAATTCTTGAATTATGCAGTATTAATTCTACTGAACCTACATATAGGATAAGATGGAAGAACCTCTTCATCGCCGTGCTGGGGTTCCAATCCGGAAAAGTCTACAGTACGACAGTCCACACGTGCTGGGGTTCCAGTTTTCAACCGATCAGTTTCAAATCCAAAGCGCTGCAAGTTCTCAGTCAGTCCATGTGAAGCTGACTCACCAGCTCTTCCAGCAGGCATAGAAGTTCTACCAACCCAGATTTTACCACTCATAAAAGTTCCTGTGGTTAGAATAACAGAAGGAGCATAGAAGTTCATCCCAAAAAATGTGCTCACACCTTCTACATTATCATTCTGTCCAACTAAGATATCAGTCACCATTGCTTCTCTGAGAGAAAGGTTTGGGGTGCTGAAAACAGAAGCAAAAACAACTAGTTAACAAGGAGAATGGAACCGTTTCATCTACTCAAAATGCAGAAATACATACAAAAATACAGACATATAATACTAACCATGTAATATTACAGGGCTACTAGAGGATTGACTATTCATTTCAAAAGTCCCTCATTATTTTCTTATTTTCTTTATATGTCATTATCTTTAACTTCTGAATACAACATTTTTCACCAATTCAATCATTTTTCCTTTTTCTTTTCCCAGTAAGGTTATTTCCTTTTAAACTTTATTCTATGAATGATACATCAACTTTTGCTCAAATTTAAATCAGAAAGTTTCCACATCTATAAATTCATCAATTGATTTGAACGATACATATAATGCAGTTTTGAAGTCAAGGCTTACTTAAACCTACTAACTTAGACTCAAGTAATTGTAATCTCATCAAAAGCAAGATGCAAAAAGCAACACTGTAATTGATCAGCTTGCCTCTCCACTATTTTTCTCATTTCTATAGCATATTCCCTTTTGTCAGTTTGCGCACGCAATGCCTGAACAGCAGGACCTCTCGAGATGTTCAGAACACGCTTTTGTAAATAACATCTGCAGTATGAAATATAGAGTCAGCAATTGCTTTTGAAATGATATAAAGCCAGCTTGTCATATGCATCAAGACAAAATCAGATTATGAGAGAGGACTTCGGGGTCTGCCAACAACTGTTGAGTATCAATGTTATTCAAACCCCTTCTTTCATGTGTTAATAATTGGTAATGGTTGAGTTCTAAAATGAGCTCTGTGACTTCCAAGATATCAAGGAAAATTTTATCAAAAATCAACTAATCAAAATTTACAACCATTTAACCACAATGAGAAGGGGAGTCAAGCCAATAATTACTGAATGTCATTGTTATTCAAACCCCAATAGTAGTCAAATTCTAGGGCTAGGTCATAAATCAACTGAGGAGGAGGGTGGGGAAGACAGTTCTTGGATATTACCTATCAGCAACCTTCCCAATTTCACCTCCAAGTGCATCCACTTCATGTACTAGCTGCGATTTTGCAGGTCCACCAACTGCTGGATTGCAAGGCTGCACCTAACTTTTTTCAGTGAGAATATGTTCCCAAAACTTTGAGTTCTTGGCCTCTCTCTGGAAGAGGCAGAGGGGCAGAAAAGAAAATATCTATATTAAGGGTAATGATGCTTATTACAGGTAAGATGGTTGTGTCTTTGTCTTTGGTTACGTAAACCGGCATGCAAAATTTAAAATGATAGATACTAAATTTATAAACAATAAATTCAATAATAAGATAAAAAGTTACAGCCCAAGTATGCAGGAGTAATAGAAGGAATCATATCAACAGAGCAGAAAGAGAACAAAAAGCAAACTAAAAGTTAAGATTCAATTTTTTCAAGAGACTGGAAAAAGAGGCCCAAATTTTGCTTTCAAGAAGCAAAGAGCCATGGGAACATATCCGTCAGAAGCCAAAGTAATGTACAGTAAAGCAATACTAGAACATGCAAGGAGGTCAAAATAATAACCTGCCATGCTATTCGATCAATATTTAGAGTAAGAAGAAGTGTTTTGGCTCCCAAACGAGCAGATGCAAGGGCAGCTTCACAACCTGCATGTCCTCCCCCAACCACAATTACATCATATCTCTCATCGGCCGCTCCAACGACACAGTTCCGATCTACACCAGCAGCAACAGTTCAGCACAACCTTAAATTCTATGATAACATAAAAATGCTACAACCATAGAGCTGTCCAAATTGTTCAAGAAAACTGCAAATGTGAAGTAAATTTTTCAAAGCAAGTGAAAAAACACGTAATCAAACTGAATTTCCCAATTGACATTAACCGTTCCATATAATTCCCGACAACAATAAACACGCACGTATTCATGTATAATAAGTGTGTATCATTGAACCTGGAGAAGTCGAAGTGGTGGAAACTGAGAAGCAGCGGCTAAAGAAGATTGCTCGGTGGCGAAGACAGCGGCCAAACGAGACGCGGCGCGGCTTGCGGAGAAGCGCAGAGTAGCGAGGGAGAAGAGGAGCGAAGGAGGAGAAGAAAATGCGAGGCGAAGAAAGGGTGCGATGAGAGAGGCGAGAGAAATGACGAAGACCAGCCACTGCGGGGGTGCCCATCCGGCAAGAGGCTAATTTAGTGCTGTGGTGAAGGTCATGAGCAGGGAGGAACTAATTTACTCGTACTACCCGGTGCCTCTTGGTGACTGGTGTCGGCACAGGGAGATATGCCAATCAATCCCCTCCTTACACGCTTTCTTTTATTTTATTTTATCTTTTTCACCTTTTCCCTGCAATTTATTTATTTTTTTTTTTTGGGGAAAAGCAGTATTCTCGGTCCATTGATAATCTGATTGCACAACTCAGCTGGTAGACAGTGCCACCATATCTTTTTCTCCCTTAACTGACAACCCAACTAGCTTATGTAGTAACTCATTCGCTCCCCTCGAAATATATTGAGAAAAAAACAAGTGCGGAAGTGGGAACTTAAATCAAAGGCATCTTGGCAAATGCTTATCATCCATGCATAAACTTGTTTTGGATCTCAGGGTTGAAAATAGATCTGGTCAAATTGGCTTCTTCTATGAAATCATCATTTAAGTTTGGACTGCAATAAAATTTAATAGATCTTTTCATAATAATGAGTTGGGTTAGGATCATTTATTTGAAATATATGTGATCTATGATCCACATATAAATTTTATCCATTAGATCACATTAAAAAATTATGTTATTGAATCTTAAATGAGTTAATTTAATGAGTTTTAAATGAATTATATATGTATAAGTCTAAAATTTAATTTAATAAATAATTTTATCTCTTATTATTTAAAAAATAATATAAATAAACAAATCTTGGCATACTAAATAAATACTAATAAAAATTATAAAAAAATTATTAGACAAATAACTTCAAATTACTAAAATATTAAATATATGATAAATTTAATATATTTTCTATGTGTGACATTGAAATTAAAAAATTAGTAAGTAATATATATTATTATCTAACTATAAGATAGATTTTAAATAATATTATTAATATTTAATTAAAAAATACATATATTAACTTTATTTTTGTAAAATAAATTAATTTTAAAAAATATAAATTAAAAAAAGATATATATTATTAATTATTTTAATTGATTAACTTCATACATTTATAAAATTTAATATCTAAATTTAAATGAAACAAATGGATTAGACTGATTAGCTAATTTAATTGGTCCTGACGAATTGACCTATCAAGTAGTTCGATTCAAAATTCAAAGACTAAGATCTATCCATTTATAAAATATGTACTACAAGCCCAATCTAATTACTAAAAAAGTTAGGCTAAGACCCAATTAATTGGACTGTAAATAAATAGTCTTTAGTTCAGGGCTTAATGACGACCTTGAAGTGAATCTCTTTAATAACTTGAAGGCACTCACTTTCCATTTCAATCAGTTTATCAACATAGCTTAATGCCTTCTCTACCTCATACAAGTGGCTGACATCTCTACTTATTAAAGGGATAGGGCACCATTTTTTGCTATCAAAGCACAAAGTACTATATGATTATTTTCGTCCCTTACAACTGCTTCTAATTTTTCTTGGTTGTTACTGTCATCATAAGCAACCTTGGTATTAAGCTTGAGGCTCCTCAAAGGCGGTAATGACCAACCAAAGCAGGAGTATGATTTTTTGTGTATGCCAGGAGTATGATTATTTATGTATGCCCTCTAATGCTATGAACTTATTAATCATCCTTTTGGCGGCACATCAACTCGTAGTAAACTCTATTGCCGTTTATCCATGTGCCTCTACATACTGAGACAGACAATTTCAACAAGTTTTACCTTTTCATTTGATTCAGTAGCGTTGTCTATGCAGCATTGATTAAACTCAAGCTGGCTAGTTGGGAACCAAATCCCACCTTGGTAGTCTCCTAGACACGTTGGTCAAAGGCACATGCGAATAATGTAGAAAAAAAAGATTTACCTATTGCATGACAAAGACAATAGATATTTGGAATATGAAGTCCTCGTGTGTGCAGGGTCTCCATTGTTAGTGCAATCTCGTCGAGCATTCGTCATCTAGAATTTTAGACCTTAACGAGTACAAGAGTTTGCCATAGCATACTCCATTTTTTATCCCTATTACTAACATAGGTTATTCCTTATTCAAAAGGATTGGTGCAACATAATAGCCAAATTTTATCGTATATACTTTGTTCCTATTATTTGTCCATATGAGCTTGTCCTCCATAGGCCTCTCTTAAAGGTGTACTTGTGATCATGACGAAATCAGCTTGATTGAAAAGCTCAGTGATAACTCTATGAAGTCATCATTTATTTTGATTAATATAAGTACTAATTGTTCTTCAAAAGGGTTGTATAATTTCTATTCTAGTTAGTCGGAAGTCTATATGCAAAGGTAACCACTTATCTTGTCATATGTTTCGCTTTTTTTTTTTTTTTTTTCCATTGTCTATCCCTCCATTTGCTTCCATGGTGTATCATAGATCTTTCATGCAATAGGTTTTTTCAAACATAGGAATCGTTTTGGTGGGTCTAGCACCTTGTATATGTTAGAGTGGGAAAAATGCTTTACCTTTAATACGTTGAAATCTGTACAAAATTCAAGGTCTTTTAATCTTCTTTTAAAGTTAAATTAGATTAAAAAAAAAAGATCACATGATAAAATACATTTGCATTTTCTATCCAAGATGAACAGTTAAGTATATCTTTTACATATTTACATGAAACAAGCATCCTTAATGTATGCTTTGTTCATTGAAGCGTATGATTACTTTTGAGTGCTACTTAAATTATAACCTATGCATGGGTACAATAAAAACAATGACTAAGGTGATACTTAATTCTTAGTTTATGGAACTTAATTGAAAAAATAAAAATATTAACGGAAAAGGTTAAACAACAAAGAAGATGAAGAGCAAAGATCAAGCCCATAATTAATTTTTTTAATTATAAACAATATTATATATATATTAATTATAAGCGGTACTAAAGAGTATTATCTACATTTGTATGCATAAATTACCACAAAATAAAGATTTTTACATATTTTCAAAGTTCCTCATTTAAAAAATAATTTTTTATAATTTCAAAAGGTCAATTCTTTTGCTCTTAATTAATATTATGGGAGTTTTCACTTTTTTTTTTTCAAACACTTGTTTTTTTTTCTTCTGCTTGATAGTATTCAAAATATAATTCAAGGGAATAATCATAATTTTTTTTGTCCGTGTTTGGAAACTCTTCCTCAAGAGACTAATCCCACATCACAAATCATGCTAAAGTTTGATAGAAGAGCCTTTCCTACTTTGAATTTCATGCATGAATTGATCCACTCACATTCATTATTAATAGCTTTTTAATGTGGTTATCATTGTTTAAGCCCAAACTATTGAACTAAGCTCACATGGCTAGATTATTCACTAAAGGCTTAAGTATAAGCCGAAACTTAAGGTAATAGCAAAAGACCAACTCTAGGCAACCATAGTAAGGCTTAATAAAAGAGAAGTTAAGAGATGAGTGCAGAGACGGTTGTTTTCCCAAAACGTTTTCAATAGCTTCGCATGCTAATAGAAGCTTTATAACAACCTATAAAATCAGTGAATTTAGCAAAAAAAAAAAATTGTATGGCTCATGACACACTGGGGTCGATTTGAAGTTAAATTAGGGTTATTCGTTTTATATATGAATGAATTATGAATTTTAAATTTTAAATTGATTTGATTA
Source organism: Moringa oleifera (assembly GCA_021397835.1). Classification (NCBI taxonomy): domain Eukaryota; kingdom Viridiplantae; phylum Streptophyta; class Magnoliopsida; order Brassicales; family Moringaceae; genus Moringa; species Moringa oleifera. The sequence goes on from JAJFZO010000447.1 coordinate 626,710, forward strand.
GTTGATTTATTAAAATTAATTAAAAAAGTTAATAAATTCAGTTTGTTATAAGTTTAAATTCAAATTAAAAAATATATAATAAATTTTATAAGCATAAAAAGTTTAATGGAAAAAAAGAATTAATAAGAATCTATCAATTTTTTATCAATTTTTTATTTATATATTAAATTAATATAATATATATCAAATGTATATAATTAATTTTTTTAAATATCAAATTTTAATTTGTTATTATAACGAAATAAGATAACACATCTTTTATTTTTTAATTTATACACTCTTTGTAAGTTTAATTCACTTATACAAGTGAAGTTAATATATTTATATTTTATTAAAAGAATATTCATATAACTTTAACTATTGATATTATCGATTTCACATGTTAGAATTTATTTTATAATCAGATAATAATGTATATATTATTCATTAATTTCATTGATTTTAATATTATATGTAAAAATGTACTAAGTTTTTTATATATTCAATATTTTAGAAGTATAATATTTAAATGTAATAGTTTTATATCATTTTTATTTTATTTATTTGTATGTTAAAATTGACTTATTTATTTATATTAATTTCTTTAAAATTAATAAATAAAATTATTTATTAAATTGATTCATATAAAATTAATTGGACCGACCCACATATAATTTTTTAAAAATCCATTAACTTGACCTTTTGAAACCCAATAAAATAACCTGTAAATATAACTTGATGGATCAATCCCATAGATAAATTACAAATAATATGTTTTTCAAAACGGATAGACTTAATCCGATTCATTGATTTCAAAAGCCCACTAAGCTTTGTTGTGAAGCGAACTTAGGTGAAACATAAGTAAGAATTTGAAAAATTTCTTTCAAAAAATCCAAGTATAAATATCTTTAAGATTCTAAGCTCTTAATATAAGCTACATTGCTCTATTAAAAAAGCTCTCATTGCTCTAAGTATGGAGCTAGACCTATTCATCACCCCTGTTCATCACATTTTTATTTTACAAATCATTGAAAAAAAAATAACCAAAAACAATCAACCCAATAAAAGAAAATGCTCTTTAATCATCTTATCATTTATTAGTCCAAGAATCCAAATTTTGGCAACATCATATTCTAAATAGTCTATTTTGATATTATTATCTTTTCCATTTCAATTTTCTTTCTACTACAATTTGATGGATGTTTTCTTGATTCCGTTCTTGATTAATTTCAATTTTTTTCATTTTCATAATATTGTTTTCAATGTCATAAGCTTTAAGCAGTAATTGATATTTAAGAGTTATTTTATTTATATTATTTATTAATAATTTTTAATTAAATATTAATAATTATAAAAATATATTAAGAAAAATATAAAATAAAAATCTTAAATTTTTTTTCGAATTTAATTTAAAACTTATTGTTTCAATCTTTTTAATTTTATATCTAAATTTTAATTTAAATCTTGATTCAAATAATTATAAAAAATTAATGATATTTATTTCGTTGTTGAAAAATCTCAAAAAATAGTCAAATAAAAAAATTATGCATTCTATTTGAAGTCATCTCTTGAATCTAAATAATTTTCAGTTTATAAACTATGTTTTATAAATTTTTCAAAATTTTGATAATATAAAATCAAAAAATTGAAAAATTTTTTGTGATGATAACTTTTTACATTTCTTTACGTTCATGTAAAATTTCAACTCAAAATTTATGGTGTAAGGATTTAAAATTCTAAGTGTTTTTATAAAATTTAAAGTTACTCAAATTGAAAGTTTGAATGCATAATTAAAGAAAAATTGAAATGAAGATTAAATTGAAATTCACATAAAATCTTAAGTATTTTTTAAAAATATTTATTGAATGTATGATAACAATAGCGAATAATGAAACAACACGTAAATAAAAAAAAGCTTGTGATTTACTCATTTTTTTGACAAGGTCCTAAAAACTTTGTTGTGAATCAATTTTACCTTTAAATTAATGATTTGGTTGAAACTAGTTACTCCTATCCATCTTCGTTAATGATTTTAAGGATTCTATAAGGGTAAACTATGGTTTTCATTGATTTTTAAGGCATATTAGACTTTTATACAAAAAATTCGTTTAACCCCTTAACTAATTTTGCAGATACCTAGCCAGTCACACTCTTTGCTATTGGTCACTAACAAGACACATGTATTTTGCTAAAATCGGCTTAATTATTGCATGAATCATCCACCAGATATGCCACTACAGACCCAATCTTACGTTTTCTTCGCGTTTGGTTTGATTATTGTGTGCATATTAGTTTTATGAATAATGGTCTTAACATGTAGGCATCGACATTGAAACAAAGTGGTCTTGATAGTATTTTGTTGCCTTTTTTTCATTGTTTGTTGTGTTAACATGAGGTGTGCACATTTATTGTGCATACAAATTGACCAATGCGAGTTCTATTACATGCTTTGATTTTGGGGGCTTTTTTTATTTGGGTTCAAATGTACGATTGGGGTCTTTGTATTTTGCTTAAAATCAGTGTTAGGTTGTCGAATCTTGGCTACTTTTACATGATATTTTCGTATGTTAAATTTGAAAACTATTGGGTTTTGCATGTTAGAACTGTGTGATACTTTTGTCAATTAAAAAAATTGTTACTGAACTTGATTAAGAATTTGTTGAAAATTGTTGTGCTAGTTTTGAAAGTCCGTGCACGTGTTAACAGCATATACCTCAACTATTTTTTGCATGTGCATGCCATATTCTCTTGAAAGACATAACTAACGTATATTATGTTTGTTTGTGACTTGTTGCTATTAGGCTGCACAAATGTCTTATTTCATGTTCACATGTCATCTATATCATGATGGGTAGTTGATATATATACCTAATAAATATTATAGCTCAGATGAAGTGATTATGTGTGAAGGTGTTGATGGTGATAAATTTAGCATTACTCAATTAATTGACATGTTAAAAGATAATGATGTGTCAATAAAGGGTTTGAAGTTTTATAATATTCTCCATGGCCAAGTATTTGAGGGTAATCTAACACTTTAAGAGAGAGAATTTTGTGTTAAACATACTGAGTTTGATATATAAGAAATGTTGGTAGTCGAGATTAACAAATTAAATTCTTACTCAAAAAATTAAACTTGTAGTATAGATGAGCAATGTCGTTTCCACGAAGATTGGTTAGATTTATTTTTTGCAAAATGAAATAAAAGAAAAAGGAGTTTAAGAAATTAAAAGTAGATAAAACAAGAATAATAGAAAATTTAATGTAATAGAGTATCCAATCAAAAGATTAATTTCAAATTTGATTTAGGAATTCATCATTGATGCAAAGATAAAAATCTTTTAATCTTCACTGAATTGGTTATGGTTGTTGGTACAACCTAACAACCTTTTTTTCCTTACTTTTTTGATAGCCAAGATACGATCTTTGATTATTTTTCTTGTCAATAAATAATTCTAAATACAATTTTAGGATTTAATTAAAAACTTCTTTTGCAATCAACTATATTATTTACTAATTATACTAGAACACTTAAACAATTACGGATTTAAAGTTTTAATTAGTATTCTATTATTTTGATGATTAAACAACGAGCCCTTTTTGTTACAATCAACCAAAATAATATTTTCAACAAGCATAGAAAATATATAAATAATGAAGAAATAAAAGAACAAATAAAATCAGTTAGATCTTACAATTCTTAAAGAATTAAACCCTTGATTATTCTTTGACTGAAAGATATGTTTAGCAATCCATGAAAAGGAAACAGTTTAAGAAAAGAGAAAGGTAAAAAATAAACTTTGGATGTTCCTTTGAAGGAATTGCCTCCCCTTTATATAATAATCCCTAAACATAATAAGCTATTTTAACTAGGACTCTTAAAGATAAATTAAGATAAAAATAAAATTTTACAATTACCTTTTAAATAAAAGATTCTTGATTCGGTAAATTTTCAATGCAATTAGGCGTGCTAACATCTTATCCAAAGACATCTTTTAGTTCATCCACATCTCTTAGAAATCCAATTTTTCATCTTTAGATAATGAATTTAAGTCCATCTTAGTTGAGTTCCTTAATCCATCCTACTAAATATAAAACATAGTCAAAATTCAAGATTTAATCATTTACAACCAATAAAAACATGAGAAAATATAACAATATATACAACTATTATGCATTCTATCAAATTCCCCTACACTTAAATAATACTTGTCCTCAAGCATACAATAATTCATGTTCATCATCTCACCTCATTATTTTTCCTTCTTTTTCCTTTGCTCATCCAAAATAGTATTTTTTTCATGCATTAAAACATAAGATTATAAAAGGATTCTCATAAAAACCATAAATTATCAGTAACACCTTAGTGATTTTATTGAACTTAAAATGCATAAGATCTAACACCCTCTCCTTAGATTCACTCATTCCCTCAAAGTGTTTGGAGTGAATATTTTAATAAGCTTTCAAGTCAATACATAGAAATTTTTTTACTATAAGCTTGCTTATATATCATGTCTTTTTTACCAATGAATGAATTAAAATGCAAAAATCTAAGGGTTTTAGAACGGCTTATAGCGGGGCTTAGGTAAGGTATGATAAAAGGGTTTTGGGTTAGTGGAATTGAAGGAATCATACAAAAAAAATTTCGCATAAAACTTCATGATGTAACATCAAAAGATTACTTCAATCACATCGCACATATCCAAGTAATGAGAATTTATATCATTTTTTCCTCAATCCTTTTCAGATTTTTTTCTTCTTATTTTTTAGATTTTTTTTTCTCACTTTTTCTTTAATCATTCTTAGACTTTTTTTTTCTTTTTTTTTAATATAACTTGGATCGTTGATTCCTAATATTTAGCAATCTTGCCTAAGATAAGTGAAAGCTTCATGTGAATAAGCTCATATAATCTTTTAATTCAGGGTTCAAAAGAAAAATCAAAAGAACGGTTTTACTATGGCTTGTATCATGTTTAAATTTCAAAAAAAAAAAAAAAAGCTAAGGCTCAAAGTGGGCTCTATAGGGGTATATGAATATGGTAAGCTTTTCAAAGAAGGCTAAATATGTTTTAAAAAGTAGTTTTGACCTAAATACCCTTTTTGATTCAATGCATCTAATCCTTCAAAGGAATGATTCGACATGTATAACAAAGCAAGTTCTAGAAAAATCAACTATGTATGACACACACAAAACAGAAAATTGAGCATAATGTAATATATGCTTATTGGCCCAAAACTCACCAAAAAAGGTTATATGGGTTAGATCTCATATAATTTTCAATTCAATATATCATCTAAAGCAACTGATTATAGTACGGTAAATAAGAATTTAAAATCAATTTTGCACACATGAAACTTTCTTTTTTTTTTAGGATAAGTATTGGAAGGATCTAAAACTTAGAAGAGAGAAATCATAAACATGAATTAAGTATTTTTTGGAGCAAAATTTTCTTAGATTTTAAATATTTTAAGAAAAAAATAATAAAAATAAAGAAAATAAAAACAAATAGCATGTTAAAGACTCTCCCCCTCACTTAAATTATACATTGTCCCCAATGTATCAAAAATAGATGCTCAAAAATGATAAAAGAATAAGAGAAGTAAAAAATTCTTTGAATATACTGAACATCATAGAAACCTCATTGATTGCTAGGGATATGAGAAAGTATGATTGAATTCCATCTTGTCATAAAGTGCTATCTGATTTGTTTTCATTCTTGACAACTGTTGTCAGGTGCATTCAAGTTGCTTCATTGTATTGCCTTTGGAAAGATATGATATGCTTTCAACCATCGACCTTATTTTTTTAAAAACTAAAAAATCATAAAAATAAATTACTAAAAAAATTAAAAATTTGGGTTGCCTCCCAAAAAGCACCTTTCTTTAACATCTTTGGCTAGATGTTTTAGAAAGCTTATCCTTGCATCAAGAAGTTTCAAGATCTCTTTCTTTATCACTTCCATCATAGGCAGATTCAATCTACGTTGGGGTTGCCTGAACGGTTTACAATCTTCCTTTAAGAGTATCTTATGCACACATGTGAAAGGATTCAATCCCTTAAAGTCGGTTATGGTCCAACCAATGGCCTTTTTATGCTCTCTAAGTACTCGAATCAATTTTTCTTCCTCCAAGATAAAAAGTTTATTGGAGATTATGATTAGAAGAGTCTCTTTTTCTCCTAAAAATTCATGCTTTAAATGATCTGGTAGGGGTTTTAGATCTAATTTTTATGCTTGTATAATAAAAGGAAAGAGCTTTGTATTAAAAAAAAAGGCAAATCAACATAAGAAACATCATACCTTATAGATTGTAGTGATTCCAATTTATGAATAATATCCTACAAGTCAGAATCCAATGTAAACTTTTACAAGATTTTTTGCGATTTTTTAAAACTTAAACTCTTGTTAAGTATAATTTTTGACTTATCTTCATCACTCAAATCAAGAATTTTTTGTGCTAAAGTTTCAATAACATCCATAGCAAAAATGAAAGGCAAATCACTAGGATATCTCATGGCATCATAAATATTAAATTTACTAATTTCACCATCAAATTTCGTTGTGAGTATACCATCATGCCCATCAATTTTTGTCCTGGATGTTTTTAAGAAAGGTCTTCCTAACAAAATTAATGAGTTAGATAAATCATCTTCCTCCATATTAAGCACATAAAAATCAGTAGGAAAAAGCAATCTATTGACTTGCACCAAAATATCCTCCAAAACTCCCTCAGGATACACATTAAATCCATCAGTAAGTTGAATAATCACACCAATTTCTTTTAACGGTCCAGTATTCAAAGATGAATAAATAGATAATGGCATGACATTTATTAAAGCACTTAGATCTAACATCGCTTTCTCAATCCTAACATTACCAACTTTGCAAGGAATAGTAAACATACCTGGGTCTTTACATTTAGAAGGTAATTTTTTCTGAAGAATAGTTAAAACATCTTTCCCCATACTTACAAATTCATTACTTTTTAATTTTCTCTTGTGATGCATAACTCTTTCAGAAACTTGGCATATCGAGGTACCTGTTTAATTGCATCAAGTAAAGGAATCTTTACCTCGACCTTATGAAAGGTATCAAAAATCTCATTTTTTTCCTCCTCATTCATAGATTTAGATAATCTAGAAGGAAAAGGAGGAATTAGTATGAAAGTTTTTGGTTGCTCTCCATTGGATCCTTTAAGCTGATCAAGCTTTGGTTAAGGAACTACTTCTTTTTTAGTCTCTTCTCTTGGGATGCATCTTTTGGTGGTCTTGTTAGGTTTTTTTAACTCAGTTTCACTTCTCAAGATAATTGCACTAGCATTCTGTTTTAGATTGACAATAGTTTGTGAAAGTAATTTTCTTTAGGATTCTAATCTATTCATTGATGATGCTAGTTGACTTACTTAATCCTCTAACTTTTTAATACTTGTTGTTGTCTCTTGTTGAAATTATTGTGTGTTAGATGCAAGTGATTTAACAATTTCTTTAAGAGATATACCTAAATTTGAATAACATTATGGTTGCGCAGCTGGTTGTCTACATTAAAATTGAGATCTTGCTCTATAACTAAGATTGAGATGATCCCTTCATCCTAGGTTGTATGTATTTGAATAAGGATCATATTTCTTTTGTGATCAACTTTAAAATCCTCCAACTACATTAATGTCCTTATAAGGATCATTTTGAAGTGTAGGGCACATATTAATTGGATGGCCAGTTGCACAAATCCCACAAGCTTTAACTTGTTGCACATTTCCTACAACCAATTGTTAAAAAAAAAAAAAAGAAGTTAGATTGGCTATTTGATTTTTAAGGGAAGATATATTTGCCTCATTAATCCTTTTTAGAGATATATCTTGTCTGAATTCGAATTATTGTGAGTTAGCAGCCATGATGAAAATCAAATCTCTAGCCTCACAAGGAGTTTTATTCTCTATAGCACCTCCGCTAGCTGCATCCATCATCCTTCTTTTCATGGGTAGTAATCCTTCATAAAAATATTGAATGAGAAATTGTTCAGAAATTTCATGTTGAAGGCAACTTGCACACACTTGTTTAAATTTTTCCCAATACTCATGAAGGGCTTTAATATCTTTCTGCTTTATCTCACATATTTTCCTTCTAATGCTAGCAGTTCGTGAAGCAGGGAAAAATTCATCAAAAAATAGTTTTATCATCTCTATCCATATGGTCACAGAACTAAAAAGTAAATAAAACAACCAATCCTTTGCTCTTTCGATCAATGAGAATAGAAAAGCATGTAATTTGATCTTATCTTCAGTTACTCCTTATGGTTTTAGGCTTGAGCACATCATATGAAATTCCTTCAGATGCTTGTGAGGATCTTCATGCTTAAAACTATGAAACTTAGGGAGCAAATATATCAAACCAGACTTTAACTTAAAATCTGCTTGTAAAATGGGATATTGAATGCAGAGTGGTTACTGATTTACTTCTAGTGCAGCCAATTGCCTCAAAGTTCTTTCTTCATTAGCCATGTCTTGTTCTATTTCAAAATCACAGATGAGTCAACTAAATTAAGTGTTAAATTAAATCCAGAAGATAAAGGTGAATACTCTTGTTGATTTCGTAATTTAGCTTCTTTTATAAACTTTTTTACTGTCTTTTCAATCTCGGGATCATATGGAACTAGTCACCTGCATGAGAAGAATAAGGCATTAAAGTAAATCTAATTAAAACCAATCCTCGCAACGGCACCAAAAAATATTGGTAGTTAAGACCAATAAATTAAATTCTTACTTAAAAAAATAAACTTGTAATATAGATGAGCAATGTCGTTTCCACAGAGATTGGTTATATTTATTTTTTATAAAATAAAATAAAAAAGAGTTTAAAAAATTCAAAGTAAATAAAATAAGAATAATAGAAAAATCAATGTAACAGGAATAATTTCAGGTTTAATTTAGAAATTAATCATTGATGTAAAGATAAAAATATTTTAATCTTCACTGAATTGGTTATGGTTGTTGGTACGACCTAATAACTTATTTTTTCTTACTTCTTTGATAACCGGGATACAATATCTGATTATTTCTCTTATTAATAAATAATATTAGAGATGATCTTTTACCAATAGCATTAAAAATTAGAGAAACTACCAATTCTAGCCAATAAATATATGTGTAGGTTTATTTAAACTAGACTATATATTTTGATAACATAAATTAAAAACTTCTTTTGCAATCAACTATGTTATTTACTACTTATATTATAACACTTAAACAATTACGGATTTAAAGTTCTAATTAGTAATTTATTCTTTTAATGATTAAAAAAAAGAGCCTTTTTTTGTTACAATCAACCACAATAATATTTTCAACAAGCATAAAAAATATATAAACAATGAATAAATAAAAAAACAAATAAAATCAATTAGATTTCACAATTCTTGAATAATCTAACCCTTGATTATCCTTTGATTGGAAGAGATGTTTAGCAATCCATAAAAAGAAAAAAATCTGAGAAAAAAGAAAGATAAGGAATAAACTCTGGATGTTTCTTTAAAGGAACTACCTCCTCTTTATATAATAATCCATAAACATAGTAACCAATTTTCACTAGAACTCTTAAAAAAAAGCAAGATAAAAATAAAATTTTATAATTAATTTTTAAATAAAAGATAAAGTTTTGATTCGGTGAAATTGTAATGCAATTAGGTGTGCCAACACTTTATCCAAATATATCTTCTAGTTCATCCACATGTTTTAGGAATCTAACTTTTCATCTTCAAATAATGAATTTGAGTCCATCTTAGTTGAGTTCCTTAATCTACCCTACTAAATATAAAACATAGTCAAAATCTAAGATTTAATCATTTACAACTAATAAAAACATGAAAAAATATAACAATATGTACGACTATTATGCATTCTATCAAGAATGCTAGGGATATCTATATATATATATATATGTTGTAGAGTCCATGTCCACCTAAACTTTAATTAACTTAGATGCTATGTATGAAGAACATTGTAGTGCTACAAGTGGTAGCATTAGACCTTATATAAATAGAAAGCATAGAAGTCATTCTGTTTTACAAATATACAATTCCTAGATATCATAGTAATAGACTTAGTAAGTTAAGTCTAGTAATGACGTGACTTTTCTTCTTGTACTATACAATGATAAAGATGTTTCATAACAAGGTGTAAATGTTAATGCTACACCTCTTAAGCCTAAAATACTAAATGAATATATTGGTAAAGTAACATTTGACAATGATGTTGAAGATGGTCATAAGAGTCATGGTGATAATGGTGGTGTTACTAGTGATAGTATTAAAGGATATAGTGGTGGTAATGGTGAGCAATATAATGTGATGGGAGTGATGGCTACGATAGTTATCATGATGATGATAGTGATGATAATGGCCACAATAGGAGTGATAGGCAAAGTAATGATGATGGACCTAATGATGTGATAATGGCAATGGTGTGGGTGCTAGTGTATTCGATAAAGATGATACTGATAAAGATGATGATGATAATAAAGAGTTTGATTTTGATAATAATAAGCATAATCTAGAAGAAAAAGTTGAACTCATACAAAAGGTTCAATCTAATGTTTGTACATCTAATGTAAGAGATGATGTGTAATTTAATACTCTAGATAGTATGGACAAGACAAACTTTGATTTACTTGATACAAATATATTCGATGAGTTAGTCACTCCTATTGGTTTTGATAATGATATGATAAGTAAGAGTAGTTTTGAGTTTAACCTAAATGTAAATATGGTGAACCCTGAATTCAAGATAAGTATGATATTTTTCTTATTGGATACTACCAAGTAAGCTATTAAGGAGTATGTTGTTAAAGAGGTTATGATGTGAGGTTTGTGAAAAGTAAAGCACATCGATTAAAGGCAATATGCAAAGAAGGTTGTAAATGGTTGATTTATGTGTCTCAAGTTGATCAAATAGCATTTTATCCATTTAAGACATTTTATGGATCTCAGTCATGCAGGAAATCATTAAGAATATATGTCTTAATATTAGATGAATTATTAAGAAATATTTGAAACTTTTTAGATGTGAGCTTAATGTTAAGATGCAAACTAGTATGGAATTGGTTAAATAATAAATGGTTTGTAATATGAATAAAGGATGGTAGTGAACACTAAAAAGTTTGCAATGAAATAGATAAATGGTGATGATACTAGGTAATATAGTAGGATTAGAGATTATTATAAAGAGGTAAGGCAATAAAATCTAGGTAGTACTGTAATTGTCAACGTTGACAGAGCCATTTTGGAGTTTCCTCCTATTTTTCCAAGCATATATGTATGTTTAGCAACTAGTAGACATGGATTTTTGGCTACAGTAGGCTAATTATGAGTTTTTATGCTTATTGTTTGAAGGGTCTGCTCAAGGTCAATTGATGTCTACTATAAGCGTAGACCCTAACAACAGCACATACCTTATAGTGTGTGTTATTTTATATGCTAAAATGGAAGACAACAAGACATGATTCATATAGTTATTAATGGTTGGATATTTATGATCAATAGAAGGTAAGTCTTTCTTCATTTTATTTATTGTCCATTATAAAGTATAAATGCTTTTTAACTAATTATATTATTATTTATTTGTAAGTTTTGGTCCCAACCATTAAAGAGGTTGTTCTAGAAATATATATCGAATTTTGTGTCAGGCATTTGTATGCTAACTATCAAAAGCAGTTCAATTGTAAGCTATTGAAGGATATTGTGTACATCATTGCTAATGCAACATCCAAGATTGAGTTCAAGTTCATTATAGAGCGAATTAAGGGTTTAAATGTTAATACATTCCAATGGCTGCAAAAAATTCCTCTTTAAGCATTGTAGCAAACACTCATTTAATATAATGTGTACTTTAAACCATATTCTTCTTCATTACTAATGTAGTTTCCATAACCATAACGATAGCTATTAAATTGCATTGAATCTAGGCCTAAGTGTGATATACTCTTGAATAACTTCTCTAAAACATTTAATGTGTTAATAATTAAGGTTAGGAATAAACCTATCATAATATTCCTTAAAGAGAATAAGAATTACTTATAGGGAGGATTTATGTAAATTGGGATAAGATAATAGGTACAGGGTGATTATATGTCCAAAAAAATATAGAACATGCTAAAAAAGGTAAAGCTTAGAGCTAGACATCGGATAGTCTAAGGGTAAGGTATCAAGTTAGGTCAGGGATGAGCAATACATTATTGACCTTAAAAGTAAGAATTACTCATGTTTCTAGTACGATCTCTTTTAGGATACCTTGTGTGCATGTAATGTCTGCAATTTTTCACAAAAAAGAAGAACTTGAAAGTTATGTAGATACATGCTACCATAAGGAAAATGCATGATCACATACTTTTTAATAAACTCAGGTAATACCTTAAATTTGTAACCTAAGACTACATTAGATCCTATTTATCCTCAACCATTAAAAATACCCACAGTTAGAACTAAAAAAATATGTAGAAAAGATGTCAATGAACCACAAAATACACACAAGCTAATCAAAAGGAATAAACATTTACGGTATAGCAGATGCAAACAAGTAGGCCATAATCAATGTTCTTGCAAGGGAAAAGTTAACCAAGTATGCCATTGACACTTAAACATCAATTTTCAATAAATTTTGTTGCATACTAATATTTAATCATGCAAAGGAAATGGTAGAAGGATAACAACATTGAAATCCTTATAGGATTTGGAATGCATTCTCAAGAGTCGTCTAAAGTACATTTAATGAGATTTAAATCAAATTCATAAATATATTTATTTTAACTCACAATGGTGTATATGTAGGCTTATGCCACAATAATACAATTTCCTAGCATGTCGATCCAAACAAGAAGACACCATGTTAATGTTAGGGCACAAGTTAGATCATAAGGTGACAAGGTAAGTATCAATTTATTATGGTTACATCATTTTTCATACTGACCTTTATTTAATGGTTTTTTTTTTTTTTTTTGCATTGCAAGGTATAGGTACCTCTAACCAAGGATCAATGGCTATAATAACAAGCGGATTTGGCATTGTTAAATAGTATATCAACCCATACCACAATATTTTAGTGCCTTTATTGCCAAGACACCCTGTTGCTAATGCCCCTCCAGCAATATTAACCCAAATGTTGAAATAACCTCTTATCAAACCACCTAGTAACCTAACCCAATCAGCCCAAACAGCTCATATTTTATTCAGTAGAACACCTTAACACAAGCCCATTTTCATGCCACCTGGGCAAGCATTGTAAGACTGAATCATGTTAGATAGTTGTGGCTAGGTAATCCGTAAGAAACCCAAACAATAGTTCATTAACACACAACTATAATAACTTTTACCTAGCTACCACAAATAAGTAAAAAGAGAAGTAGAGGTAAAAGTTAGAACTATTGATGAAATTTGATGCTTGTTTAGTTAATTATGAGAGTCAAAGCAATATTCAAATTAACGTTAAAATGTTTGTTTAATGCTTGTATAATTAATGCTAATAGTCAAAACAATATGATTATGGGAGTTTGTTGAAGGATACATTTTCATGATGTTAAGATATGTTTGTGAGTGCAAATTATTTAAGTTATGATAATTATATGCACTTATGAATTTCATGATAATGTTAAGATGTGTTTGTAATGATGAATCGATTGTAAAATAATTAGCCATTTTCAGCTTTTTAGTTTGTGTTAATAATTATTTGATGCAATGTAATGCAAAATATGTGTCATTAATCATATAGTCATTCAATATTCAACTTGAATATGTTAAGATATGCATATTATGTATCATTAAATGATTAAGCATTATATCATTCAACTTGAAAATAGTCATCATTGCATAATAGTAAGAAGCATTAAACCATTTACAAAAGTCATTGCATAATAATACCAAAGATCTTGTGCATTTGAGCAAATAAACCAAAAAGGATCACCTAAACACAACTGAGATCAAATCAAAGGAAAGAAGGATCACCTAAATACAACAATGACCAAAAGTAAGCATAAAACCCCTAATTATAACCTATGACCAGGCTTATGATATACTGATCAAACCATCATTACAACCACAACATCTTTCTCTGCATTCTGCTTTGCATCCATCTTTGTGTCCAAATATGTTATAATACCAAGGTAATCTAATAAATGCCATTAAGACATATGAAGTTATAAGTAGGCGATGCTAAAAGATTACCTGACCTTCTAATGTTAATATTTTTCAATATAATATTAGTAATATCTAAATTCCTTAGGACATGTTTGTGCATCAAACATCACAATAATCATGTTTCTATATGAAACACACCAATGAGTTGCATGAATACCTATTTTTACGCATTTACAAAAGTAATATCACTAATAATAAGCATACATATGTAAACCAAATCAAATTAAAATTCGTTATAATCAACATTGAATCTATACATTTTTATGCCTGAAATGCATAATAACTTTTTTTAAAGAATTGCTTTACCTAGTATGCTTACCCACAACCTAGTATGTGTACTTTTTTCTCGAACCAATCAATTAAGTAGAAAAAGAAATGAAATGTATTTTGGAAATGTGCATTAAATTTGTCTAACAAAATGCCATACTTAGAATGCTTACCTATGCTAATCAAAACGCAATTTACTTACCCAAAAAAAAAAAAATCAAAACCCAATATGTCACCTATACGAACCATTTGTATTTAACCAAAAATTCATGCAATTGAATAGAAATTTAACTTATCCCACTCTTCCTATATCCCCAAGATTGCCTTTTTGGATTTCTTCTAATCGATGATGTATACAATTTAGCCCAAACACTGCAGTAGCAATAACTGAGATCGTACCTTGAAGGCTCACTTTTCATCTTTGAAACTCATATTAGTAGTATGTAAACTAATATTTTGACTCTTGATTGTAGTCGTAGACGCAATAATACATTTTCACTAGAGCCTTCTTTTAGTTTCGATTCTTTTCTCTAATCAATGGCTAAGCACACTCAACAAGAAGAAATTAAATCAAAGGGAGTAGATAAGTCAACAAAAATGTATAGAAATTTAGTTTGTAGCTATAAATTAGTGGAAAAGTTTGTGTTTCTCATTTTACCCTCCATTTAACAAACTTTTTTAATGGAGATTAACAAGAGCATCCAATTTAGTCCAAATCATTAATTTAAAAATAAAATTAATCTGTAAAAAATTTTTGAAATTTGTTCAAAAAATGGGTAAATCACAATTTTTACTTTTTGATCTTTAGCTTAAAACAAATTATGTTGACACAATCCTACATGATACCCATGAAAAGTATCTAAAATACATGTCACAACATAAAATATAAACATATCTATCAATAAAATAATTGAAGTCGTAACCATACAAACACATTAAAGTGGTTTTGATAAAATTACTTTATTCAACAATACATAACCTTTAAGCCAAGTAGTATTTTTAAAACATCCACAAGAATGGTATAGATGTCTTTTCATTGTATTAATGCATATAAAACAACTAAAATGCTAATAAGTACATAAAATCTAACAATAAAAAGTTGTTATAAATATTATAATCAATTTACAGATGCTATTCATTTTTCATTCCAAAAAAAAAATCCCCTTATGTATTAATTTTTGGTATTCGTAACATCTCTTCTTCTCAAACTTTTTATTCTCTTCATGATGTACAATAATGGGATCATTTGAAGTTTTTTTATTATTGATGAAAGTACGTATAAATAGAGGATATAAAGTTATATGTTCATAATAAGAAATCTAGATGAATGAAAATGAAGATTACTCTTCCTTATTATTGTGTTGCAAGTGTCTACCCATTCTTTCTAATTAGTATTAGTCTCTTTACTATTGTTTTTTATTATTATTTTATAACACATTATTAGGACAAATTCACTCATTCTTTGAATCAAAGCTAAGGTGATATTCCTTTACTAATTGTCAATCATATATTATAGTTTGTCTTGAAATTGAAGAGACATTTTAATACTTAACAATATTATTTCTTAAAGTAATTTTTGATGCCACTACTATATATGTTTCATTTCATTGTTATATTTGATTCTTTAAATGCACAACATCGGTTGGATGCTTAGAAAACTTCTTTCTTGGCACCAAAATTTCACATAATTATTGTTTTACACTTTACCATTTTTATCTTTTTTTTTTTCATATATATAGTTTTACTTTTCATATTTTTTTATTGGTTATATTCAAATTTCATGTAAAATTGCTATGTGTTCTTGTTTATTTTGTGATGAAAATCATTTCTAGTTTGCTTTTATTGCCTTTAAAGAATGATATACTAGATTGTTGTAATTACACAATTGTTATGTAATCGTTCTAATATTTGTCTTCATCATTTTAAAGTTTATACACCATTGTGGTATTGCAATTCTTAAAATTTATTATTTACTTTGCTATTAGACTTCTTTTATTATCATTATATACTTGATTGTTTTAGTATTAAAGTATACTTGTGAAATTAGGATCACATGTCTACTATGTCTATGTTACCTTAATCTCTCAACTATAGATCTATTTTTGTATTATACTTTTCTTTTATTATTTAAGGTTTTATAATCCATTATATCTTCATTTGCCTTTTTAATATAACTATTTAATTGATTTGTTCTATGCCTTTTTTTTTGTTTGTTATCATGATTTTTACACAATTGTGATAAAATTTGTTATAGATATTACAATCACTAATGTTTATTATTATGTATTGTGTACTTTCATTATCTTATTTACATTATGTTTATTTACCATGTTATTTCAATTGACTAGAGTATGTCTAAATAAATTTTCATATTCTTTTACCATTATATAATGAATGAAACTTTAAACCTTCATATATTATCTATTCAAGCATATATTTTTGTGACATATTAATATAAGATTGTATTTAATATGTTAAAATTTTTATCATGATAAATATCACAAAACCTTAATTTGTAACTCTTGACATCATGGGATATAATTATTTATCATGATGATCAAATGCTGAAATACACTTGAATGCTATGGGTCTTGGAGATACCATTAAAAAAAATGATACATCTAATTAAGATAATATTAAAGTCATAATTTTTCCTTTGTTATCATCTTCATGAGGGATTAAAATTTAAATATCTTACAGTAAAAGATTTCTTTGAATTTTGATGTGGTTTAAAAGAGTGATATGATCATCATAAGATAATAATTCTCTCAAAAGCTCGTTTTAATTGACAACATCTATGTTTACATGATTATAAAATAATAAGTGAATATAACTCTGCATTATTTTGCATTACTTCTCAACCTATGTTGTACAGAGAAGAAATTACAAAAAAAGGTAAATTAGAAAAAACATTATGTACTTTTCATGCCTCGAATGTGCTCCTATAGTAGCAATATCGAGAACATGGGTTTAAAATGTATTCTAACTTAATTACAGATCTTCTCATGATTGAGCAAAACAATAAACTTTTGATGAAAAATCATCAATCTCATCCAATTAGTTCTATAGCATTCTTTGAAGTGAATACTATAACAACTAATAATCATGGACGAGGTCAAATGGCCATAGATATGGTAGAGTTAGTAATAATTTACCTAACTTTAAGAAAATCACATATGGTAATAAGAAGTAAAAAAAAAGTAAATCCCTATAACATCATTTTACAAAGACTTAACGTATAAAGATAAAATTAACGTATCAAACTAATGATTCTAAATGCATAGAAGTGAACTTGATATATCCAAATGATGATTCTTAACATGGCAAGATAAACATGACATATTTGAATGTCACAGATTTTCCTACAAATAAATACTATTTATTATTTAATTATCATTACATTTAATTGTGTTTCTTGTATTTTTATGACTACTTTCTTTTGAATATTTGGTTTAATGTGTGTTTTCTTTTATTTTTATAATACAAGTTTATTTTTTTATCTTATAATTAAGGCTTATGTATTTTTTGTGTTTACTTGAAAAACCACAGATATTGGTCTAAACATTTATGATGAAGATCTTTACTTAACAAATAGTGCAACGATGCATTTGATACTTAAACACAAGAATATATTTCTTAAGTTTGACACTCTTAAGTATTTCTAATATCATTAAAGGCTTTGAAAGAGTTAACCTTCAGGTGCCTAGAGAAACAAAATGATAATTCAATGCTTTATTCTTTCTTAAGTCTAAGAAAACCTACTAAGTTTTAGAGACATACGCTATAATGGTCACCATACTGAGACAATCAAGAATATCTCTACATCACATCTATTCTCTTAACTATATATATATATTGAAAAAGATACCAACTCTTTCTTCAGGCTTATACTGTACATATCTTAGTCTTATTTGAAATAAATGTTCTAGTAAACCAAAAGTTTGTAGATCCAAGCACCTCTGTTACTTGGTATAATCCATTAGGCCACCAGGATCATCCATAATGAGAAAAATTCTTAAAAATTCATATGAGCATTCTTTAAAGAACGAAAAGATTGTTCAATCTCATGAATTCACATGTGCTACTTATTCATAAGAAAAAATGGTTACTAAACCATCACTAGTTAAAGTCTTTCCTTAGATCTTACTTTTTTGGAACTCATTCAAGGTGACATATATGGACTTATTCACCCACTATCGAACCATTTAGATATTTTATGGCATTAATAGATGCATCAACTCGATAGTCTCATATTTATTTATTTTCTACTCGCAATATAGCAGTTGTGAGATTTTTTACTCCAATAATTCAATTATTTTTATAGATTTTAGACCATGTAATTAAGATAATTCATCTTGACAAAGCTATTGAATTTACATCTCAAATGTTTAATGATTATAGTATGACAATTGGAATAGTCATTAAACACCCAATCACCTGTGTGTGTGTGTGTATACACACAGAAAAATTTAGTTAAATTTTTAATTAAAAGTCTACAATTAATCATTAGACCATTACTTATACGATAAAACTCCTACATCTACTTGGAGACATGCCATTTTACATGCAGTAACACTTGTTCACATAAGATCAATATCATATCATAAATACTTTTAGTTGTAATTAGTATTTGGTTAGGAACCTAATATTTTTCATCTACAGATATTTGGTTGTGCGGTCTATGTTCCCCAATTGCTTTACTATAATGCACTAAGGTGGGACTACAGAGAAGGTTGGGAATATATGTTGCATATAAATCACCTTTTATTATTAAGTATCTTAAACCATTCACAGTTGATCTTTCTATGACTAGATTTCCCGATATGAATTTGATAAGATAATTTTCTAAACTTTAAGGGAGAAAATAAGAAGAAAAACTTTGAAAAAAAGTCTTGGAACATATTATCCTTGCTATATTTTAATCCAAAGATAAAACAATGTGAACTAAATTTTTAAAAGATCATTCCTTTATAAAGATTAGCCAATCAATTACTTCATGCATTTAATAATCTAAATAAAGTGATAAAGTCATACATTCCAATTGTAAATGCTCCAACATGATTTGATGTCCTTGCAAAACCAATCATAGTAAATGAATCTCACCTTTATTTAAAATGAGAGACTAATTGATTTCAAAAATAAAAATCCTTGAAAAAGGAGATGAGTTGTTAATCAAAACAGTCCAATTGAATAAAAAGATATACCAAATGAAGTTATAAGCAATCATAAACCAAAGAAGAGATTCAAATACTTGATCATGATGAAAATATTAAGGTCTCATTAAATTATGCCAATACTAAAAAAAGATGAAATTGAAAAGATATGGTTGTTAACAACATTTTATATATACTATAGAGCTAGCATATACTGTAATGCTAGATGTTATAACAGAAAATGAAGATCTTGAACCAAAAACTATTGAAAAATATCAATGTAGACATGACTGGTTCAAATAGGTAGATATAATTCAAATTAAGTTAGACTCACTTGCGAAATATGAAATATTTGGGCCAATAGTCCAAATACTAGAGGTATAAAACCAACGGGATATAAATGGGTCTTCGTGAAAAGAAAAATGAGAAAAATGGGATTGTAAGATATAAAGTGAGACTTGTTGCTCAAGGTTTTTCATAAAGACCTGGTATTGATTATGAGGAGACATATTCTTTTGTAGTGGATATAGATACACTAAGATTTCTTATTTGTCTATTAGTTCATAAAAATCTAGAAATTTCTTATGGATGCGATTATAGCTTATTTACATGGTTCACTTAATAGTAATATTTACATGAAAATCCTAAAAGAATTTAAAATACTTGAAACATGTAATTCAAGTTTCAAAAAAAAAATGTATTCTATTGTTTAGGTTAAAACAATTTAGACGCATGTGGTATAATTGCCTTAATGAAATAATAAGAACGATCCTATTTGTCCATGCATTTTTATTAAAAAAAAAAAAGTCTAATTTTGGGTTATTATAATTATAGTACATGTTGATGACCTAAATATTGTGGGTACTCTTAATGAACTCCCTAAAGCAGTAAATTATTTGAAACAAGAATTTGAGATAAAAGACTTAGAAAAAACACAAAATTTTGTTTCGGCCTACAGAAGAAGCATCTAGTAGATGGAATTCTTATTAATTAATTGATCAACTTATAAGAAAAAGGTTGTAAAATAGTTAGATATGGATAAAGCATATCCATTATGTACCACAATGGTTGTTCGAATTACTCGATGTGAAAAATAATCTTTTAAGACATCAAAAAAATAATAAAGAAATCATAGGTCCTAAAGTACCGGTGCAATAATGTATCTTGTAAATAATACACGATCTGATATAGCTTTTATTGTAAATTTGTTAGCAAGATACAATTCTTTTTTAACATGAAGACATTAAAATGAAATTGAACACATATTTTGTCACCTTTAAGGAAAAATTGACATGAGGTTATTTTATTCTAATAAATCTGTGACATAATTAACTACTTATGCTGATGCAGGATATTTATCTCATCCACACAAGGATCAATCTCAGTCAAATTATTGATTCACTTATGGTGGTATTGCTATATCATATGTTTAACAAAGCAAACTATTTTAGTTACTTCTTCAAACCATATTGAGATTCTTGCCACCCACCAAGTAAGCTGAGAATGTGTATGATTGAGATCAATGATTCAACATATCCAAAAGAAGATATGTGGTTTATCAAAAATCAACACCATCCTTACAACAATATATGAAGATAATATTGCATGTGTAGCTTAATTAAATGGATGATACATTAAATGATATAGAACAAAACATACCTTACTAAAGCTTTTTTTACTCATGATCTCCAAAGACATAGTGATATTAAATTTGCAACTGATTCCTTCCAATTAATTTGATAGACTTATTTATTAAAAGCATCACCAACTTAAAGATTTGAGAAACTGAGACATAGTATAGATTTGTGTTGACATATGGATGTTATATAATAATGAGGAGAATTAAGACGTACAGTATTCTTTTTTCTTGACCATGTTTTTTTCTATTGGGTCTTTTCTGAGCAAAATTTTTAATGAGGCAGATTGTCAACGTATAGTTACATAAGAATAATGTACTATTTTATTAAGATTTTTCTTTCAGAGGTTTTTCTTTTTAGCAAAGGTTTTAATGAAGTATATTCTTTACGCATGAACATCTAAGGGGGAGTGTCGTAAATATTGCAATTTATGGATGTTTATTTATTTCTCATGTATCAAGGTAACACTCCTCATTCTCACAATTTTTATCTCCCAATAACATAGACCGACGGCACCATTTAACGTTACCATTAATTTATGTCTTTTCATTATTCATTAAGAGACGTAAAAATAAAAGAGGTAAAGTTGTATGTTCACAACGAAAAACATATATGAATAAAAAAAGAAGATTGCTCTTTCTTATTATTATGTTGTAAGCATCTCTATTTTCTCTATTTGATATTAGTTCCTTTATTATTATTTTTCTTTATAATAGAAGTATGTTTTTAATTAAATAAATTTATTGTTCAGTTCAACTCATGTAAATCTTTGAAAATTGGAAACTATAACTAATGTAACAATCAAGCAATTTTGAAAAATCCAAACAAAAAATGAACACAGAAAGGAAGAAGAAACAAGTAACCAATTTTGGGGTGAGTTTCACCGTTTGGATCGGTTTTGGTTGTCTTGACTCAAGAGACAAGAAACCAACAAATAGAACGTCAATATTCCCACGTTGATAAGATAATGCCCACGGTGTTATATATGATAAAGCAAGTGGAAGTGCCCATTGTATTATGACAAAATTACAGAGCAACCCAGCATAGATTTTGGAATTCATGGCATCATCGCCTCATATATATGTTCAGAAATATAAACCAAACGTACCTTGTCTCCTCTCTCCCCCCTTTTGGGTGTGTGTTCTGTATTGACACAAGCCATGTTTTACGTGGACGGAGGTTTGAATATGTCCACCCCTTGAAAATCCTGCAACAGGCCTTTCCCTTGTCTTGCAACAACATAAGGTTGACAGCCTATCTCTCTCTTTACCAAGAAAAATATTAATCTTTCTCTCGAACCAAACGATCCTGGTAATGAACAAAATGGACGAAGGGAAGGACAAGACATTGAACGAAGTTGCAAGTATTTGATCTTTCCTGGAATACCCAAATGCCTGTGCCAGATCCTAGGGCCGGGCAGGCATTCATATGGATCATCAGTTGCTTCCTGTTTATCTGTATAGCCATTGGAGGCATCCTCCTTATAGCCTACTTACTCCACCCTGGATCACCAGCTTGGCTTCCTTATGTTGGGGTGTTCCTGGTATGCCTACCTTGGATGTTTTGGTTCGTCACTTTCTTGTATCGACTTGTTTCAAGGGCTTTTGGATTCAGGATGGTGCTTGGTTGGAACAGTGGCGGTGTTGGAGGTAGCCGAGGCGGTGGTGGTGGTGCAAATGCTGACACAACAGGACCTGTAACATCTGATGAACCGGAGACAGCAGAATTCCCGGAGGTGACGCCAAGACGTGTCCAATTTGGGGAACCAGTGGTGCTGGGCGAAAACAATGATGCTAGCCATGAAGGGAAGAATAGGAAGAGAAGCAACTCGTCTTCAAGCAGTTCAAGCATTGCTTCGCACGAGAGCGAAATGCCATTAACCATATCCATGGCCCCCTGATCCATCGGTCAAGCAAATTGGGCTATAGAAAAGTTTTCTCCAGGTTTCACCAGGAAAGGCATGCATATTTTTTGTTTCTCTATGCCTAGATATAATATTTCCACGGCTGAAGGTTATACTCATCTTTAAATATCCCAGGTGTTGCCTGAATCTCAGAACCTGAATCAATCTTTGAACCTGTAGGACAACAAATCATCTTTAAGAAATTTATCAGATACTAACAAGATGCACCAATTTGGAAAGCAGATTCTCATTAGCTTAATGGTTCTTTTCTTGAGCTTATTGTGGAAATCCACATGTAATTGGAGCTGGAGACTTATTATTAGAAGCTCTGGAAACAGTCTCTGAAGCTTGAAATCTTTTCTGGCTCCCTTCCACAGCACCAGCCCACTTGTTTTTAATTAACCTTGTGTCCTTCCAGGTAGTGGTTTAAGCAATCTTCTCAGATTGAATTTTTCCATAAAATAGTACATCAAGTGGATATCAAAATCTAGGTTTCTTCTTCATTCATTATTTTTTAACGTTTATATTGATCATTGCAGAGACTTAATTCATCATTTGTAATTAAAAGTTTAGGTTGGATGAAAGTTTTCGCATGCTGAGTTCTCCTGCATCATATGGATGTCCAGGACAGTATTATGTTGTATATTCAGCTGCGGTGGAATATGACTTTTTATGTCAAGCCTACTTCTCTGGTACATATATATATATATATATATATTTGTGCGTGCATATAAATATAAATACATATACACACGCACACACTTATAAATCAACTGCTTCATTAGAGAGCTTCATGTCAATTGCTATGTTATTCATTCTTATAATATTCGTGATCGGTGACTACTCCGGCCTGGCAATTTTTCCACTGTTTTTTCAACTCTAAAACTAATAAATAAACATCATTGATATTAAGTTCTCAATTTGACATATAGGTGATGGCTATTAATATCTAAACCCAAGAACATTTCAGCTGCTTTGCATAAAAGAATTTGCATGCTCAAGTCAAGAATAAAAGGATGACTAAAACAAAATTTCCCTTAGATTTCCACCCTTATCTCATTTTGTTTTTTCATGGAAAAATGTACCAACGGGCAAGTTTAAAGCTTAAAATTTCATAGCTTTTGAAGTGCTTGAACTGGACATTGGTGCAAAGAATATTAGTCCTAGCATACTTTTAACAATTTCAATCACAGAGCTTCCATGTGTAAGAGTTTGCAGTTCTTGAAACTGGTTACTTGCACAAAATCCATGAAAAGAAGACATTTTAAAGGTGCTTGGGAGTTGATATTGTGCTCATCAGCCTTGCATTCGGTATAAACGATGTTCATGTTAATCCTCTTTATCTTAGATAGTCCCCGAGTCCACATAGTAGCCCATTTCTCTCAGTTTCTTTTTGTTAGCCGTAATTATTTAACTGCAAGTTCCAGTACGTATGATTAAATTTCAAATGTCCCTGTAAGCGGGAAAGCAGACTCGGAAGCACTATAAAACCCCACCATTCATCATGCCACCAAAAGGACCTTTGCCCTCTCTGAAATCCCAAATATATATTTTGCCATTTCTTGATATTGAAGACGGAAAATGGCAGACAAGAGCAGCAAAAGGAGGCCAATGAGCCTAAACGACAGTCACTATCGCTTCCTTCAAGAACTCTCCGCCCCTCCCAAACCCCCCTCTACTCGTATGTTCTCTCTTACCTTCCTTTTCTGTTGTCTCTGGTTCAAATTCAAATTTGCATTAATACATATCTAACCATGATCTAATATGTTTAAAGGTACAACGGAGCAAGAAGGCGAGCCTGTGATGGTTAAATTGGAGGGGCGACGTCGTCTCTGTAAAGCTTCGTCCAAAGAGGACCCCGTTGAAGACGATGATAGTATCCTCCAGTTCTCTGGAATCACGGACTTCGATTCTCCTCCTGCTGGTACTCATTTTCATCGCCTCATTTAGGGTTTGGTTGAATAACTCAATTTTATACATGGGTGTGGTCTGGTACCCCTATTATACTCAATTAGAAATCCAGCTTTTTAGCTGAATCCTTGGAGTTCACTACTATCATCCTTCAGAAAGACCCAGGTTCAGTTTTGCGTGATTGGTTCCATAAATTGTTATAATCACATGAATATCTCTGTGTGCTTGCATGACTGTTTCTCTTTATCCCTTTGAGTAAATAGGTTATGAGTTCTATGTTTTTACATGTATGCATACTTTTGCAGATGCAGGTGTATATGTGTTTCTATGTATGTGTATTAGTAAGGATGTACCTATGTATGTGTATTAGTAAGGATGTACCTATCATTCTGTCTCCCCTTTTTTCGTCTCCCACCCTTCAAATTCTCTTGAAAATTATTGATTTTGATGCTATGCAAACAAGATCTGTCATGGCTTTGATTGTTCTATGAATACTAATTTGCATGTACATGCTTTTTCTGCATGAGTTCAAACGTTTACATTCTTATGGGACATAAATGCCCTTATATATGCTTATGTGAAATGGTTCATAATTTGTTGTTTGCATGGGTTGATGTTTGAACCAGTTAAAGAAGAGGCAAAACCTGTCAAGGTAAAGATGGAAGGTAGACGCCGACTCTGCAAAGTCTCATCTCGAGATGGTGATAGTGCTGGTAACAGAGCTGTGGTTGATGAACCAAAATTTTCTGACATTACCGATTTTGATTCGCCATTGCCACAGCCTAAAGAAGTGACAGAGAGTGATAATTATAGGGGAAAAAATGAAATTAGGGATATTTTAGATGACTTGAGCTCAAAGCTTGAGTTTTTGTCAATTGAAAGAAGGAAAGTCCCTCAAACAAATGATGTGGTTGATGAATTCTCGGTGATTAAGGATGAAGGAGCCGATAAGGAAAAGAGAGTTTTTGTTCCTGAATATGTCAGTGCTGAATCTTTGTTTTCTCTTGCATCTGATTCCTCGTCAGATGTGGCTAGAAAAATTGAAGTTGCAGTTGAGAAAGGAGTGTGTCGACGTGAAGAGAAGGGAAACTTCAGGGGTGAGTCTGAGGGTAATATTTTTGTTGATAGAGTTCATGGACCCGAGAACAATGGTGTACGTGAAAGGAAGAATGAATGCAGAACAGTGGAGAAGGATTTGTCCATAGGAAAATCTTTTGTGTCTAATGTTGAAGAAAAAGTAGGAGAAGAAGAAGAAGAGAAGAGTGAGTTAAGGATCCAGTTTGAAGGTGTTGCTTCTGCATGTCGGATTGATGAAATTAGAAACAATAGTCAAAGACCAAACAAAAGAGAACCTAAATTAGTGCATGAGAGATTAAGGTCAGTAGGACGATCTTCTCTGTCCAAACTTAGAGAAGAAGAGGAAGATGATGATGACTGTGTGCTTTTGAATGAGAAAGGGGCAGTTGAAGTGAAAAGGCATGGTGATAACCCCAAGTTATTTAATCAGTCCACTACACTCCATTTGGTGGATGATTATGGAGATGAGAATATTCCAGAGGATGAAGGGGCCATCACTTTAGTTGGACCAAAATGTACTTACATGCTACCAGGAAAAATTGCGACAATGTTGTACCCACATCAGCGTGAGGGGCTAAGGTGGCTTTGGTCCTTGCATTGTCAGGGAAAGGGTGGAATCTTGGGCGATGATATGGGGTTGGGGAAAACAATGCAGGTAAGAAGTCTACTGGAAGTCAACTGTTATGTTTAAACTGCTAATATCTGATACGACATTAATGTTTCAGTATGTGTACCATTGCAGATTTGTGGCTTTCTTGCTGGTCTGTTCAACTCCAGGTTGATCAAAAGGGCGTTGGTTGTGGCCCCAAAAACACTGCTCCCTCATTGGATCAGAGAATTATCTGTTGTGGGTCTTTCTGAAAAGACAAGAGAGTAAGGCTATTTGATCCATCACTTTTAATATTGTGATATATTTCATATTGCTGAAAAAATAACACTTTTTAATATTGTGATATATTCAATATTGCAGAAAAATAACGCTTTTAATATTTTGATATATTTCATATTGCTGAAAAAATAAATCTTTCATGAGTAGTAAGTAGTAACCACCTTTTGTACTTTCCATGCAGGTACTTTGGAACCTGTTCTAAGGCTCGGGAATATGAGCTTCAGTATGTACTGCAGGTCTGACATCTTTTTCTTTGTTGCTTACCCATTTCATTTAGTGATTTATCACTCTGTAGTTAGTGTAAGATGATTTAATGTCTTTTATCTCATGAAATCAAAATGCGTATACAAGTAGATGAGATGCAAAAACACATCTAGATTTTTCCCTTCAAGAGATCTTGTGCCTTTAAGGAAGTTGAATTGGTTAATGGAAGTATGAGATATCTTTCTCTTTGATATTCACCATTTAGCTTTTGACTTTCATATTTCATACTGGTTGAAGAAAGTAGCGCGTTTTTGTTAATTATTTTGTTTTATTTTATTGTTTTCATCGGAAGCTTCCTTTTTGAATTATCTTTTGAATTATAATTTCATAATGTTTCTTCTTTATGGTATTTTCTATGTGTGTTTTCCTTTTTGAATTGCATTTGTTTAAGGAATTGATATTATCTTGGTAGTTTATTATTGAACATCATAGTACAGTGACAGTTACTTTTTGTTGATTTTTGTTGCCTTCTTGTAGGACAAAGGTGTTCTTTTGACAACTTATGATATTGTGCGGAACAATTCAAAATCTTTACGGGGGAAGAATTATTTCAGTGATGATGATTGTGAGGATAGCATCACATGGGATTATATGGTTCTTGATGAGGTAGATATTCTAATGCCTCATGTCATAATTTGTAGTTCTTCTGGTTTACTTTATGAAATATTTAGTTACTAGCTGTTTTCTGTGCATGGATCTTCAATTATTTCTTTTGTGAGTTTCTATATTTAAATATTGGTTAAAATCTTTGTAATTTCGTATTGTGCCTTACAACTCGTATATCTTGTTTCATTCTTTGTGAATGTGTGTGCAAAAAAATAAACAATAAGAGAGATGCACTTAATTGTTGAAGAAAATCTGTATATGACGCGTACTGCAGTTTCAGTTGATGCAAAAGCAAAGCTCTATCAGGATTTCTCTTGTAACCAGATTTTGACATGCAAAAGGACGTGCAGGTGCTATAATGTTCTGATTTTTCAGATTATTTTGTTAAAATAAGATAAAATAAGAAGATCACATGATGTAAGACTTGGTGAACTTATGTACAAAAGAAAACTAGTTTTGTTGTGAAGCCGATTATTGGCTTACATCACCGAGGTGGGATTGAGGCACTTGAGGTGTCAATTAACCTGTTTAAAAGCCCAAATACCTGCTTCTTGTTCTTGCAGCTTCTCAGGAGTTCTATTTTCTTTTGTCCCTTCATTGCATTTTGGTTCCTCATGACAGTTACTAAAAATTACTCTTTCTTTAAAAAAGAGGCACTAAAAGAAAATTTTTGGTAACATATTGCCAACCTCATTGATTGGTTGATGGGTAATTTTTTGGATAAAAATCAGAGGGCCAAGTCATTATTACATGCTTGTAAGTTAACAAAAATATTAAACTAAACTATATAGGTAATTAGATTTGTAAGAATTCATTTGTGGTGTGTGTAGGGAGCCTTGAGCTGTATCTATCAGATCAGGATCAGCATCATTTTGCTATTGAAGTGTCAGCCGTAGAAAAGCTTCAGGATTGTTCCTCAAAACTGTTATAATTCTTTAATTTTTAGAATAGCTTTAGGAGTTATTCCAGATGCAAGTGTCTATGATGTTGAAACACAAACTTTGAACACAATTCCTCCTAGCTGGTCATAGGATCTTGGGATTTTTCTTTGAACATACTTTAAGAAAGAGAATGAATTTAGTATCCAGTCACAGTTTTAACCAAAAGAAATACTTACATGGAGATCCGAAGACAGATTGCATATTCTTTGTTAATGAAGCAAAATTGAAAAATGAGTAGTCTGATAATAGAATATCTGCTGTTAATCAATAAAGTAATGTGATGCTTACTGAATACTTAAATTAATCATGTTAACATATCTTGCACTTGAATTGATTTGTACATGTAGTGCACATATCTTGCTCGATACTAAGTTTTCTGCTGCAGAGGAGAACCAGTATATATGAGCTCAAAGAACTATACTCTTCTCATCTATTGGATCAGAATTTTCTTCAACTTGACATGAAAGTTGTCTTTTTTATAATAACTATCCCTTCAATGGAGTTATGTACCATTCCAGGGGCATCTCATTAAAAATCCTAGTACACAGAGGGCCAAAAGCTTGCTTGAGATTTCAAGTGCTCGTCGTATTATAATAAGTGGCACACCAATTCAGAACAATCTTAAGGTATCATCTTGGGCATTTGTATTCTAAATATTATGATTTTGTATCAGTCAGTATACTCTATTTGATATCAGTATGTTTCAAGCATAACTTAGATGTCTCCTGTTTCTTTTTTGTGCTTTTGCTTCCTGTTACTTTGATGCAGGAATTATGGGCCCTGTTCAACTTTTGTTGCCCTGGCCTACTGGGTGATAAGAATTGGTAAATTATTTTATCAATACTTTTGTTGTCTTTGGTTAAGTTTGTGCTTCTTGTGGCATGAACCTTTGGAATGTTCTCAGGTTTAAGGAAACATATGAACATTTCATTCTCCGTGGAAATGACAAAAATGCTTCTGACAGAGAAAAACGTATTGGTTCAACAGTTGCGAAGGTGATATAATTGGTGTATATGCATTTCTTTCTGTTTCCTGCTGCATTGGGTTTAAATCCAGCATAGCATGTGTGACATGTTTTTTCTCCTCTGTTATTTTAGTTTTCCCATGGATAGAAATAAATACTGATCAAGGCTTTCCATGACTTTATATCTTGCACCCTTGGTCTTCTTAAATGTTTCATTTCTGTGATTTCAAAGGCAATGACAGATATCATAGTACATGTTTCCAGCAAAGTAAATACATTACAACAGAAGATGCTCACAATGACTGTTCAACTTATCCTTTTTGCAAGTATTGGAGAATCTTGTTGCATGAGACTTTTTATTTTTCATTATAATAAAGTATTTATGACTGTTGCTCTGTTTTTGGCATTGCTGCATTAGATTCCCCAAAATGAAGAAACCGTTAATTGCATCTATTTTTTTTATTGTTAACAGGAGCTAAGAGAACGTATTCAGCCATACTTTTTGCGTCGCCTAAAAAGTGAGGTATTTTGTGAAGATGATGGTGCAAGTGCAAAACTCTCTAGAAAGAATGAGATCATCGTGTGGCTAAGATTGACAAGTTGTCAGGTACATTTTGCTTAATGCATCTAAATTTTCTTTCATCTCCAACAGTATTTTCATCTGAATTATTTGTCTTACAATTGTTATTTTGTGGTGCAGCGACAACTATATGAAGCTTTTTTAAACAGTGAGCTGGTACTTTCAGCCTTTGATGGTTCTCCACTCGCTGCACTTACGGTACTTTTTTGCTTAACAGTATCGAGCTTCTTGCTTCTCCAGCTGATTTTTGGATTGATGTCGTGAAATTTCTTCTTAAGAATACATTCATAGACATGTGCATATCTATTTGTATGTATCACCCAAGGGAGGCACCTGGTATCTTGGGGATGTTTGTTGCTCGTTAAAGTTATGGGCCTGATGGTATACAGTCACTTTTCAACAAAAAGTTATACATTCTAGTAAAAATTCAACAGTTGAAGGCCATAAGAATCTTTAGAGTATTCCTTTTCTCACCAACATATTAATCTTAAAATGGTAGATGACATGTCAAGTCTATGGGCTAGATGAAAGTAGAACCTAAAGTTTTCTGGTCTCTGGTGTATCATTCATTGCATCTGTTTTCACTTTCTGTGGACCTCTTTTAAACTCTATATGAGGTATATATTAGTCATTAGTTCCTTATTTAATTTCTTCTTTCTTGCTGGTTCTTGTTCTCCTTTTGTTTGTTAAGGTTACTATCTCTTTTGTTGAAGTCTATTAATGCATCCATTACTTGTCAAAGGACATTTGGGTCCCCCGTTTTTTTTGGGGGGTATGTGTGTATTATCAGAAACGAAATTAGATCTATATTAACTAGAAAGGCAACAAGGGGGTGCTGCACATTTACATAATAGTTAGGATCTCTGGGTCTTTTGTGACATTTATTTCTTATAGGAACGAAAGAAAAGATGGAACTGTTTGGTTCATCTTTCAGGAATAGATACACATGCCAGTTGCATTCAGCTATTGGATTCGTTTTGAAAAAGAAATTGACGTAGTCAAGTTTGTGCATGAGTTCATGTAGAACAGTTTCCTTTCAATGAGATAATAAACAGTTAATCAGTTGCTTTGAAGCAGATACTGAAGAAAATATGTGATCACCCGCTTCTCTTGACAAAGAGGGCAGCTGAAGATGTATTAGAAGGAATGGATTCTACTGACTCAATGCTGAATCCAGAAGAAGTTGGCATGGCAGAAAAATTGGCAATGCACATTGCTGATATCGCTGAGACGGATGATTTTCAGGAGCAGCAGGACAGGGTTTCATGCAAACTCTCTTTCATATTGTCGCTATTGGTTAGGAATGCCACCGATTTACCTTTTCATGTCAATGATATTTTATTTGATTCAAGAGTGTAACTGAGGCTGTTTCACAGGGTAATTTGATTCCAGAAGGTCATCATGTTCTTATCTTTTCACAAACTCGCAAAATGCTTAACCTCATCCAGGTTAGTTCTAAACTGTGACTTCTTGCTTCTGATATTCTAAAGCAGTACAGCTTCTGGCTACTTAACTTTCCAAGCTTTTTCATGGCTCGAGCTGAATTTTTAAGAAAATCAGAAAGCTTAATATATTAATCCAGAATTGCTTTGGTTACAAAAATTGACCCCTTCATCAAATTTTCATCGTCAGTTCGACAAGCGATCTAGTATATTTTAGGCCCTTTTATCTTGCAGAATGCTTCAGCTTATCAATGGTTGGTTTTCTATACTATTGTTGATTAAATACCGATTCAATGCATGATTCATATAGACTTTTGAATGTATCAAGATTCTACTTTAGCTTAATGTTAAAACCTTAACTTTACTTGTTCAGAAAGTTCACTAGACAGTGCTAGGTGGTGGAACAAGATTCTGAAAGGAGTATCATGGAGTTGTCGTCTCTTTGTTTGAATACTCTGGGGGCCTTTTAATTAACTTGAAAGCAAAGACATGTCACTAACCTGTTTCTACTTATAAGGCAGTTGTTTTGAGCTGGTGTCATTTTGTTCCAAATCATAATTATTTTTCTTGGGCTTAAATGTCATGTGGCCACTTGTTTCTGTGCTCTCAGATGGTGGATACTTTTCATGATTTTATGTATGCGTACAATATATATATATATGAATATGTAGGTTGTTAGTTTATTATTCAACTCTTGTAATATATTAATATAATTGGTGAGCTGATTTCTCTCTCTCTCTCTCTCTCTCTCTCTCTCTCGCTCTCTCAAGTCTTCTTCGCCATGTTTATTTTGGAAACTTCGCTTTAATATTTACAGCATTGTATACTTTCATCTTATCGTTTCTCTTTCTTTTCTTTCTTTTCCGTAACAAATTTCAGCGTTATCCTCGTCACTGCCTCTCTCTCTCTATATTACTAGTGTTTTTCTTTTTGACTTTATTATTATTACTTAATTAGGGCCAAAAACCTAGCAGTGGCATAATGGTGGATTGTACTGTGATATTATGCTGAGGTTCTATATTTGTTGATTCAAATTTATCATAGTTAGTAATAGCCATGTTTGAAAAACCAGACCAAATCAGCCAATTCGATTGGCAAACCAGTCTACTATTAAGTCCAGTTTATGATTTGAAACAAGATGAAAATCAGACTGCCAAGCTATCAATTTCACCAGAAAACTGACTGGTCTCGTTTTGGAAAAACAATTGCTAAAAAGGTTGAGTTTTAGTTAAGATGACCTTTCTTGCATAGGATATGGTGCAAATTTGCTCTGAAAAAAATAAGAACTCAAGAAAAAGTACTAGAAACTAAGGATTTGACTCTTTTGTCCTTCTCTGTCGCTCCTACTTCACCGCTCCTCCCATCATGGCACTGCTCCCTTCTGTTGCATGGCCGCTCCCTTTCTCTGCATGATCCCTCTTGTAGGATGACACCCCTACTTGTATGATACATTAGTTATCGTATCATCACTAATTCAACATCTGGTTTGACGCTGCTGAACCTCTCCCTACTCTAGTTCAGTGACTGCTCCAGTTTTTTGAACATTGAATAAAAGTTCCTAAAATAAAAAGAAAAAAGCCACACAAACATTGTAAGCAATTAAGTTTCCTATCTTTGAACGCCAATAAACTTAGGCAATTCTGAAGCATCCTAACTTTGTTAGAGTTTCCAAATTCCTTCAAATACTGTGAATGATTTTCATGTAATTGTACAATTGATGTTCTAATTGGGATTACTTAGATTTTTTAGAAATTCTTTCCTCTAAAAAACTAAGGACACATGTCTATGGAAGGTAACTCCTTGGTGCCATGTATATATAATGTATAAATACGTACTTTTTTCCAATAAGAAAATGGATTTTAATTGAAATAGGATTTTGTTAAAATGGATTTAGTTGAAGTAGTGTTTTAAGTTCGATGTGAATGAAACTAGTTGTGTTCAATGATTTTGCTTGTTGTATGTTTCTCCTTGACTTGGAATTTCTATATCTTAGGCTTTGGTGGGGAGATTAATTCATGATGAACTATGGTATATTCTAGGAATCCCTCATATCCAATGGCTACAAGTTCGTACGCATTGATGGTACCACTAAAGCTACTGACAGATTGAATATTGTTACCGTAAGTTTTATCCAAGATCAAAGTGGTAAGACAAAATATGCACTAGTATTTTTGAAAATATGGGCTTCATGTTCCTTCTTATTTTCAGGATTTCCAAGAAGGCAATGTGGCCCCTATATTTCTTCTGACTTCTCAAGTTGGTGGTCTTGGCCTCACACTTACAAAAGCAGACCGTGTGATTGTGGTTGATCCTGCTTGGAATCCAAGGTGTTTCCTTTTGTTTTTTGTTTTCTTTGGACTAATGAAATTTGTTTTAAACAGTCTATTGAATGACTTTTATGTTAGTTGGTTTTCATGCCTTCCATCAATTATAGTTCCTTTGTTGGATTCTGTATGTGCTTTACCTTTTTAGAGCTTAGATTTTGGCTTATTGTTCTTTCCTATTTCTGTTTCTCTTCAATATAATGTTCTTTCAAATATTTATATTAAAAGTAAAAGCTTTGAAATCTTTTCTTCAATGAGAGGAATGGATCGAAACAACTTTGGTGCCATTCTTCTATTGAATATTAACAGGAAGGAGATATCCTGGAATAGTTCTGTTAGAAGTCAGATGCAGTGTCTGCAACCTTGCTTATCACTGGTAGTTAGTTTTGTTAATTTCCAGTAAATTCTTGCTGTTGTTATTTCTGCTCAACTGTTGGTTTATTATTGACTTAAGTGAAATATGGTTGTTCTATGATGGTCTGATTTTATGTCCAGATTCTTGGTTGTTTAACATTTTAATGCATTTCTATTTCTACAACACATCATTTTTTGGTGTCACTTGGCCCATGGAGCTCCTTTTTCTGTAGTTCTGACAAATTGTGGATAGTCTCTCTCTTTCACATTCCTGATTCCTGGACATAATCTTCAATCAGCAAAACCAATATCATACCTGTTGCATAGTTATCATTTCTTCTGTTCTGCTTGCCGATTGCTCTCAGTTTAAGCCA
Organism: Moringa oleifera; assembly: GCA_021397835.1. NCBI lineage: Eukaryota > Viridiplantae > Streptophyta > Magnoliopsida > Brassicales > Moringaceae > Moringa > Moringa oleifera. The sequence continues at coordinate 661,549 of JAJFZO010000447.1, forward strand.
GTGAAGTTGCACAAAACTGTAGTGCTTTGGATTGCATTGCATATTTTAGTTCTTCAATGTGAATATGCATTGCTGTACCATTTAGTCTACTTTTCATGTTGTATACAACTATGCAGCTAAAGAAAGTCATGGTTTATTATGAATGTCTTTTGCTTGATTGTGTGTTTACTGTGGATGATTATTGTGTAATTTGATGGGTGATGTCTTTTCAGTACGGATAACCAAAGTGTTGATCGAGCATATAGAATTGGGCAGAAGAAGGACGTTATTGTGTACAGACTAATGACAAGTGGAACTGTTGAAGAAAAGATATATAGAAAACAGGTTTGAAATGTTCCCTCCTTTTGTTACATTCTAGTGGAATGACAATTACATCATAACATTACCCAGATACTGATGAGCTAGCAGGCTAAGATTCATGTATTCTTTGCAAGTAGGTAAAGCACGTTTTGTGTGTGTGCGTGTGCATCTTGGGGAAGGGGGAGAAAGATCAAATAGTCAATACTTAGTTATCATGGTTGTCAACTGGGTGACCTGGGTTGACTGGGACCAGAACGTCATGGTCCAAGTCTGGCTGGGTCCAGCTCATTGGACCTTTCACCAGCTCACTGGGCCACGCTGCATAAGAAAGGAGAACCAATGGTCTTAAATCAATGGGCTTGGCGTTATCTGCCTTGAAAATCTGGGTCATCTAGCTTTTTTTCTTAAATAAATTTACAAGGTAAATAAGAAAGAAAAAAATGTAAGTTAACAAAAAACTAAAACATACACTAAATTTAAAATGAAACTCTTGAATGTATTTATTGAAATATAAGAAGAAACAATTATATTGAAAACAACTTTTTCTTAATTTCTCCCAACTAGTGGGCCAAATGGACCAGCCAGCAAGGTGGTCCTGTTGGCCTGCATGTCAACCCAAACTGGCTGGCCTGTTAGGTCAGCCTGCTTGAAAAATCGGTCGAGGTCTGGCTCATCTTTGGAGGGTTGAACAGATCTGGCCTGTTTCAGGATTGAGTGGGCTAAAAGCCTGCTAGGCAGAGCTGCAGGCTGCCAGCTGTTTGATGGCAGTGACCTAGTTATGACCCTGGTGAGCCAGGATCCCAGGGGAGTAGTATTTCAGAGCCAATTCATTTGCTATCAAATGCTTTATGGAAATATTTAATAATTGAGATCTGTTAAGTATTTGTGTATCTTCAATACTTCCAATTAATTAAATATTAGAATTTGGGTGACATATCGAGACCCATTTTTTTGGCACATTTAGATGTATTCTTTGTGGTTTTCTCTGATATGCTTCTTTACCTGTTTGTTTTGCATGTTTAATAATGTAATTTCAACAATTAAGTTATTCGCATGATGTTGTTATCTTGGCTGTTAAACCGTCTGGTATAGATATTCAAGGGTGGATTGTTCAAAACTGCAACCGAGCACAAAGAACAGATACGTTATTTCACCCAACAGGTGTCCTCTCAACTAAGTAAACCTTGCTTCATTGGTGACATATTTCTCTACATATGCTATATTAGGTGTTTGCTCTACTTAATTTCTCATTGATCATATCAGGATCTTCGGGAGCTTTTCAGTCTCCCAAAACAAGGCTTTGACATTTCAGTCACACAGCAGCAATTGCATAAAGAGCATGACCAACAGCACAAAATGTAAATTTCCTATGGTTTCATTTTATTCCATCGATAATTGTTTATTCTATTTTCAAAGAATTATTTACTGAGCCTGACCAAGCTGCAAGATTTCCATTCTTCTTAAGGATAATAAATTTGACTGACTGGCAGTACAGTAAATTTTGTGGGATCTCTATATTTTGCTTGTTGTAGTGTCAACTAGCACATCTGTCACCCAGAATTATTTATTTTGTTGGATTATGACCATTAGTGATAATATCTTGGATTTACTCGTTGCCTTGAATATTCTTACAATTTTCCTTTGTATTCTTTATTCTTCTAATTGATGATATATCATTTTATCAAATAAGATGCAAAGTTCACAGATATGCAGACTTGGATGCATGTCCTTGGGCAACGTCTTATCCCACATACATTTTACAGAATGACCGCAAATTAGATTTGCATATGCAGTATGCTTGTTCAATTCTGCATTATATAAAAATTTATTTTATATATATATATATATATATTAGAGAGAGAGAGAGAGAGAGAATTGTAAAAATCATCTCAGTATGGTCAAGGCAATTTTCTCCTTGCAGGGATGAGGCTCTGGGAGCTCATGTAAGATTTCTGGAAGCTCTAGGTATAGCAGGAGTTAGTCACCACAGTTTACTCTTCTCCAAGACTTCTCCTGTACAAGTTGTACCGGAAGAAGAAGAGATAAGGTGAAACCTTTATCTTTTTAATGTTTGTTTTAGTGCTCATAAACTAGCCATTTGATGTAACATCTCTGTAAATACTAATGGTGCTTATTCTGTCCAATGTGTTTGACATCCAAGTGTCTGTTTTTACCATTTCTTGTGCATAAATTTAAATATTTCAGAATTTACACTAACTTCTAACTAGCGCTGCCCATATTTTCCAGTCACTGTTTTCAGCAAATTTGAAATCTGATTAAATTAATAAACAACAGAAATAAAGCACCGTTAACTTCAAGGCTTTTTTTAAATTTTTTTGTCTTTCTTCTGAGAAACCTATGTTAGTATATTATGAAATTGAAATTCTTAATTGCCACCTTCCTGAGGATTATCTTTTCTTATCTGTCCGAAACCTGGTCTAAATTGTTCCTTAATTGTATGTCCAGGAAGAGAGGAACTTCATTTGTTGGACATGCATCATCAAGTTCTCCACTTGAACGTAGTGTTGATGGGTATTGCTACGAAGGACCATCACATTTCTTTAACAAACACATTTATCCAAATACATGGCAAAGTGTATTAATATGCAAGAATGTATTGACAGGGCTGAGCACGCTTTCAATCCAAAGGATGTGAAACTGAACCAGAAAGCTTCTTCTCCAGTTACTCCTGGTGAATTGACAGAGAGTGAAATTAAAGAGAGGATAATTCGGTTATCACGAATTTTTGCAAACAAGGTATGGTTCCTTTTAAATGAGCACATGAAGTCAAATGCCAAAATTGGTTAATAACCTGTTGTTTTAGAAGAACTGATGAGATTTCTGGTTTCAAAATGAGTTGTTAGCAACAGATGTAAGCTTGCTATATTATGGCTTGCACAGAGACAAGGGTCATGTTTTGGCATGTCTTTTACCATGTGTTGGACCCAAGTGTCACGAGAAATGTAGCTGAAGAGACAGCTATATATGGGTGTTTATGATTTGCTCTGAGTAGACAAATAATTTGTTGAGTGTATATTATAATTTATATGTGTTTCTATCCAAAAAAGAAAAAAAAAATTAGTATATTTAGAAAAATCCATGATACTTCCATAATTCTACAAGCTCTTGAGACATGGCATGCTGTTATGTAATGATTGTTTGTACTCTGGATACTTTTTGTGCTAGTCAATCTTGGCTTTGGGCAGTTATGATTGATGCCTTTCTAGAGTTAGGTCAGTGTTGGGGCTGGAAACTCTCAGTTTGATTCAAATTTGTGCTGGGTAAGGGTTGTAGAATTTTTAACGGTAATGTCACTAAAAGACCTATCAACCTAAGTTCCATTATTTTCTTCTCTGCATATTTTACATACATATATTGCATTTTTAGGTGTTTGTAGGTTTACAGCGTTCAGTGGCTGTAACTTAATAAGAAAATGCTTAGAGTGTTAAGTTATTTATGTAACCATATCTTGCATATAAAATGAACAAGAATGACATCTTTAGCAACAAGAATGCTAATATTAGATCTTTGGTTGTTGTTTTTTTTTTTTCCCCTCTTTCTTTTTGTAAGATACTTTCAAGATTCTTATTTGTCCAACTTCTGTGGTTTTTAAGGATCATTTGACCCAACTGAACCTTCCTCTATTTAACGTGACCTATTTGCCAACTTGGACCAAACTCGCGCTCCAAAAAGGTTTCAAAAGCTTGGTTATAGTTGATTTTCACAGTTTGTATAACGATTTAGGTTGACCTCTAACCTCCCAACCCAACACTTCACACCCTAGTTTGAGTGGTGTCATGTTCTCTGGTCTCATCCATCAAACTTTTCAATTCAATAAGTGTAAAAAAAGAAATAGCTGCGGAGTATTTTGAGTTGGGCTTTCATGACTGTTAAAGGATTTCTAGTCAAGTCCATTTTTTCAGCATATTCTATAGAAACCCAAATCAGAGCATATTCTATTAGAGATTGGAAAAAGCATTAAGCACCTAATTCTATTTTTCAAATTTGAAAACTACAAAATTATTCATTTAAACAATATAAAAACTAGATTGCCATGCTTGGGATCGAGCCTACTAATTCTTTTTACTTAACACCATTGAACCTGAATTTGAGACTTCTCTTGTGTGCAAAGCTGATACATTTTCCTGTGAGATGGAAAACCTAGAAACCAAGGATAGAGGTAAGGAAACTGTTGTTGCCAATTAGTTATCATTTGATTGTTGTCAACCTGGTATCTTTACCAGTCAACCTTCTCTGCTTTTGATGGGAGAGAAGCATCTAGAAAATGAAGACATCTAAATTACAGAAAGCAAGTTAAAGGTCTATGAACCAATTTAACATTGTTATGCATGAAGTTACGTAACTGATGCTAGCCTAGTTTTCATTGCTTAGTGGAATGTTGGGAGGACTGCTGCTGAAGACCTATTTAGGGATAGATGATTTAAGAACACTGCACAGTGCACAGTACAGTGATTGTGATTTTGATATAATATTATTAGCAATTGTAATGAAGTCATGGACTTGACGTAGTTTTCTTATTTGGGTTTGATCTTGGTACTTCCTATAAGCACCTAATTAGGTTTTGAGACAGTGACGCAGAATAATAATATTGCAGACTTTGGAACTCTCTCTCTCTGTCTCTGATCCTCTTTTTTGTGCCACTTCCCCTCTCTTCACTTCTACTTGTTCATATTCTCTCCTCTCCTCTTTCTTTCTCTTTGCTATTGTATTGTGGAACCGTTGTGCTTGTGTTCTAAATCAGTGTGAAAAAGGACTTGCATAGTGATAATGAAGTCAAAAAAAAAGGGGGGAAAAATCAACCAAAACTAAAAGATAAAGAGTTTCCTCTATCTAGCTTTCTCTGCAAGCCACATTAGAGCTAGGCTGGGTTGGACTGTTCTCAACTTTGTTGGTCCTAGCTTATCAATATATATTTTTATTATTTGCTCTGTCCGAATATTTCTTGCCGTCATTTATCTTGATAATTTTTCTCCAATTCTTGATATCTTTCGTGTTTTGAAATCAAGTATCCTTTTGAGTTATTTCACATTGGCAATCTTTGGTTTACTTTAGTCCTCTTTAAGTTATCTATTTAATCAAATTACCTGTCCGCTGGCATTGCACCATGACTAGACCACCTTTCACTTTAACTTATCCCTTATGCCTATGTTTGCGGTTACTCATTCTTTCTATTAGTATTGTTATTATTATCATTTCATTTCAGCTGAAAGTGCCAGATCGAATTTCAATTTCATAAAGCTGTCTGGTTCAACCTGCTTTATTCTAGTCTAAAAGTTATCGATACAGAGTACAAGCTGCTCAAACTTGTGAAACTGATAATACCATTTGAGCAACTAAACATTTGTATTGTGAGTTCTTGTTGGAAATTGAGCAAGATTTGTTGGTTCAAGCTCATCTCCATTCACTTTTGGAGGCTGTATTACCTGTATGATGATGTTAGCTTATCGTTCCATGGCCGTGGTTTGTTAATACTCATTTCTTTTTCCCATTATTGTCCACAGGTTACAGTGTCAAGATTGCCCGATAAGGGAGCAAAACTACAAAAGCAGATTGCTGATTTGAATTCAGAGCTTGAAAAGATCAGGATGGCTAAAAGCACAGAGGCAGAAGTAATTGATTTGGATGACCTAGCTGGGGAATTTGGAAGAACATTGAATGTATAGATCATCACGGCTGAATGATCTTTGTTTATTGGACTAACAATATAATGTATAAAACTGTTGTGGACAGAGTGATACTGGGCTTCTCTGGATTGGTCAAATCATATTCACCCTTCCAGTTTCTTTCAAAAAGCAACAAATGAGACTGCACCGAATTTACTTCCAGAACCTATGTTCTTACTTCAGTGGTCAATATTCCTAATTGGCTCTTGTGAAGGCTAGTAATTTCAACTGGGTTGGTACTTGCAGCCTGTTATTTTGTGATACTTATTATAAAAATGGCAATTTCTCAAAGTAGCCAGTTTTATTATATTTTTCTTTTCTATTTTGCCAGGCAGATTGTTGAAATCCATGAGGATTGAAGTTGAATTTGTGACTTTGTTTAAGTCTGTGTCTCTGCTTGCATATGTTATAGGGATTGTTCAATTAATTATGATTTTTATTTTAAAGGTCATCGTGGTAGGAGTTTTACCAGTTGTGGCCGCATAAGACTCTGCAGACTGCCCTTCGCGATGTTCAACAGCAAATGCCATCTTCAGGCTCTTGCATACCACTTGAGAGTTTCCATGCATCCTGAAAATGATCCATCTCAAAGTAGGTTAACAAATAGAAAAAACTTCTAAATCTTAAGCAAATAGTCCCTTAAAGGGCTTGAATTCAGAATTGCCATGACAGATGAAGAGAAGTAACCTAGAAATCCTAGTGCTTACTGTTTTTGAATCTCTTTCTATTTTCTTAATCTCTTTTCTTCTCATTCACTTGTTTTGTTTAATCTTTTTGCATCATCACTTTCCATTAGAAATTAGTTTGCTTTTATTTACTTCATCAATAAAATCAACAAGTTGGTCGCTATGACAAGCTTAGTATTTTGCACTGTTTAAGAGATTTCTGCCACTAAGAAAGTAAATCAATAGGTTTTGGCTCATTGGTTATATTATCAAGAAATGTTCACAAATATCAAAAGTGCTTCTTGATATTGGCTGAAGGTTGATTAATGTTTATTATTATTTACCTAATGTTACTTAACATTAACAAATATCAATTAATATTGCTTAACATCAATTACATAAAAGATAATGTTGATTAATGTGATTAATATAAACTAATATTTATATTTTTTTTTCAAAAATAGAAAATTTAATATAGATTTAAAAACAAGACAAGAAAAAGAAAATACTTCTATTTTCTTTTGTTTTAAATCCAAAACTTTCAATTGGATCAATTTTGTAAGCATATTTCTTATGTAATTATAATTTGAATTTCTCAACCCATTAATTTTAATTCTTTTTTAAAAGATAAGTTATATTAATTATAAAAAATTTAAAAAAATGCATTGGTACAATAAGACGAGGCCTTTTAATATTCTCATCTCCCAAATCAGGCATCCATGTTTGAAAATAGGCACTCAAATATGATAGTTTATCAAATTTAAAGTCTTAGTTGCTAGGATCATTTATCAAGCACAACGAGTAGAAACTTTATAATCTTTAAAAGTAAGTAGTTTTGTTATTTATATGAATTATATTTTCTCAAAAGTTAAGTAGGTAGTGATGATTCTGACTATCGATGCATTTTCGAAGTTGTGTTTTGTGTTCATAAATACTTTTGAATTTGTTGATTATTTTTTTAATACAAGAATTGTAGCAAAGTCACTACTAACTTGTGAAAACTCGTTAAAATACCCAATTTTTTAAGTTAATAAGAGTGATTGTTCTTATTGATTCCTATTAATTTGGTGGTTCATCAATTGTTTAATGATAGTGGATATTAGTTCAGTACTTCATTTTAATTAGCTATGTTATTAAGTAGTGTAATTAGGTATTTATGCATCATTTTTTTTTCCATTGGCATTGGGTATAAGTTTTTGTTGTTGCTCTGTCTTGCTTTAGAGTTAGGGTGGAGATGTTTTCTAAATTGAATGTCATGAGTCAAGTGTAGGTCACATTTTTCTTTTTGAGCACTTGTTAAGAAGGTAGATATTGTTCCTTTACCTTTAATGAACATAATACTACATGTTAAGATTGTGATATTTTTCTTTTGCATGTTATAAAAATAGACAACAGTTTCATCATTGTAAGTTTTGCTCCAATCATTACTATTGGTTATTACTATTGATTTTCTCTCTTTTCATGCATATAAGACTAGAGCAAAAATGGTTATTACTTTTGGTTTTGGATGAAAGTGTATTCCTTGATAGAAAATCATTTTTTATGTTTGCTAGGAATAAGGTTCAAAATGCACTACATTGTAAGTACACGTGTAAACTTAAACCAATTGGAAGTTAATGACTAAAATTGAAAAGGGAAAAAAGTTCAGGGTTTTTCTTTATAGTTTAAACAAAAATTTGTATTGATTATGTAAAGCATTAATTACTCATTGACTAAAGAGTTTTAGAGAAAAATGCTTGACATATTAACAAAGGTGATGGTAGATATATGCAGAGTAAAGTGATGTGTAATGCTACTAATCAAAATAATAAATCAGTGACATCAATTTTGTTAATCTAACCTACATAATAGTAACTAATAAAAAAATCTTACTAATGTATTCTATACAAATAAATCTTTTTAATAAACAGAAGATTAGATTGATTTTATGCTCTTTTATGCCTCTATTATCGCAAGGGTTCAAGAAGGATATACTAAGCTTGGACCGATGAAGAATGAACTGCTTTTGCGCTAATGACTTAGTGAATGAGTCAACAAATTTGTCCATTCTATTAACATGGGAAATTCTAAACAATTTGTGTGAAACTTGGTCATGCAAAAAGTGAAAGTCAATGACAATGTACTTCATGTGTGAAAGGAAAATAGGATTGGAGCATAAGTAAGTAGCTCCAACATTGTTGCTATAAATTTTTGGAAAGGCATGAGATGAAGCAACACGTTCTTAAAACAATTTGGTTATTCCATTTATTTTAGCAGTGACAGCACCAACAACATGATATTTAACCTCGATCAAAGATCAAGCAATGGTGATTGTTTATGAAAACTCTAATTAATAGGATTAGAGCTAAAAAAAGTCAACATAAGCAAATGTAGAATGTCATGTGTTAACATTATCGGCTAGTCTGCATCTGTAAATGCATGAAGAGTAAGATGAGAGTGAACTAAAATGCATATACCATAATAAGAAGTATACTTCAGCTACCAAAGAACTTGTTTAACTGCGATCAATAGTGAAAGTTGATCAATACATAAATTGAGCCAATTTATTAAAAATATAGCTACCATCTAGCCATATAGGAGAAAGATATTGAAGTGAGTTAAGTACTTAACAATACAAAGTTGGATCATGACTAAAGGAACCATTATCAAGTTTAAGTGTCCCAGAGATAGATAATGGTGCACTAACTTCCTTTGCTTCATGCATATTAGTGCAGTAGAGGAGATCAAAAACTTACCTAACTAAGATAAGAATAAGACATTAAAGGTCTGATTGGTTTCAATCCCCAAGAAGTAGTTAAGCTTGCCAAGATCCTTAAGAGAAAAACTGGTTGGATAATTAAAATGTGAATGTGCAAAGAGTGGAAGTATCATTAACGGTGAATAATGTCATCTATGTACACAAGCAAGGACATAATTTGATTCTTTGAGTTGTAAACAAATATAGGAGTATCACTTTTAGAAGTAAAGAACCCATAAAAAAGAAAGAGAAACTAGTGAAGCTCATTATACTATCCTTGAGGTGATTGTGGAAGACTATAGATTGTTTTGTGTAACTTGTAGAAATGAGAAGGATAGTAAAAGCCAATAAAGCTGAAAGGTTACCACATAAAAACATAATGAGAGAGAATGCCTTGTAGAAAGCATTACTAACATCAAATTGATTCAAAACCTAACCACAAGTCATAGCAATAGTAAGAATAAGACGAATAGTGGCCGTTTCAACTGTTGGGTTGAAAGTTTTAATAAAATCAATGCCATAACTTTGATAAAACCGTTTGGCCATAAGACAAGCCTTATAACGAGCAATAGAACCATATGGGTTTTTCTCAATTCTATAGACCGTTGCATTCAAAAATGTTTTGTATGGGAGAGAAAGGTACAAAAAATGACCATACTCGATTCTTTTGAAGAGCAAGAAATTCATCTTTCATGGCATTAGGCCAATGAGAGTGCTTGTTTGCTCAGTAAAGGATGTAGGTTCTATGGAGGATGAGGTAGTAGAGTGAACGAACAAAGGTATTTTGGGTTTGTAAATGTTGTTTTGAGCACGGGTGACCATATAAAATGGTCAGATTGGAGGAAGATCTAGAGAAGAACTAGTTTCAGCTAGTTAGATAGAATTTATGATGTTATGGTATGGTATATATAAGGATATTGTATATATGTGGAAGAAGTATTACTTACTTGTGTTGGATAGTGTTAGGAAGAAGCCTTAAGAAAGAGTGAAGAATAACAGTAACTTTCAGGCTAGGACCTATAGATGGAGCAAGAATTTTAAGAAGTAAGTATGGTGTTGAAAAGGAGGACACAGTAGAATAAAAAGAGTTATCAATAGGTGCAATGATCGTGTCTAAATCTTTTTCTTTAAAAGCAACGAGATACTCGAAAAAAAGTTTAGTTAGACATATGCATAAATCAAGATATGACTAAGGAAATATTTGTTCAATGAAAATAGCATGTTTAGAAATAAATATACTATTTAAGTGGATTCCAAAAAAGAAATGTATAATGGAGAAGAAAAAAGTCGAGACATACACATGGCTACAGTTAAGGTTTAAGTTTTTGAGTGTTATATGGGCCAAGATAAGGTTAACATAAGTAGTCAAAAACATGAAGGTGAAGATATTTTGGTTTATAACCAAATAATATGCAATAATGTGTATCATGTTTAAGAACGAGTGTGGCATGTGATTAATGAGATAAATTGCATTTTGGAAGGCATAAGACCAAAACAAAGGAGAATGGCAACATTACGAAAAAGGGTAATGCCAACTTTCATAATTGGACAATGTTTGCACTCAACAAAGTTAACATGTTTAGGTGTATATGGTGGAAATGTAAGACGAAGGATTCCATATTGAATAAGTAGGTGAGAAAATGCTTAGTATTTGCCACCACCATCTATGTTTATAGTTTTGATTATAGTCTAAAATAAATTTTTGATGAGTTTGTAAAATTTCTCAAAGACTTTAAATGCATCAAATTTAAATTTTAAAAGATATAACCCAATCTACTATGTGAAATAATCAATAAAACTAATATAATATAAAAAAACTTCTAAAAAAATAACACAAAAAGGACCTTAAACATCTAAGTGAACAACTTGAAATAGTTTATCATAACTAATAAAAAAAATCTTTAAAAGATAATTTAAAACTTTTTTCACAAAGATGAGAATCACTTACATTATTGAAATTGAAATTTAACATGATTTTTATTTTTAGTTAGAATTTAGCTCTGAATTAGAAAAGAAGGGTAGCTAAGATGTTGATGCCATAGTTGAGACAAGAGAGCAACTGAAGCAAAAGGAGTAAATTATTTAGTAAGTGAGGTAAAAAATGCCACTTATATAAGTTGTGTTTATTTCTGCCTTTCACCAAGGATACCCTGTATTAAAATCCTTCACAAAAAAAAAATAGTTAGGAAAAAATTCAATGGAAGTACCATTTTGTTCACAAAATTATGAAATAAATATTTAGTTCTTTTTAATCAAGGGTGCATGTAAAATATTATCGAATGTAAAAGAGGCAATAAGAGAACTAATTAAAGAAAACTAGAATGAGAGATTGAGATTTTGTTACTATTACTGATTAAAACATCTTTCTTTCCATTATAATCTAAATGCATGAAGGGGTTTTCAAGATCGAAAGTAATATGATCTGTGACACATGAGTCAAGGATTAAATTGTTATTAGAGTGACTTGATTCTCCTTTAGCTATATTTTCTTGAGTCAAGAAGAATAACAAGATGGTTGTCCATGAGAATGACAAACCTTTGCTCTATGCCCTAGTTTATCAACAATTGACAAGTAATACGAGGCCGACCTTGATTTTCTAGATACATATTTAAATTCTACACATGAGATTGTGATTGAAATTTTGAAAAATTCTTACTTTAGTTAGAAGAAGGCTAATGTTTATTAGTTTGCAAGTAGTAAGGTTGAGAATTATGTCTAATGGGTTGTTATTTGAGCCATATGTGGAGTCATTATAGCCACCATAATGTCCTACATAACCACCACAACTATTATAAATGGATTTCTTTTGATTTAGTTGTATTATAACTTGTATTTCTCTTCCTTCATGTCTCCATTTTTGCGAGCTAATTCTTCATCAAATAATTTATCATATAGCTCCTCAAAGGAGATAAGAGTATCACGAACATGAACTATTGTTGTCAATTCTTTAAACTCATCAGCTAACCCATTTAGAGTATAGGACATAATTGAAGCATCATTTAAAGGATGTCCAATAAGAGCTTCATTATTAAAGAGGCTTTACCCTGCTCATATAGGCAACTACAATAGTTCCTTCCTTTTTTTCTGACAAAAGAGAAGATGTAATAAAAAGCATCTAGGTATCGGATTGCTTATCAAAGCTTGGTTCCAATTTATTCCAAGCATTGCCAAAAGTGATACAATTGTTTATTGTTGGGCTAATTGTGCTATTAATAGTAGATTGGATGGCAAGAAGCATAAGTCGATCTTGACAAGTCAGGAAAAGATATCCAAGATTAGTTTGAACAAACATGGATGAGTTCAATAAACGAATCTAAGAAGTCCATAACCAAATACAAGATTGGTCATTTGGGACTTCCATGATGCCTAGTTCCCACCATTCTTTGTAAGCTTAAATGGGACCTAAGAAGATGCATTAAGAGATATCAAATTTATAAAAGGATGAAGAAGATTTTCTTGAGCTATAGTGCTCTCTATTGTTGAGACAATTATTAGCTTTCTAGAGCCAAATGTTGCTTCCATCCTTATTGTGCCAAATAATTGGAAATCTTTCATTATTATTGTAAGAAGAAGACAACTTGATTATATGGATAAAAGAATCAAACTCTGTTCTAAGATAAAGGTTACTCTAATACTATAAAGAATTTTTAAGAATGATGCTTGATATATTAACAGAGATGATGACAATATACATACATAACAAAATGATGTATAATCCCACTAATCTAAGCTCTATGATAGCAAGTAATAAAGCAATTCCACTAATCTAGTCTATACAGTAACAAATTAAATCATTTAAACTGAAAGAGGATTAGATGTGTTGATTTTGTGGTTCATCATGTACAATTATGGTTATTCATGTGTTCAATTTTTTGTAAATTCTACTTAATCCTCCTTATTTAAAACAAAGTCTTATAATCAATAATTTTAATTAGCCCATCTATTCTTAACTGTGGGTTTTCCCTCATCCAAAAGCTCTTTAATTTGTTTCTCTCTCCTCTCACCATCTAAAAATGGGAAGAAAATAATTTGTTGTTTATTTTGCTTTTATACTTAGGGACATAAAAGTATGCTCAAACTTTTATCTCAATGATCATTAAGCTAGAAATCACCATATATTAGTTAGTAACAACATAAGTATTCATTAAACCTTTAACTTATATGCTAGGTCCAGAGTTCGGACCCCTTTAGGGCCACTGTCATGATCGTTAAATTCCAGGCCTCAAAGATGATGGATTCCTCGTCCATTTGTTTAATTTTCCAACCAAGGTACCTCGATTATCAAAAAGATATCCACTAAATTTTGATTTAATGTTAACTAAATGTCTATAAAATATTATGATATTAAACTACTATTGATGTGAGAATATGATTATGGTTTCTTTAAATCCAAATCCACCATCCATGTTTATCTCAGCGTAATTACGAAAGTGAAAAAATCAGGTCATATGCCTCCTAAGGTCAAGGACCTTGTAGGCCCCCAAAGGCATTAGCCCACATTAAGACAAGTCATGCATCAATTTTACTTTCTTGTGTGAGAGGCTAGAGGAGCTTGTATAAACGTACATCACGTGAACATCCACCTTAATCATTTAACAGCATGAGGCAAGCATCACATATTAAAGAATAATAGTCACTTCGAAAGTCCTCTTACAAGGAAGGAGGCTGAAAGAAAGACATTACTTTAACATCTTATCATTAAGCTGCCAATTTTTTTTTTCTAACTTTGGCATCAAAGCTTTCATTTTTGACATCAATTTTCTCTTGTTCTTTGCAGACTAACCCTTAACCACTTGTCAGTTCGTGGTACTCTTCACTTCAAAAAATTTGATAATATCAAATATCAAGGAGATAGTTACAAAAAATAATAACCAATAACAAAATGAATTTGAGGATTAGTATTAATCTATACTTGATTAATATTATCCATTTATGAAAAAACCAAAGTCAAACCTCATCTCTTTCACTTCTATACAAACTCCAAGCAAAATTTGGTCCATTCTCTCATAAATTTTTGCTTATCAAGCTTGCTTATTTTGCTCAATTCTAGGTTTCCATGAACTCCAATCTACATTTTACTGCCTGGATAGGGAAAAGGACTTTGTCATTCTAGATTTTGGTGTTTCTAGCATTCCAAATTACACATAACACCATCCTAAATTCAGCTTAAAGTATACACCAAACCTCAAGTACTTTAAAAAAACTATACCCATAAAATATTCATTAATAGCTAAAATATCAATGAAATTAGCCTCCATTCGATAGCTTTTGCAAAAGAGCAACTCATATAAATGTGTTGCAAAGTTTCAGTCTCTGCTTCACAAAAATGAATGATCTCCATTCACATCATAGCCCCTTGCAATTAACTAAGCCCTACTAGGTAGGCAACCTCTACATAACCGCTAGATGAAGTCCTTAACTTTTAGAGGTAGCCTCATATTCCATATTAATATATAGTTTCCATTAACTGTCTCATGACTTAGCTTTGTCGTTGCTAGTCCATAACCAGATATAGCTATGTACTTACTATCCTAGCTAAAATGCCAAATGAGTTTATCTTCCATGAAGTTGTTGCTAAACCACTATTTTAATCATCTCATCAACATCTCTCTCCTAGAATGGATCTTTAATCAAGTCTTATCCCATGAGGTGGTCTATGGAATCCATAGATCTCTCATAAGAGTGTAGTGGAGTTTTAAGCTCAATAAGGAATTCTATCTTAAAGTTATCCGGATTCTTTAGCCAGGGGTCTCCCCAAGCCACCTCTCCTAATTATCCATCTCCACCTTTTCTCTAATAGAGGTCGAGCACTCCAAATACTTTTCTAAGTAAAACTAGGGTTCGAACCCAAGTTAGATCTCATAAAGTTCTTTGAGGGAAAGTATCTGGCTTTAAAAAGCCTTCTCATTAAAGAATATGGGTTAAAGATTAGTCTCTATCCTTATTTAGCTAGCAATGCTAGGTTAAATTCACGTAAGCTTCTAAAACCCACACCTTCATGCTCCTTTCTGCTGAATATTCTTCTTCAGTTTAACCAGTATATTCCTCTCCTTTTATTCTGGTTTAAGCCCCACCAAAAGGAGTTTAATATTCTTTGGGTCTCCTCACACAAAAAGGTAAGTAATAGAAAGGTACCCATGCCTTAAGTTAGGAGTGCCTGGATAGTGATTTTAATTAATATTTCTTTTCCAGCTCTTGAAAAGAGCTTGTTCTTCCAGCCATGAATCCTTCTCCATACTCTATCCTTAATGAAGTTGAAAATGGAAATTTTGTTTTTCCCAACTAGAGATGGAAGGCAAGATACCTACTTCTATCCATGGCTGCTGGGACTCTCAACTTACTTGAGATCAAGTCTTTTACATACTTAAGGACATTTGAGTTGAACAATATACCTGACTTCTAGAAGTTCTCTCTTGCCTAGAGGCAAATTCATAATCTCTTAGAATCTAAGCCATACTTTTAGCCTCTCTTGTAATAGCCTTGAAAAAGAAGGAATCATCGGCAAATAATAAACAAGATATTAAAGGAGTTCTCCTGTATACCTTGCAATCATGTAATGTATGCATCCTTTCAATATTCTTAATTAACATATAAAGACCCTTCGCACATAAAATGAAGAGGTATGGAAATAAAGGATCTCTTTGGTGTATTCCTCTTCTATGCATAATAAGCCGTACCTTCCAACATTAAACACAATTCTACAAGAGACCACTCTAAATAAGTTTAATGCAAACAAAATAACATCTTTCATATATTTGTGATCATCCATGCATAAAAGCCTTCATTCAAATGGTAAGCAAACTAATCTACTTTTTTTTTTTCAGATTGATTAAAAAAAATGAATCCATCTGATAAAAAAAACTAAAAAACTAACAAAATTGGTTATTAAAAAAAGAGAGATGAGAGTACCAATTACATGAATTGTTGAATAAGTTAACTTTCCATAAAGAAATGATAAAATGAAGATGAAAAAGTGAAAGATCTCATGCTATATTGTTGGTAAGAAGTTTAGGCAAGTTCATGCATTACCAAAATATTCTTTTTCTTCAATGAATTAATGTTAATTTTTAAATTTTTAATTACTTTTTAAATGATTTAAGGTAAAATTCTTATAAAACTTTAAAATGTATTATTTTTAAACAAATCTTAACTTTTAAAAGTATAAAAACAAACTTTGATTTATCAATAAGAACCAAATTAAATTTTAAAATAATTAAAATTAAAAATATTTAAATTAAAATTTTTTTACAATAGATCTTAATTTAAAATATTTAAATTATAATTAAAAATTAATTTTTTATTATTAAAAGTATTTTTTAAAGATTTTCTAAGATAAAACATTTTTAAATTTTATAAAAATAGTTACTGAATCAAAATTTATTTAAATTTAAAAATTAATTCAAATTAAAATATAAAATTGATTTAAGTAATTTTTTCAATAATAAAAATATTTTAATTTTTTTAAATTATTTTAAATGAAATTTAATTAATAAATTAAAATTTATGTGGACAATTTCTAAAAGTTACTAGTGATTTAAAAGGAGGGGATAAAGCTCACATTTACCCAAATTTCCAATTTTACTCCTTTTAGTGCGAATGAGAATTGATAGTGACGCATTGCTGCCTCATGTAGTAACTGGAGAACTGTTAAAAATTTCGATGGATCCCCGCGATTGTGGGCGGAGATAGTAAAAGGCAACAGAGTCAGCAGGAGGGAATTCTTCCTCTGTTTCCCATTCAAATGGCGTTAAGGTTGCCACGGGCACGCGCTGTCTCCGTTGCCTTCCGCTCTCTCTCTTCCCTGTCCGCCGCCCAAAGTGGCAACGTTGCACCTCACATCATCCTCGACCTCCCCAAACTAGAACCGTCGCAAGACGCCGAGTCGCTTTCGCAGATCCTTCTCAGACACCACAATCCTTTCCACTGCTTGGAGTCTCCTCTCCAGCTCCATGGCATCTCCATCTCCTCTCAGCTCTTCCACCAGACCCTCCTCCGTCTCCGCCACTCTTCCAAGATTGCCCTTTCTTTCTTCCATTATTCCCAATCCCTGCCCTCTCCCCCTGCCACCACCATCTCATACAACCTCATCATCGACATCCTGGCCAGGGTCCGGCAGTTCGACGTCGCTTGGCAGCTCGTCATCCAAATGGACCAAAATGGCATCAAACCCAGTACCCACACTTTCTTGATACTAATCAGGAGGTTGATCGCAGCTGGCCTCACGCGCCAGGCCATCCGCGCATTTGATGATATGCGCTGCTTTCTCGACGACGATGCCCAGGTTGGAATCAACGAATTCTGTTTCTTGCTGGACACTTTGTGTAAGTACAGCTACGTAAAGGTGGGTGTTGAGTTTTTCAATAAGAAGAAATGCGAGTTCGGGGTTGATGCCAAAGTATATACAGTTTTGATCGATGGGTGGTGCAAGAGTCGGAGGATTGATATGGCGGAGAGGTTTCTTAGAGAGATGGTGGAGAAGGGAATCGAGCCCACTGTGGTGACCTACAATGTGTTGTTGAATGGGATTTGTCGGAAGGCGAGCTTGCATCCAGATGAAAGGTTTGAGAGGACCATAATGCATGCTGAGAGAGTGTTTGATGAAATGCGTCAAAGAGGAATTGAACCAGATGTTACGAGCTTTTCCATTGTGCTTCATGTGTATAGCAGGGCGCACAAGCCGCAGTTAACGCTTGACAAGTTGAAATTGATGAAGGAGAGGGGGATATATCCAACCGTTGCCACATATACCTCGGTGATTAAGTGTCTATCTTCATGTGGGCGGCTTGAGGAGGCTGAGGAGTTGCTTTACGAGATGGCCAGGAATGGGGTTAGTCCTTCTCCAGCAACATACAACTGTTTTTTCAAGGAGTACAGGGGACGGAAGGACGTTGGTGGTGCTTTAAACTTGTATAGGAAGATGAAGGAGGATCGTATGTGTATGCCCAGTATGCAAACATACAATATAGTATTAGGGATGTTTATGAAGTTGGATCGCATGGAGATTGTGAAAGAGATATGGGATGACATGAAAGAAGGTGGGATGGGACCAGATTTGGATTCATATACATTGTTGGTTCATGGGTTATGCGAGAAGCAGAGGTGGAGAGAGGCATGCCAGTATTTTGTGGAGATGATAGAGAAGGGTATTCTTCCCCAGAAAGTTACTTTTGAGACACTCTACAAAGGGTTGATACAATCTGATATGTTGAGAACTTGGAGAAGATTGAAGAAGAAGCTTGATGAAGAATCAATAACTTTTGGTTCAGAGTTCCAAAGTTATCACTTCCAGCCATACAGGAGATAATGCTTCCTTCCTGACCAAATTCATGACTCAACTTTTCGGTGTTCTACTTAGCGTGATTGACACGTCAACGCCTTCACTGCATTGGTTCTGGTTGGGGACTTAATTTGGAGGTTGATGTTATATGTTGATGTTGGGGGAACTAAGCCTTAGATGTTTTTCAGGTAAATGTTCTTGGAGTATGAGTGAGGTTTCCAAATGGCAGATATTTATTTGTCAAATAAAAGATGAACTGAAAAGGGTTGTCTAATATAGCTTGAAGAAGAGGATCAACTGCCATAGTGAATGGTAACTGGAGATAAATTTAACCACTCTTTGTTGACAATACCAACTTACATGTCATTCACAAATGGCATGAGCTACCATAACAGATGGTTATATGGGTACCACATAGCATAAGTCGCTATTCAAACTTGGCAGTGGTGTCCGCCGCTCTTTCTTGCATTATGGAGCAATTAGCTGGCCTCAGGCATTCTTCCTGGGAAACCATGCTCACAATGAGAGACATGTCAACGACCATATTATCAAGACCAAGCAGAAAATTAGAGGAAAGAGAAATAGAAACTTCCATGTTATCACAGTTTTCAGATCCGTGCTGTGCTCTCTTCTTTTCTTCTTAGTTTGTTTGGTCATGTTGACATTGTATATGAAAACATGGCCTACAAGCCGTTCATTGGAAGCCCTCTTCTCTAGTCCTCAGTTTAAGTCTAGCACTGACATGTTGATATTAGGATGAGATTTTAGCTTCAAACTGTTAATCTTTACATCATTTGAATTATCTGTGTTGTATTTGCAGCAGAGTTCTTCAACTTGCATAGTTGAAGACCTTAAAAAAAAAAATATCTGTAATGCTCAAATAAGTAGGTAATTTTTAAGAAATCAACAATCAACATATATCAAGTGAAAAAACACCTATATTTATGGACTTAGGATCGTGTCCTTTTGGGGAGTATAATCATCTTAATAAGTGACTATTAAGGAGTTTTAGGTCAATGAAGTAGTCTTACTTTGACTCTTGTAGCTAGCCTTAATATCTCAAGGTGTTTGAGCTTGAGGTACCTAGCTTGGCTTAGTGTGTTGGATCGAAGTTCAACTCCCATCTTGGGTCCAGTTTGTGGATTAATAGGTTAGGTCAAGATCCACCTTTTAACTTGGGCTTAAGCACCTATGTTATACGTTCTTTAAAAGGGATCCACGTTTGACCTAATAGTTAAGTTAGTCATGCGTTGATCGTGGTAAAGTTACTGAGATTGGGGGGTGTTTAGCCTGTCAAAGCTATCAAATACTTGTCTTTTGTTTGGTGAAGCATAATGATTCGCTTTTGACTTCAAACTCAAATTATGTCATTTTCTTTGATTTTTAGCTTCTTTATATATTTAATGTTTGGACAGATGACATTGTTTTGTTGGTGGCTATCAGAGACGTAGGTCTTTAGTATGATTATTTAAGGTAGAGCAATGCTACATTTCTACTTTTACTTTCATTTTCATCTTTTTTGATCTTCTTTCTCTTCTTGCAACCAAAATCCCTACTTGTTTCTCCTTCTCATTTTTCTTGTAAAATCTTAATTTGTTTCTTATTTTCTTATGGTTGTGGTTGTATTTTGCATTTGCTTCGCCGTTGCTCTTCTTCTTTATTGCGATCATCTCTTCAACTTTCTTCATTGAATTTTTGAGTTAATCTTTTTGTTTTTTCAATGATAGCCGAATTGGATCCTTTTATTGTGACAACCGTTAAATTAAAAAGGTTTAGATTAAATATAACATTCTTAATAGCATTAGGTTGGAAATTTCTAGTGTGGATGAGCAGTTAGTGATCTCATCAACTTGGTTGGCTTTGTGTACACGAAAATTGTTCCAAAAGAGGGTAAAGGTTGCTTGTCCAAGAGTTTTCTCTTAAACATACATAATTATTTAGGAATTTCATTGTCGTCAATTAGTTCCCATGGTGGCTATTTTCGATAGCATTTATAAATGTCGAGAAGGACGTAGCTGCCTCGAATTTCTTCTTCATAATATGTTTTTCAACATTTTTATATATCAAGTATAGGAATGGTACTAATAGTGATGAAATTGGTTACTGTTATTTAGCCCTAAAATCCTTTCTACTTTTAAAAAAGGTCGGTGCTCGATCTAAAACAAGGACCAAAAGAGATGTTATTTTTTAGGCCTCTGGCAAGGGTATCAAAACCTTATATAAATGATTGGGGCACCCTGAGATATAAGGTAGGAGTCTCGACAAAATGTGGTCAAGTCTTCGAGTTTACATATAGATTATTAAAGGAGCAGGTCAGCCAATGACATATAAATCCTTGTTCTAATAATTAAGACTGACGATTTGACATAAGCGCCTTTGTTATGCTGCACTTCAATTTTGATGATGCTGAGACCTTCAAATTGAAAGGAATTCAATTCTCTGATGCTAACAGTTCATCCCAATCTAGCAATAATAAGGCTTTCAACCTAGCGATTACCTTTCAACCTGAGCATTTAAGTTGATTTTTTTTTTTTTTTGTCCTTAGCCTTTTTCTTGTGTTTAGGTGTCCTAATTTTTCCTAAAGTGGGACATAATGTAGATGTGTTATGTTTTAGTCACTGTTGTCTTGGATTTTAGAGTGAATTCTCAAGCTAATCCATGGTATTTTTCTTTTGTACGCAAATTCAACCTTGATTTTTTATGCTCAATACTACGTACTCATAGTTTAAGCTCGAGGTCCAAGTTTAAAGATTCTTCTTTAGCTTAAAGTTCAACCTTAAGCTTCAACCTAGCCTTTATTTCACAAACTCCTACAAGTGGTTCCAAAAAGGCTAGTGAAAATTATGATGAAGGGCCTTCAAAGAAGATTTATGGGAAAGGTAAGGCACGTATGGTCTACTTCGAAAAAGAGGTGTAGAAACTCATCAACTAAGCTCTTGGCATCCGATTAGAGCTCGAGGTTTTATAAATGCTGCTATTGATGCTTTGCCACATCTCAAGGCGTCAGATGTTGATTATTTTGTGCGAAATGAGGGTTAAGGTTAGGAGATTCAACGTATGACCCTCTTATGGTGATAGGCATCTTATGGCACTCGATCATAAAGGTTGATAGAGAAAGGTACTTGGAGAAAAGTAACATCAAGTCACTTCTCAACCCTATTGTCAGTACTACTAAGGTACAATCTTTTTCCTCTTCTTCTTCTTTTTAATCACTATAGGTTTTTCATTTAGTCCATTGAACGCTGGCCCTTGGTTGCTACTAAATATATCTCTTACAATAATAACTTCGTGAAGGTTGAGGATAAGGTCACTAAGACCAACAAGTCCATTACAAATGTTGTGGACCAAATCAAGGGGCTGCAAGTTAAGGTCAACTCCCTAACTTAGCCTTGGCAAAAAATGACATAACCTTGGGTTAGGTTCGTGTTAACAACAAATGAAGGGTCAATGCATAATGTAAAGAGCTCGAGGCTAAGCATTGGGAGGCATTAGTTCGGGATAAGGAAAAGGGCCCATATGAGTATCAAGCCAAGTTCTTAGCATTAGATGAGTTAGAAGAAATGAAATTCAAGTTTTGTTATTGACTTTTTTCTAATAGGCATGTTGTTTTTGAGAGGAAGAATAGCAAACAAGAAAATAGAGAACTTTTTAAAGCTTGAATTGTTGATTTGGTTTCATTGATGAAGATTCTATTTATAAGAAGAAAACAAATAATTAAAAATTAAAAAATTGTACTTATCTAGATATCCTATAATATAAATTCAAAATTCAAACTAAAGATAATTCTTATCCAAAATTCAAATTAAAAAATTATTCTTATCCGAGACTCAAACAAAAAAATTGCTTCCATCCAAAAATCAAACTACTTGATAAAGCAAAAAATGAAGTTTTATTTGCTTTATCGTTACTAAAATATGCAATAAATAAAGCATCTTGTTAATACTCCTTCTTGCCATTTTTGTTACAAACACAAATTTGTCTCCTTAGCGGTTCAAAACCTTGATCTTGATAATCTCTTTGTTAAAATATCAACAAGCCAAGTTTTTGTCTTGCAATGCACCAGGTTTACTTCATAATTCTTTTGAACTTCTCTAACAAAGTAATACTTGATTTTAAAATCATATTTTTGAAATTGTTATTGCAGCTTGATTATCAACAAAAACTTTTGTTGAATCAGTTTAAATGATCTTCAAATCTACTATCAGATTTCTTAGTCACAAAGCTTAATTAACTGCACTAGCAGCTGCAACATACTCAATTTTATATAAACTGAGCTATAACTTCTTGAATTTTTGAATACTGACTAAAATAACCAAATCCAAAACTAAACAGGCAACTTGATGTACTCCTTATATCATCACCATTAACAAAACCATGCAAAAATAATTTCTTTCTTTTCAAACTTAATTCCAAAATCCAAAATCCCTTTGATATACCTAAGTACCCTCTTAGTAACCTTAACTCACTTGCACAATGCATATATCTAAAGAATAGACTTATAGAGAACATTATATTAAGTCTTGTTATTGTCAAATACATCAAACAACATATGATTCTCTTGTATATTCTCTTATTAACTTTTTTAACACCATCATTTTTACTAAATTTTCATTTTGAGCCAAAGGAGTGGATATTAACTTACCATCCTCCATGTTGAATTTTTTTAGCACTTCCTTATTATATTTTAGTTATCTAATGAAGATTTCTTGTTATGATTGTTAAATCTCCATTCCTAAAAAGAATGTCATCTCTTTCAAATAAGTCATCTCAAATACTTGTGTCATGTGAACTTTAAATTTCTCTAACAATTCTACTTTGCTTCCTACGACAAACAAATCATTAATATATAATGAAACAACTATCAATTCAAGATTAATAACTTTAATGTACAAAGTTACTTCACTCAAGCTTTTGTAAAACCTATTTTCTACAAGTGCTTATCAATGAGGTTATAATAAACTGATTTTAAAGTCTTCGTTAACAACCTGTTAGTAGAAACACGCTAGCATTAACAGTTTTAGTCCATAACATATTTGGAATTTTCTTCTCAAATAATAGACATTTAGCCATGTCCATAATTGTCCTATTTTTTCTCTCACTAATTACATTTTGCTGAGAACTATAGGTTGCAGCAAACTAATGTTTAATGCCTGCTGCTTCATAGAACTTAAAAATTTATCAGTAGTATATTCAATCCCATTATTAGTTCTAATCACTTTAAATTTATAGCCATTTTGATTTTTAATTCATGCTTTAAACTTTTAAAAAACAGTAGCAACTTCAAATTTTTGTTTGAAAAAATAGGCCCAACACATTCAAGTAAAGTTATCATTGAAGATTATGAATTACTTGTTACCATTTAAGGATTTAGTTCTCATAAGTCCACAAACATCACTATGGATCAATTGAAACTTTTTGACTACTCTCCATGCCTTGTTAACAAGAAATGGTAATCTAACTTGCTTTTCAAGCTGCCATACTCTGTACACTACTCCTCCTCCTATATTGAATGTCATTTCTTGTACAAGACCATTTTTTTGCACATAATCTAATATAAAATAGTAAAAATATCTCATTCTCTTGTGTCATAACTCAGCTTGATCCATTGTATATGGATATGCACAAAATTCACCCTTATTCCAATTTATGTTGAAACGTTCATTGTTTATTTTTACATAAAATAACACTGCACCATTTCATCCAGCAATCACACATACATTATCCTTAAACACAATAAAATAACCTTTGTTAAGCAGTCACACTAAGAAAAATTTTGATCAATTTTTAGAACAAGTAATACATGAGAGATTAACTTTATACCTTCTGAGCCTTTTATTGCAATAATTCCTTTATCTTTCACCCCAATATACTATCCATTGCCAACTCTGACTCTTGACACCATTAACTTGTTTACTTCTTTGAAAAAGATTCATCAAAAGATATATGGTTTATACATCTATTGTTTATAAGCCAGTCATTACTTAAGCCACCACTAAAAAAATAAGATTCAATAAAAAGTGGCTCCTTCTATTGTTAATCTACTGCTTGAGCTTGTTACCATTCTTTTTGTTTGTTTTTTGCACACTATCTCCATATACCAATTTGTTTGCATTCCCTATATTGAATGTTAGATTTAAACCAATAATATTTTTTAAAAAATTAAGAAGTTTTCTCACAGTAAAGATGTGGGTGCTTGCCCTTGCTACCACCATTGTTGTTGTTTTTTTCCTTTTTGTAATTCTTCTTATTCCATTATTTCCTCCCTTTGTTACCTCATTAAGTTTATTCAGTCTTTTTTACTTAAAATGCTCTTTCAACTATCTCTTTTTTTGTAAACTCTCATATGCTATTGAATTTGCAATGCATTGATAAGTTCTACCAATATTATTCTTAAGAAATTTCTAAACTCCTTAAGTGAAGATTTTTTGGATTCGAATCTCTTCAGTATGGTCACCAGAATCTTTTTTATTGCCCTTCGATTAGAAAGTTCTTCTCCTAACATTTTAATCTTATTAACCAATGTCAATAATTTGTTTCTGTAATCCTTATGTACTTTTATCTCTTTCATTTTCTGCATCTCAAACTCCATTATCAAGTTTAGGACCTAAATTTGCTTGATCCTATCATTTTCCTATTACTCTTTTTTTAAAAGACCTCATACATGTTTTGTTGTTTCACAAGCCATGATCTTTGTAAATATTGTATCTGAAATTGCAAAGTGAATACAAGTCTTAGTCTTATATCTCCTCTTTGTTTTTCTTTGTTGTTCTGAGTTGCCCTATTAATAAATCTATAGGATCAACATCCATCAAATACACAGGTTAAATGCTTATAAGAAGGCCTTCATTTTCACCGCCCATGCTTAAAAAAAATTTCTTGCAAAAATTGGAAGAATAGACAAGAAACTATTTCCTGCCATGTTAGATTTCAAGATGATGAGAAGATGTTTGATTTACTTGGTTAAAACCTCACGAGATTTTACTCTCCTTGAGAAAAAAGACTTTATTACCACCTTATTGGCTTTTCAGAAAAAGAATAGTAAAGAAGAAGATATAGAAGTTTCTAAAGCTTGAAATTGCTTTCTCTGTTTAATTGATGGACTTTAATTTATAGAAAAAAATGGAACAATAAAAAAACTAAAATTATATTTATTTAGATATATTAAAATTTTAATTCAAAAGTTAAACTAAAGATTGTTCTATCCAAAATTCAAACCAAACAATTATTACTAGCCAAAATCAAACTAAAAGGTTGTTTCTATCTAAAATTCAAACTACTTGATAAAGTAAAAGACAAGTTCTTATTTGTTTTATCTTTACTAAAATATGTTACGAACAAAGCATCTAGTTAATAAGGCACGGGAGGAAGTTCAATGAGAGATCTAGGACAACTATGCTGACCTAACTTGAGCTTTGTGGACATAGCCTCTGCTCCCAAGATGCCTAAGCTCGATGATGTTCCCATGATCAAGGCTACTTTTGTGATCACCGTTGCTATTGAAGTGCCATTGCTAGACTTCATTGTTGCCCTTGATGATGTTATTAATAACGGAAATGACTTTTGATGTATGGTTTATTTTATAACCAGATTTTTGTTTCTGTGAACAATTTAACTTTGGAGTTGCTTTCAGAACAATTTATCGTGATTTGTATTGATGTTAAGTTTCACATATTTTAAGCTGGTGTTATCTTTTATAACTTATTTGTCTTGTTACTTAAGTATTTATTATCATTTCTCAATCCGTCGATCTCGAGGTCTCATGCTATTAAGTGATGATTTACCATTTTAAGACTTATGCTTTTATAATTACATTATTTTTGGCCCGACTTACAGACCTTAAGTTAATGGTAGGTCATGCTTTAGCTCATTGGATGACTTGCATGCTAGGTGATGTCGTATAAGAGATTTCACTTTGGCTTATAAATTTTGTATCCCTGACCATTCAACCTCAAGGTCGACCTAAGGTTTCTTTGTAACTATGACTTAGCCTTCAAACTTTTGTGTGTGCATCTTGACTTGCCAACCTCGAGTTCAAAGTAAATTCATGTTGTAGCTTACCAAGGGAAAAAATGGGAGTGAATAAATCTCAAAGTATTTTATTGGTGAATTGTAAGTAATGAAATATTTCCTAGCTTGTAAAGGGCCTATCTATTATGCACCTAATATCACCACCATTCAACTTAGCCCAAAAGCCCCATTCAGCTCAACCCAAGAAGTCTTACCAGTTATGCCATTCAATTCAGCTTGGGAAGCTCTATTGATCTCCAATTACAATAAGTACTATAACCAAGATATTATTCAAGAATCCTCCTCATCCCATGAACTAAATCATCCTTACTCCTCTTTAGCCTAGGAAAAATGACTCATTTTGCCTTTGGTCCATAACATGACTCAATTCTACAATTTTACTAGCTGTGACTTGCCTTTATTAAAATGCTCTGAAATTCTCTTAAATTTTGATTTAGAGTTGAGTAAGGATGTAAACAAGACAAGACGAGTGGGGATGCCTTCACCATCTCATCCTTTTTTGTAAATGTATTCCTTATCTTTGCCTTACTCCCAGCGTAACAAAAGCAAGGATGAGGATGGGAAATCCCCTTTAAAGGAACCAGTAAACATGGATTTCCCTGTCTTGCCATATCATCTTTTTTTTTAATTGATATTTTTTAAAATATTTAATTTAATTTTTCTAATTATATTAAATATAAATAGGTGTGTCCCACAATAGGATTCAATCAGAGAACCTTGAAGCAATTTTAAAAGGAAAATTTATTTTTTATCGAATTTTGATAAGTTTTTTTAATAAAGACTCCAATATTTTTTATGGTATTATTAATCATTAAAGTTCATATACTTTAAAAAATATTTTAGATTTAACAAAAGTAGACGAATAAAAAGACTCCATAATCTATGCTATTAGATAAATAAGTTAGCGAGTCGGTTACATGTGGTTAAAGATGAAAACTCCCACAACACTTAGAAAGTGATACCAATCAAATAAAATATTTTCTAGTTTTAAAATTCAGTTAGGGTTTAAAGTGATTTTCTAATCTCATGTTAAAAATGTTCATGCATGTATATGAGGTGTATTTTTGAAAAAGCAAAAAGTCTTTACCATATTTTATCCCTCATACTTAAAAGCATTTTTAAAAAAAAAAAAAGATATAGGTGTTTCATTGTCCATCCTCAAAATAGGAAAATGCAATTTTATGAGCTTCAAGCTTCATCATTGCTCGAGGCTTCACTTTCCAAAACCAAAAACTTTTTTTGTTCTCTTATTTCCACTAAACTCTTTTTATAAATCAATATGTCTTAATCATTGTATAGCATATAATGTACACTTTAGTTTGGGCTTCTTATTAGGCTTCTTTGATTTGGATCAAACTCTCTCAAAGGATCAAACTTGTGTTGAGGCTTCTTGCTTCTTTCAATAATCTTGGCCTTAGGCTTGGGCTTGTTATGTTGATGATCCTGCTCTCTTACAGTGATCTTGGGTTTGGATACAAGTTTTAATCCATTAGTAAAATAGATCTCACTCGTTGACTTAATATCCTCCCCCAAACTAAGGGGAGATTCATCTAGTCGAAGTTTGCATGAAAAGACTTGAAATTGAGATTGAGACTAGGGTTTAGTGAAAGCATCGATGAGCTACTCTAAAGATGGAATAAAGTTGATCTTAGGAGATCTATTGGCGACCAGGCCATGGATGAAGTGAATGTCAACCACGATAGGTTTGGTGCAAGAATGGAAGAACAGGTTGGCAGTGAGAGTAGCGGCGCCTTGGTTGTCACACCTAACTTAACGGTCAAGTATAAGCTTCATTTTGCTAATTAGTGATTTTACCCAAGCAATTTTAGTTGTGGCTTGAACTAAGGCTCCGTAATTAGATTCTATACTGAAATAGGTAATAACATTTTATTTCTCAAAACTCCAAGACATGATGATATTGCTAAGGAACATATAGTGGCCACTAATAGAACGTCAATTATTAGGACTACATGCCTAGTTAGCATCATAAAAAGCCATTAATTTAAATTATGATGAGGGTTAAAACATTAGGTCAAAACTTATTATCCTTTCTAGGTAACAAAATAGATTTTGGCAAGCTTGCTAATGAGTAGTAAAAAGAGTATGTAGAAATTGGCTAAGCTTGTTAGTTATGAATGAGATGTTAGGATGAGTAAGGGTGAGATATTGTAGGGATCTAATGAGTTTTTGACATACAGTGGGATATGCAAAAGAGGAACTAGAAGATAGGGATAATTGCATTCTAGTTAGGGTTTAGAGAGATGTATAGTATACAATTTGAGGAGATCATGCATTTTACTTGGGTTGAAAAAAGGCCCTGAGAGGAACAGTGAACCTAAATACCTAAGAAATAATTAAGGGAGCCAAGAGTTTTAGTGTATACCTATAATGAAAACAAGAGATGAACTTCTGAATGAGATGTGTGTTGTTACCTGTAAAACAAATATCATCCATATAAAGTAGAGCATAGATGTAATGACCACCAAAAAGATGGAAAAATAGAGAGCTGCCAGACCTAGAATTAAGAAATCCATATTCTAGACGCTGATTTTTGATGTTATGAAAGTAATCCCGATGAGCTTGTTTAAGACCTTAAAAAGCTCTTTTAAGCGACAAATATGTTGATCTTAAAGAGGATCAACAAACTCAGCTAGTTGAAATGTGAAAACAGTTTCCTGTAAATGACCATTAAGGAAGGCACTATGCACATATAACTACTAAATGACCCAACCTTTTGAAATAGAAACAGATAGTATTATTCTAATGGTGCAAAGTTTTATTATAGGGCTGAATGTTTGAAAAAAATTAATGCCAAGTGATTGTTGAAACCTTTTTATAACCAATCTAGCTTTATGTCTCTCAATACTATTATCAGTATGATACTTGACTTTAAAGACACATTTATTGTCAATTATCTTGTGATTTAGAGGTTTAGGTACTAACTCTTATGTCTTGTTTTGCAAGAATTCTTAGAACTTAGCGATCATAGTTTTCTTTCAGACTAGATTAGCAAGGGTAATAGTAATCGTGGTTAGTGTGGGCTATAGGGTAGCTGTGGAGGTAAGGTACAATTTTGGTTTGAATATGCCAGCTTGTGCTCTAGTGATCATAAGCTGATGAGGTATAAAGTAGTTGTAGATGGAGATAAGTAATGAGAAGTGAAGAGAAGGGCAGGGAAAAAGAAAGAAGGACTAAAAGAAGAATCCATTAAATATGAAGGAGAAGGTTCAAGAGAACTTTGTTGCGTGCCACCATTACCACCAATTATAAATTCAGTGTTGGATTAATTAGACATAAAAAGGGTTGAAAGGACAGCAGTGTTAGAAAATGTTGAGGCTATACTAGAAAAAAGGGTAAGAAAGGAAAATTTAGATTCACTGAAAGTGACATTCCTAGTGATGTAAAGGTGTTTAGAGGGGTGTAAACACTTATATCCTTTATGAATAGGAATATAGCCTAGCAATAGACACTTAGCATACTTTAACTCCATTTTATGTTTGTTATAAGGTCATAACTATGGATAACAAGTGCAGCCAAATGTTTTAGGAAATTATAGTTAGGTTGTCTATAAAAGAGTAATTACATGGGTGATTTATAAGAGAGAAGAGGAGTGGGTAACCTAATAATCACATACATTACAGTGTCAAAGGCTTTCCTCTAGAACTGTAATGGTAATGAATCTTAGCTGAGCAACGTAAATCCTAACTTTATGATGTGTCTATGCCTTCTTTCATACTTGCCATTTTGTTGACGTATATGTCGACATGGAGGCCTAAAGTTTATTCCTTGTTGATGAAGAATGGTAAGAATGATCTATACTCTCTTCCATAATCATTTTAAATTATTGTGATTCTAGTTTTTAAAAGATTTTCAATTTATTTTTTGAAGTATATGAAGGCTTGCAATACTTGTGATTTATTTTAAAGTGGGTATATCCAAGTGTATCTAGTGAAGTCATCAATAAAGTGAATATAATATCTATAGTCTTTCTTAAATAACACATAAGGTGGACCAATAGATTTATATGAATTAATTCAAGTGGTAAAATAGCTTTAGCTTAGGAACAATTAAATGATAGATTATGACTTTTCTCAATAGTACAAGTTAAATAGAATGAGAAACTTGTATTTACTTTAGAAAAACTAATACAAGATCTCTTGAAAGTCCTAAAACTAAATTTAAAGGATGACCAAGGTGT
The DNA here is from genome assembly GCA_021397835.1 of Moringa oleifera. Taxonomy (NCBI): domain Eukaryota; kingdom Viridiplantae; phylum Streptophyta; class Magnoliopsida; order Brassicales; family Moringaceae; genus Moringa; species Moringa oleifera. Next base: position 692,439 of record JAJFZO010000447.1, read on the forward strand.
CTATGCCAAAGATCATTATCTACTGACATAGAATTAGAAAAATACAAAGGTAGACTACTTTAACATAACTTAGACTTAACAATACGAGTTTTCTTGTTGACTACAAGACTAGTGTTTGAGAGATAATTGTTGTTGGAAGAGGTGTGATTAGTGGTGACAGTGGCAAGGGATTGCAATAGATAGAGATCATCTTTAACTTTCCCTTTCAATAATGTTCTTTACTAACCTGATCTTTCATAAAACAGTGATTATTGTCAAACACAATGAAGACATTATTATTAGAAATAAGTTTGGAAACATTTGTAAGGTTTTTGAAAATATTGAGAGCTTTACCATTACAAACCATCAATTTTTGTTTACCAGTGTAATTAGACCTTAAGAAAAGATTGTCCAAGTCTGTAGTGACATGGTTAAAAGCACCATTGTTAGCATACTAACTAGGATTAGCTATGGAGTCAGTTGATGCAAGGTATGCATTCTGATTTGCATTGCTATTGTTGTTATTGTTTTGTGCTTGAAAAAGAGTCTTCACATTTATACTAATAGCGATAGATTGTGTGATCTTGCTATGTGCAAATGTAACAAATTTTTCTACTGTTATTTTTGCCTCTTTCATGTTTCTTCATTCTCCCTCTGTTGCGGCCTCGATTGAAATTGTTGTTTCTCCAAGAGGTAACATTTTTGTGATTTTTGTTAATAGTTGTATTGGCCATTAGATTAACCTTTCTTATAGTCTCTTGACTGTACTACTTAAGCCTCTATTCATGGCTTAATAACAGGGCTAAAACCTCTTACAAAGATAGTTTATTAGTTTTGGACTGCATGTTGACAAACGCAACATCATAATCCTTGTCAATGTCATTAAGTAGGGCAGTGATAAATTCCAGATCTGAAACTGGATTACTTGTCATAGTTAAGCTGTTTGAAATATTTTTGAGTTTGTTATATTGTATTATGATTGAGGCTAAGCCTTTCTTTATGAAGTATATATAGACTTTAATTGCATATATTTGGATCTCATTTGGTTCTAAATAATCTCTCTAACTCCTAATCATATACCATGTATAATAGTATTGATCTTGATTTGACTTAAGATGTCTAAGGATATTATGAATATCAACAAGCTTGTCAATAGTTGGTCTTGCTAGATCCACTCTTAATATTCTGAATTATCTTTTTCTTTTATTTTTCTTTCATCATCTGTGAAGTATAGGCTTGTTAATGGACAAGACTTAATTCCTAACAGAAATCCATCTTTTTATTGGCTTTTACTAAAGTAAGGACTTGATTTTTTCAGATAACGTAATTTTTTCTATCAAATTTGAAGGTGAACTAAAAACTGGAAGATGCAAAAAAAGGAAATAGTTGCTTGAAGGGTTGATTTTTTTTTAGTATTGATATTAGAGCTAGAGCTAGTAAAGAAAGTCATGGCAACAGATCTCTGATGGCTCTGATACAAAGAAAGAAGACAAAATACTATAGAAAGTTAGATCTTTTTTTTTTTTTTGGTTAAAAATATGGTGGCTACTCAATGAGCATCAAGGCCCCATATAACGTGTATATATCTAGGATAATAATTACATTTGTCTTGATTATTATACAGCACATAACGTACACCTTATTTACAAAGTAAATGATAATCAATTTGTTTCTTTATGTTGGACGTCTTATTGAGCTTCTTTGACTGGATCAGACTCCCTCAATGAATTGACTTGTGTTGAGGCTTTTGGCTTCTTTGAAGAATCTGGGGCTTGGGGTTGGGCTTGTTGTATTGAGACTCCTGATCTCGTCCAATGATCTTGAATTTGAATACGGATTTGAGTCCACTAGTAAAATGCATCTCACCGTTGACCTAACATCTTCTGTTAATCTTCAATTTTGAATTTTATTTCCTTTACCTTTTTGTCTCTGATCCTGGTTTTTTCTTTGTGCATATCAATTTGCAAACAAGACATGCGCAAACCGAACCTGACTCGCGCTTGTGAAGAACTTCGCTAATGATGGCTCTCTTGGATCAGCTGCCAGTACCTGATCCCGCAATTCAGGTTCGAGAACATGAGCGAGATCAGTTGAGAGATCAAGCCTACGTTTGAGAAGTTCCTGTCTCTAGGTCGGTCACCAAGAGACCAGGTTCACTGACCCTTGCAGAACGTGCTAGCAACAAGCGTTGCAAAAACCCTAGTGCCCTTTGTTAATCGAGATACTACCATTTTGACTGATTAGTTATCATGCCATTAGAAGGATCAAGACGACTTACTGGACTTGTTGCTGCCAGCTAAAACACCCCCAAGATTAGTTCATTTTGCAATGGAAATTAAAGAGCACTAACTCGACTCTGGACCCATCCACTAACTGGGAGTTCATATGAAAAGCAATCCTTCCGACTGACCAGGATAGATAACTTGCATACAAGGACGAAGGGCTACTCACAGGTTTGATGACCGACTTATCTACCCTCATCTTTAATACTTGTTCTTCTAAGGTCTTGTTTGCTGATTATTTTCCTGATTAGTCCCATTTCAAGCTGCAAAAGCTGATCGTTTTCTTTTCTATGCGGGTTGCACATAGAACAGGCCCGGTGCTAGAGAAATATGATTGTTGCAGTGAGGGTTTGGTCCAAGTTTTGCCAGAATCTGATGAAGTGAACAGGTCTGCAACGCAAGCAACAAAGTAATTGAGTTACCACATTGAAGGCGAACATTGAAAAATTGAAGGGGCATTTGGAGCAAAAAGATCAGTCCTTGATCATAGCCCAAAGTAAGCTAACAAAGGTTCAAATACATGCTGAGCTGAGACTAGAGAAGGTTCGCCACCTAGAGGAATTGAACGAAGCCTAGGAATCTATTGTTCAGTCCTTCCTTGAGAGCCCACAGTTTGACAAAAAGGTAGCCGTGGATGCCGCTAAGCTGTACCGGATATCATAGAGGATCTTAAATATGAGACTGAAACACAATTCCTTGATCTTGATCTCGGTTTTGTTAGGTAACACCTGCTCGTGTTGCTCCTCCAACAACTGAACCTCGTCGGTGACAATGAACCTATTGTTGTTGCGTCCGTTGCTGAGGTCATTACTGTTGTACCTCCTACTATTCCTGAAATTGCTACTGATCTGACTGGTGGTCCTAGTGATGGTCTTGAGGTTGCTGCTACTCCTGGAGATAGTGCTGCTGATCGGGTTGTTCCTCTTGCTGTGGCTGATCCTGAGTTGTTGCCATTTGAATTGGCTGATCTTTATTTGTTTGGTTGAGCATAGAATAATGTCATGGTGTATAGGCTGTAGTAGTTAGTGTTGATGAACATTTTGAGCTTGGGTTGGATTAGTTGCTTATGTTTCTGGAATGTTAATGAATTTTTGGTTTGTGACATTTCAATTGGTGAATGAATCCCTATTAAAGTTTGTCTTTTTGTGCTTTGGGATATTGAAAAATCTATTATATCAAACACTTTTTTATACTAATCTATATATTTTGATTGATATATGATGCCTTGAGGTGTTGACTTCTCAATTGTGCACATATATTCTGTTACTTGGCCTTTTTGCTCAAAAATGGTGACAACCATTCCATGAATTCACTTGGATAAAATTAAGTGTTTATGGTGGGAATTAAATTTTATTTTAATTTTATATTTAATTTAAATATATTTTAATTGAAATTAAATTAAGTTTAAATTTTAAGTTATATAATAAAAAAATAAATGAGGCAGGTACCAAATCAAAAACATAATTTTCCTTTTTGTCTTATAAGAAGATTTGAAAAATCTTTGAATTAGTCTTTATCTCGGTTTGTACTCCTCATATTTGTTTCATCAAATATGGATTTTTAGACCATTTTCAATGATGGACATCAAAAATTATATTATTTTGATATAAAAAATATCTTTTTAAAATATTTTAACACTAAATTTTTTTATCTTTAACATATAATACTGAAATGGTGTCATCAAAATTTTGTTAAAAATATTTTATAACATATATTATTAAATAATTTTTAAAATTTAAAATTGTTTTTATTATTAATTTGTAGTTAATAATTTTTTAAGTCAAAATCTTTTGTACGAGATCTAAATTTTGAATAATTTTAATTTTTAAATTTTTTTGTATAGTTTGAATTAATCGAATTGAAAGATCATATGAAAATAGAATCAAATTAAAGTTTAAAATTTGAATTAAAAATTGTCTAATTTAGATTTTTTTATATTTACCCAAAAACTTATGTAGTTAAACTTTCAATGTAATTCAAAATAAGTATTTCTTACATGAAATTTATTTTTAGAGCAAATTTTATAATACAAAACCCTAAAGTTTACTCATATTACCAATCAATCTCTTATGTTTAAAAAGTGATAACTCAAAGCCTTATTTACCAATTTGGACTAAATTAAACTTGGAGATATTCATATTAAGGTCTTAGACTTGAAATTTGCAGTCATATTTTCAAATAAAAACTAACAAAAAGTAGAAGCATTAAAAGAAAGTTTCATATTACCAACAAACATGTAAACATTTGCTTTTACCGCACTTAATTTATTAAATAGCTGTAAATGGCATCATTAATTTAAGTTTTTTGAAAGAATAATGATAAACAAACTTTTATGACAGGCAATGCCCATCATAAAAAGCTTTTATGACGGTAAGGAAACAGTCATTATAAGTGAAGATATAGAAACTTTATAACAGTTTTTTAAACCATCATAAATTTTTGACAGTTTTTAACCATCATAAAAAACTTATGACGGTCCATAATAAATTGTCATAAAATATATTCATGATATTATGACGGTCTTTGTGACCGTCATAAAAAAAAATTAATTACCAACAGTTTTAGTGAATAAAAGAAATGTACACTTTTTATGATGGTTTTTATGACCGTCATAAAAATTATTTATGTTTTATTATATTATTTTTTATTAATTAATAACAAAATTTTTTATAATTTTTGTTAATTAATTAATATTTGTTATTTTTTTTTGCAATTATAGTCAAATAATAAAAAAATGTCAAACAAAAAACTAAATATATTTATAACTACAACTATTATCATTTTACAAAATACAATAATATTAAATATAAAAAATAAAAAAAATATCTACAAATTAAATTATAGAATTGTCATTTTTACTGCTCCGTTCTACCATTACATCAAAAAATACCTAGTGAATTAGATGTGCCACTCCTGCAACAGTTATAGAAAAGATACATTATTATATAAGCTCTATTTACCATATAATTAATTTACATATCAAAATAAATAAGCAATTGTAATAAAGCTTGAAAATCAAATATAATAAAAAATTGAGAATGCATCTAGATGTCAAAAATATAACTTCTTGTAACCTATAAGGTATACATTAATCATAATATATAATTTTTTATTCTAGTTCTCTACATCTTGGTATCAAAAGTGTAACTTATTGTAATGCAATAGTAAGTGTGAAAATTAACTAATTATGAACATATTTATTTCATACGTATGCTTGAATAATTTTGTTGTCAATCAATATTCTTGTATCCTCAAAGTTTAACACCAACATGGTCACAAGGATCCCATCCTGTTCTTCGCCTGGAAAGTTATGACTGTGGAATCAAAACATGTTTGATTTGTCTACCTTTTGAGTATTGGATTCATAAACTGGCCTTTTCCCAAAGTGTAAAGTGTCCTTAAGATCCAAATCCCCATGATCATAACAAGGAGTTCATATGTCACTGCATCTTCCCAACTGACAAATAACAAATCAAAGAGCTTTAAGCTCAAGCCACCAGAAGACAATGATGAATGATACTTCCACTGTCTTAAAACTGATTGAAGCTAACAATTTAGTTTTTCTTTGTGTTGACTTCTTCCTATTGGACCTACCCAAACACCTTTTCTCTGATTAAATCAGCACTTGCAAAGATAAAATAAATTATTTATTATGCAACAAAATAAGAAAAGTTTTCGTCCTAACTTTAGAATGACAAGAACCACGCTTTGCGGATCCTCCAAGTCCTGTGCTTAGCCATCAATTTAGTGCTTAGTTTATACTTCCATGATGAGATATCAACTTGTTGGAAATCTGAGAAAATCAGTAAAGCCCAGTGAAATTAAAACAAGTTTCAAATTTTGAAATTCCTATAATGAATTTTGAACACTTCAAGCTTGCAGGCATATCAGTTTAGCAGTTGCTCACTCCAACCTTCTACTCTCTTGCATCTAGTTACACACCTTGGCAACTTCCACGTCATTTAAATCAACAAAAACACCCACAACAATTTTACTAGAGCAATACTAACAGCCATACAATCCTTTGGAAAGAATATAATAAATTATATTTGAAAAGCATATGAATCAACATAGCTACTTATGGGGATGGGAAAGAAAGGAGCCAATTTTATAAATCAGCTGCCCTATGCACATCATTGCGACTCAGTACAAATACAATGGAAAAAGAACCACCACATGATAAATTGAGGATGAAGATCTTCATGTACAGTTACAGAACTTGCAAGAGATCACAGAGAAAATTTCATCCATTTTCATTACCGATTCATAATAATTTCTCTGAGCCGTCATGCATCCAATTTACTCCTATTTCGTTAATGTGAAGACATGCAAGCACTCCACTTTCAGATTCTAAGTATGCAGGTAAGAGAGGATGAACAGGATCACAGGATAACCTACTACTTGACAATTTTATCAGCAGATGGAGGCACCTTTTGAACTGATGCAGCAGAGCTTGTGGACTCTTCATTCTCAACCAATTTACGGAGTCTCTCTTGGAGAGCTCGCACTCTGTCCTCAGTCTTGCGAAGCTTTCTCCATCGGTAAGTGGTCCATAGAGCAAAGCCACCATACACAACAATATAGGAAGCCCACACATATGGGTAAGTTTCCGCATGCTCTTTGATTTGCCGATAACGTTCTTCTACCATTCCTCTAAAACCAGCATTAGGGGTACCAGTGGCTTGCTGATCTTGCTCCCCTCTCTGCTCTGTCGCCATTCCTTCTGATGCTTTTACACAATACAACAAAATGATATATTACATATATAGCCAACCACAGAACCAACTCCTTAGATTATCTGCACTAAGTGGCATCCATGAAAAGGGAAAAAATTAGAGGATAACAAAAGATATGAGAAGGAAGAAGGACAACAATTCAACGTAGTTAAGCTATGTTCATAGCCTAGTTAAGCTTGCATGGTTCCTGCTGTAATGTTCGCAATGTAAAGCAGCCAACGTCCTTCTCTTTGATTTTATTAAAATAAAAGAAATTAGAGTCACTAACAATTATTTTAGGTATGACTGATCATCTAATACTATCTGCAAAAGTTTGGAAACACTAAAATAAAATTAAGTTACTACAATAATAGAATTTGATTTGCGGAACGCAAAGTTAAACTTCGGAGTTATTTGAGCATGGAAAAAAGTATTAGCAAGCCACAACAACAGTCACGAATCTAAATCTTATGTTATCCTAGAGTGATGTTTATAAATTTTCTTGTAACACTGAGTGTTTGGATTTGGGGGGAAAAAAAATAGAGCTACTTCATTTATATTTATACTTTCTTTTTCAAGTTTTTGTCATCATTATGATGGAAATAAACAAAGTAATCTGTCAACAGTCAAATCTTCAGTTATATTCATCATCGACATTTTTTTATTATGTTTATTTATTTTGATTTTCTTGAACTTTTCTTGAAATTCTGATCATATTGTAACAAAGAATATAAGAAAAGCTTATAAATGATGAAAAAGAGAAGCATTCTGATGAGAGAAAGAGAGACAAGTTCAGCTAAATTACAGACAAAGAACAGATGACATCCATCTAGGGTTGTTAATCTTTTAAATCTGAAAAATTATTTATTATTATTATTATTATTATTATATTGTGAGAAAACAAAAATTCTGAAAAATTTTTATATACTAGAGGTATACCTTTGTATACCTACAAGTTCAAAGAAATTTTGAAATTTATGAAATGTTACACCTTTTTCATGTAATACCTGGTGTGATTAAAAGGAGTCAAATTTCAATAAATTGCTTTGAGTTCAACCTTATAACATGATGTTTGTCCCTTAAGCTTGTTAACAATTTCATTGGCAACAATTCTTAAGATAAACTATTGAGCAAACCAGAAGATTGTGTTGATAAGCCAAATTATGCATGGGCAGAAAACAGTATAACAAAATGAAAATTCATGCTATCTGAGTTGAGTTTAGCAAAACCGGAAAGTTAGGATGCAGCGAATGTCTCATTTGTTTAATTTTGTCTTACAGGGTTTCATGTCAGCATTTGAATCCATAAACAATGATAAAACCTACCGGATCACCTTTTTTATTTTTTCTTCGACAAAAGGAAGTCATCTTTCTCTAATCTGTTGGTCTAATGCAAAAATTTATAAGATAATAAATGGAGGTCTAATAACGACCATCCCAAATTGAACCTTTTGCACAACCATAACTCCCAAGAGAATGAAACACAGCATAAACTATAATCCTTCTAAGGTTGAAGGCAACTTAAAGAAGGAACATTCTTGTTAAAATATACCACATTGGTCACATGACATGATTTAGTTCCCTAAACCTCCAGAACACTAAACTGAAGTCTGGCAGAACGATTCCATGATCAATAAATCTCCTACAAGTAATGAAAATAGACCATATATGGCAAGACCTAATAACATCAATAAGTAGATTCTCAGTATTCTTTATCATATTTGCTTCTAAAGCCTGTAGTACTTTAACAAGTAAAGGGAGACTGAATAGATGATACAGAGATTGTCTTATTGCAAACCAAAGATTAAGAAAAGACTACTTATCCACACAGAAAGCAGTAAAACTCATGCAGCTTCTCTCCATGAATTTCATCAGAATCCAATAGCTAGAATAAAAAGGCCATAATTGAAGTAGGTAGAGTAAGATAAGCTACCTGTATGAGCAGATGAGTAGCCACCACGAATGTGATTCCTCCTGAAAAGCAAAGTTTAATTAAACATGAATTATATTTGTCAAAGCCAGTAGCCCAACTGCGTAAGATAAGAATATGTGGTTCATTTTCTTGAGAAACAAAAGCTCCGTTTTCCTTCTCTGGCACCAGAATTTCGATGCAACCACCTCTATTCACATCTTTGTCGCCAAAAGTAGAAGGAGAAGAGGAGACCCGTCAAGAAATGGAAGAGACAAGTTTCGAGAAAGAGAACCAGAGGAATATATTGGATTCGATGTTTGACAATAAAGCGGGATTCTATCACTATGAAACAAAACCTATCGACAAAATACATTCACCATATGGCCCCTTTCTGCAGAGCAGAGATGGAGAGAGAGAGAGAGAGAGAGAGAGAGAGAGAGAGAGTACCTGTTCTTGATGAGAAAATGTTGAGAGAGAGAGAGAATTAAACCCTAACACCTAAGAAGGGTTTTACCTCCGGACTCTGGTTGCTAAAACACCGGCCTGCTAACGTGTACAGTGAATAACCATTTTATAATTAGAATTCGGTAAAAAGGAATCGTAATTTCAAGATGACATTAATAACTTTGCAATAATATTTCTCTGAAACTAAGAATTCTGCATAAAGATTTTATAAATTATAAGTAGTGAATAAGCCCTAAAAACTTCATCTGAGACTGATGGAGAAGTACAATCTGCATATAGCTTGATCCAATGGGTTCGGCTTGCTTGGTCTGCAAGTATACTCTTTATATGTTTATGTGCTTAATAAAATATAGTTATTTGTTGTTTGTTACATTTTTTCAAAATAAAACTTAATATTGCCAACCACCATTAGCAGGGCTGCTAGCATTTTGGACACTGGAAACATATCCCAAACTCTACCCGAATGGTTAATCTCCTCAACAAAAAAGCAAGTGCAAGTGCCAAATCAAAGAGTAGATCTCAAACAAGTTTGTTCTTGAATAATAAATAAATAAAAATTATTAAACACCACACTACCAAGCACAAATGGTCATCATGAGCACAAATGGGCCTCAGCTAGGTTGCTTGCACCTCAGTCTTTCATACACAAATGTGGAGATGCAAGACTGTTAGAGCTGGCCTCAACAAATATTTCTTCACAAGTTCTGATTACATATTTCCTCTGCCAGGCATTTTCTCAAGAAAACTAAGAACCAAATATCCACAACAAAACCAGTCCATATCAATATGGACAGTAACAGAACTTCCTAAAGTCAAGGAGGGGGCAAATCTCTAGCTACTGACCTCACTTCCAAGACCCAGTTTAACTGATTGAGCCCAAAATGTTACAATATAATAAACTGAAAACGAATATACAGTAAAACCACACAACAGTGACTGCAATGATGCAGCCCACTAGAACCAATGTTAGTCAAAGCTCGATGTGCGGCTCCATCTCCCCTGCAAGTAATCCTCCATTGACACACTTTGATCAGGGCTACTAACAGAGACCGAATCTTCCTCTAAGTCTAACAATGCAATATTAAGATGGGACTGGATATTAGAAGGCAATGCTTCCCCATCCATGGCATCAACTTCTTCAGATGCATTAACTTGTTGCCTTGCCCAGTTTGTTACTTCTAGATCACCTTGTAGGAGCTTCAAAACCTGTTGATTAACAAAACCATAAATAAGTTTAAACAACACAAAATAAAGAAATAAGAAAAACAAGTTCAGAGGAATGAACGGATACAAGGCTAATTTGAGGCCGAAGTCTGGGTGCACGTCTGATGCAGAGTGTTGCAGCTAAAACCAGTCTCTCAATCTGATCGTCATCATAGTTGTCCTCCAAACTTGGATCTAGCAATTGGGAAACTTTTCCAACCTTTAAAATAGGCTTTGCCTGGATGCAATCATCAACCACATTATTGTTACATATGAAGGGTTTGTAAGTCAGGAGACTGGAAAAAATACTCATTAAAGGTAAGGAACAAAAGATTTTCAACTTCAGGAGGGAGAAGAAAACAATAGCAGTCAGAGTGTCATACAAACAGCAATTGAAACTAAATAAAAAAGAAGAACACAAGGGTCAAGTCATCTCATTCTGTAAAGAGAACAATGATTTGCTTTCACATTATTCAGGATCATCATTCTCATTGCTTTCAAAAATAATCTACTTGCTTTTTCTTAACATTTATGCTAAATGCAGAAACCATTCTCCTACCAAGTATTTCTGAGGCTGCCTATAATGCATTGAGACAAAAACTTACCCACATGACAAGGCTCTCCTGGCCTTTTGGATATTTGCTGTCTATTGGCTTTCTTCCAGAGAGAAGCTCAAGGAGTACAACACCAAAAGCATAGACATCAATTTTGTCACTCACTTTACCATGCATGAAGTACTCTGGAGCCAAATACCTGGCACAGAAGAGTGTTACCAAGAGTAAGTAATATAGTAACGAAATTTAAAAATAATAACAATAAATAAATTACGCACCCAAAGGTTCCTGCAACGTCAGTGCAACTAATATGAGATGAAGACTTTGAGGCCCAACTAGCAAGTCCAAAATCTGACAACTGAACCAGAACAAAGAATAATGAGCATAGGGAAGCAAGAAGCATCAGACAGATGCAGGAACCTTAACAATGCAGAATGACTAACAATTAAGCAGCTGTGGTTTAGAATCATTCAGAAGACTATGAAGCCCTTCAAAAAATCAAGACGACTGATGATACACACAATACCTGTGGCTCAAAATCATCCGACAGAAGAATGTTTGAAGATTTGACATCTCTGTGGATCACTGGTTGGTCACAACCATTATGTAAATAGTCCAGAGCTTCAGCTACACCAATGGCCACCTTATACCTCTCTAGCCAGCCAAATGCTTTTACATCTTTTCTATTACCTTAATCACGAATAAGAATCAATAAATTTGAGAAAATTGTAAATGACAAAGATGTTGCTAGTCAATCTGATTCTAAAAAGAAAGTTAAAATTATTTACCGTAAAGGTTCTCTTCAAGGCTTCCCCTTGACAAGAAATCGTATACCAAGAGTAATTTATTATCCTCATAACAAAAACCAAAAAGGGAAATGATGTTCTTGTGATGTAAAGTTGTAATGATATCAATTTCCAGCACAAATTCCTTCAATATATCTTCAGATGGCTTCAAAATTTTCACTGCTAGATCCTTGCCATCTGGGAGACACCCTCGAAAGACATAACTACTACCACCTTTACCAACCATATTCTCTGAAAAAAATTAATAACAGCACTGTCAAACTTATGCTCAAAATAATATTAAACTCAAAGCGAAATCCAGATTAACCTGAGGAAAGGAACAAACCAGGCAAGAAGTTACAGGTGGCTGACAAAAGTTCCTGGTAGGTAAATAATCTACATGTGGATGAGTATCTCTGGTGTAAGCCATCCAACTCTTCAGGCAGGCTGTTCAAGCCATTGCAAGGGGAAAGGGGAGTACAGGTGCTCTCAGAACCAAACAGAACGATGGCACTGTTCTCTCCAGCCAAAGCAGAGGAATGATTTTCATTCTGATCAAAATGACCCAGTTTGTGATCAGGATAGATTACAGATGTAGAATGCCATCCTGGCAACCTTAAAACCCATTGAAACACAGGCATCTTTTTTCCAGAAGATTTGTCCGATTTCCATCGCTTAGGTAAAAGAACCCTGCGGAGGAAAGGCCAACCAGATTTTGAACGGATCACTTCTATAACTGAAATGGAAGTTGAACCAGAATCACCCTCACTAGCATGGATTGGCACCAAAGCCAAAGAGTTGTCCATGGTTTGTTCTCCAGGAAATTCATTTAATAATTGGGTGCTAGAATTTTCAATCAATATTGAGGATGGGGTACAACTAGTACAATTCTTCCTCCTCCCACAGTCTGAGCTTGATTTTTGAGAACAATCACTACTTTCTAGGTACAATTCTTCTGCAGACTTTGATGCTGACTGATGAAGTAAGCAAACATTGTTTTTGTGTAAATGGTCATCTGCCAACAACCATAACACAAAACTAAGCATATGAACATGGTTTTTAAATAGAGAAAACAAAATATCTCAAGCTCCAACTGAAGAAACTAATTTTAAAAAAGGCACATGCATCATCATTATTCTCTTCAAGTACCACAAGCTTCAAACCCATATGATAAGGTAGAAAAAAAAAAAGCACCCACGACCTTGTGAATAATCTGTATTTCTCATTGTTGCTTCTCTCTGGAACACAATTTTCCCATTATCAACAGCAAAAATAGCACAGCTTTTGTGCAATTTCCTTGCACAAAACTTTGCTACAGATGCAGAGGAGCGTATTGTGTGATAGGTCTTTGAAGTCCCTACTACTATGCTTGCTGCTTCACAAGATTTGGCTTCCTTCACCAGAATCTTCCTCACTGATGTGCCTCTATACACCTTTAATTTCAAATCAACCTGCACAAATCACTAACCTTAATCAAGTACGCCAAAGACCTCTTCCCACCACCCACCAAACCCTCCCCCCTCAAAAAAATATATATATATAAAGAGAGTAAGCTTCGTATTTTTAGCTACAAATAAAGGAAGCTCGAAAAAGAAACCCTTTTTGCAGTAAAAGCAAAATTTTTGCAAGATTGTTCTGGTATCACCATTGCACAGGAAACCATATAACTGAGGTAGAAATGGAGCTCCCGTTCTTCGACAGGGAAAAGGGTAAAAGCATGCCTCTGGAAGTAACCAAAATTATCAACAAATCTAAACATAGAAGAGATAAAAATTACTAACCTGCTTTAAGTTACAGAAACCTTCATACACACCCAGCATAGAATCAAATGTCTTTACCAGAGAAAGAAGGGAAGCTGTGCTATCTACAAAGTTCACCCAAAAAAAAAAAGCCAAAACAGGACTTAGAAAGCCAAAAAGTTTCATACTATCAGAGATAAATGGGAAAAGAGAAAGAAAGTTGTGCAGTACCAGTGGCAGTATCAAGAGCGTGGAGAGCAATGATACGGTCGCCGGGCTGTACAACCTTCACCAGCGCCCACGTCAACAACTCCCTGCTCCGGTCATCGAACTTCACCCCCACAACGACCACATTCCCTCCACCACCATCTTCCGCGTCCGTACTGTCCCCAATCAACTTCATCTCCCCAAACACCGTCGTTCCGCTTCCGCTTACCCTCTCTCGCTTACTCTCTCTCTCTCTCTCTCTGTCTCTCTCCAGAAGAGGAACTCAACTTTTCCCTCCCGTGGAGGGAACTTTGTTCTGCTCTCTCAGTGCGAGAAAAGGAAAGAGAGGGGGAAAAAGCATAATCACGCTTAGGGACGGGTATAGTAATTACATACCACCAACTGTCCTGGAGAATGTTAATGCTGCTTCTCGCCTTTGGTCTGATCGCCATGATCACAAGCTATCACGACCGTTAAATTATGTGGGGCCCTGATGTGAACATATGCGATGCGCAACGGTTTCCATCAGGTAGATGCCGCGCAACGTGAACCAATGGATTGGGGCAAGGTCGATAACGGACAAAAAGGGCTATGACAATAAGAAGGAAAAAAAACAGTGGAGGGGGGAATGATAACACGAGGTTGCCCACAAAAAAGTTACCATGGACCCCCATATTATTAATTGTCCGAATTAAAAAAAACAAAATCACCATATGCATGTGAACATTACAGATCATCCTGATAAGATTATTAATTAATTGAGATAAATATCAAATAAATGATACACATTAATTGAAAATCTAGCATTAATTAAATCCCATGATAAAATAATCATTTTTTAATTTCTTGCCAATTAAATACTGAATTTTATAATTAATATATTAATATTTCTAATTTCAATCAGTTTTGAGTTATTGATGACGGCATTCTCATTTCACACAGGTAAAGTGCAAAATTTCCTAATCAAAAATCAATATATTTTAATTCTGCGAAAAAATATATTTATTAACGGCCAAAAAATTGTGTTTGTTTGGGCATTAAATAGTCTCAAATTAAAAGTAAATTCAATTTATAATAAAAACAATGATGACAATAGCAAAAGGCAAAGGAGGTGGTGGGGGCTTATGTAAGATAATAGCACGCCATGCCCTACGCCCTATAAAAAAAAGTGGTTTATTCTCTTTAATAAAGTTTTCTTTTGGGTGACGGCATTCTTAGTTTAGAATAGTTAGGGACACTCTACTAATTATTCCAATGCTCTCCCACAAGCTACAAAACAAACCCAATTTTTTCCAATGTATTATATTGCCAATAAGATCACGATCAATTATCACAAAGATATGGTCATATTCTTATACTCAATATTTCTTTTTTTTTTTGGCATAATTTTGAGTGTTACATTTTTCTTCTAATTATATAAACATGTTTAAGTATTTGATTTGGATAAGTTTACTTGCTTTATGTTTAATTCTCTTAACATTGGTGAGATAATAAGGAGCTCAGCTCTTGCAAGCCCTTAGCCTCTCTCTCTCTCTCTCTCTCATTTTGTTTAAAAAAAGAAAAAAATGTTGCATCTTTGTAAGTGCAAAAACACTTATAAATACAAAATTTATATCTACCAATAAAATAAATAAATATACTTTCTCTAATTTTTTTAATGGGTATATCATGCATTGCCCAATTAATTACTCCATTACATTGGCAATGTAGAGTATGATGAGTTGCGACACATTAATGAGACATTTACATAGTAATTAGCGATATGGTAATAATGATAATATAATTTAAATTTTTTTAATACTATTATTAGCACGTAAAATTATATGTTTGAGGGATTTATTAATTGGAGAGAGAAATTCATGATGAGATTATGATCATTACTACATATTTAATGGAAATTATTGCAATTTAGATTTGATGAGTATATATCTACACAACCTTAAACAACTTTTAATCGGAAATGTATTGAAATTTACCTTAATCAGTGCCCTATGGTTAATTAATACTCACAATATCAGTATTGAGAAAACCCTAAGAAGCTCAATAAAAATGATAAATAATAATAATAATAATAATAAATGTGTGAAATAGGGAAATGAGCATGAAATGCAGGGCACATGGAAAATTGAAAGAGAGGCAGGTTCGGGTGTTAGACGCAAACAAACAAGTTACCAACGTTCTATGTCACGCCATGTATCATTGTCGGTCTCGCTCTTAGATTTGACCCACCCACTCCCTTCTACGTCTTGACTATCTGTACCCACTACTCTGTTTTTTGACTTGGAATGGTAAACCAAGCTTACTTCTCTTCTCTTTTCAGACAGGTTTCAATTTTTAGTTTTCTTATTTACCAACATCAAGTGTCAAAAATAAAAAGAGAAAGAAAATAACATTATAAGGGTTATCCATTTAATCTCATATTAATTAATTTTAATAATGCTATCATACAAGTAAATACCCATCTAATAGTGAGATAAGAATTAAAGTGATGATATTAAAATAGTTCTTAAATTAAGAGAATTATACTTTATTTTAGAGTTAAATTTTGATTAAAAGTTTAACTCAGAGTTCTAATTTGGTCTATGTGTTTTACTTTGTTTTGAACTATGCAATGATCGAATTGAGTTTTACAGGTTGAGGTTTCATTTTTATCCTAAAGTTTAAAATTTTCGATGTAAATATTTAGTAATTTTTAATAAATAATTAATGTGAAACATTTTATTAAACATAAAAACAACAATTTTTAATTGGGTTTGTAGACTTGCTAACGTTATGGAAATCAAAATCAAGATCTTGGCTGATAGTAAAAAAAAATTGATGGAATTGAGAGAATAGTTTATCAAGGTGTAGAATCATCCATGTTCTGTCTACAGCCAAGCAAAACCAATTCTTTTGCTTTGTAGAGTGAAGTACCCACATGCCCTCTATCGTCTTATTCTTTAAATTGAAATGAAATAAATAATTCCTCACATCCAAACAGATCCTATATCTCTGTACAAAAGCACAGATTCAATCCCCCTTTCTATGCTCAACATTTCAGATTCTTTTCAGTCAAAATTTTCCTTTCAAAGGAATCATAACAATTATTATTATTATTATTCTTTAAAAAATTCAACACTACATATAAAAAAAATAAAAATAATTACATTATTATTGTTATGAGTGAAGTGAAACGTGTTGGAATCTCATTGGTTTAAAAAATAAGAATTATTAAAACGAAAAAAATGTGCTGGGTTCGAGGGAAACAGGTGGGTCCCGTGAGCCCACCATAGTTGTAGGACCCACCATAATCTCGGGAACTGGTCGATGAGTGTCACATTGCTTTGCGGGTTGTTTGTCTTGATGCTACGGTGCATCGCATGGTAAGCCACAATCATGCGTCTTATCCGTTCGATAGATTGCATTTTGCTGATCATCGACCAAAAGAAAACGATTGATTTAGTTGAGGAATTGTCCTATCAAGGCATGTACGGATGACCCGGCATTATCCCTTTGGACATGCGCACTTTCATATTTTGTGTATGCACCCTTGCTAACTGGACACATTTGTTAATGGGAAAGAGAAAGACATTTTTTTAATTAATTTATATATTTTTAATTTTTTTAAAAAAAGTAAATAAAAGAGGTATAACATTTCAATTATTTATACAATAAAATTATATAATAATAAAAATCCCAAATAGTCAATAATGGGTAATTAAATTAATGTTTCTTATCTTTTTTGAAAAGTATGCGTTAATATGGGTGGACAGTATTAAGATGAATTAATCTGATAATGACTATATATTAATTGACCCTATAATCAAGTTGTATGGTAATTATATTTATATCCCTTCTTTTATACAATAAAAAATATATAGGGAACTGAGGGATGCCTAGGTCTTATTTTTGGTACAATTGCAGGTAAGCGTGAGTGACTAGTTAGTTAACTGTACGCACTGTACACTTGGAGATAACAAATTGCTGAGGAAAGCCCATGTGCTGCGCCTTGAGGGTCTCTAAGTTGGGAATCAAATCACATGTGAAGTGGGCTTGCTGAATAGTCGCATGATGTTGTTCCTGCTGTCATGGTTGTGGACCCTACCTTCCACCTGATTACTCTTTTGGGTGGGCTTCATTTAATCCTGAAGGGGGTCATCAAACTTGCCATCCACTTGATGATCAAGAACCTTATTTTTGCAATTTTGGAGCAGGTTCCTTAGTAGATGCACATGTGTCATCATCAGTCAAATTAAAGTTTAAGCTAATTTTTTTAAAATGAAATTCTCTGTGTCTTTGACCATTACTTGAGATCTAGTTATAATTTTTGTAAAATATATTTACGGTGTTTAAACTATTTATGAGATTATAACATCAAAGTTTTATATATTACTTAGTGATAATAATTTTTAAATGATATGAGATTTTAAAATTTTGGTATGCAAAAATTTAACTCGTATATCATTACAAACTTTTATATTTTAACTTATCACATTTTGAATCCAATCTTAGAGAAGAAAACAGGCTATTGATGTTTGATATTTCTGACATCAACATAAACATTTTGTTACCTTTAACCTGTCACCTTATAAATAGTATGTACTTTGAAATTTCAATTATATCAATTTTAGTTTTTGAAATTACCTTTAAAATATTTAAAAAATGCAAATAAACATCCTACATATTCTTTAATGATATAACTTTGAAGTAACATAAAATCTTAAAAACTTTATTTATTTATGATCAAAACAATCAAAACATTCATGCAACATAGAGTTTAACATCCTAATTATAAAAATATTTTCCTTGGCATTATATTTCCAAACATTTGATTCAATTTCTGTTTTTACATATTATTTGCAGGGGAGAATGCATAGAGACATGCAAGTTCCAGAGCACAAGCATGGAGGAATAGCTCAAACCCTCCAACTCTGAGCTAAAACGATGCTGAAAACATGCACTGAGAAATGATGCAGGTAAAGTATTACCCTACTCCTCAACCTCTTCAACACTCATGACATGAGTTCAGCATTCATATCACACAGAAAAGCACACAGATTTTCAAAATAGTATGCAATTAATTCCACTATCACAGGAAGCACACAGTTTCCATTTACGTGACTCATACAATATGATCAAACTGGAATCAATTTTACAAGGAGCTTCCTTCTTGTTTTGGCAGATTGCATGGACCATCGCATGGTTGATTCCCAGGCACGGCCCAGAACTTTTCCCTAATAAACTCCTCAGCCTTCCAAGAAAGTTGGGTTTCATATTTAATCCACCATCAAAAGAACATTATGTAGCAAAAGGATCAAAGAAAAGAAAAAAGAGCATGATCTATAATCAACCATTGGAATGTACATAAATACATCACTCAGGAGCCACAAAGGTGGTGGATACTTAAATCTGTTCATTCTCTCCATGCATCTCAGGCACCACGATTTGGGCAGACATTTGCAAAGTGGGAAGGATCACCACAGACAAAACACCTACCAGATATGGGATCTCCAGTTGCTGATACAAAAGTCGTACCAGCACCACGCCCCCTCTGGTTACCTCTGCCACGACTAGCTCTGCCATGACCACCTCTACTGTTAGGATTTGATCCTAAGCTAGTTATGTTTGCGCGTGAAACACTTCTTCCTCCTGTTTCATTGTTGAGACTATCCTCCCATCTGCCAAATGGATGATGGATGTATAAAAATATCAGTCAAGTTTACAACATAGATGCTAGTTATCACCAATGATATCAAGATTATTGATTTTGCATCTACTCTATCCATTGAACTGGTTTCCTAGTTTAAAGCTTTGCTATCTATAATGTCAATATATTAGTCTACACAAAAATGAATGAGAAAATAGCTTATCTTTCCCACTGCATATATCTAACTGCATGTAACCACTTTGTTAGCATTAAAAGCCACCATTGTCATGTACTTTGTTCTCATCATAACAGGAAGGCAAGATGGCCCGAGGAAACACAAAATTCTACTCATTTATGTATTTACTTCTTTGTTCATTTACACACAACTTAAGCTGAAAACAGATTCCAGTTCCATACCTCATGGAATTAAAAGATTCACAATCATACTAGATCATTCAAATATTCAAATATTTTATCCAGCATCATGGAAGACATCCTTACTCAAACAGTGCAAGTCATAATTTTGTTAGCCCTATTACTTGAGCAACTAAATCATTGGAACCTGCATTCAGCCTCATAAGGGGAAAATAAAAACAGATATTTGGTAATGGAGAATAAAGCTGGAAGCAACAGGAAAGGATGGCAATTGATGGTAATGATCAGGTCTGAGTCAAGTACCACTTTCCACTCTCCCATAGTCCTTTCACCATCCATTCCCACTCATCTACCTAGTTTTCATATCTGTTTGATTTTTGATTCACTATAATAAAAATCATTTAAATAATATTTCTATACTACAAATATATCCTAAATATTTATCTCTTGTTCGGACTTGCAACAGTATCCATGTTGATACTCTTACAATATGCAACCTGTAACATAAAAGAAAATACCATTCTAACCTACCCAATCAGATCCAAATTTTACAGGTACAAGTGATGTATGAATAAAATTGCCTTCTTCAAAGGAGGTGGAGATTGGAAACAAGAGGACCCTTAGTTTTTCCTTTTTTTTTAAAGAATCCAAAACAGATTGCTGAATTAGGATGAACCATTTATTATATTTAGAGGAACTCCCGAATTTACCGACAAGTCCTACTTGCAAATCTGAGCAGATTTCTAATAGTATAATAAGTTAGAGATGCAACTTCAAGTCTTAAGAATTCTATCTAGATAGCAAATAGAGTTTAGCCTGCACAGCTCTAGTTCTCAAACTCACTTTATGCTTTTTTTTTTTAATTTTTGGGTCTTGTACTGCCTTGTAGTTATGTTTCTATAATTTAAATTTCTTTGGATAGAATTTGTGTTTATCCTCATTGAGGAAAAAAGATCAGGATGAACCCTGAAAAAAGCAAGCTAGGAAATCAAAGCAAGCTCAATAGAATCTGTATTCAAACTAGAACAGTTTAACTATAAGAAAGATACAAGATCAATTATGTTAGGATTTACGTACACAAAGAAGTTGCACTCTTGGGAAGGACATGAGTAGAACTTTCTCCCCCTGTTGTTTGCTGTATTAGCAGTTCGCAAAACACATGGGGCTCCACATGCGGTACACGATACTGAAGATTCTCCTGCACAAGAAGAATCATCTTAGAACCAAATATTAGTTTAACCTGAGATGGTTCCAGAAGAACTCTTTGATAAAAGAAAAAAAAAAAAACTTTGAGTATCTTGTTATGTACCCTACACTTGCACGTAAATATCAAATTTGCACCATACATTTCCCATTGTTCTGATTTGCATCTTTAAACACCTTGCCTAAATAGATAAGAGCTCACTTCCATTATGATTGGAGTTAAGACTAACAGAATTAGTTAAACACACAATACATGTGGTCATGCAATTGCCAAACTTTAGAGTTGATTGAAGAAATAGAGTTGCTGAAAATACAAAAAACTCCTGAATGTTGCATACCTTTAGTCATTTATCAAGTAGAAGCATTCTCGTCTTTTTTGGTAAATTAAAATTTTGAAACAGTTTGGGGAATGTGTGGAGTAATGCATGCACATATTAGAGCAAGTTACATATACAAAGAAAGTCCATTGCTTTTACCATTCTAATCTTAACAAAAAGGAACTCTTTGATATTTAAGCAAAGTGCAGACTGCCCATTTTAGATATTGCATTTGTAAGGTGCAACTTGGTAGGTGAACTGCATAGGACACATGCATGAAAATATGAAAAAGCAACTGATAATGGAGGATTCAGGGGCCGAAGAAGGTCATAGAATGTATGCTAGGCTGTAATTTTACTTTCTCTGAAAGGAACATATCAATTCCAAGTCTGCCTAAGAGATCTGAAGAAGCTATGGTCATAAGAAACCACAAATCCAATTTAGTGCCTGCCATAATAACTATCACAAAATTATTGTTTACCAGCGTATGGTAAACTATTAATTGAAAAACTGTTCTCCATAGTTTTAAAGATTAAAAAAAAAAAAAAACCACCCAATAATACCCAAAGATATCTAAAGTGGTGGTGTTTGCCACCCACAGTCTTTTAGGTATCTAAATTCCAATTCTACCTTTTTCAAGCATAAACAACCATCAATATCTCTTTCTTTTTCTTTACTGGAAATCATCTATTCCCTTTCAACCTCTAATTATTTTTAAATCTTTTCACAGTTGCCCTTGATTACAACTGATATCAGGATCAAAGTCCATCTACTTTATATTTCAAGGCAATTAAGTATGGAATGAAATGATGTGCAATGATCTAGATAAAATAAATATGTAGTTGTCATTTTGTTTGATAATTGTATTGATAGAGAAAACATCAAAAAGCATTAAATTGCACATACATTATGTGTCTTGAGAAGGCCAGAAAGTAAACACAACCTAAAAAAATGTGCTTGCCTTTGTTGCTTGACTTTGTCAAAAAAAAGATAGCGGCTTGGAATCCTAAAGACAAGGCTTTTTTCCAATGCATTTGGAGATTTTCATTCTAAGTACTTGTCACAATGTTATTAGAACTCCCTGTTCTGTCACTATAATAGTGTAAGTCAAAATTGGATTTAAGTGGATATTTTTTTCACAGAAAAGCTACACAGACACAACACAATAGTGAGGACAGCGGTCTTCACAGTAACAAGGAGGGACTGATAAAGCAAGGTGACCAAAGAAAGAGAAGGAAGAAAAGGAGAGAACCAGAGATGAGATTGCTGGAAGTAGAAAGAATGAGCAAAGAACATCAGCGGCTAAAATTTTCTAATTAGCCTTTACAAATGCTTACGTCTATGTGTGACAAGGAGTGCCACTGGCAATACAACTGAACCAAAAATATCCTCTAATTATTACATCAAACTTCCATA
Source organism: Moringa oleifera (assembly GCA_021397835.1). Classification (NCBI taxonomy): domain Eukaryota; kingdom Viridiplantae; phylum Streptophyta; class Magnoliopsida; order Brassicales; family Moringaceae; genus Moringa; species Moringa oleifera. Next base: position 715,216 of record JAJFZO010000447.1, read on the forward strand.
AGTCTTACAGAAATTTTAGTAGTAAAATAGTCCAAACTAAACTGTTTTAGTACAGGACCTAACAAATTAAGATACTTCCAAACAAGTCCTAAAAGATCTTTCACTTTGAACTTATCATTTAATCTCATGCAATAAAGTACTATAGTTAATCAGCGCATCAAGACTGGGGTTTCAGTCTGCTAATTTTCCCTGCATGCATAAATTATGTCCAATGCTGATTTAACTATGCAAATCTATCCTTTTGTACATATGCATGCCCAAAGGCATGAAATGATGAGAAGATAAAGTTCAGGTGTCATACTGTTTTGTTGGTTTATCCGATGAGAGTGAGCACTTTGAGGCACTGAATCCTGTGATGGGCAATCACTTGAAGAATGTCCTCTTTGCTGGCAGTACATGCAAGCTACTTGTCTTGTATTACTTTGTTGAAAATTGTTGGATGATGCAGTGGCTCCTCGCCCTCTAGCTGAAGAAAAAATTAAACATACAGTCAGAGGTTTATGCACAGGTACTTGGGGGCACCACAGGAAAGATGATAGGTTAAAGAATAAAATGAGAGAACAGAAAACACCGGTATACAAATTCTTAAAAATTGTTTCTCAACATTATAAAGGATATGAAGGATGCTAGTCCATGGTGTATCTCCAACTGAAACTCAACTTCACATACATGTATGATACTGCAGAAAACCTTCTATGCAAACCTGTCATGCGTGAACCCGTTCCACATATTTCTGTCAATTGTCTAAGAGTCTCATCACATCCACCGATGCAACCTGATTATGTGTAATTAAATTTAATGTCAATAGCAACTCAAACTGGTCAAATAAATTTGTAGAAAGAGAATTGCCTTGAGGACTATCAGATAAACATGTATGTCAAGAAAGGCTTAGTGTGTGACCACACAACTAGAAAGTTCAGATTCATGGAAGGTGGCAACATAGATGAACAAGCAAGAAATAAATATCTATTGGCAATTCAAAAATATCACTAGCTTTAGACATGTTTGGTAGAATCATCTTGAAGCACAAATGCTCGCTATAGGTACAAAGAGAACAAGAAGCAAAATAAACATGGAAGACATGTTTGCAAAGAGAACTAAAAACAACATAAACATAGCAGATAAACGTTCAAGCAAAGTAGGCTAGTCAGGATAAGAGAATCCAGAGACATCACAAATCTGGCAAGAATTGAAATTGTGCTTATGGATGTGGATAACACCTTTGCAGCATCTGCTCATGGTTCTTTGGTACATTCTTATTGACAATTTCTCAGTGTTTTGATAGATATATTGATCAATCTGTTATATTTCACTGAAACCAACTTTTCATCATTGAAAATTAGGCTGCTGCATGTAATAGCATGTCAGACTTTTGGTTTCCTCATATGCCAGAATTCTTATGTTTTTGTGTAGGTAGTGCGATCCTGTGTTTTAGAATGACTTCAAGTAATATTTGAGTGTTATTTCCACAATCTTTAGTGGCTGAATGCTTATCTGATGAATGTTTTGCAGGCTGTCCTAAGACTCTTGGGCAGTAATTAGAGGTGCATGACATCTGAATCAGACATGCCCGCATTGGTTTCCAAATTTATGAGCTTTATGGTTAGCTGCTTAGCATTTATAGGAAATTTCACTTGATGCTCTTTTGAGAAATCTCAAGTCATGGATGTGATGTATACCATTCCTTTGATATTTCAACCTAAAAACTACCTGCAGTATAAATCTTTATAACTATGTGGTTTATGGAATTTAGTGTTTACTTTCTTGTTTTCACTAACCCTGTATTAAGTCTAAGTAATACTTATTTGATTTTCAAGATGCAACATTGGTATTGGCAGTTCATAATCAACACACAAGTTTTATAAAAATGAATTTTTGGTTTCTGAAATTATGCGAGATTTGCTTGTCTAAGGAGTTCATGCATATGTTTGTATCTTGCAAAATACATCAAAACTACTAAATTCCATGGTTTTTGCCACTTAATGATATTTACAGTAAATATGTTATGCACTGGTATTTACACTTTTGCTAAGTTTTATTTTATTTATTTATTTTTTTGGATTAGAAGAAAGCATATATTTATATTATATATACATAGCACTGAGGTGGTGTCTCTTATCAGACAGTCTATCGAGGTTCGCTACCTTTGACCGAGCAATGAAGCTAGGTTCGCTGACAGCCTAACCATCCCAAGCATTGCCAAGCAAGCTTGATATAAGACAAGGAGGTCAAGGAGAGACTAGTAAGGGTACATGTTAAGTTGTAAAAGAACTCCAATCTTTTATCAATCTCAACAAAGGAATACAAGTCATAAGACAAGTCACAAACTCAAAAAACACTAGATCTCAAGTGCCTGTCTAAGTACAGATAAACCACTCCCTCCTATTTATACACATTCGAGACCCTCTAAGGTCTTGCTACTTGGCACTGGCAGTTGCTCAACTTACTGATGTCAATCCTTGCAGGCGTGCTCGGTAAAATGCTACATTGCCTTGAAGAGCACTTAGTGTAGTTGGCTAACTTCCCCTTTGGGCAATTTCCTCCTAAAATATCTCTTTGTCTTAGCTACCAAAGGTTACCCAAATATGTGTTCATAGAGATAACTGCCCATGCCGAGTCACCTGCAATGTGCTTGTGTCTCCTGCCCAATTACATCTCAGAACCACATGTCATTGCATTGATTCTCTTGTACTGCCCACTGGAGGTAACTCTGGCTTACCTTCCAAGTGTTTAAGTGCAACCAACTCTTAAGGCTATCCCTCAAGTTTGAGTGCCAAGACTAGCATGTCTTCACCACCTATAACTACTATCCCTTCATAGCACCAATGAGTGTCGACCTTCTAGTGTGGGCTCTGCTTCACGTTTTCTTGGCTTGATATGGGACAAAGCACTCTAATGTCAAGTCTAGTCATCTCATAAGTTAAGGGACTAACACCTCTCATATACATCTATAAATAAGTTTTTAAGAGGATAAGATTTCTGACAAATCTATGTATTCCTCCTCATTTATAAAATATTACCCAGTCACTCATTTATCTTTACAGTCCAATGATAAGGTCTCTCCTCTCTCAAAAGCCCTAACATAGCTCACCCTCCACACCATCCAAAAGACCAACAATGGAATGCAACTTTACAGCTAGTGAACCTGAGACGACCCATTAATATCCTAAAATAGCCAAGATGCTTTCCCAAACTTGTCTAATCCATTTGCACCAAAGAAGAATGTGAATAATCGACTCTCCATCTTGTTGCATAAATAGCATATGTTTACCATAACCTTGTCCTTCTTCTGTAGATTATCAATAGTTAGTAGTTTGCAGAATCAATTTTTGTGCAATTGGGTTAGAGGTTGAGGGAGAACTATTGGGTTTACAAGGCAACAATAAGGACAGGGTGCTAGTTGAATATATGAAACAAGACATGAATAAAGTGTGCAAAGTTGTAGGAGTGTCATTTGTAGGGTTAGAAGATCAAGAGTTTGTAAAATTGTTCACTGTATGGGGTGATGATTAAACATAGTCTAGTCTTAGTGGCAACCAGTTACTTTCAAGGATTGATAAGTCTTTCATATCAAGCCAACAAGAGGATGTGTTTCCAATGTGAGTGAGAGATTTTTCTCTTAACTAGTGCCGGATTATAATCCCACCCAAGTGAGATGGTTTGAGGCTTGTGGCAAGAAATCAAGGTAGATGGACATGTTAGTTTTGTCCTGGCATCCCAATTGAAGAGCCGAAAGAATAATGTAAGAAAATAGAATAAGGAACAATTAGGGATGTGAGCACTAAAAGAGGAGTTTATGAAAGGATTTGATGGAAACTAATGGAAAATAGACGAAGGGGATTAAAGGAGTTAACAACCAAAAAAGTGAAAGTCAATAATGTATTGGGTACACTTATTAATTTAAAAGAGCTATCTTGGAGGAACAAAATCTAAAGCCTTGGTTAAACAACTGATTCTGTAATAGTAAATTTCTCCGCAACAAATGTTCATCGAAAGTACAACTTTATCAAATCTATGGTGATTGGCGAGGAAGAGATTGAGGAACATTCAAAGTTAAAAGAAGAAAATTAGAAAATTAAGTTATTATATAATGAGAACGATAGGTGAAGATCAACGCTTAATGGGCTTAATGTCAATTGGATTGATCCAGAGTTGTAGGTTTGGATCAAAAAACCCTTCAAGGAGAAAGAAGTGCATCAAACATTGATGGATTGCAAGGGGATTGGGCCCTCTAAACAAATGGTTTCACTATGACACCCTAAAGAGTAAGTGAACTACTATTAAACGTGATGTTTTAAACATGCAAAAATTCCGTGAAGTGAGTTCAAGGGATTGAATAGTTCATCTTATTCATTTAGAACTTAGGATACAATCTTCAAATAAACAAAGCTACCACAAACTAAGTCTAAATGAATCCTTAATATTATGGGATATAAATGATATCCCTAATATTATGAGATATTAGAAATCAGTTTGTGAAATTCCCATTTTATTTGTAGATTTTTGCTATATATTTTTAAAATAGTTAACAACCTTAGAAATCCATTTGAGGCAATTTTGCATAATAACTTTTTAAGTTTTATGTAAATTTATTGTGTACTTGAGCTTTTGCCTACTTGTAAAAGAAACTACATAAGTTAAACTTCATAAGTAAGAAGTAAATTCAAAATATGTAAATAAGAGAGGTCAATTAAAATATATTCAAGATTATAATAAGAAATTATAGTTTTGCTCATGGACACAAAAAACTTTGAAAATTGTAATTTAGAGAGGATAAGATGACCATGAGGGATTTTAAAAAGTGTATGGAGAGGATTTGTACTCCATGGAAATCTTCTCTATTAAGGCAAAACGAAAGCCCTTTGAGTTTCACAGGAAGTTGAGCAGTGACTTAGAATAGTTACGCAAAGGAAAAGGAAAAGGGTTTTGATGTATTTCAATTTGAAGGTAATGAGGTGGGTAGTAGTAGCTTTGTAAGCGCAAGGAACCAATCGAACTAGTGAATGGAATGGCGAAAAGTGGGAAATATGTTACTACTGGAAGTCAAAATTAATAGAACAAGAGAGTTTTTACGATTATCAGAGGCGAAACCAACAAACATGAGGGTAATGCTGTTTCTAGAAGGAGATAATGGATTCAAGTTGTCACATAAGATGAAGGTTTTTAATGCCCGAGGAAATTTTAAAGGTGATTAAGGATTTGAGGCATACACAAAGGGTTGAAATGGCTTGATTCAGAGGTCTCTATTGGACAAGACAAAGCCAGAGCATAAAAAGGCCAAAACATTGTCTTCGTCATTGTTGAGGCAGTCTCCTTTGGGTAGGGAAACAGTGTTGAGCGAGGTTGAAAGACAACTTTTGGTTATTGATTTAAACAATGGGCATACTAAACTGGAAGCAGAGGTGACAAGATTAGGACAAGGCATAACAAGAGAAGAAAGGCAAGGACAATGAAGGGTAGAGGTATCTTTAAGGTACGAGAGAGAAAATATGAGCATGAATAAAGGGAAGACTAAATTGAAAGAGATTGGTAACAAGGTGGAGGCAAGCGGACAGCTCTCCAAGAGAGAAATCAACCAATTATTGTTTGAAGAAGGGTTGACAATGATGCTGAAACAGTTGAGGGCAAAAAGTTGCGTAAGTAGTGAGTTATAGCGTGAGTTAGGGTTTGGTAGATTGAAGTAATGGTCCTACAGTGTGAATTTGTAAAGGAGAATGCATGGCAACAAGTGTTGTTGAGGAGGGTGTTGAAGAACTTGGGCAACCTTTGCGACACGATGAGGTCTTTTATGGGGACCAAAGATGATCAAGCTTGTCTAATAAGATAGAAAGCCAAAGGGTTGAAAAGATGATCTATGTTTAAAGTATTATCATGAAAGGTAAAGTGACTAAGTAATATAGAAAAGAGACTAGTAATTTAGCACGCGTTAGGAGAAGGAAAGCAAATGTTGCATGTTTTTAAGACACAAAAATTAAGGAGATGAGTGAAGGATTGCTAATACTTTGTAGGGGCATGAGGGAGTCGAGTGGAGAGCCTGATCATTTAGAGATAGTTTTGGGGGGATAGTAATTATGTGAAATACAAAGATGAGTTGTTGTGTGGAAGAATGGAGAGGCAAAGAGATTTTATCATGTATTTTAAGGATAGAGATTAATCGGATGAAAAGGATGTTCACACGAGTATATAGGCAAATGGAAGGCAAGAGTTATAGATGAATATGAGAGGAATTAAGAGAATGTAGAGGAAGATAGAGATTGCTATGAGTAATGTGAGGGACTTTAATAAGGTTCCTTATGAGCATGAAAGAATAGGAAGGGGACGAAGAGGTTGCAAAGAATGCTTTTTATGATATTTTAGCAAAATTTCAATTGATTGATTTATCTCTTGGTAAAAGAGTATTTACTCGATCAACTTCCTTATCGAGGATAAATTGGTTTTTGATTTCATGTCAGTGAAATGAAACATAATCGAAAGAGGAAAAAAGGGGCAAAAATCTTACTTAAGTCAATGTTAGATCACATTTTGATTCTGTTGAAGGTGAAGGGTATACAAGAAAGACTAATCCCTTTCTGATTTGAGAACATGCGGCTTTGGATTGATAGATTTAGTTAGGGGGTTCAGAAATGATGAGAGTGTGATAATTTGACAAGGAACACTGATGATGTTATGGTGTATAAACTGAAGAATTTGAAACAACAAATCGAAAGATGAAACAGAGAGAAAATAGACAACATGGAGAAGTATAAAAGAAATTTTATGGCAAGAGTTGGCAAAAATAAAGGGAATGGACATGAATTATGAAAATAATGCCAGATTGTCTAGTAGAAGAGATGAAATCACAAAAAAACTGTCAATTATTATGAGGATGGAAGCAAAAGTCTAGAGCACTATGGTTAAAAGAAGATGATAAAAATACATTTTTTTTCATAAAGCAACAAATAAGCATAAAAGATACAACTTTATCTGGATTATGAAAATCAAGGGTGAGGAGGTGGAGAGGCAAACAGAGCTTAATGAAAAAACTAAAGACTTTTACCGTGAATTTTACATGGAAAACCATATATGGAGACCAACTCTAAATGATATGCAGTTTTATTAGATAAACGGTGAATTTCAAGAGAATGTGAAGATGCCTTTAAATGGTTGTGATAAAGATAAAGCACTTGGATCGGATTATTTCACAATAATATTTAAAAAAAATAATGAAGTACCATTAAAGGTGAGATTATGGGATTATTCATGAAGTCACGAGAAATGGGAGTTCATTACTTTGTTGAACTTTACTTTTCAATGCTTATGCCAAAGAAAATAGGGTTCACAGCATTAAAAATATTCACCTAATTAGCTTGATTAGCAGTGTGTTGCTAAGGTGTTGTCTACAAGACTCAAGGTTACAGTTGGCAAAGTAGTCAATGCTAATTGAATACTTTTGTGATGTGGTAGATCACTATTTGAGATCAGACGAGAATGGGATTATCTATAAATTGTATATGGAAAAAGTTATGATCATGTGACATGAGGGTTCGTGACTTACATCATTAGAAGGATGGGATATCTGGTGAAATGGCATAAGTGGATGACGAAATATGTAACTTTTCTATCCTTTTCAGTTCTAGTAAATAGAGAGTCTACACATTTCTTTAAGGCTTCTAGAAGTTTGAGGCAAAGAGATCTATTGTCTTGCCTTTTCTACATTCTCATCATAGAGCCTTTGATCACATGATGAGTGTAATAGTGCAAGAAACCTTGTTGAGAGGCTTAAAATGGGAAGGGGAGGTGAGATGATGATATCACAGCTATTGTTTGTAGATGATACTGCTTTGTTTTGTAAGTCAATGAAAGAATAGTTAGTGAATGTGAGATGTGTCCTTCTAAATTTTGAGGCAATCACGTGTCTGAGTACGAATCTAAGAAAGAATGAGTTGATTCCTTTAAGCATAGGAGTGGATGGAGAGCACCTTGCAAGGGTACTAAGTTACAAGGTAGGTTCACTTTCGAGACAGTATTCAGGGTTTCTTTTGCGAGTAAAACACACAAAAAAAACAACATAGAATAAAGTGATGAAAGAGGGTGGAAAACGGACTACTTATCTAAAAGACGGAGACTAACATTGATAAAAAGTATCTTATCAAGTACACCAGTTTACTATATGTCCCTTTTTCTAATCCTAAAGGATGTGACAATGAGGCTAGAGCAATTGCAGCTGTGAGGTAGTTCAAATTGATAGAAATGTAGGACTAGGAATGAAACTAATTCGATTTTCTAACAAAATGCTATTAAGAAAATGGCTTTGGAGGCTTATGAGAGAAAGCGATAGCTTGTGGGGAAGAATGGTGGAGAATAGATATGGGGGATGAAAAGGGGGAAAGTTATAGGACAAAGGCACGAAGGGCTATTTGAAAAGCACGAGAGGATTTTAGAACGTGGGTGGGATTCAAGATAAGAAGTGAATGGTACATCAGATTTGGCACGATGGTTGGTGCGGAGAAAATCCACTAATAGAGAAGTTCCGTTTTATTTGTAACTTGTCTTTTACTAAACAAGTTTGGGTTAGTAATTACTTGGCAATACGAGATGATGAGATCACTTGAGATGTGGAATTCAGAAGAGGGATGCAAGCTTGGAAGGTGAGCACCGTGAGGTTTTTTTTCTTTTTTGGGAAAAATATACACTTTTCAATTGAACACGAATGCCATGCGCATAGTAGGTTGGAGAGGCAATTAACTCTAATCAGTTCGCTATGAAGAACTAATGAAGAATCTCTGAGAATAAAGAAGAACAAAAGGAGACAAGTTTGCTGGCCTCAAATGCAATATGGAAGGTCAGTGCTCCTAAGATAGCCTTTTATACATGAGAAGCCATATATGAAAAGCATCTTACTATTGATAATTATTAAAGCAGATGGTCAATAATGGTTAACATGTGTTTTTTTGTGTAAGAAGTGTGTAGAATCTACTAACCATATTTGCTTTGGTTAAATGAACGAGGTGGATCCGGGATACTGTTCTGACTTTGCTGACTTATAGTTAGGTGGTGGTTGGTTCCATGGGAACTGAGATATGTGCGTAGGAAGGGCTACAGGGGGCAAAAAAGAAGAGGAAAGTGGCTGCAAAAGTCTTATTGTTAGTCTTTTGACTAGTATGAAATGAGTGCTTTTGATGGAAAAAAAAAAAAACTTCCTTTAGTTTGTTTAAAGATAGATGGCTAAGAATATTAAGAGTTTGCATCAAAGGGGTTGACATTCTAATGAGAAGGAACTAGTAGGGAAAAAAAAAAAAAGCTTGTGTTAACAGGTTAAATTCTCACAATCCAATAATAAAACTTTGAAAGAAAAATACAAAACCATTTAATGCATAATGAATTAAATTTAACAAGCTGCACATACCTAAATGATTCACATTGAAGCCTGGTGGGATTTCAATCTGGCGAAATTTGAACTGAATCATGTAAACAAGACCTATAAAAAAGATTTGCATCATTGATTAGAAAATGAAGTTAGGAGCAAACAGTCAATAAAAAGCAGCATAAGAAATAATAAAATGCCCAATGAGACAGTTCTAAAAAGGCAAGCAACCCTTCAAGATACTGTATGATATGCATATGAGGGTTATGCATCAAAAATATCAGGCACTGCTGGCAAAAAAGAGATAACGATAAGCTTATTAGAATAGTTTTTCAGTATATTCCTTTCCGTAATGAGATTAACAATGGTGAAGTTTACGAAATGTTAATATGCTAAGTTGCAAAGACCATATCATCTTAAAGTATAATAAAGATAACATGGATCTTGACTAACTAGCTTGGCTCCTATACCTAAAATAAGAAAGTTAGACAAGTTTGCCTCTTGGTCATATACCGAAACAAAATATTTATGAGTCAGTGTCTCATCAATATAAAGCAGTTAAAATGTTGAGCAAGAACCTGGACTGCAGGAATTGCAAATATTAGAAGTGATAGCTGCTTCTGATATAGGTCCAGGAAGCCAAACTGCATTTCTACACTGAAAAGATGTGACAATATGTGTTACAATAATCAAGGTGAAGTGCAACTTTTGAAAGAGAAAATCACAGCAGCTATGAACACACTTATAATATGAAAATAGAGAATATGAGAAATTTGAAGGTCAAGATTTTCCATAATAATGTACTTGTAACCCAGAAGAAAGAGCCTGTTTGCAAAGAGACTTGTAATAGTTCGAAAAAAAGAGTGACAAGATCAAAACACAACCAAAAGGCAACTACAAAATGACTAACATATCTGTACCAATACGATAAGTTAAGAGAAAAAGACTGTGATAAGTTTGAAGGTTATACTATTGTATGACAACCAACCAGAAAAAAAAAAAAGCTCATCTACAAGTCGATATCTAAGAGATCAAACGCAAAGCAAGAGACATGAGATCACTACCAAGGAGCAATAAAAGCAAAAAACAGTATGTCATTCTAGTCATAAACAAATGAAAAATATAACTATTTTAGATGCTAACTCATGGATAGGACAAGTAGACCAACCTGTGGAAAACCCAAGCATCCAACCATGAAATTGCCATCCTACCAAGAGGAAGTAGTTTTATGAGACAACAAAAAGCTGTTACTTGTTAGATCAAGAAACTTGGTTCTAATATCTACCATCATGATTAGATTATGGAGGAGGAACAGGAAGAAAAAACAATTCTTATGCAAGAAAGCATAAAATCGAAGAATTCAGATTGGCAGAATGCACCATAAGAAGTTGCTCGAAACTGAACAGGAATGCTCCATAAGCTAAATACAGATGAAATAAAAGGCTAGCATCAAACTTTTTTTTCCCCCCATTCCCTCAAATTGGTAAAGTTCGCTGCATATGTTATTACCCGGTTTCGCTTAAGCACCATCTCTGACTCACAACAAAGATTACATCGTCGAACAACTTCACCAGCTGCATGATTTTCATCTCCATTTGATCTGTTGGATCTATAAATGTGGTGAGGATGCATTATAAGCGTAAAAGACATTATGCTAATACTAGAAGAAAGTGGAAACACCTGTCATAGAAAACTGCCATTGCTTCTAGTAGTTTCACTTTGTTTAATCTTGCCTGCAAGTAATTCTTTCTAGTAAATTTGACATTGACGAAGTACATAATATCAGGAGCATTTGAAGCACAATACCATGAAAGAAGGATATTTCAAAAATTTCTGTTAACTATGTGATCAAAGATAATATCTCAAAAAAGAAAAAAACTCATGAGCAATTTCAAACATAATGCAAGGTATGACGTAGCCAATTTTCAGTTAAACATAAACAAATACACAAAAAAGAATGATATCTAAAACTACTAACAGTCTAAACTTGCAGCTCAGATTCCAATACGTAGCATCAAATCTCTGAACACCATCCCAAGAGTAGCTAAAATGCAATTCATTTATTCATTGTCGTGAACTATCCTCAAAATACTAGGTGTTAATTTCTTTTCAAAAATTTTCATATTCAAACGACAACGAAGAATTGATACTAAAAGTAAGTAATAATACTATAGGAAAGCTATCTAGAAAATACATGCCATTTATAAACCTCCATAGATTCTTGTAGTCAAATGAACCTATAACCTTAATAGTTGCCTCCATAATCCCGATAACTTGAAAGACACATTCAAGTTAATTCAACACCAAGTGATATGACTTCTACACAAGAAGAACAAGAACGAAAGTAAGAAAATCCCAATATAGAGACTATATAAAATGGAATATTTTTACCTAATCATCTTTTTAAATAATCCCCATGCTAATTTTTATATAATTATCAGGGGGCAAAGATCCAACCAAGAAAATTTGGAGATATTTATAAGACTCGAAAGCTATTAAGAACAAGAAGAGAGGCACTTAATGACCCAATTGACTAAATTCATTAAGAAACTTGTGTTACAAGGTCATCTTAATATATTTAGTTTCGTTATCCAATAATACATTTTTACATTAACATATATATAAAATGAAAACCGGATGATTCTCCCAGAAAAAATATATTGGATGAACCATGAATAACTACATGGCTGACTTACATCTAAGAAGCACGCTTTCATCTGCTGCAAGCAAGTTTCCAGAACTTCAGCTTTAGTCTTGTTACCTGTACTAACTTCTCTCATGTCATGCTCCATCATTGATCTGAGATTTGGTTTCCATAGATCATACCTGAGTAAAAACACTCCACAATTCATCAAATCATGTAAGGTGAAAGACAAAAAAGCAAAATGTTAAACCATCATACATAATGCTTTCAACAGGATTACCTCGATAGGGTTTCCAAAGACTAATGCATTGCAAAATAAGGGAAAAAAAGCAATATCATAATGAAAAATCCAAATCAGGCATTTGATCCGTATATCGATAACCCAATGATTTCTAGTTGATAGTAGTATTTTGAGCTCGAACACTTTCCACAATAACTAAATAATCTGAGGCAGCAGATTATCTAAAGGTTACATTGATAATTTGATCTCCGATGTCTTATTTGCTTTGAAACACTTTCTAGCAATGCATTAGAAGGTCCTTCTATAAAGCAGAAACAAAAATTTTTCAAAAGAAAAAAGAAATTTTGCTGCAAGGGCCCATAGTAAAAGTACGTGCATTTTGATTATCACTATTGTTGAAGGGCTATGAAAATCTATTAACTTTTTCTGCAATTATAATAAGGATAGCAACTTTTACAAAAAGCAAATACAAAATGGTTACAAACATAATTTTCCTCTAATTACTTCTATATTGCAAAAGAGATACTAAAAGAAAAATAAGAACTTGTTTCTCAACACTAAGAAGCAAACATATCAAAAGGTCTAGAGAACAGAGCATTGGTTATTTAGTTTCACACATCTAACACATTTGGGAAATGAAAGACATGAACTTTCTACTTTGTCAATCCTTCAAATAACCGTAAAAGTTTTAACTGGCAACGTAATATATCCAATAGCAAATGAATTCATTTACCAAAAACTAAACTAAAGGTTGTGGCCTACATTAAAGTCAGATATTAATATGTGAGGCTCATTAAATATCACAATGCCAAATTATACATGAGTTTTCACAAACACAACCAAATACAAGACATACTTCTCGGTGGTACAAAAGATTAAGTAGTGGCCATTTATCAAAAGCATGCATTAAGAAGCCAGTAATTTCATGACATGCAACCTGAATGGGATAAATCCATACCTAAAATCTGTCAAGGTATAAGAAAAACTGATAACATATCGAACATTATCTTTAAGACATAGAAAGTAAAGTGACTAACTTACCCCATGTCATCATATCCCATTACAAGTGCCTCACCCTGAAATTACATTAAACTCAAAATTAAATAAAAAAAAAAGAGAGAGGAAAATGAAAATTAAGATAACTGGAGAACAAGGACAAAGGATGCCTCAAAAGCAAGAATATGTCTTGCTAACCTGATCCATGTAAAAGCTAGAATTGGAATCTACATTAAAAAACCACCATAATAGATATAACAAGGAAATTCAAGTAAGGACCAACTACACCCATGTAAAGTTGACCATGTTCCTTAGTGTTAGATAAATAAATTTGAACACGTCTAGGTTGATGTCATATTGACGCATTGCACTAGTGAATAGGGGTTCCTAAAACAATCACAATTCTCAAGCAACATAGCACAGTATTTACTAATAACTAAATGTACAGACAGCATAAAATTTTGAACAAGTCCCTGCTTTTTCAAATTTCTTGGGAGAGCGATTAATATCTCAACATGAAGACAACATAAAACTTCGAAGAAGTTCTCATTTATCAGATTTTTTTGAAGAGAATCGGAAGGTTATCTATATAAAACTCTCAAAACCCCAAAAGCACATACACCAAGCAACTATAAATTTCACAAGTCTCGTACAATTTAATCAAAATATAAAGAAATCTAAAACCTATGGCTAAGAACAAAGTTTTATAAGCTGTCAACCAGACTAGAAAGATGATCAATATTAAATTTATATGGTGCCACTTATCAATCCTTTCAAATCACCAAATGTAACAGTCAATTGGTTCTCTAACATAAACATACATCATCAAGTCAATTGCAGAAAACCTAATAACATTTACGTTATATCATTTATTTCCCATGCTTGCTTGGTAACACATGAACTAGGAACTCAAATGACAAAGTAAATAATCATATATGGTAAGGAGCAAAGGGATAAATTAGTTACAAGGTTAGTTGGTGAGAAACGAGTGTTCGAGTCCTTTGTTGCATAAGACCGATCAAGCAGCTTTTGTATGTGATCATGCATTGTTGCGTCTGTACCAATGCCCGCCTTATTGATACAATCAGAAGGGGATGAAATAATCAATAACTATAACTATGACAGTATAAGAAACTAATTCACTGATTGAAATAAACTAAGAATGCCCAAAGTCAATGTCAGAGGTTATATAAGTCAATCTCATCACCTTATCCATACAACTCAGCAAATCGGCTTCGCTTAATAAAGGCGGTGGCTTAGTAACTCCAGCATCAAGAGTCAACATTGTTGGGATGAACTGTAACACAACCAGAAAATTTGAAATTATTATGTGCTCCTGGCTTCAGAATTCATTCTAAGATATAAAAGAATTCATGTTCCCATTGTTCAGAATCAGAGGGTGTCTTTTTTTTTTTTTCCCCCTTAAAAATGGTTTTCCATTTTCCTTCTGGAGGCAGGTACCTGCCAACAGGTGGATATTACAGTCCAAGCAAATTCCCGTAACATGCAGATACAATTACGAACTGATTAATTTTGATATTATTATACCCTGATGCTGATGGAAAAATAGCTCACTTCGTATGTAGTCTTTTGATCACTTCCATCAATAAGAAATAACTTTGAATACCACTAAAAAGATTTAAGGAAGAAATCAGACTATCCTTCATACTCTGAATTTAAAAGAGGAAAATAAGGCCCATAAACACAAATCACAGAAATATCAGTAAACAACTCAAACAAATTATCATTGTGGGTAATAGGACAACTAGTTGTAAATAACGTCCCTTCCTCCTTCTTCCCAAACTTTTTCTAGCAACATTTCTACCACATTTAGTAGCAGTTTCTTCCATTCCTATTTTCATTTTCTGCCTTTTCCTTTTGTTCACAAACCATTCTTTGCTGTGTACCACTGCCCTTGAGAAAAGACAAACAAATTAATTTTGATAATATGCTAAAATATTAAAAAAAATCATCTTTAGTTACCAAAACTCCAGACAAACTGTAAAGTTAATTCAGGTTGTAGCAAGTAGCTAGTTTTCAAGTTGGTAAGTTGTAGACAATCAATGCGTTAAGAATGCAAGCAGAGTAGTCCACACATATAACTCAACTAAGGATAGTATAAACTAGTTAGGGTTGCTATGTGAAAGATAAAACACCCCAAGCATGATATAGACCAAATAAAACAGAATAGCTGTCTCCCCAAAATACCCAAACTGGGGGAAAAAAAAAAAAGAAGAAGTTGTCCTCATCTCTATTGTACTTCACCAAAAAAACATGTAACTTCTTAAAATTGAAATGAAATAGAATGTGATGATGAGTAGCAAACCTGTTGTCCATTTTCATATTTTGGGATCATTGAACCTCCCCATGATTCAAAGCGGTAAACGTCTAGGTAATTTTTCTAAAAGATACAAACAAAAGCAAGGGAAATAGTATATCGTAAGTCAATTAGGAAGTAGATAATACAAGACCGATTAACCAAAAGGTTCTCACAACTTCCTATTTTAGCTGCTCAAAGTACTTAGAAAAAAAAAAAAACATGAAAATAAAGAAACATGGAATGACATTAACTATTGAGATTCCATAATATATGTTAGACAAAAATTCTATGCAAACTGAAGAAGATTTTTATGAATGTTAAAAGGACTTACAGCTAATATCACTCTCCCACACGCAGAAAACCGTTCACCAGCAATATCAATTTCAACAGTAGTTTCAGCCCCTACTGCTGGTTGGGAAACACATGCTAGGAAATGGCGAACAACAAGCTCATACAAATTCTGCACAGACATGAAAGTATTTAAATCACAAGAAAGATGATAACAAGAGTAATTTCAAGAATGTGTAGTTATGAGCACACAAGGTAGTGTTCTGAAAATAATAATACCCACCTGGTGGTCACAAGTCCAACTAGGCTCACCATTAGAGAATTTTGTAGGGTGAATGGGTGGATGAGCCTTGTCATCGTGACCACCATTGCTAGGATTTCTCCAGAGTCCACCCCCAGGCTCCAACAATCGTTGTGCATATGATCCCCATGCAGGATGCCCTGTTTGTTCCTCCACCATGGACTAAATCAAACCAAAATCCTAATCATCAACAATTTCATCCAAATTGTCAAAAAGAGAAACAATATGATTGTTTCTAAATTATTTCAGAGCATGTCATTGACACCTTTTCAGTAGTAACTATCTAGAGATACAACAATAAGTAAACAAAACAAAAATTTGAAATCCACCTAAGGAGGCTTGAAACATGAAGGATGAGGCTTGACAATCTAATATATAAGTTAGAATCAGCAAAACTGGCACTCCAGCAAATTTCATGAACTTTTCTGAACATAAAGAAAGGCTGCTCCATTTCTTAAAGAGGTACAAACTTACACAATCTTCTATTTATTATATTTAGATGTTGCACAATGTAAGAGACTGCCGAGACAAAAGGAAAAGAAATTTTGCTAACTACAAGAACATGTGTGACATGGCATAGTTTTTACCTCCGTATTTACCAATGGAAGTGATACACTCAGAAGGTAGTGGAAGAACACTGCTGAATGAAATTTGGAATAGAGTTGAAGCACAAGCAATGCCAAGTTCTAAAGTTTGAGTGAACACACTAACGAAAGCAAACCACAAATGCTAAGGTTCCCCTCCTTGACGTTTAATGTGTTTCTTTCATTGGCTTCATTTAAGTTTATTAAGGAGTTATAACTTGAAACTATAAATGAGCAGCAACCCCTTAGGTGCATCTGTACCGACATACGTGCATACAGATGTAGAAATAAATACATTGATTGGTAAAAGTACATATGTGTGTCTATCTACTATATATCCATCTTCTTGTCCGTCTGTTTTCTATATTTAGTCTTCTTATGCTTTGGACACCCTCATGAGTTCCTATACTTCCTTTTCTCTTTGTTTAATCTTCTAAAAATCCAGGTTCTTCGACCAGTTAAAACATGAACTCAAAGCATATTAGACTAAAAGCTTTATCTAATTACCACAGCACAGAACCATGTTCAACAGGAGACAAAGTTACCGACATGCAAATCAGTTCTACTGGAAAAGCAGTCAGTCTCTGTACGTGGATAACTGATGAAACCAGCTTGATACAGATCTTCTGCCACCTAAACAAAGAAAGAATGGTAGTTAGAGAGGCTTTCATTCAAGCAGAGGTGCATGTTTATCATTTAACCTACAGAACCTTGTCATTGACCATAACACAAAGGTTAAGGTAGGCATAAAATGATAAAGCACTAGCATGGAGACATATACATTTTTCCTTTTGCTAGGAAAAACATGAGAATAAACGCATCTTAACAGCACATGTTGAAAAGATTTCTATTTATACTTTCTTCAGACTATTTTAGGTGACCTAAAGCATATTTAGAACTATCTCAAAGATGTAAGCAAAAAGAGTTATCAAGAGGATGCCATTGCAGCCATTGAAAATCATAACTGCTTGAGACACTGGCACAGTACCGAGGGCACTTCAAATTTGAAGGCTCAAAAGAAAGGGACTAATGACCAATGGAAAGGAATGTAGAAGGAAGCACTTAGGTATTAGATTTTTTAAGTAATAGGATACACTTAAGCATAAGGTTTAAAAGGAATCAGCGATAAGACTTCATGACAAAAACTTAATGGTACAGTTAGGAACTAGACTTGAATAGGGATAATAATGAACATCATTGGTAATTATTCATAGGTGCAAAAGTTTGCATGCACACACCTTTTCATGGATTTAGTTTAAGTGGTGAGTTAAACATTGCACACGACTACTTCCCTGAGGCAAACAAATAACCAATTACAGTTGACAAACTTGTATAAATGACAGCTCAAAGATGATAACAACTACACAGCTTTTGTAGTGATGACGAGATGCATTTAGAATTAACTACGAGATTAAGAAAATTACCCATGAGCTAGGATAGGGCTAAAGTATAATAAACCATATGAAACCTGGCCACTCACCTTCATAGTGTGTTCAGAACTCATCCGGAAATATCTTGAAGCACGTTTCTCCAGCTCAATGGTGTTCAAGGGATGCGGAGGGTACTTGAATCTTTCCCTTGGATGTGGGACATTTATGACCTGGACGAATCAGAAGTGTGAATATGAAACTTTCTGTACCTTAATATTTGAAGCTCTTCTAAAGCACATGACTTTCAATTTTACTCACAGTTGCAGTTGGTTCCTGGACACACATTTCATATATTATAACTGCACAAGTATGATCAAATAAATGTCCACGTCTGCAAAATCAAATATCATTGAATTTTAGTCCATTTAGAAGGAAAAATAAGAACATTAAACACTTGGACCAAGCCTTCACAATTTACATCCAATTGAAAGTAGCAAGGCCTTCATCTGATTTGTGAGAACAGTTTATTGTCCAAAACTCTTCTGGTTCATGTGATTGTATCTCCCAGTACCGTTCCACAACAAAGCCAAGTGTAGGGAACTGCAAGGGAAAAACAAACACAACAAAGGACACATGAATGCTGCATGTAATATGTAAATAGGATATATCGATGGCTTTTGATATGGAGGTCTGCCATACCTGACAAGGACCATAACTCAGAACAAGATTTCTTTCATCATTAGCAGAATCAATAACAAACTTATCTTTCAACAGCATAGTCTGGAATCTGGTGAAAGAGGCACCGATACGAAGATCTATTTCCTAATGAAATTCAAAAAGAAAAATTAATCTTCACTGATTTGCAATGAAAAATAAGTACTGAAACATTGGCAAGTGTAACATCCAACTATCGAGTTTTCAAATGAAGAAGGTATGAAATGCAAGAACCAGAAAGTACATCATGCGGAAATTTGCAAAGTACATGGTGAACAAAACAGAAACCGTAGGGCTCTTAATGGACCACTGGACGTTACTCACTTGTCTAGCGTCTACAGCATCAGCAAACCATTGATTAGGTTCTTTAAGATTTTGCACTGCTTCATGAATATCCCTGGAATTTCAAAAACCAAAAATAACAAAATTTGATCTCAAGAAGACAAATAAAATGAAACCAACAAAAAGGCATAAAGAAACAAAGAACAAATAGAAGTTTTGCGTTGTTCACCTGTCAATTAATGCGGAGAAGTGAGCCCTCCTTATAGTAAGATTATGATTCACAGCTGTGCAAACTTGTACAACTTCAAATGCGATGTTTTCCCCTTCTCTATCGCAGTCAAGCCACAGAACAAGCCAATCGCACCTTCTAGCTTCCTCCTCCAACGTCCTCTCGATATCTTTTTTGTCCTAAATCATTATCATAACTGAAACATAAGGGATAAAGAAACTGCTGGGATTTCAACCAAAGAACTTAAAATTCTCGCAACCACATTTTATTGAACAGAGTTCGAACATTGCCCATGTAATTGGATAATGAGAGCTAAATGGGGATGAGGACCTCTGGGACGAACTTGCGGACGGGTGCATGGTAGAGGTCGACAGGGTCGCAGGAGTGCCACTTGCGGAAGCGTTCATGGAATTCGAGCTCCATGAGGTGGCCGGTGACGGAGGTCATGAGCATGAGGCAGGGCTGGCCTTGGATGCAGTAACTGAACTCGAAGATCTTGTTGTACCGCGACCGCCCCTCCCGCATCCGCAACCCACCGTTCCGCGATAGGATCGTAGCGACGGACTTAGCCACCGACGGCTTCTCCGCGACGTTCAAAACCTTTATTGCACGCCCGCCCCTAGACATTGCCCGTCGTGCTTCGTTCGGTCCCTGGCTCAGGCTCGGCCACCCTGTTCTTTTTTTTTTTTTTTCTTGGTCTTAATTGCTTTTTCCTGTTCTTTCGTATAGCTTTTGGCGCTTGATTGGACCTTAAGCTGGGGAGCGATGTTGGGTTTTCCCGCTCTTCTGAGAACGGACGCTTTGGAGGGGGAGTCAAATGACTAGTTTGCCCTTGCGCAGGTTTTATGTAATTTAATTATTCTGAGTTGGTGGCTTACGTATTCTGATAATATGTAATATTTTTTTAAAAAATATCAAAAGTAATTTTGAATAAAGCTTGTTTTTAATTTAAATTTAATATATTGATTAAATGAAATATATATTTAATTTTTGAAATTAACTTATATTAATTAAAAATTAAAAAATATTTTTTTGTTCAAATATTTTAAAATAATTTAAATAAATTTTACACTTTATCAAAATATATTTTTAATTTTAAATAATTTTTTATTTTCAAATTATTTATATAAATTTTTCATGATTAAATTAAAATTTTATTATATAAAATTTTTAATTTAAATAATTTTTAAAAATAATTTAAATTAAATTAAATTAAATTGTTAAATATCTAATTAATTGGATCAACATTTTGAAATGTAAAATAAAAGTTCAATTTTTTATTTATTTTAATTTTTAATAAAAGTATTTAGTCTATAGTTTTGATAAATGTTTTTTTCTTAAATAATTATAATCAAGTTCTTGTCATTTTAATTTTATACTAATTGAAACTTTATCAATTTGACATTTGTAACCAAGTTTGCATAAGGGAGCTGCTAGATTTGCCACTGATAACATAGCAGAAGTGGATAGTTTGATTTTTTTCTTAATGTACACAGCTTACAAATATTTTTTAAAATTATTTATTGATAAAAAGTTTATTACAATTTCAATTTTAATTATATTTATATATATACATGTAAACAAAAGTATTTCAAGTTTTTTTTAAAAAAATTTCACACTACTGTTTACATGATATTGATATTTTGTATTAATAAATAAATAATTTATTTTAATATTTTAATTTAAAATATTTTATTTAAAAATTTTAAATTTGATGGTGAATTTTGTTTGATTGGTTTGGGTTTGAAATTAACATTACTTATAGCTAAATTGCAAACCTATATATATTAAATTTATTTTATTTTTTAATTAAAAAGTATGTGATAAGAAAAAAAGCTTACATGGCTTGAACTATCATTTGAACTTGAAACATGCGATATTCTACTTAATAATATAAATCATTAAATTTTTTGTGTTGTTATATTAAAAAGAAATTTACAGATTACAATTGTAACTTTTGACGTGGGTAGCTCTCTATAATCGAATTGTAGTATGATCATCCAACCATATTAAACCCATGGCAAACCTACACAAAAAACCTCAAACACAAGTTTAGCAATGATGACTTATGACATAAAGCATTTAACTAAAATATTGTTTCCTAATGAGTGCAAGACCTCACACTGTAAAGTTTCTTTGTGCAAACATAACATTACTTAAACCATTACATCTCAGCATCACACTCAATTACAATTTTGATGCACCTAATATAACCTTATCAAGCAATAATAAAACAAGGGTTCAAGATTAAGTTTTGAGTAGTATTAGTTAACTTAAATCATTCTTAGATACATTAAGATTTTAACAACATAATAACGTTAGAAAAAAAGGCCCTTAGATATCCTCATTAACATTCTTGACAAATGTTAAAGCATTGATTAGTGACCAACAAACATTAACACTAGACTTATTAGCTTACAAGGGTCAATCAGTAATAAAAAAATTAAAAATTTCGACATTGCAATAAGTACAACATAAGCGTCATAGAGGAGCTCGACCCTTTTTCATTCTGTTACAAGGTAAATCTATTTCATGAGCAAAAAAGGCTCGATGAGCATCTCGACTTAATGGCACGAGGCATGCGCATCATGACATGATTAAATGTTATGCACTCAACTCCAAGCTCCTATTTATATAAGACATCTTATGTAAACTACTTGCCAAAACATTCTCCATTTACATAAGACATCGTATGCAAACTACTTCCTACATCATTCAAAATCTCACCTTCCAACGAGGAAGAAGAAATTTAGAATCACCTCAAATGCTAAAAAATCCTAAGAGAACCTAATGTTATTTTGCGTAAGGTTTTGCCAACCATACTCACCAGGGCTACTTGTGCTTGGCACAATGGTTTGTTAATGTCCAACATAGCCACATTCCATAGTTTAATAAGTTATTCATCAAATATTTAATACTAGTATTAAGCAAAGAGAGAAAAGCGATCACCTTATGACCATCCACCAATAATCGGAGGACTTTTACTAGAAAATATGTGTCACTTTAACACTAAAATGTTGCAGTAGATGACCTATAATAATAAGTTGTTACAATCGCAAAGTATAACATACAATAGTCCTTTTTCTTTGTTTCACTAATAAAGGAAAATGTTGATATCTTTCAAATCTACTTGTCCATGTAGAAAATATATTAATGTGAAAAAAGTTCAAGACATGGAGCATAAGCATGGGATCACTGAGACAAACACAAACAAACATCTACTAGAAGAGCCTTCAAAGAATGAAGTATGATTCCTCTCATGGATGCTCATACCTACATTAGCATTAGCAATACCTAAAATGGACAAAAATGTACATTACACTCACAATATCACAACTGTAAATGCTAATAGAAATCAAGCATAAGTCATATCTTTGATGGCTATAAAAGCATGTTTTAAACCCAATACAAACTGATAAGAGTAAGTATTACCAATATTACCGAGATCATGGACACGACATCAAAGATTATTGGCACCTAAAATAAGAGATAAAGTAACTAATCCATTGTGAGCCACTTGAAGAAAATGCTAAAGGTATTAGATGTGGGTGCCTACACAAAGACTGACCAATAAGGGTAAGTTAAGAAAAGATGTTGAAGAGGAAGCAAAATCTTTAACAAGTATCATTATAATTATTAGAGGCAATCTTATAGGTAAAAAAAGAAGCATTACATCACGAAAAGCTTATGCTCCATGAGCATTTGTTGTTTTCACTCATTCGGGAAGTGAACATCACGATATGATAACATTGATTAATGATGATTCATAAGATGTCTAGATGTCGCATTATGATGCACTTGTCATAAGGGTGATGGTTGCCAATTATGAAATTTGATAGGTGCTTATGGATGAAAATAGTTCAATAGATGTAGTCCATCATTAGAGTGCCTCAAACTATCGAAAAAAAGACCACTAATTTTTTTCTTTATTAGCTGGTTTTTAAGGTATAATTATTCCTAAAAAAGATGCAATCACTTTTTCCTTGATGATTAGTATCGCACCATGAGTTGTGATGGTGATGATCAATTTTCTAATAGCTTATACTTTGTCAACCTATAACATTATCCTTGGTCATCTTAATTAGATATCATCCAAGTTGTTATCTCTAACTACTAGTTACTCACGAAGTTCCTAACTCTATAAGGCATTAATGAGATACAAGGTAACCTATATGAGTCCTAATAGATGTTACACAATCACCATGCATGGCAACTCAAAAGTCATCTACCTTATGATAATTGAATGGTAGGAAAGAGCCTAATAAGGCAAGCTAATAAAGCCTTTAGAAAAAGTTGAGCTCAACAAAGGATAATACATCAAGGCAAGTGTGTATTTAGCTTACCATAAGCAACAAAAAAGCCTTTAATGCCTGTAAAAGAACATTGACATCTTTACTTGGAGTATTAAGGACATGCCCAATCGACCATGCACCCATTAAGCATGCATTTAGTATACATCTTGAGCATCAACTTATAAGACAAGGAAATGCAAATTCGTTATATAACATTAATAAGCTATCTAAGCTAAGGTTGATAGATAACTAGACGTAACATTCATTTAAAAGGCACTTCATCCTTATTAGCTAAGTAATACAGTCCCTGTAAAGAAACCTAATGGCATGCGGATCGTGTGTGCCGATTACGCTGATCTCATTAATGCATGATCAAAGGATAATTACTTGCCCATGCCTAGATCATTTGGTAAACAATGTTATAGGGTTTCATGGACATGTTACCAGATACAAGCAGATTAAAATGAAGGAGGATGAAAAGCATACTAAATTCATCACCGATTACCATATATTTTGCCAAATAGTTTTGTACTTTTAAGTTCTAAAAAGCTATATTAATCTATCAAGGCCTTATCAACTCTATTTTCAAATATCATATTAGAAAAAATTTGAAAGTATATGCTGATGATATGATTGTCAAAAGTAAACTAGGAGTTACCATAAAATTGAGCTTGATAACATATTATTCATTCTATGACAACATCGCATATTAGGGTAAATCCCAATAAATATGTCTTTAAAGTGGCAACTGACAAGTTTTTAGGATACATGGTCATACAACAAAGGATAAAGGCAAACCCTAAACATCAGTAAATATACGAGCACCATAGAGTATGTATAAAGTTCAAAAGCTCATAGATAAGATCACCTTACTAATTATATTCATCATACAAATAATAAACTATTTTTTTGCATCTTCATAAACCCAAAGGCATTCAAAAGGAAATCTAACTTGTCAAGAGGCATTCGATTAATTAAAAACTTATTTTGGGACACCATCATTTCTTGTGAAACCACATGATAACAAGCTGTTATTCATTTACCTTGCAGTTGCAAAGTTTTTAGCGTCATTCTCACGTGCCAAAAAGGGAAAGTGTAATGATCTACTTATTATATCAACAAAACTCTACATGGAGCAAAAAATTATTACTATGCCACTGAAAAGATGGTTTATGCCCTTGTTTTAGCGACTTAAAAATTGCACCTATACTTTTAAGCTCGTATTATCATTATGTGAGCAAATCAATCACCAGGTAAAATAATAGGGCGAGTTAACGTAATAAGGCAACTAACCAAGTGCTCATTCCAATTAAGCAAGCATGATAGCCGACAAGCCTTAAATGACTATAAAATCATAATCTCTTGTAGATTTTATTATCAAAACACTTAGTACTAAAAAAAAGCACACACAAGCAATCAACGATCATGAAGAGAAAGCCATTGAACCATAAGACAAAGAGTAAGTATCATCCTTGAAAGACCCTAATGGATCAAAATCATATATGCCTTTAAATTCAACTTCAAAGTGTTAAACAACAAGGCAACATATGAGGTTGCTTATTAAAAGCCTCAGTGTTGCCAACAATATCGATATGCGTTAATCTAAGTATCCAAAAATTCATAATTGATCATGTGTAGGTGAAAAGAATACAAGGTCAAAGATGAAAAGTGTTATACTACCTTAAAAAATTTCAAGATCTGCTTAAACAATTCGAGAAAAAAAACTTATGTAGGTACTTTAAACAAAGAATGCATTAGTAGACGTTTTGGGAAAGCTTACCATTGGTAGCCATACTAAATGACCTAAGTTGTCTTCCATAAAGTAAAAGCCTGATCTAAGAAAAGGAGACGCAAATAATTGACTTCATCAAGGCATCATATTTGGCTTTATCTCATCACTTGTGTCAGTGATCATATAGATGCCTACTTGAAATGTCTCTCCAATGAGGAACAACATTACATGTTTTAGGAGACCCACAAAGAGATCTACTGTAGTCGCTTAAGACTTTTACAAGGAAGTACCGTGATAAGGTACTAGTCGTCTTAACCAAAAAGTTTATTATAGTCTTATTGATCCCATTAGTAAGGCTCACCCTCATTATCACTTCATACCCTTCACATAATGTGATATAGACCTCATTAAATCTCTTCTATAAGCCATCGGACAATAAAAATTCTTGAACATTACCATTAATTATTTTATCAAATGAGTCAAGACAAAGGTACTAGTCTAAATCACAGAGCATAAGGCGTGGAACTTCTTCTAAAGAGGCATTATATGTTTGATTATAATTCCCCACATATCGATCCTAAACATGGGCTACAATTCTAAGGAGCCATGTTCATGGGACATTGCAGAGAAATACAAATAGAGTAAATTTCACATTTATTAGACAAATAGAAATGATGAATTAGACTATTCTAAGGGCTTTAAAGAAACAAATAAATGCAGCATAAGATTTTTAGACCAATGAGCTACCTTGATTCTATGGGCTTACCATATAACAACTTGCACAAAATCGAAGCAGTGTCACTAATGGAGCTTGTGGCACCTTCATTTCGCAATCAATACTTTGATTCTTAGAAAATTGAGAAAAAGTTAACATATAAGTTAAACCTCTTATCGAAGCTACAAGGCAAGGTGGGATGATGGATGAACATTTACAAATATATATATATATATATATATATATAGCATGGCACTTCAACAAAAAGGTGCAAAGAAGAGCGTTTAAAGTCAAAAATCTGATTTTGCCACTAGTTTAGGCCTCAATTACAAATGTGTAATAGGAAAAATGTCATAAAAAATGGAGGGTGCTTACCAAATGGATAAAGTAATTGGTCCAATTACATATTGACTATGTCATCTAAATAAGAGAGTACTATTATAAAAGTGCCATAAATTAAGAATGAAAGAGGAAAAAGACAATGTAAAATGATCTTAGTGCATCTTTATACACACATAATCCCTTGAGACAAGTAACATGCCCCGATGAAAGAATACATTGCCACAAGAGCAACGTCATCTGGGATATGACATTGGCTCTGAAAAGCCTCAATTTCATCTTCAAATGTGATGAATGCATCCTAAAGGAGGACAAAAAAAAGACATAACTATAATGCAAAAAGATAAGGTACAAAGGAACAATACTTGAGCTAATGAAAAATTCAAGATTGAAAGAAAGATGAACACTGGAAGAACTAGCACAGTAGGTTGATAAATAAAAAAGGCAGGAAGCTAGATAGACAAAGACTAAAAACTTCTGAAATAACTACTTGAAAACAAAAAAGGTGCACACATGTGATGTCATGTTGCCTTTCACTTGTTGATAAGCCTCACACACCATAAGAGGTAAGGCGCTGATGTGTTTAACCCACTATAATTAATATGCAACATGATAACTAATGATGTGAAGCCCATAACAAGCTTATAGAAACACCTCCAACACAAGTCTAGT
Source organism: Moringa oleifera (assembly GCA_021397835.1). Taxonomy (NCBI): domain Eukaryota; kingdom Viridiplantae; phylum Streptophyta; class Magnoliopsida; order Brassicales; family Moringaceae; genus Moringa; species Moringa oleifera. The sequence goes on from JAJFZO010000447.1 coordinate 742,278, forward strand.
AACGATGATCTATGATGCAAAACACCTGACTATAATAATGCTTCCTAACCAGTACGACACTTGGCACCTTACAGCTTTTTCACACAAACATGACATTAGCCAAACCACGGTGCCCCAACATCGCACTCGAATGCTATTTGGACCCTCTTGATGCAACCCTATAAACGCAACAATAATACAAGGATTTGGGACATAGTTTCGCACAATATTAGTTAACACCAACCATTTCCTAATACACCTAAATTTCAATAGTAATAATTTTATAAAACATAATTTAAGTTAAAAAAATACTATAATTCTGTTAGTATTATAATTCCATTAAGCAGCCATCGCACATCTTTGAAATTTCCTTCAGTCTCGTAGGCCATATAATTAAGTTACAATATGGATGTTCTCCATTATTTTGGCTACTTTCTTTTAAATTTATATATACATATATATATATTTATATATATTTTGCGTTAGCCAGCTGCTATTGAAACTATCAAGTATAATAAATGAGGTGTGTTGCCATTGATGAATATATCACGTTACGTTAATTTCTGCAATGCAAATTTTAAAATGTTTTTTTCTTTTTTTCTAGTTATGTTGTCTTTCTATTACGTCTGATTTATGTGTATTTATCTTTTTTTTTGTGAGATTCTTGTCTTGATATTGTTTTGATATATATGTCTGTTAGCATATGCCATTCTTTTGTAAGGTACATGTACTTCGGTAAAATAAAATTCAATCTCTATTTATTACATTTGATGGGTATTCATTATTTTACATGATTTAATAATAAATCAATTATCTTATGTAGATAGTGTAAATAAAGCTTCAAACTTTATGAATATTATATAAATTATTATCGTAGCATTTCGAATTTAAGTTCAATAAATTAAATTATTGGTTTTCAATATAGTAAGATAAAACTACATTGTTATACAAAAAAACTTCGTAGATAAGAAAGTCTGATCTCTGATTTTGAATCAATATTGTCCTGGTGGGTCCAACTGCTCTATCAGAAATGACAGTGAAGAGCCCTTATTGGAGAATCAAGATGTGTGGTGGCCTATTCTACCACATATATTGATTGATTGATTTATTTATTTACTATAAAATAGTAACGAATAAAATTATTAATATTTTTTTCAGTGGTTTCATGATTTTCTTTGATATTTGTTATTCTTTGTTTTTTTAAAAATGAGGTTTTATTATTTGAATATTAAAAGAAGCATATGCAACATCATGTGTTTAGAAAAAAAAGAAAATAATACAAAAACAGAATTTAAAAGAAACAAAATTAATTTTTTGATTATTTGTTTTTTATACTGATAGTGATTACAAAAGAAGATGAAAAATGATTTAGAATTAATTGACAATAATTGCTTTTGCATTAAATAAATATATATACATATTAAAATTAATTTAAAATTAAAAAGTATTGTTATTATTATTTAAAATTTTAAAATTAAAAAAGTAAAAAATATATTTATTATTTGTAATATGTATTATGTGTTTGTGTATAAATATATATATATATATGTTTTTAATATCATCAAATAAATTATATCATATATGTTGCTATATATTATTATATATGATGAGATCTATGTTGTTGTATGCTATTAGTATATATTAACGCATGATGTTATATTACAACATATTATGACATTTTATATATATATATATATATATGTATTCATTCTTGATTACTCTCTTTTAAAATGAACATGTACAAAAGAGTATGCTTCCAACTTGATACTCGTTAACATTAAGTTATATTATTTTTTTAAATATATGTTTAATATTGTAAAAAATTAATATATTTTGATATTTTAATTTTTATAAAAAAATATAAAATATTTTCAAAAAGTAACAAAAAAATCATAAAATAATTTATCTATAAATTTATTTGTGGGTAAAAATTTATGTAAAATATTGATATTTATTGTATGTTACCAATCAATTTTTTATATTTAAAAAGTAACAAATCAAACTTTGATTTACTAATTTAATATTAAATTACATCTTTGTTTAAATAGTTATGAAAAAATAAAAAAATTTTATTGTTGAAATACCTAAAAACTAATTCAGATGAATTCTTTGCTTTATTGTGAGTCAATTTTTTAAATTTAAATAATTTTTAATATAAATCTATTTTTTATAAAATTTTAATATTTTAAATTAAAAAATACATATTTGTAGTAATTAAAAAATTTTAAAACTTTTTATTATGGTAAATTGAATATTTTTTGTATTTATAAAAAAATTAAAATTAAAACTCATTATATAAAATCTTTTATTTAAATATTTTTAATTACAAAATAACATATTTTTATATATACATGCATTTGTATATAAAAAAGAGGGGGAAAAATTTTTGAGCCTGAATTAGGAGAATGGATGAAACATACAAACTTAGTACACACACTTTAATTTAGGAGTACTTAACTATTAAATGCATCACACCACAGTTATTTTTGATTTTATCTTATAAGTTACAGTGGAGTCAAAGTTTTGTAAAATAAAAGAAATAAACAAAATCTCAGAGAATTAAATTGCAAGTTCATATGACAGGGAATGGGGTAGAACATCTACCATATAATTGCCCGGTTGGATATTGCAGAAAAAATCTCAGTTATCTTTTTTTTCCTTTAATTTTGTTTAAGAGAAAACAATGCTTGTTCTCTTATTCTTATGTTAAGTTATAGTACACTCAATTAATATATATTTTTATGTATTTTATTTATACCTAAGAGATTGTCTTTTTTATGTTTTTAGTGCTCAAGAGAAATCAAACTGTTACTTTGACCTTCTGTCCTAAGCTTATCACTTTAACATTAATTGTAGTGTCTATTTTTTTGATGTCAAATTTTGTTATTGTTATTATTGTTTGGCTCTTTATCTTTGATCTTTTTAAACCCATCATTTCTTTTTACTACAATTGTCTTGGGGGCTAAATTTCTCCTAATGTCCAATTGTTAATTATGCAAAAGAAAAAAAAATAATTTCAAGAGGAGATTTGTGTATAGTGTTACAAAATAATATTTTAATAAATAATTATTTTGAAATGGAAATATAATCAAATAGTTAATATTTAAATTAAAAAATTGGTAAGGGCCTGATCATGGAAGGTGAATTGTGGGAAGACTCGTGCAGTAATATATGAGCAGACCAACGGCTAAAAGTCCAAAAGCAAAGATTTAAAGGATTAAATATATGGGCCTGCGAATGGATTCCATCACACTCAGCAGGCCCATGCCAAGCGTCTTAACATGGTGTAGAAAATTCAACCCTCCCTTTAGTCTTTTCAATCACAAATGTGATCATGTAACCCTGCCCCACCTAAACTGTTGAGAAAAAGAACCCTATATTCCGGAGAAGCAAGGATCATTGGACTCGACTGAGTGAGAATAACGTGGGTCTCGGAGTCTTTGCATTTAGGAGCCTGTCTTCTAGTTTAAGCTCTATTCAATATTGGTCGGCTGGCATATAGTCCAAGGCCTTCCCGAAAAGGGCAATGGTGATAACAAAGTTCAATTGGACTTTGTCTATTCTCTCCATTTTGGTTATGATTCTCTTGCCAGAGAGAAAGCATTGTTTTTGAAGTTTAGATTTAATGGGGATGACTTGACAGACCCAATCATAGGTTCCTACCAATATTCATACTGTGAGGTCTCTTGCTCTCTCTGTCTAGCCGGACTACCTGTTAAACCGATGCAAGAACTGGACATTCTGAAACGAACTCTGTCCGTCTTTCGGCATCTGCAACATACCCAATCCATTGTTTTGGAGGAATCTGAGGCAAACCCAATTTCGTTGTGGTCTCTTACTATGTCATTTATGTTCATTGGATGCAGGTATCGGGGAATCTGAAGCAGATGCATCCGACTACCAGGTCTGGATCACCTCTTGTTCTTACGGATTTGAAGAGGAGGGTTCTCTTTATTTTGACTTTTCAGTAATTTTTTCAGTTATGCCTATCGTTGATGTTATGGTTACTGTTACGATTTATAATTATTGTATGTAGTGAAGTCGATGGTCCTTATATACCTATGTAAACATCCATTTGTAGCTCAGTTTTGAAAATTCTCCATATACCGATAACTACTAATAGAGGGTGCTATGTTGTCGGAATCTTGCGGTTCTAGCTTGTTTTTTGCTCTGCCTGACGATGTATTTGCCATTATCTCCCGATCCCTTTTGCCAAGGGATATATGTAATCTCAGCCTAGGCTGCAGAAGTTTATATGCTCTTGCAATATCTGAAAAGGTGTGGCTCACCCAATGTGACATGGTAGGAATTGTGCCCCATAATGACCTTGTTGAGTGGCGAAAGGGTGTCTCATCATACAAGGCGCTCTGTCGCTTTCTTGTCAGTGTTAAGCCATTAATTGGTATTTGGGTTCACCAAAACCCAGAGCTTGGGAATGTAGTATATGTAATGCCTGGTTTTGTTTCTGTGGTCGGGTGCCGGATAGTCCCACAAGAGCTTGGTCCATTAGGAATTGAGGATGGACCAACTCTCTGGGCACCCGTGTTTGAAATTATTGGTGATTTTGATGGTGCCAACACCTTTTTTCTGCATGGAAGGGAGAAGGGATATGACTATGTCTATCCTGGTTCTGTTAAGGCTGTTGAGAGGAATTGCAATATTTTGTTGCTTGAGGTTGAGCCTAGGCTACGGAAGAATGAGGGCAAATTGATGCATAGTAAAAGCTTTATTCATCATTCAGAAATGGAGTTATCAAGAAAGATTAGTAGGTCAGATCGTGGGTTGTCAAGGTCACAACGCATTTCAGGACAGAGTGAGGCCGTAGTGCCTTTCAGCCGGTTAGCTTTTAGTGACCGAAGAAAGTTACTTGACATCGTTGCCAGCCAAGTTCGTATGAAGGTTCGTGATTCAGCAAGTGGACCATTATTTCCTCCTTTGAGGGATGACATCGAAAATTTTCGGAAGGATATGCTGCTTTTGTTAGAACGAAGGTCAATGCTTCTACAAATGCATAAGCCTGGCTGCAATTCCACTGATGGGACAGTAAATTCTGAACTGCATTTTGATCCTACTCAGTTGGCACTGAGTGAGGTCACAAAGAGTTTTGATTGTTTCAGTGGGTCCCGTAATTTTCTTAATGGGGATGATGATCAAACACAGAGCACAAAGAGGAAAACTCTTGGTGGGTATTTGAGGAATGGCATCAAACAAATTCTAGGGAAGTCTATCTCAGTCAACAGTACCCGTGTAGTTTCAAAGAATAGTTCTTCAAGCAGTGAGATTAGGCATGCACAACTCAGTGAGTTTCTGAATTCAGGTGATACAATAGGGCTTACATTACATGCCTGCACTGCAAAACTATCATCGTATAGAGCATGGCCTAACATGCATGATAGTCGGTTTGCCCTTTACAAGTTACCCATGCGGGTTCCTAGAGAGGACCAAGAGTATGCAGGCTTGTGGGGAGGGACTTTTGGTTGGCCTCCGGGGAAGCCTACTGAAGACAAACCTGGGAAGGCTCTGTTCTTTCTTTTGCTCTCTTATGAAGAGTCCCAGGGACAAAGGCTTCTCATTGCAACCAAAATACTGGAGGGGACGCACTATGTTCTACATCCAAATGGCTCGGCAATGTTTATTGTTAATATTGATGAACCTTCACTTGAGCCATTTCCCTGGGATACTGATGCAGATTCACTTCCTGTGATAGTTGAGCATGCATTTACGGGGGAGGGTATTGCAAATGGCTATGGTTTCAGATATCCTGGCTCAAAACCTGGTTCCCTCTTTGTAATTCGAAATGGGCTCCTTGCCTTTATTTGGAAGGAGTCCAGGGTTGTCTTGACCTTGCAGAGACTTAATTTGCAAGAACTTTTGAAGAAAGGTGAACGAGTACCTCCTTTACCACCAATAGCCAACTTTTCATATTTGACCAAGTCCTACTCAAATGTGTTTGCTGGCTTCTCCAACCCCTCAACTTGTGTGTCTTCACCAAGGTTTGTTTCTGACCTATATTTTCACATCTTCCCCTTCCCCCTTCAATCTGATATTATGTCCTTGCATATATTTGATTTTATTGTTCACTTGTCTTTCTCCATTCTGATGTAATGGAAATTCCATGTGCGAAACTGTTGTGAAAGATATGAGAATGTAGATTCATCTATAAGGCCGACGTTAAGTAGTAGGCTCATGTTTTCTTTTTGTCCTGTTTTCTACAAATGTATGAAAGATATGATTACCTTATATTATTTGAAAACTTGCCATATACTGGAAATTGTGTAAAATCTATATATGAACATACATATTTGTTTTTTGCTGTAATTCTTTTCAGTTTAGCCATGTTTCTGTTTGGTCATAACTACACTAGGATGAGATGAGACTTGGCGGGTAGTTAAATAGGGTTGGGACTTCTGCTTTAGGATGTTCGATATTAAATTTTGAACTTTAGATCTCACAAGGCAAGCCATCATTGATCTTTTAAATTTTATTCTTCTAGTTTGTGCTTGTGATTTATAATTTTCAATTCAGCTGATACTGGCTATTCTTTTGTCGTGATGTTGAAGAACTATGGGTCTAGTTTATGCTTCAGTTTTTGGTTGGAGAATTTAAACTTAATAATCTATGGATTGAAATATTTTGTTATTGATTTTAATTTTTTTTTATGTAATACATGTATCTTTTGTACTGTAGATTTCACTTTAAGTCATTTATTATAAACTGGCTTCTTTGCTGTCGAAGTTATTTACTATATTGAAATATTTGGTATTGAATTTACTGTTGGATCTATTTGATTGTGCCACATTGCCAATCCTGCATGACAAAGTTTTCTGGAAGTTGTTTATTAAATAAGCTTCTAATATTGGTTCCATATTCTCTTTCTCAGGCAAAAGCGTGCTTAAAAGAAATGCTACTATTTAATATTGCAAAGCTGCTGATGGTTGTCGCGCCTCTGTTGCTTTGATTTCTCACGGAAGGTTTGGAGGTCCATAGCTGCTGCTGATGGTTCAAGGTTATGGAATTGAACATATCCTTGGAGGTATCACAGAACTCTGTCCTCATAGATGAGATGAAGGTTGAGGTAACCTCATTTAGTTGTTATAAGATGTTGATGAAAAATGGATAGTAAGCTGTAAGTATAAGCATCCTCCTTTAACATAAATAGCCCAGTCAGAGGAAAAGCATACATAGCAAGTTGCAGTAAAGTTTCTCTATCTTCTTCAGTTGAAGAGTTAGATAACATAAAGTTATCCCTTTCTAGACAAATTCTCTTTGGGCATACCATTGTTTTTTTTTTTTTGGTCTGTTCTTCTCTCCTTCTCTATCAAAGAGTGTTGTGAGCCACTCTTACCTCAGGCTGGTTTATCTGATTACTGGGTCTTGTGGTGTTGTCATTGGTCCTGAATTACAGGAGAGCTGTACTGCAACTTTTATTCAATTACAAACATCAATTGCCTTGTTTCCTTCAAATGGTTTGTTAGAGTTTTGTAATTCTTTTCTCTCTGTGTTACCAAGATGAAATGTTTGGATGCCCTTGCTGCATGTGGTCAATTTGATTTGCAAGGTGCTCTTTACTATGGCGGAGAGGTACAAAGTTCTAAGAACAAATTCAAAAGCAAAAAGAAAAATGGAAGAAGGTGATTGCGACGGCAGGAAGGGGGCAAATCTTATCAATGGAGAGATTGATCTTAGAGAAAAACAAAAGAGTGAAGTGTGTAAAAGAAAGATTTAGGCCGGCAATGTTCTATCTCGATTATGAAGGTCTGGGTTCGGCATAGGGCAATGGGTGATCCCAGGGATTTGAAAAGAAAAAACAGAAAAATTAACATTTGGTGGTCCCTGGGGATGGACAGCCGGTGTGACCTGATGGTCTTATGCAAATTGGGATCTGCTTTTTGTTATTTTACAAGAATTATATGAAAAATTAGAGTAATCTGAAAGAATAAATAATGTATCTTTTTCACTTTAAAATTTAATGTTAAACTGAATTTTTTTAAAAAAATTTGATGTTGTAATCTTTGAAAATGTTGATTAAGGAAAATTAAATCCTACTTTTATCATATTGTAAAGGTATTTTTGTTTTGACATTAAATGACAAATGCTTTTAAATATAAATCATTTTTATCAGTTGCATCTCTAATGTTTTTTACTTCATTTTTTTAATTCAAAATTTTTTCAATCTTTTTTTTAAAGTAATCAATTTATATTTAAAATTTAATAATAATTTAATCAATAATTAAAATATATATTATTCAAATATTTATGTTTTTTTAATTTTTTAGTTATTGGTGATCAAACAAAAAAAATTGTCGGTTAATTATGATCAACAATTGCAAGAGTCAATCAAGTTTTGCTGATGTTAGCGTTACATAGAACATTGATGATGATCATCGCTAGTAGTGATTATAGTTCGGTTTAAATTGATGATGATCAGCGCTAGTAGTGATTATAGTTCGGTTTAAATCGATTAATTAAATCATAATTTTTAAAATTTAAATCGAATTAAAATTGATATAAACGTTTTTGATTTTGAATTATAATCGAAATTATTTTATATATGATTTAAAAATTTTAAATCAAAATCAAAATCGATGATTTAAAATTGATGATTTTGATTCGATTTTTAATTAAATTAATTAAAAAATATTAAAAAATTAATTTAAAAAATTTAAAAACAATTTTAATTCATATAGATATATTAATAAAAATATGATAAATTTATTTTTATTTTTATTTAATTTTATAAAAAAATTATAATTAAAATATTAACTACTTGAATTTAAAGAAAAAAAGATTTTTTTATAAAGTTATATTCTTTTTTTTAATACTAATATAAGTGTGAGGTGATCGCTTGATTATTTTATTTTTATTTATTAAAAAAGATATATATATATATATATATATTTTAATACTCAATCACCTCATTCTTATTTATTGAAATTTTTTTTTTCTCTTACACTAATATTAGAGTACCGTAAAAAAAAGAAAGTAGTGTAAAAAAAAAAATATTAGTATAAAAAAAATCTCTTTTTTTTTTGCGGGTAAGAATAAGATGACGCCTCATTAAGAGAAATAGATAATTTTTTTTTCTCTTATATTAATAGAGTAATTGTTAATAGTGATACAATATACTGAAAAAATTTAAATTTAAATTTAAATTTGAATTTATTTTTGAATTATTTTTATTTTTATTTATAAATACTCAACTTTTTTTTTATTTCTTCACATAATTCTCAGTTAAATTTTTTATTTAACTTTTTTATTTGATTATTTGATTATTTTATTTATTTTTATTATTACTTACATTTTACTTATTTTATTTATTTGAATTCTTTTAATTTTTATTAATTCATCTAATTATTTATTTTTAATTATTTTAATTCTCTTAATAATCGTTATTTTATTTATTTATTTTGTTCACTTAATTTATTTTTAATTATTATATATATTTTTTTATTTTTATACTTAATTTTTTTCATCACCACCATTTTTTATAATCAATTATTTTATTTTTTATCAATTAATTTTTGTTTCCAATGACAAGTGATAGTTCTTTAAAAAAATTTATTTCTTCTAAAAATAAAAGTGTTATGCTCAACGAAAATATATATCTCGATATTGATACTTATCGTGAATTTCTGCAATATTAATCTTTTATTGAAGAAATAAACTCCAATCTTCTTTTTAGAATTTACGAAACCAAATTTCGGAAGCTAATGTATTTCAATTCCTCTTTATCTTGATTTTTAAATTCTTGACAAAAATATTGAAGGAATTCAAGAAAAGCAAAAAAAAAATAAAATTATTTGAAGTTCATATGAAAATAGTTGATAAATTAGACAGAACAAAGAGCTGTTTACAATCTTTAGAGGATATAACATATTTTAAAGGTATATTGATAACAAACATCCTAAAAAAGCCATAAAATCAAGATTACATGGTCAACAACAAATAACAAAATATAATACTTCTAATAATCAATTATTTAATTATACAAATACAAATAATGGAGAAAAATTAACACAAATGGTTACTGTTGAACGCTTAACTTTTAGTTTTGGTAAAAAATTGGTTTTATTAATTATTATTAAAAAATATCAAATCCTACTACATGTCGTGTTCTCAAATCTACTCTCATATGTATGCTTTTTGATCTTTATAAAAAAAATTAATCAAATATTTTAAAAATTATCAAGATCGTGTTCCCGTATGTGCCGATATATGGATAATCAATGATAAACACATTCTTACATAAGTTTAACTTGTCATTATATTAATAATAATTGGACAATACAAAAATAAATTCTTGTATTTAGAGTTCTTGATGAAGCTCATACTATTGATAATATATATCTAATGCTTAAAGGTACTTTGAAGAATATAAAATTGATAATAAAATTTTTGTAATTGGTTTTGATAATGCTTCTAATAATATAGCAGCTATTCCTCAATTAATAACTTTATATAATTTTTACTTTGATGATCAATTTTTCATCAAAGATGTGCTTCTCATTTTTTAAATTCATGTGTTCAAAGTGGATTAAAATTACTTAATTATGCTATCGCACCTATTAGACAAGCACTGCATTATTTATGAAAATATCCAAAAGTAATGAAAGTATGGGCTAAATTTTATGTTAATCGTGTTATGCGTTCCATAAAATTTTCACATGATATTCTTACTTGTTGGAATTTCACATCAAAATTATTTTGTGAAAGTGATGCATATAAAGAATTATTATATGATTTTATATGTTATAATGTTTGTACTATTATTCTTCATCCTCAACGATGGAATATGTATATACAAATTTGTCAACTATTAAAAGTTTTTAATGATACTATCAATTTTTTATCGGGTATATATTATCCTATTATCAATTTATTTATTATTATGGCTATTAATATTGATGCTTAATTCGAGAAATGTGAAAAAGATAAAGAATTACTCAATTGCATTTAAGTTATGAAAGATAAATAGTTAAAGTATTATTTTAATGTTCTCAGTATATATTTATTTGGGGTAATGTTTAATTCATTTTGCAAATTATTTCATTTGAGTAAATATTTAATTTATTATTATAATTGCTTACAAATAAAAGTAGATATTATGGTTATAATTATAAATATTAATAGTTTATTTCATTCATTATATAATAATATCATAGACTTTATAGTCAATTTGATAATATTAGTGTTATAAAAATTAATAATTCATTTCTAGTTTAATCATTAAAAGTTAGTAAGGGGCATCAATTGCTGTTTCAAAAAAATAAAATTATGTGATTCATCTTTATCAGGCTCAAATTTTGACATTGTTTAACAACTTCATGAAAGATATTTTTTATTTTCTAGTTTTATCATCAAAGAATTATTTAACAACTTTTTTTTGAGTTTGTTTAACAACTTCATGAAAGATATTTTTTATTTTCTAGTTTTATCATCAAAGAATTATTTAACAACTTTTTTTTGAGTTTGTTGATGAAGATAATGATTTCAGTTTTTTACAATGGCGAAAAAAACATGAAAGATATTTTTCAATTTTAGCTATTATAGCCAAGTAAATTCTTGTAACACTAGTTTCTATAGTTGTCGTAGAATAAAAATTTACTGTTGGTGGAAATGTATTGAATCAAAGGTATTCATGTATGAGTCCAAATTTAATTCAACTATTCAAGTCCAAATTTGTCTTGATGATTGGACTAAGACACAATTCCGACAATAAGAAATAGATTAAGAATTAAATTTTAATTTATTAAAAAATGAATATACTACCGAAAGCACTAGCAACGATTAGTGAATATCTCAATTTTCAAAAAAAGTAAGAGAATTACGTGGACTTGATTCTTCTAACATCCAAAGGGATATGTAGACAACTTAATTCTGGTAAAAATTAAATGCAAGTTCAATTTAAATTATTTACTTTTTTTAATTAGTTACTTAATTTAACTTTATTAAATTAGATGTCTTTATTATATAAAATTATATCTTTATTAGATTAAGTATTTTTATTAAATTAGTTACTTAATCCGGTTTAACTGTGTTTGAACCAAACCTGAACCTATTTTAAATCGACCTTGAACCAAATCTGAATCAAACCTGAATTTGAATTGCTTTTGAATCAAACTTTAACTATAACTGAAACTTAATGGTTTAGATTTCGATTCATTTTAATTACGAACTTTAAACCAATGATTTAAAATTAAAATCGAACAGAACCCTAACTGTGGTTACTCTTAGTTGTCGTTTATGGTAAGTGTATGACTAGTGGCGGATGTTGTTAATGCATAAGCATCATAGATCAATTTTGTCTTACCATCACTTGTGTGACAAAGAGATATGATCAATAGTGATCATCAAAACACATCAGGGATGATTAAACGAGGTCAATTTGTAGATCTTGTTCATTGACGACGATAAATGCTGAGTGTCTTTGTCATGTTAGAGAAATGAGGTTGATTTATCTTTCGTGATGATGATGACCTAACGAGACTGACTCTTGTTCTTGTCAAGTAATGATGGTCATATAACAACCACTATTTATCATCTTTTACGTGTCAAAAAGTTGGCATTGCAAGCAAGTGTATAATGATTATGAGATTCGATTGTCACATTTATTCACTAAATTTGATCATTTACTAAAAAAATGATTACTGAATCTGATGCTATCATTAGATAGATTTGTGTCTATTCACACTTAACCATGGCACATCATTTTTAAGTCATTTATACATCATTACTACATTATTGATATGTCATTATCACATCATTTATTATATCATCAATCGTTGTGTCATCATATTAATATTCACACTATGTTAAATTATTTTGATTTTGTTAATAATGTGAATTATCTTAATTGTATTAATTTATCAATTATATAATAATTTTATAATTTTTAATATTATATACTTACGAGTTACATGTTAGTCACATGTGTTATAATAAAACAAAATATGTTATTTATTTTTAAAAATTATTTTAATCATATGTTATATATATTTTTTATTTTTTTAAATTATCAATAATATTTATAACATCATATAAATAGATTATGTATGATATGTGAAGTGTTAAATATTCTAACTGTTAAAAATTTTTATATGCGATTAACAATAAGATATAATTGAATGTATAATATGGGATTTTGTTTTTAATTTTACTACTAATTATTACATTAATATACAAATAGATGACATTTAAATATTAAAGGAGACAATTTTCAAGTAATATCTTTTCATGAGACAATATTCATAAGGTAGTCATCCAAATTCAGAAAAAATTAAATTTAGTAAATAAAATGTGAGAAAAAAACGAGAACATAAGAGAGTTCATCTTCAATAAATTAATATTCAATTTATGAAGTCCTATTTAGATATTTAATAGTCTCATATATGCAATGTTATCGAGAGACATTGATGTGTCAAGTTAACAAAGAGATATTAATTTCATGAGATTTTTGGTTGAAAATAAGTTGTTGAAGTTCAATAGAGCTAACTTTTTAAGAATTACGAATCTATTCGGGTAAAAAAATCAAAACGATCTTTAAAGTATGTTTAATAATCTCAAAAGATCTTTATTGGTTATACGATATACACGTTTTTGAGTTTATAAATAGAGGAATACTTCATTGGTATGATCATATTATGTTTTGTTTGAGAGTAGGTTGATATGTAAGGAAGAGAAAACATTGGTTGAGAACTTGAGATACGATATTTAGCTCTTGCTAATTATGCAGTTTTGTTTAGTAAATAATTTACATGGAGATGATTGAGTTCTAATATGACTTGGGCTTTTAGAAGAAAGCTATAATTAAGTGGCAAAGAATTGGACAACCGACTACAAAGGTATGAAAATGGTAATGATGCTTGAGATTAATTTTATTAATTTGTTTCTTTAAATAAATGACTAACTATATAAGATAAGTTTGGATATATGAAAACCCACTATGTGTAGGTTAGAAGTTAAATTATTGTGCGTCAATTATATTGAAGCCACTCATGTTAAAGTGCCAAACTAACATGATACCTATAATACAACAGATTTGTAGTTTGTTCAACAATTATGCTATAAGTAAATTTAAATTATTATATTATGTTAGATATTATTTTAAAATTAATTAAGAAAATTATAGAAATTATTTATTGTTTATTGTTATTTGATATTAGGATAAAAACATGATATTAAGTTATCATGTGTCCATGTGAATGAGAATCCTTAATCACCTCGAGGGAGGCTACATGACTTAATATTCCAACTGAATTTACTAGTAGTTTTGATTCATATTGTTGATTTGATCCTCAATCATCATTATGTGAGGCTACATCATTTAATATTTTAAGGATATTAATTACTTATGCGATTTCTCCCCCAATGTCAAAGCGCATAAAACACAATTCAAAACAATTTAAACCTGAAAAGCAGTCACATAAAGAGATAATGCACAAACTAAATGATATTAAGAATGAAATGAGATAGTCTTTTTCATTAGTTGTAAGCAATAGTAAATGAGATCTTGACATTTCTTTACATGAGATGAACACATGCATCATATCTAAGAGATCATAGTAATCGAGAATCATTATTTAATGATGGTTTAAAATGATGATCATGAGAATATAAGTTACATTTGTCATGTTGTCATATTAGCAATCAATCACATATAATAAGATAACAAAATTGAACAACAACAAGAATAATAACAATAATAATAATAATAAGTGACTGGTGGTCTATTCATAAATTTTATCTATGAGATCATATTGACATGTTATCTTATTGGTTTTAAACGTGTCATATGTGAGTCGGTTTAACAAATTTTATATAAATCAATTTGATAAATAATTTTTATTTATTATTTTTAAATAAAATAATATGAAAAAATAAATAAAAAAATCTTAACATACAAAATAAATATTAATAAACATAATGTAAAAAATTATTAAATTAATAGTTTCAAACTTTTAAAATATTAAATATATAACAAAATTTAATACATTTTCTACTACAATGTCGAAATCAATAGATTTAGTAAGTGATATATGTTGTAATCTAATTAGAGGATAAATTTTAAATACTATTAATAACATTTAAAGTTATATGTAATTTTTTTAAAAAATAAATTTATTAACTTTACTTTTATAAGATGAAATAACTTAGAAGTAAATGTCATTTAAAATTTTGAATTTTATTCTTTCTGTCCAATCAAATCTTAATTTTTAAAATGTTTTCAAACCAATTTTGATTTATTAATTTAGAGCAAATTGAATTTTATCAAAAAATTTAAAAATTAAAGATATTCAAACTAAAATCTTTTACAATGAATTTTGACTTAAAATTTTTCATAGATGAAAAAAAATATCCTAAGATCATAAAAAAATTAGAACTTTTGAGTATTCAAAATATTTTTAAAAATATTAAACTATTTAAAATTTGAAAAGTTTTATTAAAAATAGTTCGTTAATTAAAAATTATTCAAATTTAAAAAATAAAATCAAAATAGAATTTAAAATTTATTTGAATAATTTTTTAATATATTTTAATAATAAAAATATTATTAATTTTTATAATTATTTTTATTAAAATTTAATTTGAATAAAATTAATAAATGAAAGTTTGTTTGAAAATGTTTTTAAAATTAGAATTTGATTGCAAGAGAGCAAAATTTAAAATTTAAAATAACATTCATCTAATAACTTATAAAAAATATAAAATTCAAAAGAATAAAAAATATATATTATTAATATTTTTGTTAATTAATTTAATATATTTATGAAATTTATGATATAAATTTAATTAATTAAATTTAAATAATTTTATTTTATTAATTTATTTAATTAATTTTAACGAACCCACTACCGAATAGACTTGATTATGGTTCGGGTTCGATTCGGTTTCGATTCCAAACCGTCGGTTCAAGGTTCATGGTTAAGATGAATCGAAATCTGAACTGTTAAGTTACGATTTCGATTAAAATTCGATTCAGGTTTCGGTTCAAGTTCAGTTTTATTTTGATTTCAGTTCATATTTTAATTATAAATATAATATTTTTATTTTAATTATAAATTTTTAATAAAAATAAAAATAATCATATTTTTATTAAAATATATATTTTAAAACTAAAATTATTTTTAAAATTATTTTTTAATAATTTTTTAAATTAAAATTTTTAATATTTTAAAAAATAATTTAATTAAAAACTTAGTTAGAATTATCGATTTTAAATTTTCAGTTTTGATTCTGATTTAAAATTTACATGAATTATAATTTAATTATTTTTAAAATAATTTCGATTTTGATTTAAAATTAAAATTATTTATATTAAATTTAATTCGATTTAAAATTTAAAAATTATTATTGGGTCCATTGGTTCGAACCACAATTATATCTACCACGGAACAGCAAACTTAAATTTTTGAACCAACAAATCAAATTATAAATGAACTTATCCTTGAGCCGTGGGTTCAATAATGAGCATGATTCTTATTATTAATAAAAAAAAGTTTTAAGAAACTAAATTAATAATTTTAATGCTTCCAAACAAACCTCTCTGCGGAAAGCTGATTCAAAATTATTCCCGAAAAAGATTAGTCAATGCTCAACTGCATTGCTGCTCTGTTCTTCAAGTCTAGACCAACGGAGCTGGCAGTTGCCGAAGAACTGCCTGGAAATCGAAGCTGCAACAGGCAATAACAACATGCTATCCCCTGCAAAGGCCACTGGCTTCATATTCAACGTCTTCCTCCTCCTACTCCTCTCTTCCCGACCTCTTTCCTCTCTCAGTAATGGCGGTGGCCCAGCCACTGTTTGCATCATCGGCAGCGGGATCGGTGGCTCTTCCGTCGCACACTTCCTTAGGAAATACTCTGTCCCGGCCAAACAGGACTCTCCTAGGATCCTGATGTTCGAGCGGAACGGCGTCGTGGGGGGACGGATGGCAACTGTTACCATCTCCGGCCAGACCTTCGAGGCCGGCGCGTCCATTCTCCACCCGAAGAACTACCATGCGCTCAACTTCACCAGTTACCTGAATCTCAAGATCAAACCCCCGCCTCCATCGGAGGATTCCCTGTCACTTGGAATCTGGAACGGGAAAAAATTTACTTTCAAGACCATACAAGTTAGTTCCAAGGTCCCGCTGGTACAGAAGATTGTTTCCTTTGCGAACTCTCTCTACCTGTTTCTACGGTACGGGTTCTCGCTTCTTAAAATGGAGAGCTTTGTTGAGGTAATGCTGTTTGACTTTTGGTTGATGAGTTGGTCTCTATCTTTGTTTTGGTGCCATTGATTAATGTTTTTAAGCAACTTGTTGATTTTGGGAGCAAGAACTGGTTACTATACTATTATAGTATGCTTTTGCATCCTATTGTCGTAGCTTTTGGCATTGTTCAGTTCTTTTTGCTAAGTGGTGTTGTTGCTCTTGAGACTGAAAATCATGCATGTTTTGGTTTGCAATTTGGAAGTTGTTTAAAGGGTTTAACAATTATCAGTACCTAAAAGCAAGGAAAGCCCTCTTGGAAAAGCAAAAATTTGCATCCTGCTTCTTCAATCTTTCACTAAGCTCAGTTACTTGGAGATTTTAGTTATGTTGGCTTGAAACAAGTGAGAACCAGAAAGATTCAATAATGGTTTCTTCACAGGAACTTAAGTCTTTTAGCAACCAAATGGAGCATGATCTTTCTTTCTCTCTTGGTGTGTGTTGTGAAATCTATTGTGTATGTAGGAATTTATGTAGTATTGTGATGCAGAGTACAGTTGACAAGTTCTTAAGGTATTACGAAAGCTTTGAAACAAGACCTGCTTTCGAAACTGTAGATGGGATGCTTAAATGGGCTGGTCTGTACAATCTTACAAGTCGGACTTTGCAAGAGGAATTGGTTCAGGCCAGGTTGTCTCCTTTATTAATAGAGGAGCTTATCACCGTAAGGCTTCTTACTCATTTAGTTTCAACTTTTCTTGTGCTGTTTGCTTCATATCTTTTAAGCACGTTAGGACTTGTCACACTTATTTACCTTTATTAAAATAGAGATCATGTTATGGAGGAAAGATATGCTTGTTTCTGCAATTTCATGGATATTAATTTAAGCCTGGGATGCTGAGATGGACAAGTTAAAGATATAAAACCTAAGATGGTCAAGTTGTGGACCTGTTAAAACCTGCAATGAGCATGGATATGCTATTAGAAAAATGCTATTAGATTATCTTATAAAAAATATGTGCTGTCAAATCATGGTAAGTGATAGCTTAGAAATATAGTTGAGAAACAACTCCAGTGCGAACATTGTTGAGCTAATGAGGATTGAAGATCATGTAGAAAAGGGAGGCAGGTTTTACGGGAGGTCTTCAACAAGCTACCCAAAAGGACCTGAACAACCAGTGAAATGATATTATCATGATTTAAGCGATGCTCTTCTTTCAGGCTGAAACTTCAGGCATAAGATGGCAACTTTTTTCTATGTTTTCATTCACACATCCTAAACAACGCATACATTTGGTCCATGCATCCCAATGACATTGTCGATACATAATTTGGAAGAGGATAAGATGTTGAGCAAATTTGTTGTAGACATGAAACGAATTTTTCTGAACATAGCTTTTGGAACTGCCAGGGACAGCTAATTGTTGTTTAACCAAATAAGAAAAGACATAGTTAACCTGTTAGTTTCCTTAAAAATTGATGCATTCTTTGCTTAAGCATGGGATTAGTGGGCTAGCCTCTCCATTTCTTGAGAGTATTCTTTTCTAGTGAATCTAGGCAATGCTAGCCACAAAAAATTTTCAACGAATATATAGGGTGACCAACATGTGAACTCTTTAAACTCTAAAGATGGAGAAGCAGCTATAATATGTTTCTTTTTCGTAATTTATAATATAAAATGGTTCTATTTAATGATGATTAAGTGTCAGTTTCCTTTGGAAGGATCATATTTCGTGAAAAAAAAAAATTGAAAATTTTTTTTTATGCAGGCATATCCAGAAAACTTCATAACATTCTCATTATTCTGCAGGGTATTTAGGTAAGGTAAGCTGAAATCCTATTACCCTGTCTGTGCAAGATCAAACACAGGTTGAAACCGATAAGTGGTACATGTTTGAATTTTTTAATAGAAGAAGTCCTATTGGCTGCAGATAACAAGCTGTATATTCTTGAACTTTTACTTGGGTAGTCTGCTTTTGATATTCTGTGCTAAAGAAGACTACTAGCAAATAAATGCTTTGGACACCTCCTGTAGAGGAATATCGCTCTGAAACATTGTCAGCAGTACTTGGTATTTGTTACTCTGTTTGGCATGATCAACTGAAATACTTGAATGCTGTTAGGATGTCTGAACCATAAGAGAAATGAGCAGATTGCTGAGAAATTCACTTAAAAGTGGAGTAAGGGTTTGATTGTCTATATATTAAAAACCTGCAGGACTGGAAAGAAGGATCTGGTTTAAGGATTGTCTATGCAAGAACTTTCTGATACACGCATTTTTATTGTCTATCTTATGTGCTTTCTTAATGATTGACAGGCTCTACTGTTTGCAATCTCTGCACTTTGGAATAGGAAAATCCTGGTTTTGTTACTTAAGCCTGTATTTATCTGTGCAATATGGTTCTTACTAGAGAGGAAAGAATCAGGAGATTCAATAGGCTTTTGTGTTTGTCAATCCCTCGCATAAAAATAAAATAAAATACTTAAAAGAATATTTTATTTATGCACAAGTAGGCTGGAAGCCAGTTGACCTATTCAAATGACCTTGCCTCAATTCTGGAAATCAGGTCCTTCTTGACTTGTTTCACCTGATCAATAAAGAAGATGAAAGATGTAACGAAATATTAATTTCTGGCTTTGGTTGGTGGTGAACCATCATTTATGATAAACAGCAAATGTCACACTTCCTTGTTTATTGGACATAAAGGAGCAGCAACCTGCTTACCTGTCTTGAATAGTGTCCTAATTCATATCTAGTGAATTTTATTCAAAATTTTGAAAAACTGAAGTGTGACTGATCAATTATCCAGGTCATTACGAGAATCAATTATGGCCAAAGTGCATGCATCAGTGGACTAGCTGGTGCAGTTTCCTTGGCAGGATCTGGTGGAGGATTATGGTCTATTGAAGGAGGGAACTGGCAGATGGCTGCTGGACTGATTAATCATTCGCATGTTGCACTGCACCTCAATGAAGAAATAGAATCTGTCTCTTACCTTGGAGAATATTATGAGCTTAACTCTACAACAGGAAACAGTTATATGTGTGATGTCACAGTTGTGGCTACACCACTAGATGAAGTGAATATTCAATTTGTGCCTCCTATTTCAATTCCTAGCCGGAAATTACAGCACACACATGCAACATTCGTGAGGGGCCTCTTAAATCCAGTAAGTGTACCAGCAATAGCTAATTTGATCCATTAATTACACTTATCTGCTAATGAAGTCATCCTCCCTATGATATACTTCTGTCTTCTTCGGATAGATTTGCGTTGCTTTCTCTATCTAATAATTCATAATGTTTTCTTGTATGCAAGGTATATTTTGGCCTCGATAGTGTTGCGGATATTCCAGAACTGGTGGGGACATTAGAGGATCCTGAACTTCCATTCTCAAGCATTTCAGTTCTCAAGAAAAATGATGAGAAAGATATGAGTTGCAAGATATTTTCTCGTAAACCGATGGCAGATGCATTACTAGATAGTATCTTCAGGTAATGATTTCAAGCAGCTGTTATTATTAACTCCTCTTTCTGAATCCCCTTTATTTTATAGCACTTGTCTATGCACGGTTGCAGCTCATGGTTTCAATCACAACATTGACCTGCTATGGTTACCAAACAAACCAATAAATTTTGAAAGGATCTGAATTTGCTTCTTGATCCTTAAAAGATCTGGATTTTGGACCTCATTAACCATTATTAGCTGTTGCATGGATAAGTTCTTGATGTATTTTGAATAGTAGTTCTTCCAAATTTTTGGTTTGCTAGCGCTAGAATCTTGTGATAGGAGAGGAAACCAAGTTATAATTGTTCTTATTTTCTCTTTGTGCACACCATCCCTTGGCTTTGCTGCCAGAAGAACCAAGATTGGAACCTTGACCTATCTTGACATACTTTTGCTATTGGAGCCAATACCCTTAAGTAGCCAGTTATAAACTACTATTGATTTAGACCATAAACCCTTGGATTGTTTAACTGCTGATTTTTGTTTATTGTTTTCAATGGTAGTGTGAGGAAAGAGACAGTTCGAATAAATTGGGGTGCTTATCCTCATTACCATGCTCCTGAAGTTTTTGCGCCCTTTGTTTTGGATGGTCAGCATTTGTACTATGTCAATGCTTTTGAGAATGCAGCTAGCACCATGGAGACGAGTGCTGTAGCAGCTGAGAATGTAGCACGTCTCATCCTGTCAAGATTCTTTAGTAGGGGTTCCTTGAGTTCATCAAATTTGAAGAGCTCAGTTTTCAGTGAAGACGTGCTCCATTTGGACTTGTGATCTACCATACTGATCATAGAATGTATATGATGAAGTTTTATGTGATTGTATTTAAGATCAGTGACTGTAAAATCTTGTGCAACTGTAGAGGTGCAACTAAAGAATGTACTAGTGTTTGTGGGTCTTGTCTTTGTGGTAGAGATGTAAATGGGTTTATCCAACTATTCTCCATTTCCATATCCATCTCCATCTATTCTTCATCTAGCATTCATCCAGTAGAAGTTGAGGCAGCGATTGGGGATCCCTTTTCAGAAGATAGGATCCCCATCTTGGCCTTTTATTCTCAATTATGACTACTTTTAGATTTGGAATCTATTTAATCATATTTCCTTTATGTTTGATTAGTTTGATGCATTTTGGATTTGATTATTTATATGCATTTTAGATCTCAAAAGTCTTTAAAGCTTTTGAAAGTATAGCATACATGTGTGTATATATAATTAGTTATATATATATATATACATATTCTATTTTTTAAAAAAGACATTAAATGGTGTGGGTTGGAGGGATAGAGACAAAACCAGAAATATGTGATGTCTTATTTTCATCTTTGTTTAAGATGGGATGATTTTTATTTATTTATTTTTTGTCTGATCAGTTTCATGCCTGTCTAAGCTTTTTTGTTCCGGTTTCAATGAGGATGAATTTCTGCAGATCTTTATTTATTATTTATTGATTTTCTTTTTCACATATCTATGAGGGACTTCTCAGTAAGAAAGTGGTCCACTAACTGGCCATTCAAAGTGGTGTCTAACAATTATTCTCTTTTACTTCTGCTGTGGTCTCCTCTTTAATTAAGTTTCACAGGTCTTTTTCTCATTATCAAAAGGAGATTTCAAACTTCAAAGGATAATTGGAACTAAGTTTTTGAGATAGTTTAATTCTAGATGGAGTGATTACTTTACCGTTGTTCAGTCTTCCCTTCAATTAGAACAACCCAGATTATCAGACTACTCCAAGTAGCAGGTTCAGCACAGATGATTCATTGCTGGTCTCTAAGAACTGAACAAGAAAGGGTATTCTTTTTTGGTTAGGACCTTACCCTACTTTTCATAAACAAATACATAAGGAACACCAAACAATTGAACTGTGCCCATCCTCATGGGGAGGGAGGGTGGCTCAGCACTCAGATGGAGAACCTGCAGATGCCACTTCCACAGGCTGATCTGTTCCATGGGACAGGCATAAGCTTTCTTTCCTTACCACCACCTGTTCATCATTTCTCGTGGGAAACACCTCTCTTTCCTTTTAGGACACTTTCTGCTTACAGAGCTCTTAGGATGGCATTAAACATCTTGGAGCAAAAACCTGACAGTCCCCTCCATCCCAAAACCGATGTAAACAACAAGCGTCCACTAAATTAGACAACTGAATCCAACACCAAAATTATACTATAGGCCAACTTTCAATGGCTCGTTATACCTCCTCTAATTATGCCCAGCTAAGATGAACAAAGAAAACCAAAATAAATCGCTCTTTCCCGTGCTATGATAGAGGAGTCAAATAAAGGAGTTAACAGCCTTTTAACCTTGCTCCCAGATTCCTCCCACGGGACTTCCTCTTTAGCTGCAGCCATTAATCATGGCAGACTAATAAAGCTACTTATAGAAACCAAACATAAAATATTTAGCAAGTTCAATCGCTTACAAGCAGAGAGCAATGCAACAACATAGAATTGTAGATCACAAGTCAAACTGTACTTCTGTACAAATCTCAAACAAAAGTAATGGAAAATGATAATCTCTCAGTTCATTCTGTACATGATTGGTAGAGGACCCAAAGGAAACAAAAGAATTTCTTAAGGTACATGTGCAGATGACAGGCCCCATTTCTGCCCTATTAGAGAAGTCCATCAATGTTGACTGTCAGCTTAATAATTGCAATCATATTTAATCTTTTTCCTGTCCAATTAAGCTGGCAATGGTTCTTCCATAACTGCATTATCAAAATAGTCAAATGTTACATGTGCTTGTATGTACTTGAGTCCAGGGAGGATGGCCCCAGGGGGATTGGGGGGTTGGGGGTTGGGAAGGAAGGAGGGAGAGAGACAAACCTTTTCTCTTTGCAGGAGCTTCAGCTGAAGCATTTTCAGAAGCCTCTGCAACCACACCTGCAACAACAGGTGCTATTGGCACATCTGGAAGATCCAACTTGTCTTGTTCTTCAGGTGGCACCACTGTAGGCACTTCTGGCATATCTTCCACAGCAATCTAAACCAACAAAAGAAGTTTCTAATTCAGGTAAGTGTCCCCAAAAGAGTAAAATGTTATTCTGCGAAGTGACATCTAATAGAAGTGTAAACTCCAGCGGCAGAAAATTGAACAATGTACACCCTTTATCAAACAAAATTATTTTGACTCGAGCTCTATCAATTTTCTGAATGGTTCTTGGTATCAACTCAAATCAGTATGTGAGATTTTGTCTCCCTGGTCAAGGATCAATGTTAAAGTCTCATTTGGCTCATGGGATAGAGAAATGGGTATAGAGCATAATTTCAATGTAAACTCCATTTAACAACCAAGCAAGAAAGAACCAATGGAAATTGAAATTTATCTTAAACATTTGAACAACCCTTCCCTCATTTTGCCAGTAGAACAGCAGCATAAACCCAATAAAGAAAATAAGGAGGCACAAGTGATTGCTATCTCTAATGAACCAGTACCTACATCACTAGTACATTTCAAATGGATAGCCCCACAACTCAGCCCTATTAGTATGTTTGATGTAATAGACAAGTACATTAAACCTCAATTCTAACATAATCAAAGTGAAATTTGGAGAACAGATGTGAACATGCCATATTAGTCATTCATGAATCCTCATATTTTGTATGAATCCTAGTGCAATCACTAAACAAACCCTGCAAATTTGAAGCAATTGAGTTTGGAAACACAAATTATTGAGTATAACAAAGAATAAACAATAGGAAAGCAGGACATTATATTCCTGATGACTTAAAATGATAAAATCAAATATCAAAATAAAACCGGTAGAACTACTGACCAGTAATTCAAATGAAGTGGTACATACCTGACTTTCCAAGTTTTCGAATTCTGCTAAAATTTCCTCTTCATCTTCTGCTGATAATTTCTCTCCCAGTATAGCATTTATTTCCTTCACATTCCAAATATAAGGTTTTCGTTAAAAAGTAATAAACTAAAGGAAAGTGGGGAAGAAAGGAGAGAAGGGGGGGGGGGGGGGGGGGGGGTGAAGAGCAGTACTTCATAAATCTTAGATACTGAAATAGTGCTAATGGAAGAGACTGAGGAGACATATCATAGCAAGTAAGAATGCTGGGGCAATGTGAGAATCAGAATGAGATGAATATCAAAGGAACAACTAGAAAAACTATATAAGCAGAATGGGAAATTGAGGCCATATAAGAAGATGGAAGTGTAAATACGAAAGCAAATTTGACATTAACGAAAAGAAAGAAAAGCAGGAAAGTCAAAGTGAGACTCACATCTTGGTAAGCTTTAGCCTCAGCAGTATCATCCATTAGCTTCTGAACATCATCCAGGTTGATTTCACTTTGCATTGCCTTAATTGCATTAGTACCTGCTTTCAAGCTCTCAAAGACAGCTTTCTGTTTGCTTGCTAGTTCAATGTCTGCCAACTGAACCATAACCATGTTAGAATACGTACAGTTATTCTCTCAACAAAAATTTACATTGAAAATAAACTAACACACTAAAGAAAGATAATCAACCTTACCTCATGTAAAGTACCATTCTATCAGAGCAACATAAGGAAATATGGGAGAAAAAAAAAAAGAAATAAAACAAAAAGGCAACCAACTTAATCACCTGTTGTTCAACATTAATGACCCAAGCATCAACTTGCTTCAATAACTCTTCTTGTGTTTTCTTCTTCTTCAATGCTAACAAGGCTCTGTCCTTCCTCTTTTCACGAATCAAGTCTCTAGCAGCTTGTTTTTCTGCTTCAATGACAGCCTCAAGCTAAAAAGAGAATATCACAAAACTGAGTAATATTAGCAAAAACACCATAAGAAGTCAGTTCGTTCACTTGAATAGCATTTCTCTTAGACAAACCTCAAAACAGATTACAAATTCAATTATAAGTGAAACACGCAGTTGTCATCTCAAAGAAACTAAATGGCTATTACACTATAAAGTTTCCTATGATTTAAAACCTTGGATGACTTAAAAAGTAAAAATATTATGTTTAGCAGTTCACAACACAAGAAGTCACCAATAGAGCACTGATTGAGTCAACAGTCACAATTAAGCAATAATTATCCGCTTAGAATTCTACAGGATTATTTAATTCACTCTTTGGATTGTCCAGAAGGGCACTGCCTGCAAAATCTGCGGCACTTTGAAAGGCCAAACTGATTTTACAAGACAGAATCTAAATTCTTGATATGCAGAATCGGATAAGCCAACCATGGGGAGATAAATGGCATGTTACAAACTACTTTTGGAGCATCTTGGAAACAGCTGAACAACAAATATTTGAATCTAAGGCAGACATAGAAATAGATTCATCACTAATTGCACGCACCCCTACAAAACTGTAAGAAACATGTATTTACTGTAAACTTGGTTCACACAGGACGCAGAACTATACTAAAAATCACCTTATAACAAGAAATGAGTGGCCAACAGGCAAAGCTCCTCACAGCCAAGGGGCAAAGGGCACATCCCCCAACTGCTGAAACTGCAGATCCAATCCATACGTTGAACTTAACTTTTATCTACCAGTTTTTGACAACACCAATTTTTACATTTCAAATTGGTACTGACAGAAAAGTTAAGCAATTCCTATTGTCAGAATCTCTGACATGTCTATGATACGAAAAAACAAATATTACTGAGCTTTCAGTCCCTCAAGCACATTATTTAAAGCTTTAATACTCAGGCGAACTGACAGCTAAGCATTTTTAAGATTCAGAAAGCTAAACAATCAAAATTTACATAGAAATTCAAGGAACTGAAATATATCTGTGGTAGGTAAGACCAAGACCCTATAATATAATTGGAGTCCAAAAGAAGACATGCAAAATAATGCATAAACCAACTGAAAAACATGGTGCCCAGTGAAGTCCTGTTTTATTTCAAAATGCCAAGAAAAATGAATTGTGGGATATATGGGTGACAACACTAGCATTTAGACTGTTACTTTTTCCAAGAAAAGCCATGTTAGGGCATTCTGGTGAAAGAAATAGCCAAACCTGAGGGAGATCACATTTTCGAAATGTTTATGAAATAAACCTCACAAATTTAGATGAGCTGCACTCCACATTCTGAATTAGTTTATTAACTAACAACCAATGAAGAAAATCATAGTAAAAACCAAGAACATTGTATCCAAAGGAGGACGAAGCAAACACAGTTGAGATATAATAAGGGTAAAACATGAATTCATAAGAGGAGCAAATGTAAGAAAGAAAAATGGAACACAAAGGACACTATGCCAAGCAAACGTCTTAGAAAGGAGAGTTCTCCTAGAGTAAGCAAGAGTAATAACTTCCTACAGGTGAAAATTTCACGCCGCCACACAATTTGCCTGCAAGTTGATTGTTCAAACTGTCTCACTGAAGGCTTGGGTTTGTGTCACATTTTCAACAAGCAGAATGGTGGCCAGTTAGGTTAAGACCACAGGCCTACATGGCCTCTTTGACTTTGAGCTACGAATTATGGTCCCAGATGGGTCTGGTATAAAGGTCTAAAGTGGTCTGTGACATATTGGCCTCATCCATATTTGATCAAGTTTTCTGCCATATCCTTTACTGGGTTGGCACGGCAATAGGGCCAGCGAACACAGATGAACAACCAAACCATGCATACTGCAGCCATATTTACAACTATAATGCGGCACACCACCATCAGCATCCACCAAATCCAATGTAAACAATTTCCCTAAAACTTTGTTGACCATATCAACTGCAGGCATGCAAATAGTCTTAGATACTCACACAGAGTGTACAGTAGATTCTAAATCCTTGAGTGCTTATGAACAACTATCTAGAGAGTTGGGAGGCTTACAACTAACAATGATGTGAAAAATTCTAGCTTGAACGAATGGTTCTGTGATGCCAAAAGACCCCTAATCATTCCACTTGATAGACTAGGCCGCATAGTATCTCTCATTAGGCTACACATAAAAAGGACCACGCAAAGTTATTATCATTGCTACACCAAGCAACCTGCACACTCTTATTGGATAGGATCTGTCATTGAACTTGAATAGCTTCACATCGCCTTCACTGCAGCAAAGATTATTTTATAAAGTAAATGTAAACATCAGTTGATTGGGCAGTGAGGGGTATCTTACAAAACAAACCACCCAGTGAGCAGCAATGAGACCCACTACTAAATGAAACCTTGTTTTGAAAGTCAACTATAGAACTCCTTGTTCTATGGGGATCATGCTAGCATTTTTACAACTTCAGTTTCTTCAATCTCCCTCTCTCTCTTTAGTCAGAGAATTTCTTCTATCCCTCATGTAATGTATAACCTTCGAGTTCTTTTTTTTTTCCCCCAAAACAGGTGCTAGTTCTTTGTAAAATACATCCAATAGAAAAGGACAAAAATAGGGTCATCTATCAGGCTCAATATTTTTCCTTTACACTTAAATCTTCAAGGTTTTTGTTACCTAGCAACAATCATCTGCTAAGTTTTAGCACTTCTTATTCACATTACTTGCAGAAGTTCTTTCCTTGTTTCTTCAAACTAACTCCATACAACATTCTAAGTTTAAAACCTTCAACACCTGCATTGCACATCAACATCCAATCCAAGTTACAACTACCTCCTGTTTTCCCAAAATGATACTATTTGAAGACTTGACATACCCCAAATGTTACCATAAAAAGCAAAAACCTTAGTAAATGCTTCAGATTTCAAGTACAAGTAATACTGTTTGATAGAGTGCACAGCAGCACCACAAGCATTATCTCACTGACACAGAAAAGTTTGTAATAAGCGCTCCTAATTCAGAACCTCATAATACTTGGTAATTCCCAATCAAATTATAGCAGGGTAAATAATTAAATCAACTAACTAATAGTAAAATATGGTGTTTAAATTAGTAACTGAAAAGCATACATCATACAAGATTACAGAGCATTATAATTTTGTAAACACAGTATATATGATCACAACAAATTTCTGGTATATAGCAACTATATTTGATCATTCCATGGGGCATAAAACATTTCAATATTGATCTAACATCGATAGTCACATTGAATTAGACACGTCAATCAACCTGAAAAACAACATATTCCCAAAACAACAAGATGCGATTGTCAACTTCCTTCTATATAATTTATCTAGTTAGCAGTATTTTCAACCAAATAATAGCGTATTCCAACTCCCCCTTTTCTTTATTTTTCCTTAGCAGAAAAATAAACCAACACAAATCATGAAGCAGCTTCAAAATTTCCCACCCGTTCCCAATAGAAAAGTAAATAATAGACCACCCAACTTCAATTCCACAAGTTTCGTATGCGGTTAGAAATAGGTTAGGGAAGAGCCTCCTATAAAACAAATAAATGAAGCCCAGGCACAGAGAGCCAATACTGTGCATACCTGCTGCTGATATTGACCAAGCTTGCGCCTTTGAGTCTTGAGAGAGAGAATTGCTCGATCTACATCTGTGATCTTCGGTTTCTTCACAAATAGATTCCCCATCTACGGCTTCCAATCGATAGTCTTTCTTTGTATTAGTAAAGTGATAAAATTGCAGGGATGATTAGGAGAATAATAGGACTTAGTCTTTTGTACAGATTATGGGAAACCCTAGATTGCAAAGAGCTTCCTCATTTCTTTGCTACCCAAGTCCTACCTGGCTGTCCAGCGATTCCAGTTGATCCAAGTCCAGACCAAAGAAGCAGAGGAAGAGACAAAAGAGAGAGAGAGAGAAAGAAAGGAAGAAAGAACAGAAATATTCTTCAAATATATTATTTTACATCATTCTAAACTATATTGATCAGAAAAAGAAAAAGAGAAAAAAAGAATTAAGTCCATAGTTACCTTAATAGTAAAATACACATCATGGTACTTCACAAATAATAAATGGGTAAAAAGCCCAAATTAGAGAAAAGCCTAAGGCACAAAGAAAAAGAAAAACTTAGGAAGATATAAATATAAATACAAATTATTAGACTGCCCAATGGGTTGGTTGAGCCGTATAAACAAGATGAGGCCACGTTCCATGCGTCAAATTTCATTAATTTGTTATTTATTTTTGTTTTCATTCTTATTTAGGAAAGTGACAATGAAAATGGGAATTTTATTCAAAAATTGAGATCATTTTTGTTTTTATGTGTCCAGGTAAAAAAAAAAATATGCATTTTAAACATTGGAACTTTAAATAAATTTAGGAAAGGCATAATATACATAAACTAATATAAAAAGAGTCAAGTTCTCATGAAGACAAGCTAGCAAGGAGAAAGTAGAATCAAATGCCAAGGATGTTGCCCTTTTAGAAGCCTAAAATGAAAGAAGGAAAAAAACTTAAACATTGATCTTCAATTGATTGAAAAACACACAATATAACTCCTAAAAATTTTAGTTTAATGTAATTAAAAATTTAGATAATAACTTTTTTGGTCTATTCCTTTAAATTTGACCTTCAAATTAGTGTTAGCAACAATATATTATTTTTTGTTTTATATGTAATTAAATTATTTTAAATAATTTCATAAATTATATATAATGTATAAGTTGAAGATAACTTTTAGTAAGTGAGAGAAAAAATCATTTAGAACTAATAAATTATCTAAAAATTGTTAATGAACAAACTTTGCTAGTTTTTGAGTGTTAGGGATTAAATTCTTAATTCAATAAATTAAATATCAAATTTGTAATATACAAAATTAAATAATTATAATAACACATAATTTATACTGATTCATGACATTCACTTTGTAGTTATCATAGAAAACTTTTCATTATAAAAATAAATTACAAGATAGATAAATTATTGTTTCATTAGATACCCTTATATAAAATTTAAGACTCATAATACATGTGTAAAAATTTCAAGATATCTTTTTATATAAATTGATCTCCACACGTACCTAACAACTTTTTACTTAAAAACTAATTCATTATTTTAATTATTTTTTTCACCTATAACAGTCATAACTCCTCAATTAACAATAGAGAAATCCTATTAATACTGTACATAATTTTAAATTCTCAGTTATCATAACCTTTCGTCAATATATTAGTTGAATTTTGACTTTATTATATCTTTTCAAGTGATAAGATATTATCTTCTAAAGTTAATCATATGAAATGATATCTCACCTGTACATATTTTGTCCTAGCATGATATACAATATTTTTTTACCAAATAATTAGTAATTTAGTTGTCATAGTGTAACACACGTTTTTTAGGTTTATACCTCAATTCATTTAGAAAAAAAAAACAATAATGATATCATCTTCTTACTTATTTTTGTAAGTGCAATATATTATACTTTTATGATAGAAAATGAAACCACCTTTTATAGCTTAGACATTTAATTGACTGTAGTACCACTCGATGTGCAAATATATATTATAGTTTTTTTTTACTATTTATATCATTATTCATATCAACATTAACATAACCATGTAAACTTAAATTTATTTTTTAAAAATACAAAGCCAAATTTATAGTACCTTTCAAATACTTGAAAATCTATTGAACCACTTTTTAGTGTTGTTTTTTTTTTCTTTAGGATTACTCATAGATCTACTAATAACTCCCACGGCATGTGTTATATGTTGGTCTTGTATACATCATGACATACGCTAGGCTCCTAATAGTAGAAACATAACATATCTTGTTTGTATATGCAATCTCATGATTAGTTGAAACAGATTGATTTTTGAATAGTTTGAAGTCATTAAACAAAAGTGTACTCACTAGTTTAGTACCATCCATTCTGAATCAAGTAAGTATGTCATTGATATATTTTTCTTGAGATAGCTTAAAAATTCTTTTTTCTCTGATGATTCTTATTCTAAGTACAAAGCAGGACCTAAATCATTCATAGCAAACTTTTTTGAAAGCTTATTTTTTAATTTTTTTTATCTGATGCAAATTAGCTCTAACAATCAATATATCATTAACATATAACAACAACATAATATAAGATTTATCATACCTTTTGACATAATAATAATAATAGTCTGTTTGGCACCTTAAAAAATTATTGTTACCCATGAAGTTATCAAACTTCTTACACTGCTATTTAGGAGCTTACTTTAGCACGCACACATTTTTCATATATCTCCACATTATTTTCTCCTTACTTTTGCTTTAAATCACTGTAGATTGATGTGTGTAAATTTTTTTCTTCAAATTATCACGAAGAAATACTATTTTTAAATCCATTTTCTGTAAATCTTCCTTAACCATTAACTCAAGTACTATTTTAGTTGTAGTCAACTTAACCACTAAGAGAAAATCTTTATGTATCAATGCCTTCTTTCTGTTGAAAGTCTTTAACTACTAACCTTACTTTATACTACTTACGACCATACTGTTCTTATTTAATTTGGTAGATCTATTTATTTTCTAAGATCTTTTTTCCTTGCAGTAATTCTGTCAGCTCTCATATTTGATTATTCATTAGGGAATCCATCTCGTTATTCATGGTTAACTCTCAATTGACTGATTTATTAGCCTACAAATGTTTATTAAAGCTTTCTAGTTCATCCATATCAGTCAACAAGATGTAGTTTAAAAATGGTAAAAATCTCTATGATGGTCTCATGGTCTTAGAACTTCTTACTTCTATCACAAGAGTAGTTATATTTACCTTTAGACTTATACTTTTCCTAATTTTTTTATGCAATGTCATCTTCAATTTCTAGAGTATTCTGTTGCAATTGGTTTACTAAAATATCTTTCAAGTGAACTACTCTTTTTTTCCTCAGAATCTAGTGCTTTTGAACTTTTATCGATTTTTTTTTTTTTGTATAGAGCTTGATAATTAAAGATTATATCTATGCTTCTAATGATCTTCCTATTTTGATTATCCTATAAATGATAACAAAACTCATTATCACCATATCCAACAAAAGAAAATATTTTGGTGTAGAAGGCATAATCTATACCATCAAATTTGAAAATTCCATATGATGAATTTTCTTCACTAGCCATTGATTTTAATCTTAAAACTTGTAGCATTGATACTAGTTGTTAAGTATTAAATACTAAATTTCTAGTTGAAAGGGTTAAAAATTAAATCCTTAAAATCTAAAAGTAATAATAATTAATGCAATGAGAAACCAAATAATCATAAGAACACATGATTAATAGTAATTTACCTTCCATTGATAGGTATATCTACTTTATAACTGCCACAAGAAACTTTTCACTGTAAAAATAGTTTATATGATAGACAACTTATTTTCTTATTAGATATCGTTGTAGCAACATTTTATATAACCAAGCTTAAGGCTCACAATACATATGTTAAAATCTTAAAATATATATATATATAAATTGGTCTTTACTTAACTTTGAATTCAATGATGCTTCTATGAGAAAGTATGAAGGGGAGGGATTACCCAAGTTTAGATAGAAAATTAAAAGTCCTCTGTGAAAGAAAGCATGAGCATAAAAAAGCGAAAGCGTGAGAAAAAATTAAATAAGCTTAAAAGTCTTCTATAAAAAAACCACATAATAAATATTTGACCTTTTCTTTTTATGGCATTAGGTTATCGACACCTTACAATATTGATAACTTTGCAAAAAAATAAAATAAAAATAATAACTTTTCATTTTATGACATTGGATTATTAATGCTTTAAAGAGCTATTACCTTTGCATAAAAGTTACAAACAAACTTATCAAATTATAATATAAATTTAATTTTAATTTTAAAATTACAAGTCATGCTTGAATCCATAAACCATTTGAAGGTGTACATTTTTCCCAATATTAAGAGTTTTCACCTAAGCATAAAATAATTTAAAACTATGCAATTTAATCAGTTACAAATAAAAAACTATGTAAGTTTAAGAAAATCAAATATTTCTTCAACTACTTTCTACCTACGGTATAATACAAAAGTCAAATGTACATTTTAATATGATAACTTCACATATCATTGTAAATAATTCTCTTGTTGGCCTTATGAATGGTAATCCAAGAGGGAGGTGAAGTGAGTTTTCTTTTTTTTTTTTTTCTTTTTTTACTTAACTAATAAAATAAATCTAAATAAATATTCAATAATGTAAGGCGAACAATAAGGTTTATTCATGCAATAAATAACTAAAGAAGGGTACGAAATATTAACCACAAGATTTATGTGGTTCGGCCAAATCGTATCTACATCCACGACTTCAAGTCTCCGCTTGAAAATTTTACTGCTTCACTTTCTTGCAAATATTTTTTGGCTATTTTTATTACCAAGATATAATACAATAAGGTGTACCCACACCTTTATACCCAAATCTCACGAAAAGAAAAATGCTTCAAACACTAAGAACTCACAACAGTAAATCAAATACAATGAAGTTCACAATAGAATATTTTGCTCAAAGATGAGTGATTTTAAAGATTTTTGAGCTTAAAGAGCAAGGGAGGTCACTAGAAAAATGTAAAGATTGTGTTTTTGAATTTTAAAAAAGTATTTATACCTTATTTAAAAATGTACCCGTTACATTCACAAACATAAATTTTGAAATCTTGAATTGATAGTACCACTCGATTTTTTTTATACTCAAAAATTTGAATTAACTGATAATACCAAAAAAGGAACAGTAATATCAAATCCCTATACCTCAAAGGTCCAGTAGGTCAAGTGTATGCTTATAGTCCATAAGTAGTGTTGATCACCGATAGTATTAATAATGTCAGTAGTACTGGACCCTTGTGCCTAAAAAAGATAGTAGGTTAAGTGCCAATGCCTATGGCTTCTTGGTAGTGCTGACCATCAGTAATACCTGTAGTGACAAGTAATACTAGACCTATGTGCCTCAAAGAGGTAGTAAGTCTAGTGACAGTGCTTGTGATTTCCTTGTAGTATCGGTAATGATCGGTAGGATCACTTATGTACCTTAAAAGGTAGTAGGTCTAGTGGCAGTATCAATCCTCTCTTGGTGGTGCCGATCAGTAGTAGTGTTGCTTGATATCGATAGTGTCACTCTTTTCCCTCACTTATGCCTTTACGCTATTTTCTTTTTAGATTTCATTCCTAATCATTTTCTTAAATGTGATTTACTAAGTTGAAATCAATCTGAAAGCCTTCTTGAAAATCTTTTGATTAAATCCCATTAAACAATTTGTTTTAAATTCAAAGCTTTAAACAAGAAAATGCATGGACTGTGTATGTGATTTGTTATCTAATTGAGCAAAATAACCTGTGACACATTAAAGCCTAATCCTATTTAGGATTCTAGCTTGTCATTTCTTCGCTTGTATCCTTATGCTTGCTTTTAGATTTCATGTTTAATATCTTTGAATTTCATCATACTACATACTTGGCAACTTTATTAGATTATGCATAATCGGATTTGTTATCATCAAAATCTAAGCCATTTATTGTTTAAAGGCGTCATGAAGCTAGCATCTCTATCTCAAGGAAAACTACATCATAACATGAATTTAGGAAATTAATTATAAATATAATTTAAAAAATAACACTTTCTAGTTTGATTTTAATCATAAAGAAGGTTCTTTATTGTGTATTTTTTTAAAAAAAATACAAAAAAAACCATAAAATTTTACGATAACATTAGAGTTTTAATTTATGAATATAATTTAAATTGAAAAATGCATGTCAATTTTTGTATAATAGATGATATTTTAATAATAAAAAAATATGTTAAATATAATAATAGTAATAGATTATATAAAACTCTAATATTTATCTCGTATTACCAAATAAATTTTAATATTTAAAAAGTGACAAAAAAATTTAAGTCAAAAATCGTTGCACAAGATCTCCAATTTCAATATCTCCAACTTCTTACTTTTTTAATATTAGAGTTTGTTTGAAAATACTAGATAAAGATCAAGGTTTTATATAACCTTTACCCATGTCAATGATGGAATTAAATAAAATGTCAAAAATCTCCACAAGTTTGAAAAACCAATAATGAAAATGAACAGAACACTGTAATCTTGATGCTTTACAGTGTTATAGATAGAATTAAACCAGAAAACAAACTCTTAATGCTTTAAATCGCTTTTGACCTAATTAAATATGACATTGAAAGCTCGACACTTTAAATTACCAGAGACAAAAAGATATAAAAACATGACTTTTGGGTGCTTTATGACACCAAAACTAACACATGAGTTTGAGGTATAAATTAAAGTGCAAATTGCATCATCAAATTGTTTGCACTTTAAAGCGGCAATAGAAATAAAATAACACTTATTCATTAGCATTCCTTTTTGTTATAAAGCTATAATGTGAATTCTTTCATCTTAAGGCTTGATTGATACGAAATTTCTTCAAATGTAATAAGTGTTTTTAATCTTCTGTAAAAATTTACGTGCATCCTAATTTCTCTCACTTCAAGTCTGCCAAGATTTTTTTTTACAACTAGCTAAGAGTTACCATGCATCTATAATTTGATTACTTGTTCATTTTAAGCAATCTAATGCCTATTAAAAGATTCATATTTTGTTTCATTGTTAGATTTTAAAAATTTTGGCTTTATAATATAATGAATCTTCTTCAGTTTTTTAAGTTCTATTAATGAGATTCTTGCTTTATTTCCTCCTTTACTAGCCACATAATTGATCCATAACTCTCAAGCTAATTACTTATTGAGGCAATTAGCTATTTGAGTCTCTACTAGTTGTAAATCTTATATGAAACATTTGATTATAAAATTGGCTAATTTTTAATCCTTCGATGTAGATTTGTGCTTATATATAATGTCAAATTTTCTTAATACTTACATCTATCAAACCATCCTTTTTGAAGTCTTTAACATCTAAAGAATTTGGTATAATGATTGATCTATAAATATTAAGATTACATGGACTTAAAAGTATGGTCTCAACCTCCTTCCATCTTATATGTGCGCACATAACTTTTTTAGACGTTGTGTATTTGTTCTACCCTTTGTAATATTTTTATTAATATAGTAAATCAATTTTTGGACTTCATCATTCATTTTTACCAACATTGTACTTATCGCCTCTTTAACAAATCAAATAAAAGTTAATGTTTCTCCTTCCTTTAGTTAAGTTAAAAGGAAGTTAATTGCATATAGTCTTCGAGTTGTTAGAATCATTCTTGGTATTTTAGAGATCTATATAAAATCTTTCACATTTAGTTAGATCTTGAAGAATGATAAACATTTTTTTCCCTATTGTAAAGACAAAATGATTTAAGATTGCTAGTTTTACTTTTAATCTTTTAACTTATGCAACATTTTTTGGATGGTTTTAGATGCAACATTGCTCAAATTTTCTCCCAGTTGCCTATATCTCTCATTGTGTGATTATGTATCCCTAGCAGTTGCTCAAGGATGCAAAATTGTGTCATTCGCTTAGATTGAACTTCATCTTATATCTTCTTAGCAATTAAAGGTTTCCATTAGGTCATTTACATGACTTTTCTTCACATAATTCATTCACTCATCCTTATGATGTCATAAGTTTAGCCATATCCTCCTCTTATGATGTCAAAACCTCTCAAAGAATAGACTAATATAATTAAAATAAAAGAAAAAGATAATATTTTATATGTTAAAAAAATCATAAATTTAAGTATCATCAACAATAAAGTTTCTTTAGAGCCATCTTCTTTAGGAAAATACAAAAGTGAAAATAAATTATGCCTTATTTTTGCTTTAAAATACAAATAAAGTAATAGTTTATGCCTTATTTTTAGCTTAATATAGTAATTAAAGATAATTTGAAAATAGACTAACAATAATATCTCTATTAAGATTTTATTTGAATTATTATATTATTTATAAATTTATAGAATTTCTATTAAAAGTAAATAAAATTAAGGGTAAATATAAACCTTGAACTTTGAATGCTTTTCAATTTAAATCTTGTCATTTCAATATTCGTAATTGTGCTATTGAACTTTCAATTTTATTTAATTTGAATATTGGCCCTAGTCAACATTAATTTTTTTCTATCAAGTGAGGGTTTCTATGGATAAATCATGGTGTTCCCTCCATTTCTAATTGTTGACCTAACTTTTTTATCATGTCTGAGGCATGTGTTTATTGTTGTTAACCAAATTAAGAGAGAAAATTATCATTTAACAAAATCCATTCAACATTCTTTGAGTAGGAGTTTATTATAGAATACTGAAGGCGGTTAATTTAATATTGTTCTTCTTTCGACTGAAATTAGGGAGATGGACAGCGAAGGCTCAGTTATTGATTTATATGTGTTTTTATTATTATGGGTCTCATTGGAAATTATGCACTTCAAGGATGAGAAGAAACCCAAGAAAAAGATTCTAGGAATGTGGCAAGCATAAGATTTATTATATGACTTTCAATTTTAATATTTATACAGTAAAAATTCTTGATTGAACTTGAATATTCTTAAAAGTCAAAAATTATTGTTTCGAGAATGTAGGTTTGTTACATGATCCTCTGTTTCTGTTTGAAATATGAACTTGAAGTGTTTGATATTAGGTTAGTAGCATTCAAATGGTGTTTTTTATAATTGAAATTGCAAATTGGTAGCATGTATGTTTGTATTTGGAGTTGAATTGAGCAGTTTCTAAATGGTATTATTGATTTGTAATGGCTTGATGTTTAATGTCATTATCATTAGCTTCAAATGTTAACACAATCATCTTGTTTTCTTTGTTACTTTGTTACAGAAATATGGTTTCTATAATCACATCATATATCTTGATGTTGAAATGTATCTCCAAGGAATGCAAGTTTTACCACCATTACTTGAAAGACTCACTAGTCTAAAAAATCGAGTTTAGTTTTATCATTGGCTCTTAATAGAATCATGGATCATCTTCATGTTTATTATAATGTTATATTACACAGAAGCTTAATTAAAGGCAAAAATGGTTGCAAATTTACAGTTGTTTAGTTATGAAGAACATAGTGGCAAGTTTATACTTTAGTACATTTGACATCTTATATGGTTATTTTATGGTGATGCAAAACCAAATTGATTCTTATTTTAGTCTTTTTGTGTACTTTTTTTTGATAATCTTGATTTAGATATATTACACCCTAACTTGCTTTTATGTAATAATTTGGACGGTTAATGCTATCTTTATGTTCTTTATTTATTATCTTGATGTAAGTGTAATACACCATTAATGACAATGTCATTTGATTTGTTATTGATACTAATTGGTCAATGTGAAAGCAAAAAAAAAAAAAGTTTTACTTCATTTTTTTTTGAAATAAGAACTGATGATCAATGGTAATCGCCATAACATCAATCAGTGACAAACAATCTATATCAATCACTATCTGAAATCAATAAGTACACCATAAAGTTTGCAATAACAAACTTCATTCATCCATTATCATAATAACGCATTATTTGTTTTGATAACAATTACTAAGTCAACACATTTTTTGTCTAAATAACTAAATGTTTAACTCAATTCATCATCTTATAATAATTTAAATTATTCAATTCTTTCATTCCTTTTTTCTTTTGCCTACTATTTTTAATCTCATTCCAGGAACTAAAGGATTTCTTAAGTTTATAATTAATCCAGTTAGTGGAAGGGCATCCACAATTTGTAATGGTTGTGTCACCACTTGGTAGTAGATGCTAGTTGGCTTTTTTGCATATATATTAGGCTAGTAGATGCTAGTGTTAAGTAGATAAGGGACACGCTTATTAATTTCAATTTGTGGTCTCAATTGTGGAGGGTTATATTCCACATTTTCTAAATATAAATGGTAGTTTACCAGGTGGTTTATTGAAACTAATAAGTGACAGATAAGGCCTTATCAGTTATTTTTGGCTCTAAGTATTTTTGTAATAGTAAGTGGTAAGGCATGACGAGCTTGAGTATTGAGAGTAGTAAGTGGTAGAGCATGAAGAAGCTTAGTATTTAGTGTAGTGGGAGTTGGATTTTGCATATCATTTTACTATCCTAATAACAAGATGTGACATTTTTTGAATTTGGTTGGGTGACCCAACACCATACCTAATATTAAAACTTTAATTCAAAATAATCTCGTAAACTCTATTAGTCATTTCGTATTGTCAAATGTGAAAATTTGGTTATGCAAATAAGTTAGCTGCAATGGTAAACCAATATGCATGTTGAATTCTATAAATGCTTTCTTTCTTGCAGCAATTTTTGATCTTTATCATAATCACTCAATAAGAGGGCATGCAAACATAAATTGTAATCAAACAAAGCTATAGAAAGTTACTTCTTACTTGTTTAACTAGATCTTTGCATGATCATTTGTTGTGATCACTTGCTTCTTGCCAATTAAGTATTCTTTTTTTTTTTGACATTTTGTATGTGTCAACATGCTAATTTGCATCTTTTTTTTTTTGACCTCCTAGCTTTACCCATTAGTCTCGTTAAAAGAAGTGGCTAAATAAGTTTTAATCCTATATTTGGTAGTAAATTTGGTCCATTACAAAGGCTCATGATGTATGAATATTTCTGTATGTACTTTTCTTTATGAAAATATAGGTCCACATATAATTCTAGTTCATTTTTTGTGATAGTAAATTATTGATATGTAGGATTACAAGGGATGCTTAATAGTTCTATCTATAGCATGAATATTTTCTATTGTATAAATTTATTATATGCTACTAATTACCCAACTTAACTTGGTACTTTACACCCCTAGACTACACTGCTCACCAATACCTAGCTTTTACCTTTATTTCCTATAATAAATCCTGAATTTTTGGATAAATTATTCATTATATATGAACACCTTTATCTCTATTTATATGGATTTTCTCATTAAATAATTTTAAATTTTCTCTAATAATTGGACAATTTGTTATTCTTTCACCTAAAAGTTGAGACAACGAGTGTCTTTGGTAAATTGTTAAGCAACATGTCATATTTTATACTAAACAAGAGATAAAATATTGTCAATGTCAATAATCTTCCTAATTGTTCGAGTTTCTTGAACTCAATATATTATAAGAGAAAAAATTGTTAACCTTGATGAGAAAGCATGTTTGCTCCAATGCTTTACTGATATTTGACATAGTCCTTCATAAGTAATAGTGTCAATTATCTTTAATTAATCTATGATGGTTTTGAACTATAATCGATGGTTGCTTTAGAAGTAGAATACATGATATGTTTTAACAACTCTCCTTTAAAATGTTTTTGGTAGTTTTACATATAAGTGCTAAATATAGAAGCAAATGTCAACCAATAACACCACCTATTCAAGAGTAGGGACCAACTCTGCAAAAACAAACTTAATCAATTTCATATTAAATTGATTAATTTTAAAACAAATTGAAAAACAGACTTATACTTTTTGCTACTCCGACATGAATATCTAGCCATGCTATCTATCTAGTCCAATGTTCTATAAATAGTAGTTGAATGAACCATGTCTTGCTATCCCTTATTTTATCATCAATAACTGCATATATTGGCTAGATGTTATTGTTTGAATCGATGTCAATAAGATGGCATGCATCAATATTGATAATAAGCTTGCAACCATTTTGCATGAATCTAGATAAACATAGATGTCTAGAAAATAGATGGAGAATCTAGCAATACTTGATTAATATCAACCATAAAAGTGCTATCAAGATTCTGAGTTATTACCTCTTTCTAGTAATCACATAGCCTATTGTATTGTTTACTCTCTGAATCATTTATCTCTTCCACTGCCAATTATCTTACCATCACACATATATTTTTTAAAACACTATACACCATTCGTTTCCTCATAAGATTTAATGTTGGACTCTCTTTTAACAGTTCAATTAACTTGCTACAATGTACTTAGAATTAAAATGTAAGTTAATGAATGACATACTATTTATCTATGGGTTTAAAAATATGCTTTAACTATAAATGATGATTGTGATCCAATTTGTGAAACATAGATGTACCACTTATACCTTTTCTCATAGATTACCTAAATTTGTTTGACTTACTCTTCACAAACTTAGCATCATGACCTCTTTAAATTGCATAATGCTTGACTGTCTTCCCTTGCAACAAGAGATGAAAAAATCATACCAATCTTGAACTCATGATTTGCCATACTATCATTTATATTAACATTCATAGTGTGCCTATCCACGTCATCATCAAAGTCTTTAAGATGACTATGTAGATCATAATTAACAACCTTGTCAAATGAGTTAAAGGTTTAAAACTATTCATGCCTTAGTTTGAGATAGAGTCCATTCCATCTAGATTTTAGTCTTTTGCACATTATGATTAACATTATGCATTACATTAACCTTTACCTTAGGCTTAATGCCTCGATGGTCATCAAACTGATCATTGTCCATATCCCTTTCAATCTCATTGCCTACTTGACAATTGAAGTCATTGTCCATATCAACACTACCCTCATGAGGTTCCCCATCAAATTCACTAAAAACTACACCCACTATTAACTCCTTAATAGTTTTTGACCTAACAAAAATACTGCTTGGCCAATTTGACCATCACTAACTAGTGCCTCAGTAGGTCTTTCTTCCTCATTCTATTTTTCTTATTACTTTGAATAACTAGTGGTTTTGATGGATAATAACTTATGTTTGTACAAGTGATAGCTATAAGTCTATCACTATGCTGAACTGGACTAAGAGCCTCAATTATAGTTTTTCGACTACGTGTAGTAAATTGTTGATTAATAGAAGTTTGTGATGACATGAAGTCCTTGACATATATATCGATATCTCTACAGGTTTCATTCATCATATTACACATTAAATTCACATTCGAATCTAATTATAATTTTTCAAATCATTTGCTATGCTCTTCCTAGGAAATAAGTAATAAATTGTAATTAAATTAGCCCAAGCATTTTTCTCTTTTATAACACATTAACCAGTTTAAATAATTGCAAACTCATTACTATCTACCTTATCAAACTTATAGTTTATCTAAATTATACGTTTTAATGAACATCTTAACAAATTGACCCATCCAGTGCAAGTGATATGTGAACAAAAATGACTCCGTTGGTGTAGCCTAAATAAGGAAATAAAAAACTATAAAATCAACATAAAAGTTTGAAAGTTTCAAGTGATACCATAAGTTACAAAATAATGTACTCAATATTTTTTTTAGCATGTAAAAAAAAAAAGATACACATGTAATGTTCCACACTATACTTACGTAGTGATATCAAATATTAGCATC
The DNA here is from genome assembly GCA_021397835.1 of Moringa oleifera. Classification (NCBI taxonomy): domain Eukaryota; kingdom Viridiplantae; phylum Streptophyta; class Magnoliopsida; order Brassicales; family Moringaceae; genus Moringa; species Moringa oleifera. The sequence continues at coordinate 785,001 of JAJFZO010000447.1, forward strand.
AAAGTACGAGAGTTCTAGAGACTTATAGTGTTTACTGTAGATAGTGACGTTTGTACATCGAAATTCATAATTTGTTAAAGTAAATACATAATTTTTTTCTTCATCTTAACGTGTATCAATAAAACACATAAACAAAATTATTCCATCATTTTCATCAATTAACAAATATAATAAAAAAAGTTAAGATTGACTTATATAAACATAAATTAAAGACTACATTTTCAAAAATTCAAGCACATGCAAATAGATATGGACCATATAACCACGACTCGTTTCAATGTCAACATCGATGAAGGGACAATCAAATGGGTAAAAAACTATTAACTTCAATAAATATTTTAATATTATTATATTATGAATATACTTAGAGTAGGATCATTTTGTATACTTATTTTTGTAGTTTAATATTTAAATTTAATAAGCTTAAAATAGTAGCTTAAGGTGATAGCTTTTTCTCAATATTTAATGAGGTGAAAAAAAGTATGATATTTGAGTGAAAAAGTTTGAAAGGGAAATGAGAATATTTTTTTATTTTACTTACAATTTAAATTTTTAATTAATAATATAAATTATTAAAATTTTAAGTAAATTTTATTTAAAACCTTGAGTTTTACTCTTTGTTTTCAATTAAATTCTAATATTCAAACAAATCTTGATTTATTAATTTTATCAAAATTAAACTTTGACTCAAAATAATTATGAAAAATTAATAATTTTTTATTAAAAATGACTAAAAAATTCTCAAATAGATTTTATTTTCCAAATTTGAATTTTTTTAACTAATCAACTATTTTTTAAAATTTTGATGGTATATTTTTTTTAAAAATATTTTAATACTTAAAAAATTTTGATTTTTTTATGATAATAGCTTAAATATTTTATTACATCTATGAAAAATTATAAGTCAAAACTCGTTGTAAAATATCTCTAATTTGAATATATTTAATATTTAAATTTTTTAATAAAATTTAATTTTAATAAAATTAAATATTAAGATTTGTTTGGATAAGTTTTGAAAGTAAAAGTTTGATTGAAGAGAAAGGATAAAATTTAAAGTTTTAAATGATATTTATCTTAAATTTTTTGTATTACTCAATTAAAAAGTAATTTATCATAAAATAGATAATCCTGTTTCCATATAAAATGAAATTATAAAGAAAAAACTACAAAAATGTCCATGAGCAAAGGGGAAAATCATAATATCTAAATCCTAGATGTTTTCTTTTGACCAGATTTGGAGTTTGGTGCTGTCCTAGTGTAATATTCTTTTGGTGCCTTGAGAAATACATTGGACACATCATAATTAAATCAAATTACCCTTGACTATTTTGAATTATTTTTTTATTCTCTTAAAAAATTACGAACAGAAACATTGAGTGTATTCTCAATACACGACCTTCCCGACTGTGGAAGGTAACTGAATCTGTAAACAAGTGTGAGGATGTCATAATTTCCCAGAGAAAACGCACAAAACCAGCAAATGCATTCAATGGATTTGTAAGAACCTTCCTGCTGCTCTCACGAGATTTTCACTCTCCAGGGCATGCCCTTGAAATCCTCTCTCTCTCTCTCTCTCTCTCTCTCTCTTCTCTCTCTCATTATGCCCCACTTTGGCCCCAACAGAGATCATAGAAATTCTTTTGATTGCTTCATGTCCAAACAGCTCTCTTTGTTCTCTAATTCGACTTGGATGCTATAAGCATATCAATTTTCTAAGTATCAAGTCATGGAGGCTGATAAAGGCAGTGTTGGCTGTGATGGTGGAGGAGAAAGTTCTTCAAGGGTTCCTCCTAGTTCATCTTCTTGTTCAGGTGATAGGCAGAGGTTCTACATTGAGCTGAGGCCTGGGGAGACTACTATAGTATCGTGGAAGAGGCTAGTCAAAGATTTAAATCCGTCACCTCCTGCAATAGAGTCTTCTCTGACCGCTGCTGAAGAGAGCCGCGAGGCTGAGTGTGCTCTGGTGAGAAATTGATGGCACCTGCTCTTGTAAATTTTTGTATGGCCGTAATTCTGAACTGGTTTTATTTCCTAGAAGTGCAGCTTGCCTCAGTTTTATGGAATTTAGCCTATGCTCTCTGTAGGCATGGTATTGAGACATGTGAAAACCCTGTCCTAAAATTTAACTGGTTTTTCTTGTTAGGAATCGAACCTGATTGTGGGATTTAACTATTATTATTGTTATTATTGTTATGCATGTGAATGATTATTTTTGTATCCTATGTCACCTGTATTAATCAATTATTGGTCATGCTTGTGCCTTCCTTTGATTTGAAATGTTTTAAGGCCTTGAACTGTGATAGGATTCTTCCCCACCATACCATTTAATTTGTGTTTATTAGTCGTGATTTGGTGCATGCCAAAATGTGGCAATTTGATGTAACCAAATGGATGCTGGTTATGTTATTCAATGGTTCTGGCTTCAGGTCTTAATTAGTCTTATTATCTGTGAATTCTGTACAACTGTAGCCATGAAAGGTAACATTATTTATAATTGCAAAATATTGAAGTTATATGATTTAATTATTGGAAGTTTCTTCAATTGTTATTACTTGGGGTGAAGGTTATAGAACAAATAAGTTCCTGTTGTGTCCCTAATTGGATGCTTTTCTTCTATGATGTGGTTGCCTTCTTGCTGAACCATAAGTATTATATGCTTTTACTTGGTTGATTGATATGAAGTTTTCTCTTTGCTTTGTTTGTTAACACGGTCTTTCAGCTAATATGATAGTCTTGCTTTGATCCCAATTACAGTGTTTGTGCAAGTTAGATGATGCACTAGCATGTGCGACCGGAAATTGGTTTTGGTCCATGATACCTTTCCTGGTAACTTGGTGATGAGGATGTTCGTGTTGAATTATAAACTAACTTATCCAATTTTGTTAATGCAATCTTTAGTGAGACTTTATGTATCATTTATAAGGAAGATGTAATTGGTGATTCCATTAATCGGACATCGCATTTGACTCTGAACTAAGGTGTCCACCTTTTACTTTTGTTCGGTGCACCAACTTTGTCATGAAATTCATACTGAAGGTCCTTGTTTGGGAGTCTAGCAAGAGTATGAATAAGCATAAAATACAGGAACTATGTCATGCTGAACTTGCGATATGTAGAATGTGTTTCTTTTCTTCATACAGATTCATATACACTGTTCTTCTTGTAGTTCTGAAGAGATATATGTACAATGGTTTTGTTGCATTTGCTATTGTTTTCCTCCTCCCCCGCTCTGTCTGTCTTTATATCTATCTATCTATCTATCAATTTATCTGTCCTCCTTCTTTTTCCTTGCACTTACTCCAATGCATGTATGTGCTTTCTTCTTGTGGATTAACTTTGGTGTGTATTTTATTGTAGTCTTTCCTTAGTTTTTGGCAAGGAGTTTGGAGACCATTAAGGAAGAGGTTCATTGATTGTTCTCTCGCAAATATATGTTCACTCTCTCGCCCCTTCCTCTCTTTTCGTAGATTATGCACACTCTCAGTCCCTTGTTCTTAATAAATCAAATTTTAGGATGTTGGTTGGTGTTTAGAGATGATGAAGGAGGGGGTAGGTTTGAGATTTGATTTCTTAGCCATTATATGTCCCTTTGGTATTTGAAGCATGCCTTCTACCTAGGAAAGAGGACATATTGGTAAGCTCATTCGAAAGCTCATTCGTATTATTTCTCTTGATTTTGATTTGATTTTCAGCTGAAAGATGCTTGTAAACGAGGAACACACTGGTAAATTAAAGTAAGAATTGGAAAGATAAGTCCTATTTCCTGTAATGCCCCTTCTCCCTTTTTTGTCACTTGCTATCTATGTAGTATGGTCACCTCGCACAAATATTTCTTTCACTTTCCACCATCCTTTGTTTCTTATTAGAGACTGTATTCTTTTGACTGCTCCCTATCTGTCAAATTTTAGCATAGACTCTATGAAGTCTGTCTTTTCTTGTTCAGAGATGGCTGTCAGGGAATGAAGCAAAGTGACGAGCGGCTTGAGATTCATTGTTTTGGCCCTTCTATATCTCTTTGGTATCTGTTTATTATAACCTGTGCCACAAGAAAGAGATTTATGCATCAATTGAAGTTTTGCATAATTATCACTCTTGAAACCAATTTAACTTTGAACTAGGAGATGACTTGTAAGAAAAGAGGTACAAACAAGTAATTACAAGCCAATTGGTGCACCTTCACTTTCTTGAAACTAACAAAATCAACTTTCTCTTTTTTCAATAGATCTATGGATGAGAAATTCTAGAGTTACTACTGTAACACTTGGAGATGTGGGCTTTATGATAGGGGAGAGGTTCTTCTACTCTTGTAGGTAGCTAAGGACATGGGGAAAATTAGTGTTTTTGGGAAGAACTTGGGAGTTTGGGGAGAAGGAGGAGCAATGAAAGAGATCAAATATGGGCATCAAGCCTCAAATAATGGAGATCTTGAATCTCAAATAAATTGGAATCTTGGAAATTATATCATTAGAGGTTTGTCTCAAATAATAAGGTGGCCTAAGTGCTTATAGACACCAAATCCTAATAGAAATAGGAAATCAAGTCCTAGTGAAAAATTGAATGATAATCCTACAGGGATTATGTAACTAATGAAATGGAAATCTTTTCCTAATTTGGAATTTATACATAAAAGATGTTTTCCTAAAATCTTTAACTAGTCATTCTTTAGCCTCTAGATATAAAAGCTACTTTTTTTCTTTTTGTGGCATTTATTAAGAGATATTCTATGCACATTCTCTTTTTGTTTTCCCCTTTTTATTGAGAGAATTTAAATATTGGGAAATACCCTTATTTGGTGTTTTAAACTTTTCTTGCATTGGGTTTTAAATTATGAGTGCTAGTCATGTTCAAAGAACACTCACTTGAAATCTAATGGAAGTAGTCCACTTTGTGATATGTGGGGTCATTAGCTACACTGAATAGTTTTACACGCCAAGCTTTGTCCTAAATCCAACCTTAACTTTTGAATCATTTTATGTGCACTAGTTTTTGGGGCATCATGTCTTACAAAATTTAACTGTGATATCCAGGATTTGGTAGCCAGTAATTGACACAGCCAATCGCATTCGGGGTGATGTTTAGTTGTGTAAGCACTAAAAGAGAGTATCAAGTGTGGTAGGAGAAGCTTTTCTTATAAAATCAATTTTACTTCTCTTGAAGTTTGACCACTCTCTTCAACTACTCTAACACTATGCTATTTGGTATGAAGTTATATGTCACATGCATGATTTCTCAATATGAATCTCACATCAGGTATGCATTTGAAGGTGATGTGAGTTTTATGAAAGGTTGGACACTTCACACTCTAATAAGTAGTATTAGAGCCAAGTTCAACCCATTGTTTACTGTTTCATGAAGCGTTGGCACTTTAAGGTGTGAGTTCTTGACATGAACTAGGTGTTTCCTTCTCGGGTAGGCAAGGAGTCCTAGACTGTGACAAGGGCGTCGTTGATTTTAGGTGGAAGAGAACATCACAAGGGTGAGTTCTCAAGCTGAATCCCACATTAGATACACGTTGACTTGAGGTTGCTTTATATGTGTGAGAAGTCCCTCCATCCAATGGACTAGTCTCTAGGTGGAGTAGCCTAACTTCTGACTATATGTCATAAATTGTTCCAATAGTTACCGTGTACAAGAAGCATAATTAGAAAAAAGTTTATGAGGGCTAAAGTTGTTCCTAAAATTCTAATGATAAAGCCAAACGGTAAAAGTATTTTGAAACCTTTTCCATAACTTTTTTTTTTTAATTTCTTTTCATGTATCTAGTTTTTAAAAAGTTTTAAGTATATCACACTAGTCTCTGGGTTGGATACCTTGATTCTTGACTATATCTCATAAATTGTATACAAGAACTATAATTAGAAAATATTTATTAAGGCTAACGTTATATTTGAAATTCTAGTGATAAAGTCAAACGGGGAAAGTATTTAAGACATTTTCCCTTTCGTAACCTTTTTTTTTTAACAAATAATTTTTTCTTCGTGGATCTAGTTTTTGAAATGTTTAAAGTATATAGCACTTTGGTTTCTGGCATAGATTTACATTCATTCCTTATGCTCTGTGGTCCATATTTTGACCTTAAATACTACAATTGTGACCAGGTGTTTGACTGCTTTGATAACTGCTTGTGTTTGGAGAGTAAATGGTTCTTTTTTGCTGGTCTTTGTATGTTTGTGTGATCCCTGCTGAAATTTTGGATATGCAATGTCTTTTTTGATGTGGGCATTTTGGTGGAATCACTCAGAAAATTGTTCTTTTTAGATGTTTGAACTGCATGATTAGAAGTGTTTTGGTTATTAGAGTCATCTATCGTCTTCCTTTCCTATGGTTGCTTTTTTCCTGTTTTAGCTTATCAGTGGCTTGAGCGGACATGTTTTCTGGTGAGTATATGTCATTTTAGTTAGACAATGTAAAATAATCTGTTTAGAGATGAAGCATACTTTCATTTCTTATCTCTCTTTATGCTATAGATTAATTAACTGATCTTTAGAGAAATTAATTTTGATCAAAAGAAAACTAGCTTTATGATGGTGATTTCCACTGCATTATGATTTTCATGTTAGCTTTATTCTTATGCAGGAGGGTGATTTTCAAGATGACCAGTCAACCACTAAAAATAATACCTTTTTTGTAAATACAGGAAATTTAGAAGACCTGTAAGTACTTTCTGCTTAAGTTTCAAAATTTCCAGAATTTTTTCTTAATGTTTTAGCTTCTTTGAGTTTTCATATGCTCCTTGCTTTGTCCTGGCAGGGCTCTAGACAAAAAATTTGGTATGTTTTTGTTTTAGGATATGGCGATTCATATGTGATATATTAGTCTTCATCAATCATTTAAGCTAGCATAAAGCACTCAACTGACTGATTTCCTTAGGGAGCTTCTATAATAATTATAGCCTTTCCTTCTATTATGTTAGTCTATGTTAACAGTATTAATGCTGCCCTCACTGCTCTGGTGGATTCCTTTAAGAGATGAATATATCAATTAGCTTTTTCTTTACATAGAATTGAATGTAATATAAGTGAGATACTACAGCATATACTTAGCAAATTTTACATGCATACTGAATTTTTCATAGTAAATAAACGTACATACAGGATTTTGACTTGTTTATTGGTCTTTTGCAAATATCTAAACTCATAACATATGCTTTAAAAGAGGCAAATATCATGGAGAACTTGGAGTTATCTGAAATTTTCATCCTTACCATAGTAAGAGAGGCCAAACTGGATGCCTGCTAGCACGGGCTTAAGTGTAAAAGCATGATCAATTCAAGTTGAGGAACATTTCTTAGTCGATTTAAGATTATACATCTTTATTGCTTCAGAAGATATAAGGGAACCTTCTGCATAATTGGAAGATATTGGAGTCTAATAGAAATTACAAGCAGAGGTTAGGAATCTCTTCTATGCTGCAAGAATGCTCCAGTCAAGGGGATGATAGGAGTTCAGGGAGGAAGATGAATGTTACTAGCCAGATACAAGAAAGTCCAAGTGACAAGGGAACTCTCACTTGCAGCCTAAAGCATTCTTGATAGTGGATCTCTGAGTGTTTGATTTTCTAATATCACCTGGCTTTTTGTAAGCTGAAAAGTTGTGTTTCTTCCCTTTGATATATCTTGCCTTGAAATTTTAGGAAAATGGTTCTGTGAATAAAGGAAGAATGCAGATGGTGTGAATGTGCCTGTCAGTTGAAGTAGATTTTATGAGGACATGAAAGTGCTTCAGACATAAGCAATATCTCTTTATCTGAAAACTCTTTGAATATATGATGCCAATTAGGAATGAATCTTTTTGAAAGTGGCACATTGAGAAACAAAATAACAAATTCAATTGTAAAGAAAAGATTGAAATGATAAAGATGGCAAGAATAACTTTTAGGAAAGCCTTATGGGGGCAACTAATTTTTTGTGCTGCTAACCACCATGCTGATTTCGCTATCCAAAGGCTAATGTATTTATGCACAATACAATAGAACACTTGAATAGCTTTCGAGTAAATGATGTAGCAATAGAAGACCTTCATAAACCCTCTCTCAGTTTGAAAACAAGACCTTTTATACAGGATACCCGTAAGCTACTAGTTAGCCTAACAGTTTAAGCTATTATAGGAAAGTTGGGGCTGTTATCATTTCTTTGTTAATTTTTGAATAGGAAAGACAGCCAATCAAAGACTTCTAAATGGCATTGCACCACCTTCTAGTATCATTGTACAACAAGGAAAAAAAAATGTAATTGCTAATAGCTATATCGAATATGAAATGAAAAATGACAAAGGAAAGGAGGATTTTAACCAACCTGATGTGACCGGTGTGTACTTCACTAAACTTTTATAAGTTCACTTTGCAACAACCTTAGGTATACAAGGGGAGAGTTTATATGTGTCTATTCATTGTGAGAGCTGGACAACTCATCAACCTATAAATGTAACTAGGTCATGGGTCAAGGCTTGATGTTAGGGTGATTGCGATTACATAATAATGTCATTACAATGCCATAGATATTTCAATAAATGATTAAGAAAGCAAAAATATATTAATAGGTGTGATATCCTACTCAACAGGTGCTTGTGTGAAGAGCAAGCCGAAACAATAAATCATTTGTTGGTTTGGTGTAAATGGGCTGACAAATTTGGGAGGTTGTGCTGGTTTTGTGGGGTGGTGTTGGACTCAGTGGCTGCTGAAGCTAGTGCATGGGCAAGTATCCAAGCTCCTGGTAATAGAAGGAAGCTTACTGTATTAATTCCACTTCTCATTTTTTTTGGTAGTGTGGGGGCAGAGGAGTAAGAGGACTTTTAAAGGAGTGAAACATTAGGACTAGATGGATACATGTCTTAAATCTTTGGGTAATGGGGAATTCTTTTGTAAATGAGAAACTAACTATGTGTACATGGGGGCACCACTTTGGTGCCTTTATAGTTAACATAAATATATTACTCTGTTTCTGATAACAAAATAAATAGGTGTAATTCATATTATCTGCTTTTTTTCATAACTGACGGAGATCCCATAACATAGTTCTCCATATAGAAGGAAATTTGATGTTGCTATTTATAATGGGTGTATCAAAGCATTTTAGAATTAGGATGGAGGTACTACTTGCTCATAACTATATTAATAAGTGCAGGGCATATTGGTCTGTATTTTAGATATTAAGATTTTTTATTTTTCATTTTTTGGTAAATGGAAAGAATTTATTAGCCTACCATTCCTGTCATATAGATTACCAAGTTAGGTTAATTAAATGAAGTGCAAAATTTAGCATCTTATGACCTGTTTGTGAAGCATACTGGTCTGCAACTTACTGGTTCTACTAGGTAGTGATATCTTGAATTTGTTCTGAAAAAACAATTTTCCAAATAAACAGAAAAACAATTGCACTCAAGTATCATTGATCAGAGTTCAAGTAATTACTTTACTTGATTGTTGATCTCACTTGGAATATTTTTCTATCGAACTGCCAGAAACGAACCGGTTTCTTCTGCTAATTGCCAATCCAAAAAACGAAGGAAAAATATGGAAAAAGCTCCAGAAGAGATAATTGATGATCATGTACCCAATAAACATGCAAAATTGCATGGAAGTGTTGGTGTTGGAAATGCACCAGTGATGGAGCAATCTTCTAGTCACTCACATGATGAAGGAGCTAATACTGAACATCATCATGATGAAAAATTGCAGCATCCATCAAGTTCTCCAAGAGTATTTTCTGCGAAGAAAGCTGCTGATACTATCCCTAAATCTGAGTATTCTTCATATTCCGGACCCTCAAATCTGGGTGTATCTGCATTTCCTATACATGCAATGGAGACTGATAAATATAAGGGCAGAACAAGCCAGTATCAGAATCTAGTTGACTGTGCGAAAGATCTAAGGGAATTGTCTCCTGCTGCACATAAGAAAGATTGGGAAAGGAATTCTTCCAGACAATTTAAGCCTCAAGCCAAAAGATTTGTTGCTGAGGCCAATGAGCTGGAACTGTCTAACGATTTGCAGAGGGAGAAGAAGCCAAGTAATGGACTGCCTGACCTCAATATTCCTGCTTGTCCTGTGCAACCACTGGTAAGTGTTGCTACTCTTTTCGCTCTGTTCTACATCTTTAATTACGTTATGTTCATCTTTCCTTGAAACTAGCTCAAGCAGTGAAGTGATGAACTTTGGTCGGAGCTTTTTAGGTTGGAATCTTGACAATAAAACAAGAGAGAAAGAAAAAGTGCTCCACATGTTCTTTATTTTTTGTTCATTTGGCATGAAACGACCAGCACAATTGGACAGAGTTGTCCTACCTTCCTTGAATTTTTAAATCACCGCTCATGATACCCAGCTTTATGGAAACAGATAATGTGGGGTATTCCTGATTGTATCATATATATAATAATTTACCCCCATTATGGTGTAATCTGTTTGTGACTCCGTCTTTCTCTCTCTCTCTCTCTCTCACACACACACACGCACACACACACACACACACACACACAGACACATGCGTGACTTCAGTTCTATCCTGCTGTATGAGTTGGAGAGACATGTTTGCTTACTTGTTCTATTATATGTTTTGGAAATTCTATTTTTTGCAACTTTATGGTGAATTTCATCATTCTGAAACTAGATCTGTGTTGATCTTGTTTCCTACTTTGGCAGAAAAGTCCCTCCATGCATTTACAGGATGTTTCTAGTGTGAAACCAAAGGGTACAATGCTTGAAAGGGCAATCAGGGAGTTAGAGAAAATTGTTGCAGAATGTGAGTTAGTTTACAAGGATTTTTATGATCTTGACAATTAAGGAAATTTGGGGAAGTTTCACGTTACTGGCTTTGTTACTTCTGGATAATATGGATGTTTTCTTAACAGCACGACCACCAAATTTGGAAAGTCAAGATGTTGATACCTCTTCAGTGGCTATTAAAAGAAGATTGCCCCGTGAAGTTAAGCAAAAGCTTGCTAAAGTTGCTAGACTAGCGGTAAACAAGCACTTCTTCTATGCTGAGTTTTTTCTTTGTGCTTACTAGGTCTTGTTTGGGCTTATAGAGGTTTCCATTCACGTTAAATCATGATTTAACAATTGATATGGTAATTGCAGCAATCAAGCCAAGGGAAAATATCAAACGAGTTAATTAACCGTCTTATGAGTATTCTTGGACATTTAGTACAGCTCAGAACACTAAAGGTATTTCTTCTTTGAGTGAAATATTAAATATCAAACTTTGTTGTTAGGATCAATGCAGTTCTTCCTAATATCAGTCACCAGTAGTGCTGAATAGTATTTTACTGGTTCTTGTTGCAGCACGCATGAAGTAGTTAGAATATTTGCGGAAATTCAGTTTAGCCACTGTTATCATTCATTGGTCCCATGAGATATACTTGTTATCTGAAAAGGAGTTGCATCATCAGGGATATTTGTCTTAGTAATTTGCATTCTGATTGCATGTTAAAATTAATAGTGGTTTGGCCACAGAGAAACTTAAGAGAGATGGTGTTACTGGGACTATCAGCAAAGCGAGAGAAAGCTGACAGATTTCAACAGATAAAAAAGGAGGTCATTGAAATGATCAGACTGCAGGTTTGCTCAAATTCTGCTCTGCAAAATAATAATAATAATAACAATAATAATAGTAACTTCAATGAAAGTACGTATGTGCAGATCTATGTCTAGTCTTAATTTTGTTGCTTAGGGACAAATATCAGTCTTTCAAATTAGGATGTAGATAGTTCCATTCTTTTCATGTGACAGAGAATGACATGATGGAATCCTCCATACACTGAAGAGATTATACAGGATATTTCTAGTATATTTTCAAAGTTTTCTGGTGGTTTAATGGCTTTAATATCATATGTTATGTATATTACTTTCCAGGCAGCCAAGCACAGAGATGGACCAGCCAATAATTTTCAGGAAGCACTTTCTGAAGATAAAGCAGTATTTAAAGGAAAATATATCATGGATACTGCTATGGAAGATAAAATTTGTGATCTTTATGATCTATATGTTCAGGTGCCCATGTGAAGACTAAATGTTTATATGCTTTATAGTAATCTTAATTGTTTGTTGGCTTAAGTACTGATTGTTACGTATAAATGGTTACAGGGTATGGATGAAGACAAAGGTCCACAAATCAGAAAGTTATATGTTGAGGTGCTTACTATCTTATCTTGTGAATTTTTTTTGTTTTTCTTTATTTTATGATCAAAGTTCCTTGGTCTACTTTTTTAATGAATTGTGTTAGCAATTCCCCGTATGATATCTTTTCTATGGTGCTACAAGGTTAAAGCATAAGGCGAGGCATTCTGCCTTAAGCTTGATGTGTATATTCATGTGTGTAGTTCTATTGTAGTAAATATTGCCAGAATAGAAGTTCTGATAACCATTTTTGGACTATTGCTTGAGACTGGATGGATTTTATGATTGCTGCTGCTGCAACCTAAAAAATGGGAGAGATAGGTCTTGTACCATGTCCGAAAAAGTATGCATAAATTAATTCAGGAATCTAGCTCCAAGATAATTTATACAGGAAAAGGTCTAATTGAACTTTTGGAAGGATGGTGGATGATCAAGGCATTACTTTGAGTAGATTTATTAGAACCAAGATGAGACTATGGAGCCCTTTTTCGGGGTTTTTCAATGAGCATATTGAAAATGTTGTCTAAATAAGAACGAGATTGATTTGAGACCTTGGCAGTGGAGCAAATAGGAAATATATATACCTTTGTCGGTGTGGGGATTGCTTAAGTTATCATTGGATGGCTAGATTGCACAGTATAGGATACTGATACTAGAAATTTATTCTTGGAGATTAAATCAGGAGACAGATATTAAGAACCTGGAAATTATATTGTGGAACACAGTGATGGAAGTTTCTTGCTGCAAAATGATGGTAAAATAATTTGATGGAAAATGAATACTCAAGAACTACTGCAATCAAGGGATTTTTCTTCCCTTGGACAGCTGGTAAAAAGAAAGAGAAGTTAGCTGGCACATCACAGAAATTCCAGGGATGATCTTCTGTTGCAAAAGTTTGTTCCTTCATAAGGCTTTGAGCATGTCTGTCAAACCTGTTTCCACTCTTACGCCTATGTGTGTCTTAACTTTTTGCATTGGCCTTTTAGCAATAAACATGTAAGAGACTGCTTGAAAGTTGCGAGTCCTGAAGGCACTTTTCATTTCATTTGGAAACCGCATTTTGATCACCTAGGACTTGCAAGTTGTTTATTTGTGAGAAGTTTCTCTTGAGCTGTTTCAGTTCTGTTTGGAGTAGCAACCTAACTTGTTTGGCCCTTCCATTTCATCTCAAGTTTTATTATTTAGATTTTTGGGGCTTATTCAGAGCATATAATGAGAATTGATCAAAAGGAGCGTGAGAGCGTGGTTTGTTTTCTGTTTTTTGACTGTGTTACCTAAATAGTCTTCTGTTTTCAGAATTTTGGAAACAAGAAAAAGTGTTAGCTTATTGCTCTTTGAAAGAACAATTTGAGAACAAGGGCTAATTCTTCAAAGAAAAAATGTTCATGTTTTGTTTTCAAAAGGAGCCTGGAGGTAGAATGCATTGGGCACTTAGAATTTGTTATGCCATATGGCCTGCTTGCATATAATGGTTTTTGAAAATGTAAACATTTCACAAAAATCATTAACAAACATATCTGTTCTTATCTGAAAGTCAAGATAAAATAAAAGTACGATTCTTTTTTTTTTAAGTGAAGAAGAAAAAAACAGTAATAATTACCTAATTTCAGTCGGAAAGTTCACCTCTTTGTTTAACTTTTCCTTGAAGTTGACTGTCATAGAATCATTCGTAGTTTCTGTCAACTATCTCTTTCTCTGCCTCTGGCTGAAACTTCTTCAATAATTCTCATTATTTCTTTTGATTTAGTTGTTCTATTTATTTGAATTTCTTGTGTCTTCAGCTGGCTGAATTGTGGCCAAATGGAGCAATGGACAACCATGGGATTAAAAGTGCAATTTGTAGGGCAAAGGAGTGTAGAAGGGCATCACATGATGTTGAACAGGTATTGGTTTGCTTCTTCCAGTTGCAGTAATAATCTCTAAATATTATGCATGTATAAGAAGCACTACAAATGATTTATGACTTTCCTGTAAAAAATTACGAATGAGTACTGCATTATCTAACTCTAATTGAAAGGAATTTTGTTTAATTGTTGGTTCAAAATGTTATATAAGAATGAAGAATTGATGTTCTATATGTGAACACTCTTTTACAAAAGGACTTGCTGGTGCATGTGCCTGGGTGTAGACATCTAAGAGTATGATCTTCATGGCTATGTAACATAAAGTGCACTGCTGAATGGGCGTACGGGACCAGTACTTTTACTTCTTTGCTAAAATGGAACCATGGTTCCAACCAGATTATGTCATCATTCAACATTAGGGAGCCTCTGATTGTACTGCACCTGAGAGAGGCCCATTGAAGGAAATTTTTCTGCGTTAGTTTGAATCTTTAATTGTCCTCAAATCCGAATAGTTTATCTCATATTCATGATCAATGATTGTGCAAGTAATGAACACTGGTTGACATCTTTACGCTGCAATATGTTGCTGAAGTTATGTTTTGCAAAGAATCTAATAGTGGTACGCCGGCCGTTAGGAGTCCGGTGAGATGTTAGTAATTGATGGATGGAGAACCAAGTACCTAAATGTCCAAATTTAGTTATTCAAAAATAGGGTCAATGGCTTATGTCTAAGACCCGTGTCAAGTGCTGGATATGCTGCATAGGTGAAGTTATTTTGGGGAACAGTTAATCCTTTTCTATGTCTGTTTTGTTCTTGTGTTTCTGTTTGCATTGCGCTTCTGTCTCTGTTTTGCAATGGCAAGCATAAACTCAAATCAAAATCAAGTTGTTGTGATGGCTGGGTCTATCAGTTACTGCATTTGAATGGAAAGAAGTTATTAAGATATCTGTTGCTTGGGCTTGTTCTACATCCAGGTTCAACAAAAGGAGAGGAAAAAGAAGCTGTCAATGTTGAAATTGGAGGATGTTGTTCGAGGAGAAGCTAGTTCAAATGTACAGGCAAAAGCTGTGCGAGATAAGCTGATTACCGAGTCTCAAGGTCACATTTTAGCTTTACCTACTAATGTGATTTCATGTACAGCTACCGGAGAGCAGAATGTTGGTGCACCTGTGAGAATGCCCAGTCCATCTTTGAAAGGTTCCAACATGGATCTACCTAAGCAAGAAAAGCTTGAGAAAATGACATTCCCTATGTTGAAAGAACAAATGAAGCAGCAACAGCGGGAATTTGAGAGTCAAATAAAGAAATTATCTTTAAAATCAGAGAAGGAATCTCTGAAGTCACATAAATGGAATGTTGGGCACCTAGATGACCTGAACCACCAGTTAACTGCTCCTCCAAGCTGTGGACGACCTTCCTGACTTTCTTGTCCTTATATGGAAATTCATGTGAGGTGATGTAAAGTGCAAATTTTATTTGTATAACTAGAGATTGCAGTAAGCTGAGTTTACTGTGAGCTGTGCGTGTCCTCTTTGAAACTGGTTTCTTCAACTCACTGTCAATAGCTTGCATCACTATAAAGTCTGTCTGATGGGTATAGTGCCGGTATTTAGATTTGTTCCTAGGTTGGGGTATAGCAGAGAATTCTTATTATGAAATATTATTTAAAGAAGCATTGACTTTGAACATTTTGGATGGCGGGTCTTGAATTTGTCAATGTAGAAGGTAACTGAAAATGCTTAGCTGTTCTACAGGTATTGCTTCTACTCTTTTTGGAACCTCAGCTGACAATGGTTGGCAGAGATACTACCCAAGTAAAGCTAAAATATGTTTTGCTGCTTTGTTGTTGACCTACTAAGCAGATTCACTAAAGGTTACCATAGTAATAGCCCAACCATGTCAGATTTGAATTAACACCTCTCTTCCTGTGCACACACTGTGCTATTATACTAGAATTTCAGTTGGTGCACAGCAAAACTAAGTATTATGCCTAGATGCATTTGACATAATCACCATTGATTATCTCATAATTAAATAATATTGTCATTATAACAATCTCCGGTTAGATAACCTGCATGTCTCATTCATGTTAGACTAGATTAAAAGCCTTTGATAGCTTCTGTTATTGCCTGGTAGCCTATCAAGATTTTCATTAGCCATTTTGAAAGAGACATGGTAACAGCTTGTGTAATGCATTGAGGTCATCTCTGGCGGTATATGTTGTGTATTATCATGTAAGATAGAAAAGCTAATTAAGATGTATCTGTAAAATGTCATAGTTACAAGATTTCAAATTCCTAACTTAATACATGAAAATTACTATTCAAAGGGTATGCTTTTTTACCATTTTATATATTACAGATAAAAGATGTAATTAAGATTATGTTTGCCTTATAGTTTTTGCTTTCTTTGGTTTATTTTGTTTAATTAAATAACTATTTGTTTTTAAAAGTTAGAGCAATAATAAGAGGTGTTGATATAAAATCTTGATGTTTATATTATGTTATTAAACAAATTATGATGTTTAAAAAGTGATAAATCATATTTTGATCTATCAATTTGAATCAAATCGAAATTTATTAAAATTTAAAAATTAAAGATATTTAAAATTAAAAATTTTATACATGAATTTCGACTTAAAATATTTTTTTAGTATGTAAAGAAATATTTAAATAATTAATAAAATAATATTTTCAAATTTTTTGAGAACTTAAAATATTTTTTTAGTTGACATAGTAAAAAAATTAAAATTTTGTGTAAAATAGTTTGTGATTTGAAATTATTCAAATTTGTTAATTACATATTTGTAGTGATAATAATGAAATATACAATTTCCTCTTATTAGTGAGAGTCTTTGGTTTTCCTCTTCGTGGTTGAGAGCTAGTTTTGTGATTTAAAGGGAGAACAACGAGATTGGTTTGGTTTGGTTTGGTTAAATCAACGGAATAATAGATGGCCAACTTGTCCATCATCAGAAAAGAAGAACTTCTACTAGAGGGTGATCAGCTAGTTAACGATTCCAATAGTGATCTTGAATTATATCTAGCTGGAAGGTTTGTCTTGGATAGAGTAATCAACTTCAATGCCATGAAAACTAGGATGGCTAGCATCTGGCGTCCTGGTAAAGATATTTGCATCAAAGAAATACCACCACAACTCTTTTTATTGCAATTTTTTCATGGTGTGGATCTGAAGAAGGTAATGAAGCGTGGACCTCGGTCTTTTATCAATCATGAACTGATTCTACACCACTTGTATTTAGGGAAGGTTCTAGCCAAGTACCCTTACCGCATGAATTTTTAGGTGCAAGTGTATGATCTCTCAGTGGGCTTTATGACGGGTAATGTTGGTAGACAATTGGAGAATTTCATAGGTAAGTTTGTAGAGTATGATGAGAGCAATAACTCTGAGTTATGGAGGAATTACATGAGGATAAGAGTTGCAGTTGATGTCAAGCAGCCACTGAAAAGATTCGACAACCGCAAGAGGACTGGTATCTTGTGCAGTCCAAGTATGAAAGGCTAGGTTTGTTCTGCTTCCTGTGTGGTTGTTTTGGTCACGCAGATAGGTTCTACAAGAAGTTATTTACTACTCAAGGAGAAGAATTACTTAAGGCTTGGCTGGTATGCTTACGAGCATCAGTAAGGAGAATGGTTGGTAGAGATAGTGAAAGATGGCTTCCGGACGGAGCAAGCTTACCGAAAGTCAATTTTGAAAGGTTGGTGCAATCGAAGGCAGTACATCCAAGGACTAAGGATAGTAATGATAGATTTCACGGTAAAAAATCAGACTGCTACAGGAATCAATGGCAAGAACTTGATGACTAAAACTAATGCCAAATTTATGGGAGTAATTTTGGGGCAATAAGGGATATCAGTAATGATATGGTAGAGATGGCAGATCATGGTCATCAATTTGAGTTGGGCCTTGACGTACCAAGTAAGCAGGTTGGTTTATCCTTAGAGAATGATGAGCTTGAATTAGTCGATGATAGGAAAAGAAGGGTTGATGCGGGTTTGAGTGGTCACATAAGAGTCAAGCTGTTTGAGGGAGAAATAATAGGAGTCAAGGATGTGTTGTGAGGAACTAGTTTTGGGGGTGGGAGCTCTCTTCATGTCAATGGCAGAGTCTGATGTTCAAGCTTGTCGATCGCCATGATTTGCTTAAGTTGGCACTATCGGGGTTTTGGCAGCCCTTGAGCATTCTAAGCTCTTTGACAGCTAGTGAACTCAACGACACTGAAGGTAGTTATTCTAATTGAAATGTAGGTCAGTAGTAGCAGGATATATTTTATGCGTCGATAGGTGGGTTTTGAGTGGGCATTTCCTATAAGTAAGGAGAGGCAAGGTGGAGGACTTGCGATCCTTTGGAAGAAAGCAAAGTTGTGCTTTATCAAGAATTACTCTCAAAATCATATTGACATTGGAGTTCAACGATGAGTAGAATCCTTCATGGAGGCTGATGAGATTTTATGGTTTTTCAAAAAGGGAGTCATCGGAGGGACTCTTTGGAGCTGCTGAGGATCTTGCAGGCTACTTCATGGTGTCGTGGCTTTGCATGGGAGACTTCAATGACTTGTTGTATCCAAGTGAGAAGATGGGTAGGAATTCCCAACTAGCCTCGTTAATTCAAGGCTTCAGAGAGGTGGTGGTAGGGACTATACTTTGGTAGATTTGTTGTTATGGGGGCATGAATTCACTTAGGACAGAATCCATGAGACAAAAGACTAGGTGATAGGGAGGCTGGATCAGGCGTTGGTCTCATAAAAGTGGCTTAATCTCTTTGTTGAAGCAAGACTTACCAATCTAGTTGCTTAGATCTTCGATCATTCCTTGTTGAAGCTAGAGACACTTGTAAGGAGAAGGTTTTGTCGAAGGTATAAAATTTAGGTTTGAAAACAGTTGTTAAAGGAAGCAAGCTTACCAAGTATTGTCGAATATAGCTAGAAGATCTTACAAGGGTAGTATTTCATGGGAAGGTTAAGTAGATGTGGCTCTGTTTTGGCTGGTTGGGGGAAAGAGTTAGCTTCAAAGGGCATAAATAATTGATGGCAAGGCTAAGGGACAAAACTAATAACAACTCAGCGGAGAGGTATTTGCAGGTTAAGGAGATTTTGGCTATTTTGTTAATAAAGCAGGAAGACCACTGGAAACAAAGAGCCAAATGTTTCTGACAAGTGAATGGTGATTGCAACACTAAGTAGTTTCATCGAATGACTTCTATCGGGCAATAGATTAATCATGTACATTGTCTGTATAATGAGAAGGGTGAGTGTTACAAAGGAGGAAGATTTGGCAGCCATGATCAAAAAATACTTCATAGAGTTATTTTCTAGTTCTGTGGTTCAAGCTCACAAAATCTCACTTGATTGAGAGGGTTATGTTTCAGATGC
The DNA here is from genome assembly GCA_021397835.1 of Moringa oleifera. Lineage (NCBI taxonomy): Eukaryota > Viridiplantae > Streptophyta > Magnoliopsida > Brassicales > Moringaceae > Moringa > Moringa oleifera. The sequence continues at coordinate 804,349 of JAJFZO010000447.1, forward strand.
ATCTAGACGAGTCTCCTGTGTTGGAGGGCTTCAACCCATGTTTTTTTCAAAAATTCCGGAAACTTCTAGGTAGGGATATCTTCCAGTCTGCTGTGTCTTGGTTAAAAAACAAAGAGTTTCCTTCAGAACTAAATAACACATTTATTGTACTAATACCTAAATGTGACTCCCAACGTAACGTAAAGGATTTTCGAGCTATTGCATTATGTAATGTAGTGTATAAAGCGATAGCTAAGGTGTTGGCTAATAGACTTAAAAACCTACTTTCAAAGTTTGTTTCGGATGCTCAATCCTAGAAGAGCTATTATTGATAATATTCTTGTTGCTTTTTAAGTCAGTCAATTACATGGAAAGGAAGATTAAAGGAAAGTGGTACTGTTAAAAATGGATATGAGTAAGGCTTAGGATAAGGTGTCTTGTTCCTTTATCCGTGATATTATGGTCAAGATAGGCTTTGATAAGAGGTGGGTTGACATGATCATGCTTTGTGTTAGAACGGTTTCATACAATGTGACTTCAATGGCATGGAGGTTGGTCTGATTAAGCTTGAAAAGGGATTGTGCCTAAGTGATCCTTTTCCCCTTATTTTTCATTCTAGGGCAGAGGGGTTGTCCACACTGATCAGAGATGCGGAAAGAAGAAGTGTCCTGCATAGGTGTAAGATCTACGGAAGGACTCTAAGTGTTTCTCATCTTTTGTTTGTAGATAATAATTTCTTCGTCGTTAAGGCCAATGCAGCTGAGATAGAGGTAACATTTCATATTTTGAAGGACTATGAGAAGGCTTTGAGCCAAATTGTCAACATATTTCATATTTTGAAGGACTATGAGAAGGCTCTGAGCCAAGTTGTCAACTTTCAGAAGTCAGTTATGTTTTTTAGCCCTAATGTTTCTTAAAGGGATAAGGGCTTGATATCCAGTAGATTCGGGTTCTATGTAGCCTTAAACACTAGTAGATACCTTGGACTTCCTTCATTAATGGGGAAGAGTAGAAAAGCCATATTTAATTTCGTCAAGAAAAGGCTACGGAAGCGACTTCATGGTTGGAAGAATAAACTGTTATCAACGGTAAAGAGAGAAGTTTTGGTTAAAACTGTAGACCAATTAATTCCAACATATTATTTGAGCATGTTTCTTATCCCTATATGTGAGGAATTGCAAAGAATGCGTAAATCATTTTGCTACGGTTCAAAGCCAAATGGAGGTAGAGGTACTCACTGACAAAGCTGGGATGGTATAGATTTCAGGACTATGCATGGATTTAATTTGGCTTTGCTTAGCAAGCAGGGTTGGAATTTGATTTATAAGGGTAATTAATACCTTGGTAAGTACGTTGTTCAAGGAAGAGTACATTGGCAGCGCATAATGTATTGAAAAAAGGGTGCCACTAGAGGATTGGTAAGGGAAGTGATAATTCTAGTCTGGGAGGATCATTGGCTGAACGATAAAGATAATTTTAAGGTGATAGCTCTTGCAATCCCAAAGCTTCAATATACCATGTTGAAAGATTTATGGATCCCTCGCTTTACTAAATAGGATATAAATCTTTTTATAGATTTGTTTTGTAAGTGTCATGTTTAAGGAATCTCTCATTATTATAAATATGAACTTTAATAATAGTTAAAAATAATTTTTAATGACAGTTTAATAATTATCAAAATATTTTAATTTTTTAAAATAATTTTCAATTAAATACAAATTTTTTACATACTGAATATCCAAAACTTTTATATATGCAATTCTTTACATCAATTATATCTCTTCTACAAATGAATCACTTCTCTTTTACATGTCAATCACATTTCTTCGTCTTGCATATATCAACATAATTTTTTTTAATATCCACACAAAGTTTTTTTTCACTAAAATTAAAATGCACTCTATAAATATTACACATTTTAATGAAAAAGTTATTCAACATATATAATTATATAATTTTCAAATACATCGACACTTATTCTTCTTTTACACTTCAATAAAACAACTATATTTTCTTTCTTCTTTCAACATAATTACAACAATACATACATAATTATTTTCACAAAAAAATATAATTTATATTTATACTATTATTATTTTTTTCATGTATAAAAATACGTCAACATAATATCAAATTCAAATAAAATAAAATAAAATATGACATCCAACATAAGAAAAAAAAAACTTAATTTTATAACTTAACTCTATATATAAAATACATAATTTTAAAAGTTTAACTCTGTCCATATTTACAAATTTTATTTACCTTGAATGTTTATTAAAGTGTGTAATGACACTCCATAGATACTGTCCGACTTTTTTTTAATGTCATCAAAATCTAATGGAATATAAGGATCTATGTCTACTAATTATATATATTAAAAAGAAATAAGTTAATACAATTAACATTTTTAATAAGCACGTCAATTACATAAGTAATTACACAATCAATTAATTACTTAAAAACTTACCATTATCATGCATGGGACATTATTGTCACGTTTATTAATGATGTCCTTTATAAATTTCATCACATAATATCCATACTCACAATTTGAAGATTGATGTAGATATTGCATTAAACATATTTAATTATCATATTTTACAAAATAAATAAAACTAATATTATATGTAAGTTTAAATACAAGTACCTTAGTAGAAACATTCCTAACAATGCGCCCACTACTTGATTCATTCATGACTTGAAATAATTTAAAAGAGCTGACAATAGAAAAGAATCAGAAATTTCAAAAAAAAAACATACTAAAATAAATGAAAATATTTTTACTTACATGGATATGAGTTGATCTAGTTTTTGTTGAGAATCATAGTTCAGAGGATCAAAAACAGTATATACAAAGGAATACGTCTCGACAACCACCAACTTCCAATGATGCCTATATTATCAAAAGTAAATGTCAATAATATTGTGAATAAAATTATTATTAATTTTAAATAATATTAATACTTACCTCAAATTATAAGAAATATCAATCTTTTCAATCACTTGCTTTTATTATTCTGTTGGGCTTTGGTGTCTACACTTATAAACATTTCATTTGATAACGACGATAGATCAACAAACACAAAATAATTACCCAACCCAAGTGCAACTAAATTCGTAAAGTTTACTGAAAAGCAAAAAGAGTAAAAAAAAAAAAAAACATAACTATAATATAAATCATAGAATAATAAACTAATGAAAAATTAAAAAACATATATATACACAATGTAAGCCTAAATGATGGGGACATTTAGCTCCTCCATTTGATAAAATTAGATGATATCATTCTAGGCCATAAATACTTATCCTTCAATAGCAATGACATTCATATAAGGCATATGTATTGCTTCATCATATGACATCGCCTTACTGACATAGGTATACATCTTTTACCATGATGGTGGTAGCCCAACAAAAGATACCTAGTGTGATGATTTGTGGTTTTGTCAATGTTGGTGCCTTGTTAACTAGTAGCTTGCTTTGTTGCCTTTTAGTCAATGGTTTAAAAAAAAATGATTAGCACTAATAGGTTCAAATTGTCAGATACATTTTGCAAAAACATTAACTCATATACACTAATAATAACTCAATTTTACGGCCAAGCAACAATTAAATCGAGTGTAAAAAATCAGTAGTCAACTCATCGTCGGGGTTCGGATGAAGCAACTATGCATCAGCATAAATAGCTACATCCATTGTCAACCTAACATTATCAAAAGCTAATGGACACCCATGGATTATCTTATTAAGGATAGGATCTATGATAATCACCCGACTTGCCATTTTATAGTCTGATGATTAGATAAACATCTCACATGGCTTATATTATAATGATCTAAAAAATCATAAATTATATTCTAATACTATTAACATCTTATTTACTACTAATAACACGTAATATATCTTAATGTTATATGTTGCTGGTGTCGGCAGTCTGACTAGAGTGGGTGACTATCGAACATACTTCATCATATAATAATTCAGTCATATCGTTGCTAGTTTTACTTGAACAAAATTACATAGTACATCTTTCTAGTTGGATATTAGCTCTATTTATCACAATATTTGCCAAAACATCTTTATAATTTGTGAAGCACCTCACCACTTTTGCCAACTACTGCTGATCCAACTGTATACTTTGAGTGACATTCAACTTTTTGGTCTTTCCAAAGTAAGATGTAATAGTCACCCCGGATTCTTGATCTCTGACACATCTAAGGTTTGCAAGTGTACCAAGAGTTCTCGTGAGCACATCATCTGGATCCAAAGGTGTAAATCTGCCTTATGTACTCTGTATTAACTGATCCTCTAATATTATAACAAACTTAATCATTCATCACGAAACTTATTTTTAGGAAAAAAATAGATAATAATAAAAACTAATATGATACTTATAATCCTTTCACCACACTCTTGACTAACTTTATTTATGTATTTTTCTTTTTTATTATGTCATGCTGCCTTCCACAATATGATATAATCAAGTTATTCATTGTAACTTAATGCTTTTTTCTTTAATTAACATGAAAACTAAACATGTTAAAACTTAAGAATAAACAATTAAATGAATATATCACCAAGTAGTAGCACAAAAAATGAAAATAACTTACAATTTCTCTCTTCAGCCCCACAAACCCCTTTCTAGCAATATGGTGGTCATATATATATATATATATATATATATATATATATATATATATTGTTTTTATACTATTTTTCTCTTTTACTGTAATATAAATACACATCAATATTTGAAAAAAAAAACACTATAAATAAATACATTCACTAATGTAAAGTTATACTTGAAACCTTACTAATAGGCTAGAGTTCACAAAGTCCTACCACACATTGAGATCTATGACATCTTATATTCTTTAAGTGAAAACCTCAAAAATTCTAAGTTATCCACATAAGAAAATATGTGCTTCGACATAAGATTCTCCTTGAAATTTGTACATCATTTTGCAGTTAGACTGAAGCACGCACCTCTTTATACCCTCATTAATGTCTACATCTCTTATAAATCATTATAAAAATGCATTATTTCACATACTTCAAGCATTATTTTATGTCATCCATTATTATTTATGAAGATATGCAAGTTCTTTTAGTTAGTATGAAAGTATTTCTACAATAACATAAACAAGTACCTTCAAATATAATATTTACAAACATATAAATATGCATACTTTGTATATATTTCGAGGGTAAAGTCAATATATATATATATATATATATATATATCAAGTTACAATCAACCATAACATACACAAAAGATACTATGCAAACTAAAATTGTTCATTAAGTATCCTCAAACATTATTATCCGCATCAAGACTCATTTATGAACGATGTAAAGATTCATTCGTATCATCACCTGATAAATCATCTTAGTTGCTTGATTTTTTAGCAGCAGAGGATACATGACCAGAATCATTGTAGTCAAGAAATACTCCATTATAATTCTATGTCTTACCTCCACTATATCATTGCTTTTGAAGGGCATGCTCAGGACAATGTTAAATTATTTTAAGATAGAAAACACCATGATTCTCTTTATTTTTAGTAAATAAAAAGTCAAATACTACCCATGTGCGTAAAATGATTGCACGAACTCATAAAAAAAAATGCATGGGGACTTAGAATGGTAGTCAAAACCAAGTCAAAGCGCTACCACACAATAAGCTCACATGAGCACACCACATTCATTTTCCATTGGTGCTTCACATATACATATAGGTATACAATATGCCAAAAAGAATATCTACTATCATGTACATATCAATCACCTAAATGAAACTTATTTCATAAATTTAGATAAACTAGCAACATATTTCTTTACTTACAACACATAAATGTCGAAAAAACATAGAAGAAAAGCATTTTTTCTTGAGTTTTTAAACTTAAAAATGAAAAAAAACAATAAAAATATCCTAAAAACCATGCCTTTGCTATTTTGGTGTCGTATTTCGCTATTTCATTGAATTGGAAAGAAGAAAATCAGTTTTGGTGAAGGACAACACACACAGCCGCTCAAGAACGATGGAGAGAATGGCAAAATGGAACACAATTGGTGGTTGTTTCAATAAAGGATGAGAGCGAGAATAAAGACAATGAATAACCACAAGCACTATGATTTTCTAATTTTTGAAAAGAACGACAGTTTTGCATAGAAAGAGGGTTTCAAAGTACAATCATATAAATTTTCAAAAACAAAATTGGTTTAATTGGCTCCTTTTTCACTATAAAGACTATTAAACAATAAGTTGCATTATTTTAATACTTTTTTACTATCTTTAACCTTTAATAATAATTAAAGGAGGGAAAAAACTTTTTAAAAAAATTGAAGTAAGTATAACTCTTATTCTTTCCTTCTGCACATGAAACCTCTTTTTCTTGCTATTAAAAACAAGACAATCTAACTGAAACTAATAATTGGTCTGAAAAGGTTCAAACTTTTGGTAATTTTTATGTTCAAGATTGTTTGGTTTCCTTTCTTCAATAATATAATGATCATATTTAGTTTTTTTTAGTAGATTTGTGTTATCTTTTCAATATTAGCCATAAATATAAAACATGTAATGTTAATATTGTAGTTAGTGTAAGGGTTGTTTTTTGACCTTAAGAATATGATAAAATATGCCTAGATTATGATTAATATCCTACATAACTTATTGCAAAATATTTATATTGAATTAACATTGAAATTATAAGTTTTGTTTTATTCTTTGTTAACAAAGACATACTTGAGTGTGTGTAAAGTTTGTTTTAGTTACATATGAGTTGCCTATCTTATTCCAGCACTTTGTTTATGATGAAGACATGTCTTGTGACATGTAGGTCATGTATTCTTGTATAAGGGTTATGTATTATTATGAAGGGATTGTATCTTAATATGCTAAGATTATGTTTTGATATGCTAGATTTGTTTCTTCATATGTTAATATCATGTCTTGTTATATGAAAAATCATGTATTGATACACATTGATCGTGTGTTTTTGCAAGTTGTTCCACTGGTTCGTGTCCTGTTACATGTAGATCGCGTATCGGTGTATTAACTTCATGTATTGATAATAGTGAATTATGTATTTTTATGTTTTCATCGTGTTTTAATTTGAAGGCAAATTATGTTATCATTTTCAAAGAATTTTCTATGTGTTACTCTTGTTATATACCTTGCAGAATGATGAATATTGTTAAAGTTCTATTATTATACGATGGGATATAAATCCAGTTGAATGTTTGTTTCTAATATATCAAAGATTTAATCAAAATAATTGGTTGAATGGACAATTGTTTACTATAAACAATAGTCTTTTAATCAAGATAATAAACGATAAAAACTTAAGTTTTTTAACATTTGATGAGAGTCAAGTTTCGCCTGTGATTTACTCATTTGATAAGAATGAAAGAACATCAACAAAGGATACTTTTCTTCTTGAGGTCCATATCATCATTGTTACAAAAAAATATTGATCAACCCACTTATGATCATTAGGATCAACCAAAACCCAATCAATTATCGGACCCAAATCATATTATTTCCAATTATGGTAAATGCGTGCACTTCATGGACATCCAATTCTTGACATTTAACAAATCAAAAAATGGGACACCTTCTCCCTAAACACTAGTATGTTATTGATCCAGATTAACATGTGGATCATGATCATCTTGTCCTACATGCTAGTGAATTATTAAAAATTTAATATGTGATAAAGAAGTCAATAATGTGGTAGAAGAAACTACAACAAAATATGGTATTCCTAGGGCATTTTCGTACTTTAATAATGAGATATTGATAAAAACTGAGAAACAATTGACTGAATTTTTATTGTATTTTTTATATATAGAAAGTTAACTATGTATAATAACTCTAGTAATTAAAAAAAATAGAAATAATCCCATGATTTATGGGATATTCTAACAAAATGATTCTATGATTTATCTTAACAAAATAATTTCATGATTTATGAAATATCCTATCAAAATGATTCTATAATTTACCCTAACAAAATAACCCCATGATTTATGGAATATCTTAATAAAATAAAAAATAAGTTATCAACCTAATTCTAGGAATAAAAAGTAATAAGTGATCAATCATGTTTTTTCACACTTCTCTCAAGCTGGAGAATAGGTGTTTTTCATTCCCAACTTAGATATGATGCTCTGCAACATTGAGGTACTTAATCCTTTAGTTAGTATATCTGTAAATTGGTCATGTGTAGACACATAAGAAGTACAAATTAACCCACTCTCCAATTTCTTCTTAATGAAGTGTTTGTCAATTTTGATGTGTTTCGCTTGATCATATTATACTGGTTGTAAGTCATACTAATTGGAGACTTATTATCACAACAAAGTCTTATTAGAGCATGCCACTTAATCTTCAAGTCTTTTAAAATAATCTTCAACCAAAGTAATTCGTACACACCTTGAACCATAGCTTAAAATTTTACTCCCACACTAAATTAAGCTACCACATTTTGTTTTTAACTCATCCATGTCACAAGATAGTAACTAAGAAAAGTGCAATATCCTATGGTTGACTTTTTGTCAATAACTAATCCAGCATAATTAGCATCTGTATATGCTTCAAGTACCAAACCTCTATTTCTTGTAACCTTTTGAGACACTGTAACACTCGATGAGCTACTTAGAGATGAACTTCCCTTGCACTATGCATGAACTAGATAATCACACTTACTGCATATGCTATATTTAGTCATGTATGAGACACATAAATGAGTCTTTTTACCAAGCATTGATACATTTTCCTCTTTACTGTCACTTTTTCATCTGCCTTTCTAAGTCTAAGATTTAGGTCTATTGGAGTACTTGTTGATTTGCGTGTTGTCTTACTTGTCTCTTTAATAAGATTTGTAATATACTTTTATTAAGAGATAAAAATGCCCTTTTTAGAGTGAGCCACTACAATCTTAAGAAAATATTTCAATCTTCCCAATGCTTTAATTTCAAACTCCTTAGTCAAATACTGACTCAAATGTTATCTCTTTTTATCATTATTTTTCATCACTATTATGTTATAACATATACCAAAAGTGTTTTGACTACCTTCAAGGTGAATGTTTAATGAATAACGTGTGATCCCTTTGAGTTTGTCTATAACCCAAAACAATCATCACTCTTGCAAACTTGTCAAACCATACCCGAGTTGATTGTTTAAGTCCATACAAGGCTTTCTTCAACATAGTATGAATATCCAAGTTTTATCCATAACCTGGTGGAACTTCCATATAAATTTCTTCTTCAAGTTCTCCATGCAAAAATTCATTCTTAACATCAAACTGCTATAACTCTCAACCATAATTAGTTACCAATGACAACAAGATTCTAACAGTATTCATTTTCGTAATTGGGGCAAAAGTCTCTAAGTAGTCAATCCCATAGGTTTAAGTGTAGCCTTTGACAACTAGTCTTGCTTTATATCTCTCTGTTGATCCATCTGCTTTATATTTCACAATGTAAATCCATTTACACCTCACGAGCTTTTTTCTTTCTGGTAACTTCACCAACTCCTAAGTTTTGCTCTTCTCCAATGCCTTATTTTTACATTCATAGCTTGTTTCCATTTCTCATTAGACAAAACCTTAAATAAGGTAATAAGGATAGCAATGGTATTTAGGCTAACAAGGAAGGCTCTATAGGATGGTAAAAAATGCTTAAAAGATATGAAGTCTGCAAAGGATATAAAGGTCATTTAATGTATGTTCTAGTCCTTTTTTTTAAGGGCAATAGGAACGTTATGGTCATTATTGTTTACATGAGATTCAATTTCAGCTTACAATGAAGGATTAAAAATTGTTACCACTTTTTTAGGATCTAGGTTAGACTCTTAAACATGCACAGATTCAAGGTCAACCATCTTCTTCCTTGAATACACCTTGCTAAATCTTACATTCTTAATAAGACGTCAGGCACAAATTTAGACATAAACTCTAGTAATGACTTAGATATCAACTCAAACATAAACATATAATTCAATATAGTGGAACAAGGTTTAGAAATTGCAAGTAATGATAGATCAAGTAAGAAATCACCACATTTATCTTCAAGTGTTAAATTCTCCTCCTAATAGTAAAGCTTAGTGAAGTAAGGCACTTGTTCATGAAAAGTAACATTCATTGAAACATAGAACTGCTTTGATGGAGGATGATAACACATATACCCTTTTTGCATTGAAGAAAAACCCATAAAAACACATCTCAATGCCCTTGAATCTAATTTTCCCCTATTTTGACTATGATCATGGACAAATGAAACACACCTAAATATACTAGGGATAAGATTATTTCTAACGTGTACGTTTGGATAAAATGTTGAAAATGTGTGTATTGTACTCTTGAATCTCAAGATTCTAGAGGGAAAATGATTCATAAGATGAGTAGTTGTAAGAATTACTTTCCCCGAAAAGATTTAGACATTTTTTTCTAAAATAGAAATATCCAGGTTAACTTAAAGAGATGACTATTTTTTCTTTTTGCTACTCCATTTTATTAAGGTGTATCGACATAGGATGACTCATATATTATGCCTTCTTTATGAAAGGAAGGAATTAAAACATGATTGAAATAATCGCTGACATCATTTGACCTAAACCTTTCGATATTAACCCCAAATTGATGTTTAATCATGGAACAAAACTTCAAGAAGACATTACTGACATTGAATTTGAGTTTAAGTATACAAAAGTCAAGTAACATGAGTATAATCATTAATAAATAACACAAATCATCTTATCTCAAAAACATTAAGAATAGTAGACCCAAAGTATCACTATAAATGAGAAAAAAGGAAAAGAACTTATTTTATTATAAATTGTAAAATGTACACATTTATGTTTAGCAAATTCGTACACTTCATAATGAAAGTCCCTAACATCTAGACTATAAAATAAGGATGGAGATAAAATTCTAATAACCTTAAATGACAAATGTCCAAGTGATGATAATGAAGCCAAATCTTATATTTATTGGATGAATGAAGTTTAGAAATAAAAGAGGAAAGAAATCTACCCATGCTTAACTAACTCGATTTTTCAAGGTAGTAAAGCCCATCTTATTCTCTAGCATGTCCAATCATTATTCCTTGAATCCTTATCCTGAAGTAAATAATAACTACGATGGAAAAACACAATGCAATACAGATCTTGAGTAGGCTTTTAGATAAAGATAAGATTCATGAAAAATCTTAGTAATGAAGGGCATTTTTTAAGCTCAATGATGGGCCTATTTTTACATCTCTTACACCTATTACAGTGGTTAAAGAACTGTCAACTGTGGCTATTTTCCTACTGCTTGGACATGGAAATATGTGGAAAGAACATTTGGTGAGTGGGTCATATGGTGGGTCACTTCTAAATCCATGATCCAAAAGTCAATATGAGTTGTACCCAAGACATTTAATCTAATAGAGGATGGAAATTGACCTAAATTTGTCACTGAATAAGTAACTGATTGTTTGTCAAAATTTCCAATAAGAGATCTCACCCTCAATCTTTTCCTAATTAAGACCACTTAACTTTTTTGGTGTTATAGTGATCGCTATAACTTACGACATCCTCCATGAGAAAAGAAAATTAGAAAATAATCTTTAGGCAATTAAGGCAGAAATACTAGCAATGAAGGCTGGTATAAGTCACAAAACTTATGACAATAAAAGTTAAGCAAACAAGATAAGATTCTCATAAAATACAAAGCCTTATTGCTTTGATGCGATAACAAAAATTGAGAAACAATTGACTGAATTTTTGCTATATTTATTATGTATAGGAAGATAGCTATATATGCTGACTCTAGTAAACAAAAAAAAATTATTTCATGATTTATGGAATATCCTAACAAAATGATTTTGTGATTTATCCAAAAAAAGAAATGATCTCATGATTTATGAAATATTTTAACAACAAAAAAATTATTAGTATAATTTTAAGGATAAAAAGCAACATAAATAAGTCATCAACCACGTTTTTTCACGGATATCTATGAGGAAATTATTAGTTCCAAGCCAAAGGCTATGGAAACGTCCGTCTTTGTCAAGAAGGAATTGAAATGAATGTTTCGATCATTTGTACTTACTCAAAATTTTGAATTCGGGGTTGTCAAATCGAACAAGTTTATACTTCAAATTACTCGTTAATAAAATTATCCAACAAAAGTTTCATGCTATGAGATGTCTAGAAAGATCTTTTTTTCCTAATACAAAGGTATAATTTGAATCATATTTACATGTTAGATGAATTCCATGTTGATGACATTGTCAAGCAAATGTTTTTATAATTGGTAAAATTGTGACTCGATGCTTGTGCTCTAATGGTTACATCATAAACTAAAAGACGTTATTGGAGATATATAGTATCCAAACATTGTACAACAAAACTTAAAAGGTCAAAAAGCATACATTTTAAGTGACGTACAAAAACTCAGTATGTCATATCAGCAACTACTTTCACATTGTTACATGTTACAAGAGCATAATTTAAGAATTATTAGTCAAATCGAGATGATCATCATCAATTCAAGTATTATTTTTTCATTGGTCTAGGACAATCATTGGAGGAGTTTCATGCAATTATCAAATTACTTATTGTAATTGACAACAATCATCTCAGAGGTAGATTATGTGATATAATACAAAAATTCATAGAGATGTTATACAGAAGAAGTACAGTATGTTATAAAAAAAATTACACGTAAAAAGTACAACAAGTAACAAAAATATTACACGTTATATGTAAAACAAGACATAAAAATATTACATGTCATAAATATAACAAGTCATAAAAATATTACATGCCATAAGTATAATAAGTCATGTAAATATTACATGTTATAAGTACAAGTCCTATAATCTTTAACAACAGTATATGGCTATAACACACATGAATAAGACATAACACATGTGAAAAATGAAATGAGAATGATACAATTAAACATGAAAAAAATACACTTGGTACTTATAAAACACTAAAATAAACTACAATTAAGAACTTAAATTAATAGAAAATTGAAACAGAGTTATCGCTTGCTTACCAATAATGCGCAATTGAAGTCTTAGACATCATACTTCACTTTATTGCCTTTGGTGGGCTCACATCTGTGTAAGGTCATTTAGAAGTTCTCAATTGAGAAGTTGTACACCACTGATCCCCAAGGAAAACTATTAAAGGAATCAAGGTCTTTGACAACATTGAATTGCCATGTTGAGATCTCCTTATGCTCAAGCTACCTGATGATGAAATCATATATGATGTCAAGTAGTAGCAGTTTCACTATGTCATCATCCTCTTATAACGACTATCCAACCAACATGAAATTAATAAAATCTTGGTGATCTTCCTTTAGTCTCCAAAATATTTTACTAGAAGGCCATCTCCAACTATTTGAAAATTACCGATGCCTAACACCTCACTAAACCTCATTCCCTTGATTTGGTAAAACTCCACATTTAAAAACCTCACGATGTGGCCATTTAGTCAAAACACCATTTCATCATGTGGATCATCGTGGCAAATCTTAATGAGTAGTAACTTCGCACTAGTTGCCTCGAGTGTTGCATCTTTTGAAAGGTGAAAAAAACAATGATCAAAGCAGTTGTCCTCTAATCTCTACTAAAGTTGTATACTAGTTGCAAAGCTTATGAATACCTCATAAGTAACACTTAAAATCTTTAAATGATTATGGTATGTGATAGTGCCTATAACCCATTAGGATATCAAAGTCTTTTTATTTTGATGATTTCTTTTATCAAAAGCTTTCTTTAGCCTCTTTATTTTGATTTTTGCTTTATTTTTCTTAAATTTTCTTTCATTTTTCCTTCTTTATTTTATTTTTCTTAAATTTCATGTTTTATATTTAATTTTTCTTAAACAAATAATATTCTGTTTTGGGTAAAAGTCTTATAAAACCCTAATGTTTATCTTATACTATTAATCAAATTTTAATATTTAAAAAGTGAAATATCAAACATTGATTTATCAATTTAGACTAAATTGAACTTTGTCAAAATATTCAAAAATTGAGGATATTCAAATTAAAAATCTTATAAAATAAATTCTGACTTAAAATTCTTCACAAATATAAAGAATATTCAAGTTGCCATCATTAAAAAGTTTTAAAATTTTTAAGTATTGAAAAATAGTTTTTAAATTTACACTATTAAAATATTTAAAAATTCACAAAAAATAGATCTTACATAAAAGAAATTATTCAAATTTGATATATAGACTTACACTAGAGTGATGAATTCATTTGAGTCATTTTTGAGGTATTTCAACAATAAAAATATCCTTACTTTTTCACAATCATTTGAGTTAAGATCTAATTTGATTCAATTGATATATCAAGATTCGATCTTTTATTTTTTTATTATAAAAACTTGATTGGTAAAATAGAATAAATATTAAAGTTTTATATAACCTTTACCCTTCTCTTTTTTAGATAAAAAGAATATAAGGTTGATTTTTTCATTATTTTTTTGTAATTTTAGAGTAAATTTGTTTTTTTAAAATAATAAAGTCATTTTTGACTTAAACATGATATTTTGATTCTTAGTCTTTGAATGGTATTTTAATTCGATCTAAGTTACCCTAGTTCAAATGATCGTAAAATATAAGAATTAAATAAAGGGTAATTCTTTCGTAACAAAAAAAAAATTATAGCCGGGCCGCAGTCCTGGCATACAAGATGTTGTGACCATAAAGATAACTAGAGATTTTGAAATTGAAAAGGGAGAAAGAGATGTGCCTATACAAATGGAAGAAAATGTGAAGAAAAAAGAAATATTTGAAAGTAAAAAGAAAGGGAAATTATGATGCCATGATGCACAAGAAAAAGAAGAAAGTGTTTTGGATGACAAAAGAACAACAAAAAAATGAAAGAATAAAGCTTCATAGCACCCACAAAATTATCTCCATGTTCGTGTTTTATTATTTCACTTTCAATCTCCATTACAAGTTTATTCCTATTATTTTCTTATCATTATCATTATCATTATCTGTCTCTCTCATCATTTTCATTATCATTTTCAGTTCAAAACAAACATAAGAAATTAGTTTAAAGGGTGTGATTTCTAAGTTCAATGCGCATGACAATTTAAATCTGCTAACTGTAATCAAAGTCGTTGTGCAAGAAGAACACAGATGCATTTTCATTAATTTTTTAAAATACCATTACAAAATCTCTAATTTCTCAACTTTCTAATCTTGATACAACCCTAAATATTTATGTTTAAGTTTTAAGAGTTTTATTAAGTCTTCATTTGAAATAAACTTTAATATAAAAAATTTTTGATTTGTAATATCTAGATTTGGAATGGTTTTGATTTGAAAATCTAATGGAAGTTAGGAATAGTCTTGATTTGAAAATCTAGCAAAAGTTAGAATATATTCTCGTTTGGAATTTTACCTTTCATTCTTCCCCTTAAATTATATGTATGTAAGGTTTTAAGCAAGAGCTAAAATAGGTCCTCATTTGATATTTCATATTTACAATCGCATGCAATAGCTATGAATAGTCAAGCTAGTCATGCAAGTGACAAGCCAACATGACTCGATTACTTGAAATCAAGGTTAGGCAGGAGACACTATCAACTAACAATACGAGAAGATGAAAAAGGCATTACTTTTCTTCACCTTATGGAGGCCTTATTGGGAAGATAATGTCAATAAAGCTTCTAAAATGGCTAGAAATAATGGATACCAATAATTTGAAAATCTTGTTGGAGCACTTAGTGAGATGTGATAACTTTTAATGTATGAAGGTAGATTTTCCAAGTTAAGATGAGGCACATACGAATGGATAGATTTCAAGGGTTGAATTTTTCTTTTATTTTCACCTTACAATTGAATGATATTGGGTAGAAATTGTCGTCATTCATCTAAAAAGTGATGTAATCGATTGATTTAAATACTATTATAGGAACTTATGAGAAATCAATTTGTTGAAGGTCTTTTGATACGGTTTGACCCATTTAAGTATGAAAATGTTGATAGAGAACTACCCAAGATCTAACAAAATTCAACCATCTTAGACTATTAAACCTCTTTTGAACAACTTTCTAACTATGCTCATTAATGGTCAAAAAAATTGGTATTCAGTAAGTTCATTGAAAATCTTCATCTCGGCATTTTTTCATGAAGTTAAGGTATGCTACATGGCTACTGCTATTTCTTTTACATTATTATAGGAAGAGAATGCTAATAAAGAAAGTCAACATCTATTTAAATCATTAAGCAAACCACCTATTAATAACAAGTTAATTACTATAGCTATCATAACCTTATGTAAAATGCCTGATATAAAAAGAGATTAAGGAACAAATAACAAGGGACTCTATTGGTGTTATGATGAAAAATATATCAAAAGACACATCAATGTTAAAAAAAAAAAAAAGGCAACTTTTAATAATAAACCAACTATGTCATTTCA
This sequence comes from Moringa oleifera, assembly GCA_021397835.1. Classification (NCBI taxonomy): domain Eukaryota; kingdom Viridiplantae; phylum Streptophyta; class Magnoliopsida; order Brassicales; family Moringaceae; genus Moringa; species Moringa oleifera. The sequence goes on from JAJFZO010000447.1 coordinate 820,782, forward strand.
AATTGAGAAGGAAGAAGAAGATGAATGTTGATATTAAGAAGGTAAAGATTCTAACTACGAAAATTCTATTTCTATTTCAATTCATCTTAGTTAAGTATCTAATTCTCAAGCAATGTGGATTAATGACATTCTTACTTATCAGCTTGTAACTGTTCTTATTGATCCTTGTATTACCATTAGGAGACTAAGGATGATCTTAGGAATTAAATGTTTATGAACTCTAAGTGATATTACTTGGAGTTTGGCAAAATTAATTATGAAATATGTACTTGATGGAAAGGATCATCCTCAAAGGAAAAAAACTATCATCAATGAAGATTTCTAATGAAGAAAGTTTTATGGTATGAAGAATGGGAAACAACGAAGTAAAAGCATTCCCAACAATGGACCTATAATTTGAAGTTTTTTCAACATACTTATGATGAGTGAAGTGCATTAATGTCAAGTGTTTGTTTCAACCAACCAAATTATTATCCACACATTTAACTTGTAGAATATCTAAAATTTTCGTGTAAGTAGCTTTGAGAATAAGTTTATTTTAGAGTAAAGGTCTTCTAAAACCCTACTGTTTAACCCATGCTATCAAACACACCCTTATGTTCTAAAAGTGACGATACAAACCCTAATGTTTATGTATCTACCCAGACAAGCCCTCTATTAACAAATAAGAAATGAGATTAATGGATAATTAAAGGTAAAATCAAATTTTGAAATTTGTTTAATCACTCAATTCAGTACATTTTGATTCTCTTGGCTTCTTTTTCTTCCTTAAACTTCTTCTTCCCTCTTTCCAGAGGCCATTCATTTCTCATGAATGCATCCACCAAGAATATGGTTGTTTTGCTATTTACATATTCTATTGCATATACATTCATTTATTATATTCTCTATAGTTCAGAGTGTTGTTGTTCTAAAGATGCATGTGCCTTGTTTAAATGACAAGTTAGGAAATGGCTCTTATTGCTCTCCATCTCATCAATGAACTACCTTCCGATGCCATGGATATTGTTCAATGGACCTCCATGGACTAAAGGTAAATATCCTTCCTTGTAAACTCAGACCTTGAATCTCTTTTTCATCTTTATGTACCTCTTATCATATGAATGTAACATTGATTAAAAAAAAAAACTTGGTATGCATACAGAGTTAATCTATCTTTTTAATTAATTGTCTATATTGATTCGGGTGATGCCTTTAGTAATTTATGTAAGTAACTTGTAATCTTCAAAAACTTTTGCATGAATCAAGGGCATTAAGCAACAAATATAATGTAATCTTTAAAAACCTTAGCATGAAATCAAAGAGATTGTTATTACCTTAGATGCATTAACGATACATAAGTGCCCACATTCCTTGTTAATCATTTTGTCTTTCTGCATGTTAATCTTGGAATCAATACATAGATCCACCTAAGATACTTATAAGCATCTTCCTCACACTCTGTCTCTTATACATACATACATACATTATTTTGTTTCCTTTTTGATCAATTATGAGAACAAAGAGACGAAGATTGGACTTGAGACCTCTTCCTTGTTCTTTTTATCAAGCAATGAACTGGATCACCAATATAAGTTGAAAATGTCAACAATCTATAGTAAAAAAAATCATGAAGATGTTGAAAGAACTTATCATTTTAATTAATGAAATGAAAAAGGATGCGAATCTAATTTCGTCTTTGAAGCTTTTGTTAAACTTTATCAATAATGCTCAAACACTCTCCAAGTATATCTTCAAATCCACCTTGATGTCATAGTGCTTCACAGGCTCTGTTTTTCTAGATTTAAATAGTAGAGCCACTAGTATTCATTTAATCTTAGGAGTGGTGAGTTTTGTGTTGGCAATAGGTATTGTTTGAGTTTTATGAGTAAGCAAGTGAGGCATAGGAAGTGGAAGAGATTAGGTGAAAATGGTTAATCTAGAGAAAAAAAAAAAGCTTAGAGATGGTGAGCCAGACAAAGAAGAAGGCTATGGTGAAGCTAAGATGGACAAAAGAGATATTTAATTAGGGAATAAGGAAGTGGTAGAGATGACAAAAATGAGCCTAATGAAGCCTTGAGGATGATCAAACCTATGACTTCCTAGACCCACGAATTAGAGTATAGTACTTTCACCTTCATTGCTAGAAGAAGAAACAAAAAAGGAATTATTGAGTTTGGTATGGAAGGAAATAGAAAGGAAGACGACTAATCTGGTTAGAGTCAATGATAAACATAGTAAGATTAAATGATTAAATGGAGATATTTATGACATTAACTTCAATCTTTAATAACATTAAGCATCGGGGTTATTTAGTCAATTTTTATTACTTCAAGATTTATAATGTCACTATTAGAACATGAAGGTGTGTTCGATAACATAAGTTAAAGATCGAGGTTTTATGAGACTTTTATTATTTATTTTAAAAAGTATAAAAATATTACAACCCTAAATATTTATGGTTAGATCTTCAAAGTTTTATTAAGTCTTGATTGAAAAAATCTTGATTTGTAATATTTTAGATTTGAAAATTCACTAGGAATTGAAATAATAAAATTGAATCAATTGATATATTAAAATTAAATTAAAATTTTAATTTTATTATATACTTTTTTTGTATTAATTATTTTAATCTTTTTTTCCTTTGTTTTTTCCTGCTTCATTCATAATTGACCTATTTCTATTCAAGCTACAGAGTTTATCTTTTTATTTAAATTTTTTTTTAAATAAATTACTTTTATTAAACATGATGCATCATAATATTTTTATATTAATATTATTTAAATTAAAATTTTAATTTAGTTTAAACTTATTAATAAAAATGGGTCTGAAGATTTTTTAAAGATGAAAATTTGTCTAGAGAAAGTATAAAATCCAAAATTTTAAATTAACTTTACCATTTTTCTTAATAACAAAAAATGTGAATAGAATGAGGCGTAAACAGAACATTGCGCCTTAAACGTAAGTGTGATGCTGCACGCGCCAGTGGAGCGCCTATGACTGAGCAATCACTGCGAATTCCGAAGCCCGCTTTTATGGATAGTTGCATTCCCAGTGCCTAATACTCAAATAGGAAGCCAGAACTGGCGCTTCATTCCCAAGTAAACCAACCTAAGCGAGGCGACTGTGTAAGAGAGTCAGATAGACGAAGAGCGAGAGACGGTGGGGGAAGAAATGTCGTGGAGAGGAAAGAGGAAGGATGAGGAGGGTCACGCCTCCGATGTCAACTCTGAGGATCACGCGCCTCCTAAGAAGGTCTCCAAGACCGCTGACTCTGACGACACTGACGACATCTTTGTATGCGAGGTTTCTTTCTCTCTCTCTCTCTCTCTCTATATATATATATGTAAATATAGTATGACACTATGTGGGTGTATGTATACTTGCTTCTTGGGTTCTTGAGTTAATTTATGGTGGGGAAAAATGTTTTCCATTTTGGGGTTTGTTTTGATTTAGATATCCAAGAATAGGAGAGTGTCAGTGAGGAACTGGCAAGGCAAGATTTGGGTCGATATTCGCGAGTTTTATGTCAAGGATGGCAAGCAATTACCAGGAAAAAAAGGTACCATTTCTCTGTCTGATATTGCTTCGTTTATATTATAATTTCTGGGGTTTTCCTTTTAAATGGGTCTTAAGAATACATGCGGGTAGCTTGTGAATTTCCTTCTGACTTCAATGTTAGCTGTTGGGGCTTACTTTATCAAAGTTTTTTTTTTTTCTTAGCTAGAGTCTTTAAGTTAAGATTTTGTTTCCCTAAATTATTTGTGAATGAGGAAAAGCTACAGTGTATCATCACTATGGTGACAAAGGTAAGTGGGTAAGTGGGTAAGTCATTGGTATGGTTATGGTACCACAACAGTAAGTTGACAATTTGCAAAGCAGGCAAACTAATTTAATCAGCATTCACACTGGATCTCAAACATTGTTTCATACTCATATTTTCTATTGTTTTGTTCTACACACGAGCAGTTGTAGGAATTCAATGTAAATTCCAAGAAAGATAGGGTCTGTAGTTGGCACTAGATTTTGACTTTGCAAGCCTCGAAACTTGATGGCTGACTGAAATTTCTTTTTTGGCTGAGGTACATATAATAAACTGGGATCCTGATGCTTTTAGTCACAAGTCAATTCATTAATCTATCTGAACTGCTTGCACAGAAAATAATTTCAGTTCAGGGCTTCCATATCTTTCCATCTTCACAAGGTTGCCGTATTTACATCCCTTTCACAAGAAATGGGAATTGTTTAATTCACTTACACAAAAATTCACAAATATGAAAGACTTGCAAGAATTAGTAGACCCACGGTGGTAATTAAGGTTAGATAGTCAAGTTAAAAAAAAAAACAAAAAACAAAACAAAAAAAAAAACCTACATTTACTGTATACTGGGTAGGATAAAGCATGAGTTGCAAGTGTATTGGACCATCTATCTGACTGCCTTATCACCACATAACACAACTCTGGAGCTTGACGTCCACTGCTTCATAGTTGTCCTTTATAAGTGCAAACCCAGTTCCCAAAGCCAGAAGAATACTTAGTCATTGAAACTTAGTATTGTGGTACCATGAATGCATAGTGGGGAGTTCCCTTTTCGTTTCCTTTTTCTTAACCCTTGGAGTCTTAGAGAGTGATAAAAATTTGTTTTTCAATCTTCACATATAGATCCTTTAGCTTTGAAAGTTTTCTGCTTAGGAGATCTCTTCCCTCATCACAATATTTATTGTATCAACAATGTTTCACCATTAATCTATGCTCAATCCATTTCTCCTAACCATTGATTTCCTTGATTCGTTTAATGATACATGCAGCTGTGTTGAATTTCCACTACTATTACCTATTAAATTATGTGGGAGTGGCGATATGATTTCTATACAACCAATATTTACTAGTGTGTGTAAATTATTGAGAAATGCAAGTGTGCAACAGCAATTGAGTTTTGATACAAAACACCGTTTTTCTGCTTTTACTATTATCAACTTACTGATCCGGTATTGATTCACCTGTTGTGTACTTGTACCATTCACTGTGGCCCTGACGAAGTGAAATTCGCACATGATTTTGTTACTCTCCAGCGACTGTTAGATGATATGCGATCTGTTTTCCTTTTATCATGAGCATAACATTTGTGTCTGGGGTATCAGTTCTTAATGTTTCACACTAGAAGGACACCAGAATGGGTAGTTGCAAAAAGCTTTTAAGACACCAGAATTGTGGTAGAGACCAAAATAAATCATCTTCCTTAGGTTGGTTGTTATGTTAGTGCTTCAGCATTTGATATATATATATCATCATTTCTGTTCTGTCGTGCATTAGAAAAATAGTGAGATCTTCTGGGCCTAGTTACTGGAGTCAGGAGGTCTGATCAACTTCCATGAGTGGTGTTTTTATAATATCAGCTGTATGGATGCATGCTACTGCAAGAGATTATAGAGGGAGAATTAAAAGAACTAAAGTTTGATGGAACATAAAAGCCAGGAGAATGCTATGAACCAAGTTACATATATTTTAATATGAAGGTTTTAGTTCCTGGATGCTGTGTGTGTTCATTGTGTTCTGCAAAAGTGCAATTAGTTTAATGTGAAAGATTTGTATGATTATTTCTCCCTGACTTTGAAAGACCGCTAAATCTTTACCTAAGTATATGAGATAATTTTTAATTGTGTTCCCTGTTACTAATGTACGAGGTTGATAGATACTGAGGAGCCAACTTTAATTCTATCTAGCATTTTAGAGCTTTGCTTGCCTTCACATGTATTCGTGTGCAATTTGAGGAGTTTCCTGTTTATAAAGAAAGAGTCCATATTGACACCAGATTGGATCCATGAGTTGGTTCTGTTCAAGCTAATTAAGACGTGGATTAGTTTGACTCCCATAATGGTAGTGAAATTCTGAATGAAGCAAAAGGCCTATGCTTATATGCATTTTCATCAGTTGAAAAGACCTGTTGTCTTTCATAGACCTTTTATAATAATTTCTTGATGCTTAATATACGTGATCTTGCAACTGTATTTTCAATTTTGTCAGGAGCCAAGAATTTGTTGAATTTAGGAATACAATTTCTTTGAAGAAATTTAGCATGGCTAGTTTATTTTAAGACAATGAAAGGTTTCTCAAGTCACCTCCATAGTGGTTCCTTGGATCCTCACTTCCCTGTCCTCTATTTCTTTCCTGCTCATTCCCGTTTGCTGTATGTGTGTGTGTGTGTGTGTCTATGTCTGTGTTTGCATGTGTTTTCTGTGTTGGATTGGGAGGGCAGGATTATGGAGATGGTTGTGTGTGCATTTTTCCAAACCAACAGCCTGAGTAATTGATGTGTTTGTTATCTGTTTCAGGCATCTCTTTGAATGTGGAGCAGGTATGTCTCTTAAACTTTCATACTTTGTACAATGATTGTGAATGTAATTGACTCATCATTTACTTATTGTGCAGTGGAATGTCCTTCGTGATCATGTGGAGGAAATCGACAAAGCACTTGCATAGTATGCTTAGGGCATTACTGAAAATGGGGTATTGTTGATCTTACTAAACTAGAAGTGGTAGCCTGTTAAATATGGGGTGTCTGTTTTTTTGGCTTTTGGTTTTAAGAAATCCAGGTGACAGAAGACAGATCTTCTAAAGTGAAATCAGGGTGGGGGTGGTCTATATAGTAATACCCTTGAGAGCCCTATGGTTTGTGTATTTATTTTGTTGACTGCATTATCTATTAATGCAATAGGAGGATTTTTCATGTCAGCAGCATCATACCCTCTGGTGGCAAGTTCTTGTGTATGTGGCAATTATATGCCTTCTCATATTTACACACAGGCCATGGAGGATCACCTTTCCACTAGAAATATGGATCTGCTGCAGCATGTCAACAGTCTGACTCACTCTCTGTCAGGGAATCAATTGATTTTTGAATGGCCTGCTAGGGTTCTAGCCGATACTATCAATTTTCAGCAAAAGGAAAAGAGGAAAAACCTCCAACAAAAAGGCTGGGTTCCTGGCAGCCTGTTTAAATGTTTCTTTGAAAAAATAAAATGAAAAGGAAAAATCTTTGCGTCAACTGGATTAACATTTTGAAATGATGAAATAAGCAGAAATTTTGAGAAAGTAATGACTGAGGATACTTCTCAGGACGATAAGTACTGTCTTAAAAAATAACTCTCGTTCTTTTGTTTTTCATCTTTTTTTTTAGTGGATTATATCAGTACCAAAATTATGATCTGTGATTCATCAAGATTATTATATCAATAAAAAATGTCTCTTTCTTAAATTCATCAAACTCTGATCTAAGCTCATAACATTGTATTAACTTATATTTTGAAATGATTACTTGCATTTATTGACTATCAGTATTTTAAGAAAAATTTGTTAAAAGTAGTCTTAAATTTTTTTCTTTTAGTTGAAAAGTTGATTTTTACTAATTTATTTATTTTTAACCTATTTGAATATTGTGCAGATAAAAATATCTATACTATGTAAAAATTCATAAAAATTATTTCTATTTTTCTATGTGTAAAAAAAATTGATTTTTTAGTTTTTTATATATTTCAGATATGCTTGTTTTTTTTGGAGATCTAAATAAATATGATTGAATGAAAGAATAACTTTTTGTTTTTTTCTCTTTTTCTCTCTTTTTTGTCTTTCATTCTTTATTCCCTCTTCTTTGTTATTTCTTTTTTGTCTTTTGTTTTTTATCCTTTCTTTTTTATCAGACCTTTTAGTTATGTAAAGATTTAGATCTTTGTATAACTTTTTACCATATGATTCATGTAGACTCTGTGGTAACCTTGATAGATAAGCTTCATGCAACATTGATAGCATCAAATGCTAAGTTTCGTGTAATTTTATTTTGTAAATTTCATATAATTTTATATTCTTACATGTAAAGTTATTGGTTAATTACTGTAAAGATGTTACTATCAAATATTGGTCAACACATGAGCCTAATATAGATTAACATGTTCATTATATAGTTAGATTAGTAAAAAATAAATATTTTTACAAAGGGTCCTTTTATAGAGATTATTTTTTTCCCATATTTTAATAGATCCCTAGTTCATTCACCTAAGTTATTTCCTATATTTTTATTATATACTTCATAATTTTTTTTAGGTGATGTTAGAAGTTGAATTAATATCCTTAGAATCTTGACCAATTGAGCTAGGGCAACTAGTATTCAATTACTATGCATAAACAGTGCTAAGCAAGTTCATTAGTTCAGCAATGCTTCTTGTGCTAAAACCATAGTTTATTGAGAGTGCAAGTTATGAACCAGCAATACAAGCTACTTCCACTGGTGCAATTATCTGATTTCTGAAAGGCATAAGAGGTCAGACCTTAGAATTGAGAAATCCCTCTTGAACGAACAATATCAACTACTACAATGAATCCTGCCTTCCCAACTCCTGCCATCCTTAAGTGACCTTGTAATCCAAGTGGGGGCAATAAGTGCCGACATGAGCTCCTTCTAATTCAGAAGGAAAAGGTATTCATCCTTCTCTATCTTGCACAGTCACATCAATTGCAGATACAACCACAAGTCACACATGAATCGCTTCAGAATCAAGAATAATAACCGAGATGCTGACATCACTAAAAAATGTTCGTGCAGATTGATACATGCCTTGTCACATTTGCATGGGCGCGTTGAAGCAGACAAGAGAGTCATCTGGAACAAGTCACACAAGTAGAGGTCTTCATGCCCCAAGCATCCAATATCACTCTCAAACCTAAAATATGAAATTAGCAATCAGTGCAAAGAGATAATTAAGACCTATTTGATACCGAGACTCAAATGGCTCCAGAAGAAAAATGATAATTGACCACATGTTCCCAGTTACATCACAGACGGTGATTAATCAAATAGAACTGATCAACTGAAAATATTTAAATCAGAGGCAGACTAAGAATTGATTCATTTTGCATTAATACCAAACAGATCAATCAATTTTCTTTTGAAAATGATTTCCATGTACTATTCATGTCTTTTGGTTTTTATAAACTTCTGAAGTTCATATGGAAAGACCAGCACAAAGACATCATATGTATGACAGTATGCAAGCACGGGCCCTTCTTCTTTTGATTCTCCTTTCTTGCCCCCAGCTTTTCATCCTTCCTTAATGATGTACCTCTTACACTTTGCCTAGCTAACTAGGTGTCCTTTTCTGTGCAATGATCCAAGGCATTATAGTTTGATCAGACCAAGCATTAAAAGAGCTGCAACCCAGCTCTTAAGTCTTCATCTTTAACAGACTTTCACAACACTCCATGGAAATGAAATCACTTCATTGTTTTCAACTCTTCAACTCAAGTCCTCAATTGACATCAAAGAGATCCTCTCCATGTTACCATCAAAGAGCAGGGACGCTGAGGGATCCAATGTCAAGCACTCTGGGTAATATCTGCAGCAACCCATCATGTGTAGTCAAGAAAACTAACACAACAGTGAACATAATTACTTGCTGGGTTTCTTTCAGAAAAGATTGTACCTCACCCAGTCGAGCATTGATTTTCAACTTTACAAAGTCATCAGCCCTTGTTACACCTACATTTACAATAGCAGTAACAGCACCTACCTCATGAGCAGCTCTGTGAAATCACCAATTTCAAAAGCTTATCAGCCATTTAAAAAAGTCAAAAGGAATTCAAGTAAGAGAAAATTACGTAGAAAGTGTTTCTTGCTTCGTCAAGCTTTGCTTAGTTTTCTATAAAAAAAAAATATCCTAAAATATTTCGTTTCCGATCAAAAAAGAATTTCTGACAATTAATGAAACAGACTTGGGCTAATAAAATTAAGTTCATGCATTGAACTATGAAATGATATAAGGAAATATGGCCATGCTACAGCTTATTCATCAAACAGTAGCCACGTTATTTATATTCTGTAGAAATTTGCATGGAAAGTAGTAATCTTCCCTTGTCAACCTGAACATCAAAAGTAGTAATCTGTTCCCTTGTCAACCTGACCATCATGCATCAATGAGCTAACTTAAACTCCCTTAATGTGAAATCAATTCAGCTGTTTGAACTTCCACGTAGTGGTAGCTGAAGAAAATGAGATGAATCAGATAGACATAGTTAATTAAGGTGCAGCTTACTTAATCCAGCCAGTCCAAAGGAAAACTAAAAACTTTTCCATCTTAATTTAAATTAAACTATTCTAGCTTGCCATCTTCTTGGGTCATCTCACTTTTCAGCTGTAGAAAATTGTAACTGAGCAACTTATGATGTTTATATTTGCTGAACCAAATATGAAAACAGACTGGCATCTGCAAATTAATCTTCATTAGCAATTGAAATTCTTTCAGTATGATGTTAAGAAACGGATAAAGAAAAAATATGCACCTGACAAGGCGATAAGCAGACATGGTCATCAAAGATGATCCTAGTACAAGAAAAGCATCACATCCTTTTGCAACTTCCATTGCCTTGTCAGCTCGATCTTTGGGAACATTGTCACCAAAGAACACAACCTTCAACGTCAGCATTAAAAGAGTTACCTCAGGTTTCATTCTTAGATATAATTCAACAAAATATGGCATGTGCATGGGATAAGTAACAGTAACAATTAACTCATATATAAATTTCCTGTTTAAGCATTTTGACAAAAAAAAGCACATGAAATCTTCCTATTAGAAATGAGGGTTTCTTCGGTTTCATGTCAAACAACATAGAAAGTCTCCCACATCAATATCATAATGGTGAAGTAGAGCTTGCTTATGTTGGTCATACTAGTTACATATGCTTATAGTTTCCCACTTCTTTTCTTTCTTTCTTGGGATAGATACTAATAGTTGGCCCTTTTGCTTTCAGCTCAATTTACCAAGCATCAGCAAAATAACCTTAGGTGACATGATTATAAATATCTTGTGCCTCAAGATAAGTGCAGATAACCACACAGTTTGCAACATTCACAGATGTGCAATGCCATATCACATTCTTAAATTTTCTATCCTGTGTTTGTGTTAGAATTCTACAAGGACCCAGCACTACTAAGAGAGGTTTATAGACGACAGAAACGATGACTATTTATGTCTTTCCTTGCAGAATAAGGTCATCTTCACAATTTAAAATCATTTCCAGATTTTCCGATAATCTTAAATAATGTTGTATATCACAAAGGCCCTAATATTTGCAATGGTATCTCTTCAGCTTTTCAGGTCAAAATCTAGCATCCAAGGGCATTCTCATGATGCTACACCATCTGGGCAGCAGTAAATGCATGCTGACCTATCCCTTTGGGCTACTTTTAAGAGGAGCAACAACACAAATATTGGCCATTCAAGATAAATATTGTTTAAAACTAACAGCATAATAGTTATGACCTGAAATCATAAGCTCACAGGCTGGAATTAGTTACAACTACTATTATATTTTAAAGAAAAAAAAGAAATTCATCATCATATTATCATGAGCTGTTTTGGAGAATTCATTCTGAAATTAGGAAATACAGCTTTTCACATATAGAAGACTCTAATTTTGATCTATTAGAGCAAAATAACTTACATCAGGTTTTAACACTCCATTACATCTTTCGCAAGTGGGAATATGGAAGTCTTCCTCCCAGAATTTCTTGTCAATCTCTATATCACCATCAGGCCTTTTCTTCATGCCAAAGCTCTCATCTGATCCAGGGCTTCCCTGATCTAAACTTTCTATTGCTTCTGCCCACTGAAGTGAAATATTAAATCTCAATATTCATTGTCTACCCAGCAGGAAATCAAGGAAATGAAAACAATGCAGAATGAGCATACAAATTTGCAGTTATTTACAGAAGCACAAGACTCACAAGGAAAAGGATAACTGCTACAACACATTGGTGTTGATGAACAGCACAAAATTCTTTGCCCTTTCTTTTCATGGCACAAAGCATCACTTATGTACGCAAGAATGCTACAAACAAAGATCTTGCAGATGAAATAATAGACGAATAATAATATATATTTATTCATTTGGAAAGCAGCTGCTGCACAAGAAAGATAGTAATACCATTTTGAAACAACCTAAGACCTCTTCCTTCTGCAACTTGTCAAAGTTTAAAGAATATCTGGACAATGGAAGGCATATAACAAATAAATCCAGTCCAGTTGTAAGATTACTCCATGCAGAGAATTTCAGATATCTCCAAAAGTAAAATATTGAAGAAAACCTACTAAGTGGATATGACTGTTCACTTTTTTATTTTCAAAGTCCCTCGTTCCAGTGTTAAATAACTACAACCTTGTAGTTTTCAATATTGTGAACTTCTGACCCCTATTTGAGAGTAACACTACTGAAACATTTTTAACTAAGGGCCTTTTCCTATGGGTTAAAATTGAATTCAATACATGACTAGCTAAAATCATTACAAATTAGATTCAAAAGCCAATCAACTTAAAATTAACTGTTCAAAAGCACATTCAAAAAAACTACCTTACTAGTCAGACAACAAAATTTTTACTAACAGAACTACTCAAGCATGCAAACTAACAGGACAGATCAAGTGTGAAACTTGGCCTGGAAAATTAATCCCATACTATCAAAGTTCCCAAGGGCATATCAAGTTCAGATCAGATTCCAACAATCAAAAGAACATGATGAACATGCCTATTTGAATTGGTCAACATTTCCATGCAGCAATATAATAATGACTGATGATGATGATTACCATTTTAGGGGAAAGAACACAGGTATGAATAACTAGAAATGGGAGAATTTCTAATTGAAACATACCAAATCTGGCAAACTAATCAAGTCAACAATATTTGCATCACAAGATAGATATTCGGTGATGCATATATAACCCAATCCCATGAAGACCAGGTTCAGCCAAATATTCCCAACTTCAAACCCACAAAGCCTAACTAGCATCAATTATTAGTCATTATTTCTTTTTAGTTTTGAAAAATAACAACTACCTGGTGCATATTGACTTTTATGTTTGTAGTTTGACTTATATGAATTAAAAATTACCATAAAGTAGCTTCAGATCTGATCTGGGGAGTACAATAGGACCAATTCCCCATCTCAAAATTACCCAAACCCAAAAAATTCATTGACATTTAAGAGATGAAAAATTCAAATGCAAACACCCATTGAGTTTGAGTGAGCCACCTGAGTCCCAGCTACGAGATGGGAACCAAGTTATCTATCCTGCCAAAACGTTAGTGGTCCTGAAGGTCAAGACAAATTTAGGCCGATATCGTTTGCATTTAAATTCCTACATCAGATAAATCAGGCCTATATTGGCTCACTGCTGGGAATCATATGGTCGGAGATATTAGAGATCCAATCAGTGAAACTGTTGATTAAGGCCAACTGAATAGGATGACAGCTGCCCGAGCTAATAGTGCTCATTTCCTCAATGGTTGTCAAATATGCTCTTTTGAGGCTCCTACGATAATAATAGGATTTATGTGAAAGATCTCCAGCATCAAACATTTCCTAGTAAAGTTTCTTTTCCTGTTACTAAAACATGAAAAGGAGAGAGCAATTGAATTTGAAATTACTTCTCCAGCTTCCAGATGAAAATAACAAACTACTAACAGATATCAAATGGGATGCGCTGATGGGAACTACTCTACAAGACTAAGTTACATATGATCACCTTCGGATTAAGGTCCTTCAATTGGTCTTGGAACAAGTTCCGGCAGAAAGAAAAACCGCACTCTAAACAAACCACAGTATATACTGTTCCATGTATTTCAAGTGGGTTGCTCCCGGCACGATGATGCAGCCTGAGTCAGGATAATATAGATTAGCAGCTAGAAACCAGATCAACTGCATGTTTCTCAGAAAAAGGATGCGGATCTATTTACCTGTCAACATTTTGAGTAATTATAAAATCTATTCGCCCAGCTTTTTCTAGAGATGCTAAAGCAATATGAGCTGCACCTGGCTGTGCTGCAGTAAACCTTCTCCATCCAGCATAGCTCCTTGCCCAATAGCGCCTGCGGGCCCGGCTTGAACGGAGAAACTCCTGTAAAATAAGAATGGCAAAACTGGAGAAGCCTTGAGAAAATGGCTTATTGGATAACAAAAACAAAATTAATATATAAAATTGATTTCATTTGATTAACTATGCCAAACTTTCAAATGATTCTGCTAATTAATTTTTAAAAAAAGATACAGTTGTCGAAATTTTAGAGGTAAAAGAGAAATCAAATAGAATTGGCATCTAGATATACAAAATACAAAATAAAAAATAAAAAATGCTCTTTAGAGCAAAATTACAAAGCAATGTAAACTCAAAGAAAAAGTGTATACTGCTACTACCAGTTAACACGCAACTTGATGTAAATTTATCATACTTCTGCATTGACATATGCCCAAAGGCATTGACATACACTCAAAGGCATCTATGGCCAGTCTACTTCACCCAAATTACTTCATACAGCCAAAGGATGAGAAGATAATGTAATTTCAGTTAGGGTAGTGCTAAAAGTTTCGAGAACAATTTCTCCAAGTTATCCCTTAAAGGTTGCCATTCAACATAGTTGGTCCCCATCCTGATAAAGGAGAGAGCTGAGGTATACAGCTAGCATAAAACTAAAAATCCAATTATTATTAACATCATTTCCACAGAAAGTCGAGTTAAGGCAATTTTAGCCCTAAATAGGACAGAATGAAGAAAAATGATACAAGTGGCAGATCCCAATTAGCTTGGGATTAAAGCTGAGTTGAGTTAAGTTCTCCATAAAAGTTTTTAACACAAGAATTTGCACTCGCTATTGGAAAGATAAAAGAAAGAAAAATGCATTACATTGAGTTCTTTCAAATTGTTGTGTGTCTAATTAGAAATAAACCAGACAGGGTTTCTCATAAACAGGTCCATTATGATAATCAAGTCAAGCTACAAAAAATATATTCTCCACTGGTCAAAAGACTGACCAAACACCTCCTCCCTCCCCCTCCTCCCCCCCTTTAAAAACAAAAGGGCTCCACCCAACCCAAACAAAAATGACCTAATTATTGAGGATGCACGTACACATCGCAAAGTGAAATCAATTTAAAGCGTACTTGCACACAAAAAATTATTTTTCATTAACTAAAAAAAAGAAGCAAGACCAAAGCCTAAAGTTTAAATAGATGACGTATTGCTATTTTACAATTTACAATCTTGCTGGTTATATCTTAAACAATAATAGTCGTATTGATATATGGGTTACAGAACTAACATATGTTAGTAGAAGCCCTATTGTTCTTGGTCACCTATTCCAACTTTTGGTACTTAAATCTCTTGTTAGCAGAAGGCCCCTGTTTTTTGGTCATCTAAACCAACCTTGGGTACTTAATCTCACTCTTTGACCAACCACATACTGACTATTTGAATCCTTTATCTCAAAATAATGCCAAGGTGCCAGATTCCATAGCACATGCCTCCAAATCACCTGATGGGTAATTGGTCTGAAACCAGAACTGTAAGCTCCATTAGGACTGCAAAAAAATTATACAAGTCAATACAGCTCGTTAAGGGAAAGAAAGAAAGGAATATTCAAAAAGAAATAAGATATTGCCATTATTGAACAAGTATCCAATGGGAAACACTACATAATCCCAACGAAAAAATGCAGCTAATGAAACTACAAGGCAAAATCCAGACACATAAGTCATGATAGGGCCTAGGAAGTCTAAAAATGCAATGATCATTTTACGACAGAAATAAATTTTAGTGGTTTTCTTTATCTAGTTGGACTCCTTTTTCCTTGTTCCTTGTCTGTCTGGACTTATGACGATATAAAGGGCATAGAGGACTTACGGTACAGAGAAAGTGAAAAGGACTCCTAAAAAATTAAAGAGAAAATTTATAGGAGGATCCTTGCCTGCATTTGAATTTGTGAATGGAATTGATGATTACTATGACACTAAGTTTTTTGATAGTGGATTGTATGAGTAGGCAAAGGCTGAATCATGCTAAGATTTGTGTGCTTGTTTCTTGGCCTGTGTGAGGTTTGCGACAAAAGCAAAAAAAGCATTTTCTTTGCATTAGTGATAATTGCATAAAGAGACAAATAAATGTGCTGATCAGCATATACCTCACAGTCAATAGATTTTGAAGGTTGAATTTGATGTGAAACTCTTAACTAGCAATGAAATAAATAAGAACAAATGAGTTGGGCAGATAGAAGTATTTATCTAACAGAGGATAGTGAACAAAATTACTCATAGTGAAAGAGCCCCTGAATGAGACATTTAAATGTGAATGCAAAGATAGGAACTCCAAGCAAAGAGCAAATGAGGATCACATAGATCAATAGAAGGACCACTAAGATTTAGCAGCTACTGGATGAGATAACATTTTTACAGAAATAATAGATACAAAAATGAAGGGAAATTCTAAATTCTCGATTTCCTTCAGCTTAGAAACTTGACCAAATTGCAATTAAATTGGTTGATGTGATGTTTCTAGATCTAATAAGTTTAATCAACCCAATAGTAAGAAATAAAACCTCCTATAATCAGGAATTCCACACTCTGTGCTAATTCCAGCTCCAGTCAAAACCACAAGCTTGGTGCTGCACAATATGAAAAAATATTAGAGAGAGAGAGAGAGAAAGGAAAGAAACAGCGAAACCAATCAGACCCAATAATGATTCGATACACTAGTTAAAAAAATATATATTTATTCACTAATGATGAGAACCTGCAAGGCAATATGGAACTCTAACAACAATCTTAATACATAGGATATCCAAAGATGACCTTTGATCAAAAAGTTGATGCAAACAATTTACATCTTCAATTCCTGGAGGATCTGAATCAGGAACCATCTTCCTGTCTCGCAATGACTTTGGAGGCGGTTGTGTTTCATTTCTTAGTGGAGCCCCAGGAACAGAAATATGACAAGATGTTTGTACAGACTTTACATGGCCCTGATATGAGATGATTCTCCTTCTACTACTTGGTGATAGCCGACCTCTGCCACATGATTGGAAGATATCTACGACAGACAAAAGCTTGCAAGCATCCAAGATCAGTCACGTAGACCACAATAACAGACTAGTGCAAGCAAGGCCAATTATGATGTCAAAGAAATAAGTATATGACATGTTAATGCTTGCCTGTCCCAACACTTCCTAGTGCTTCCCTCAGATTTCTCGAAGCCTGCATATTCAAATTCCATAAATATTGGTATCAAGAACTCCAGAGAGACACACACAGTTATGTACAACTCCAGCCTGTACTTGAACAATTCTTTTGATTATTGCTTTCAAGCACCCAATGCTAAATAACCTACAATTAGGGGTTCAAATTATACAAGGACTGGGAAATGACAGAGGAAAATGATTAAATAACCAGCAGTGAAGTTGGTGACCAATAAATCTTGGAAGAGGAAAAAAAAAAAAAAAGAAGTCCCCAACCTGAGCTATAATTAAATTACATGTCACAAATCAATAAGCACAGAAGTAAATAACCCAGACAAAACATTCTTGGGTACATACATAGATAGAGAGTGATAGAAAGGAAGCTTACAGTGAAGACGGATTGAAGGTGGGAAGGGAAACGCGAGAACATGGTGTCGGCAATGGGTGTTGTCTAGGAAATTAGTGACATTTGATGGATTTATTTGTCTGTATTTCCAACCTTTAAAAATTAAGGTCCTAATACATCGGATTGATGTAAAAACAGAAGTTAAAGAGGTTGCTTGGCCTCCCAATTCATGGTCGGTTAAGTTCATTTAGTTCATGGAAGGATTTCCTCCACGTTGCATGTTTCCTGCCATCTATGTTCTTGTGAATGTGTACCAGATTTTAATGCATCTCATTTTCTAAAAGAAAAAACGAAGTATATAAAAACAAAAAAAAATTAAAAAAAATAAAGAAGAGAGTAACACAATCAAATTAAGGATTTTTAAAAAGTTTCAAGTTTTAAAAAGAATACTTTCTTTAAGAAAAGTCTTAAATTTTCGTTTTTCAAATAAATAATTTCATTATTTTTTAAATTATTTGTGAAAAATCTCTTAATTTATTAATAAAATTAAAATTTATTGAATAAAAGATTAAAATTATAACCAAATTGATGATTTAAAATTATAAGTAAAAAAAGAACAAATTATAAAATTTTACTTTTAAAAAATTTATTTATGAGTAAGACGATTTAAAAATTTTGAGTGTCACTATTTTTTTGATCAAATTTTAATTTTTAAAATATATAAATAAATACTAACATTTTTAATTTTATTTAAATTTAATGATTTAAAAGTCATTTGTAATATTTTGATTTCGCAAAGAGTAAAAAAGAAATTACACAATGATGTATATAAGCCTAAACCATAACGCATAAGTGTTTTCGATTTGCCCCAAATTGCTTAACTTATATCCCTTTTGCAATAAATTGCTCTCTCATTTTGACATTGATGATCTAAATTGAAAGGTTTAATTCTTTAAATTACAAGAAAGATACATTATTTTACTTCTTTACATTGGTTTTTTTTAATGTTTAATGTTGTCAAGGAGCATGAGAAATTTGAACTTTAGTTGTGGTCCCACAATTGTCGATACTTTTTGAAACATCAATTGTTATCATCTACTTATTATCAACTGATGAATAACCCAATATCACTACACATAAAATAATTAATTAAAGTATATATGTTCTTAGTTAGTTACTGGTCAAATTGCGAGTTTCATTTTTTAGGTTGATCCTGAACTTCTATAGTTGTTCAATCTAGTGAAATCAATTGAATGGATTACTTTAAGAACACATTTTTGTGTTTGCTTTAAATTAATGACTTTCGCATTTCATAGTGAGTATTGATAATGGGCAGTGGATAACTTTTATAACATATTGGACCACATATTTGTTTTATTAGAGGTTATATTTTCTCAATGTGTGTGAAATGTAGACGACATGTATAAAATGCTTGAAAAAACATAAGGGTTTTACATGTTTTAAGCATTATAAACTGTTGGAATGATTTCATTTCACTTCACATGTCACTTTCATTATGTTTTATTTCATTAACAATTGATAATATCGATAGAAGTTATAGTTTAGATGATGTTGCTCTATATAATGATGTTGATAGTGACAGTTATTGAAAGAATGTAGAAAGAGGCAGAGGATGAAGGTATTGGTAAATTCTTTTATATCATGACTAGACATACAATGTTAAATGGCCTTAGAGAATTAGGGACTCATGGTGATCTTATGAGATGTAATGTTCAAAGTCACCAAGAACATTCATGCATTTGTTGTAGAAATTATTAGGAAACAACATAGCATGAACCACACTACTTTTGTGTCTGTTGATCATGTTGCACATAATAATTTAAAATATAATTTGACTAATGTAGCTATTAGTAATGATCTTGTGCATACTGCAACTCAACATGGTTCTAATATTGAAGTAAAGGTCAATAGTGTGGGTGTTAATATAGATACAAACGTGGATGTGAGGAATTTTATGGATAGTGACTATGAGATTGACATAGAGGATGATGATATGCACTTGCCAATCTTAAAGTGCTTATGCATAACGTAGAGGTTACTAGTTTTGCTAAAGTCAATAGGCCTAATTTTGATGAGTTTGACGTTGATTACTCAGACAAGCTTTATACAACCGCACTTAGATCTAATAAGGATAATGAAGTCTAAAGTAAATATGAGTTTAATGCTAACATTGATATGGCTAACCCAATGTTTAAGGTTACCATGATATTTGGGTCACTTAATAAGGTTAGGGTGACAATTATTGAGTAAAGGAGGTTACAATATAAACTTTAGTAAGAGTAAGGCTCATAGAGTAAGAGTGGTACATAAGAATAGGCGTGAGTGGACTTTATTGGTCTCTTAGCTAGAAAAAATATATTCATTTGCTGTAAAAACATGCCACTTTGTAATAAATTACTTCATAACAAATTGATCATTGTTATATTGATTATAAATAAGTATATGGACTTCTTTTTAAAGGGATTTGAAGGTTAAGATAAGTTATTTGATAGAAGCCGTAAAGCAAACTTGATTTGTGATGTAGAGCTAGACAATATCTATGATGAAGATATATGGCTCTGAATTACACAAGTATAAAAGGTTAAAAGGCTACTATGATGAAATCAGAGCACAAAATCTAGGGAAGTCATTGATTTTAAATTTGATAAGTTACCTCTTACTAGTAGGTATTAGATATATTAGAACTCAATGGTGGAGATTCATGTCTGATCAATATAAGATGTGTTTTGATTTTTCTTAAATATTTACAACTATCTACAAATGTGTAGAGAATTCATTTCTATGCATAATGTGTTTTTGCAATTCTTTTTATGTTTATGCAAGAACTTGTACTTGCATTTGAAGAACTTGTCATAACAGTAGATGTTGTTTTTATGTCAAATATTTGTATGGCAATTTTCAAAACTAGTTCAAAGTTAAGTTCTTCAAAAACTTGATGTATTTTGCTATAAGAGCCACAACATCTATTTAGTTCAATACCATAATGCATAAACTTAAAACTCAAAACTAAAAAAAAAAGAAAAATTAAAAAATGTGAAGGTTAAGGTTAGGTTATGAGTTCCTGTTTGATCTAGAAGAGTTAAATACCAAGTTCAATCTTAAAAAGAGTAGTAGTAGTTGATTTGAACTAGATAAAGTTACAATTGCATCAAGTGAGATCTCACTGGTATCTCATACACACATGCAGTTAGTGCAATTTATTATCAAAAATAAAGATAATGGTTTATATTGATATTTGTTACCATAAAACCACATATCCTATGTGTTATTATTACTTAATTAATTGGCTTGAATTAATAGTCACAAAATAGTTTGGACTCACTTTAACCAGTTATCAGAAGACTACCTAAAAGGCTTATAAATCAAAAGAGAAAAGACACTGATGAAATCCAAAATCAAAGTAAGACGTATAAAAAGAATTATCATGTCATGTGTGGTTATACAAAAAGATTAGATATAATGCTTGTTCATGCAAATATGAAATCAAATAGATATGTTTCATTGATAGTTATTCTAACACTTGTTGTTTTTTGTTAGTTGCAAATTGATTTTATAATTTATTGTAGAAATAAGGGCAAGTTAGTGAGAACGACACCAAAGAAGTAGTCATAGAGTTTAGGACACTAATAATAATTCCTTAATAGATAATTGTTCTATGCAATTGAATTAAACTTACTAATATAGATGGGTTAACTCATATATGTTCTTATAGAGTAGCATGCAGTTAAATACATGTGGTTTACATTTATGGCAGCAGGTGAATCAGCCTAGGTTCTTTATAGTGACAGTATATATTTTTGTCTATATTTTAATTTATTTATTTTATTTTTATTTTAAATGATGATTTTGTTTTAACTTTTTGTAGGGACAACAACCATCCAGTAAAGCATCAACATCTATTGGGGGGATTTATGGTAAGATGGTATAATAACTCCATATCGACAAATATAGTGATTGCTCAATGTATGTTCAACTTAACCCTTATTCTAGCCAACAACCTACTAAAGCCAGCCACCCAAACGCCCATGTGACTAACCCAAATATCCATGCTAACTACCCAAGTAGACAAGCCAACCATTCAACCACTCAAGCCAACACTAGTATCATCTAAGTTATCACCTCAACCACTTGAGTTTTTTACCCAACTACTTAGAGCATCACCTTACAATGCATCCACCATTATCTAGGATTGCAACACCTATAACCTTAATTAGATCGAGGACACAAGACTTAAGATTTAAAACTGTTGTTGTGAAGAGAGGAAAAACAGCCTAGTTATTTATATGAAATTTGTTTTTCTATTTTGATTTTGGAACTTGTGATACATTTTCATTGTATATTTTGAATTGGCATTAAGCATTTTTTAGTTTAGAACTTATGAAAGAATGAACAGTAGTGTAGTTTGGAATGTAAAATCAATAACATCACTAATGTTTTGTTTATTTAAGATTAATGCAAAATATACTTATATTGAGGAATTTAATATTACATTGTTTAATAATGCAAAAATTTGTTTCTTTGTATAAGGTGTTGTTTCTTTAAGTTAAATTGATACTTTCAATTCATTAATATTATCATTGTTGAATGTATTTTGAGTTTGCTAAATATTGAATGGACTATTACAACCATAGTCACCAATCAATATAATTAAGTAATTTATTCAACCAAAACACATTCAAGCAAGATTGATAATACAAAAGATATTATAATTAAATATTTAATCACTGATAATAAATATATTCATTATTCAAATATAATTAGCATAATAACATTTATCAATTGATTATCTTGTTAAATACATTATACACTAGTTAGCTATGACATCATTTTCTTATTTTTTATTCTATTATAATACAAAATCAATATTATTATGGTCATAATCTAATAAGATTATAACAAGCCTCCAATTAAAAGTAAGTTGATATTGTAGCTTTCAAAACTGAGTTAACAACTATGGATAAATTATATTTTTGAATTACATATAGAGTTGTCAGACTAAATAGCTACAGTAACCATATTTTTGCATCAAAACAAAATAATGTACTATTATCAATAGACAATCTAATTAGTATAAGTAAAATCATGTGCAAACTAAACAATTTTGTCTGATTAAACCTTGTGAACAAGAAATTTTAAAAGTATTAACCCTAAATCTATAACATTAATTTGAAAAATCAAATGAATTTGCAATGTCAATCATGTTTGAGTTGTTGATAATATTTGTTGCCTCTATATTTACCTTTAAGTATCATTGATACTATATGCAAGGACTATTGTTTAAGAACAATAAAGAGTATATTATAAATATATTCTAGTGTCAATCATACGAGCATCTATTTTTAGATACATATAGTTAGCTATCTGTTAAGCAAACTTAATTAATACTTATATAAAAGTTAGAATATATCTTACCTAAAAAAAAATAACTGTCTTTTTTAAAATTTCATCACATAAAACTTGCATAAGAAGCTATGTGGTGAGCATAGAGCTAAATATTCTTCTACATATAAATCTGCATCAAATAATAGATACAACAATTATTTTTAACATATAAATTTATGATCCTATTATTAATGATTATATTAAAGATAGTTTTCCCAATGAAAAACCTCTTATGCATTTTCAGAATGATTATTGACATCTAATGCCAATAATCATACCCATTGCCCATTAATCAAAGCTTAGATACTACTGTGCATAAAATCAATATTCAATGCATACAACTTGAGAAAAGTCAATGAAAACAACAAATTAAACTCAAGTTACATATAATATTCTTCCTGCAACCTTAAAACCTTCTTCTTGAGTTTTTTATTATCCATGAGATATATAATTTCACCCTAACAGTGCAATGACATAATGAAATATAATATGACAAATCCTCACTCTCCATTAATGAATTTAGCTTCAATCCGTATATATTTCATTCTTTAACTCTAGATATCACCTCCAATCGAATCTTTAATTGAAAAATCATGATAAATTTAAAGCTTCATTCTTTGTTTTTTCTCTTTTCGAGCAATAGTTAATTAGGATTTATGGAAATAAATCGAGAGAATTAAGCAAGACGTGATAAAAGAAATTACCTTACAAAAACCAGTAATTTAAATGATGTTTGATATTAGGGTTCAATTTAAACGAAATTAAAACATTACGATTTATTTAGATACATTTTGAAAGTTATGTTTAATTAGAGTTAGAAATGACAAAACTCAAGATTTTAAGTGACTTTTATCCTTTATTTATTTATTTGTTAATAAGAAGAAAAGTATCTAAAAATCCTATAATTACATATATTTTTTATTTCACACTTCAAGTATTAATTGGATTAATTTTACATATGATGTTTTCATTTAGTTCAATTTAGACTTTATCAAAAAAAATTCAAAAATTATGAATATTTAAACTAGAGATATTATATAATGAATTTTAAATTGAAAACTTTGTCATTAATATAATGATATATTCAAGCTACCATCATAAAATATTAAAAATATATTTTTTTATTTTACACTATCCGAACTTTAAAAATTCATAAAAAGTAAAGCAAATTCCCCTTTTAGCATAAAATCACCTTGTTTCTACAAAAATAAACCAAAGTAATATTTTGCATTTTTTAGCACTTAATTTTCTAGTGATATATTTAAGTAACTTTCTGTGCTAACACAAGCTCATACTACTTATGTCACTAAAGGCCTTTATCTTCAAAGCCATTAACTCAAGCTTACCCCCTATTAACCTCATGCCACCTCTTAGCTAGTTTTTCTCTAATGTTAACACATCAAGGTGAGTAGGGACTCTTTAATCATCCCTCAACCCCTCTGTTCTCTCCTCTTACCTATCATTTATCCTTTCAACCCTTGGCTCAACCATCTCTACCTTTATATCATCCTTCACACCATCTCTCTTAGCTTCTCTCCTCTCTTTCCTATCCTTACTATCCTCTTTACCCTTTTCTTTCCTTTCCATTCTACCTTCTTCTCTTTTCTCCCTTTTCCTTTCTCTTTTTGTCTTTTTTTTACTCATTATGAATAGAACATTTAAAAATTACTCAAATGTTTACTAGTTTTGCAGTCAACAAAAGAATGTTAAATTTACCTTATGCACTACTTTGATGTGCCTCTTAGCAAAAACATGCTTCTCTTCATGCTACCTATCTTTATCATTATTATCAAATGTAGCATATAAAGGTACCTAATTACCAATGTTGCCCAACTAAATGCTTACTCCCACACATAGAAATGAATTAATGGTGAATAAATCTTGGTAATATGGAGTATCAATCTCCTCTTAGATGACTTGATACTTGGCAGAGCCAACATCTAACCACATATACACAAGTGATAGAATTCATTGTTTTAGATAAGAAAAGTAAAACAAATGAAGAAGAAACAATAATAAAAATGAACTTACAGTATTCATGAATACTTTTATAAAGAAATTAGTTATGGATACTATTTTAAATGACTAGTGCAAAATCCAAAGAATCAAATTTTTTGACACCTTAACTACCATAGAAGAGCCAAGGAATAAAATAATCTCAAAATTAAAAATTTGCATCAAAACAAAACCAAGTTAGTTTTCTCAAACGGAAAAGGTCTACATCAAAATAATTAATGAAAAAACATATGTTGCCTTAAAGGCCCATACAAACCTATACAAGTTATGGCATATCACCTCATCCTCAGAAGTACGATTTGCCACAATTTTGCTAAATCTTACTATATTATTATAGTACAATATAATCCCTATAGTAACTTATTAAATATACCTAAATCCTTTAGTATGTGCAAAACCCATGGAGGATAACATGCCTTTATCTAAACCCATCAACTGCTCATAAAACATATATATTAAAGATAAGTTAAGTATATTTATGGCTCCTCGAATGCCCCTTTATGCAAAATATATTTTAAATAATCTTAATTAAGCTTATCTCTATCAAGAAAGTGTCTTCCTACAAGGTTAGGTTGAAAATTGAGATATTTGTTAATGTTAAGCAGGTCCTGAAGCCTTAGCCCAATAATCAAACAAAACTCTATAGGACTAAACCTAACCTTTTATCTCCTCCTTCCCTCTAACAAAAAGACCATCTCATTGCTACGATTTTATTTTGCCTTATACAGTAGCAAAGCATGCACAATTTTGCCATTGAACCTCATGTCTAACATTGACATAAAATGCCCATGACTACTCTTGAAAATGTCCAACATCTAACTATCATTAATAAAATTTATCAATACTTATCTAATTATGATCAATGCATCAGTATTATAGTTTTTAGTGATATGAACTTTAGCTTTGGCTTTAATAATTTTGTCATTTGCAAACACATAACACATAATTGTCAACCAAATTCTAAAGCATAGAAATAATACGCAAACTCATTCAGCTTGATGACACAAATAAATTAGCTCAATCATATAAATTAATTAATCTCAATAACAACTAGTAATTTATCTCGTAACATAAAGATAAATAACTCAAAAAACTAATTCACCTCAATAACACAACAAATTCAGCTTGACACCAAAACTAATTCACTCAACAACACAAACTAATTCATCTTGAAAACATGGCAAATCGATCTTGACAAGACAAGCTAATTCATCTCGATAATAAATATTTTTTCTCGATAACAATTGATAATTTGTTTTGACAACACAAATAAATAGCTTGACAAACTAATTCAGCTCAGCATTACACAAATAAATAGCTCGTCAACACATTAATAAATAGCTCAACAGATAAAATTTAGTTTAACAAAGTAAAGTTTATTTCAACAAAAGCAAAAATCTAGTTCAATAAAAAAAAACATAGCTTGATAGAATGCTACATTTTGTCTCGATAATGATAACATTTTAACATGATTACATGAAATATTTAGCTCAACCACAGAATTCAAAGTATCTTGATGATGGATTTTGGGCACAAACCCAACCATAGCAAAAACACACGAGACTAAAGTGCATGCTTTGTTCACAACTCTTTTAGTTTATATGGCAAAAAAAAAGGTGAAAAAACAAAAATAAAGTCATCTATCACCACGTAAAACAGAAAACAAACATTATTCAATGCAAGTTCATACATAGTCATAACAAGTGATTAAAAAAAGCCACAAAAATCAAAAAAAAAAAAAAGATGATAACCATTTCGCATATTCTAGATATTCGTAAGATAAAAAAAAATAACTATAAACTAGCCTTTTACTGAATAATCTTATTTGCAAAGATGATTAGGTGGCAAAATAAAATAATATGTTACAGATTTGTTAAGAAAGTAAGAGAGAATGAGAGAAAATGAGAAAGTATATAGATTTTTTCGTATGCTAAAAAGAAGAAAAAACTAAACGGTTCAGTGGCTTTCAAATTAATATTTCAAATCAATGGCATGTTACATAATTTTCTTTGGTTGGTAAGGATATTTTTGTTTAAAATTTTAAAAAAAAAACTAAAAACTTAAAATAATACTTTGATTGTTTTCATAATTATCCTTCCATCCTTCTATGAAAGGCTACATAAAAATTTTTCTCTAAAAAGGAACTCATAAGTCAAATTTTATTTAAATATGAAAGATAAACTTGAAATAAATTGTAAATTTAATTTTTTATTTTCAAATATTTTAAGAATAAACGTACTTTTAATTTTTTCGTATTATTTGATCTAATATTTAGTTTAAACCAAATTTAAAACCTAAATATACAATTAATTTCATCGATATATCAATTGATAGATTTAAATTTAAAATAACTATAATCTAAAATATTTTTTTATATTTATCCATAATAATATAAATGCACTATGATTTCCTCAAGTCCATTAGCTCCCAAAACGAAAACTTGAGCCTTACAAAATATAACTAAATTCTCAATGTTGGAACAATATATGAGAGTTACTACAAATGTTACTTAGTCTTATCTCCTATAAACAAATTTCATTAAAATTAAAGAGAACAAGATTTGGTGAGTTGCATGTGATATGTTAGGATACAATGCAAAACTATCTACTTTTTAATGAATATAGAAACTACACTAAAAAGAATATGGAGATTTTATAACCCAAGATTTTTAATGTATATGTGTACATATATCAATTAATAACAAAAAAAAATGGGATGCTTTAAGAAAAGTGAAATTGTTCCTCCAAAAAAATTGTAAAAACCAAAAAAAAAAAAGTATATCTATATATATATATATATATTGAAAATTGGTCAATTAAAAAATAAATAACTTAAATTCTTAAAAAATGAGAGAGTAAATATTTGCAACAGAACGAGAAATCATGCATGAGTTTAATTTTCTTGGGGGAACATCTTTCAGAGTTTTAACTGTTTAATTTCATTTTGGATATGGTGCAGACTGCAGAGCAGGAAGTCTGAAGCAGCAGATAACTCGTACAGAGCGGGGTACGAGCATCGTGAGCCCTGGAGCGAACAGTGTGTTTCCCTTTTAAGGTTACATGGCCTTGCAAACTTGCATATCCCTGCCCAACCAGTGCGCTAACCCATACAACCGAAGCCACTCTACAAAATTCTCTTCTCCAAAAGCTCTACTCTCTATAACACCACCCAAAGTTTGTCTTCTTTCGCAAAACCACATCCCGGAGACCGTCAATGGCCTTAACAAAGCTGCAGAACCAGCTTCACTTTGCTTCAGCCGGAGAAACCTCAGTTTCTCAATTCTCGCATTACTCTTTAATGGATTTTTACCAAATACTTCCAGAGCTATGTTAGACCAAGAATTGGAGCTTCAAAGGTACACGGATTTCAAGGAGGGTTTTACTCTCCTCAGACCCGCCTCTTGGATTAAGGTGTCTGCCCTATTGCCATAAAATAATGTTTCTATATTTATGTATGTACGTGCGTTTAGTCTCATTTTTCTCTGACATATGTGCTATCTAAACATGTGGTGACAATTTATATGGTGATAAGGTTGACAAAGCAGGGGCAACTGTTCTGTTTGAGGAAGCGAATAAAGGGAGCAATAATATTGGGATTGTGGTAAATCCAGTTCGTCTTGCAAACCTCGGAGAATTTGGAAGCCCTCAGTTTGTGGTTGATAAACTTATTAAAGCTGAGAAGCTCAAGGTATTCTTTTTTACTTTTTAAAGGCTGATCCTAAAGTTTTAAAGGTTTCATTTTAGTAATGTCTCTGTAAATTGTTCTTTGGTGTTTTTAATAAGTGATTTTATAACTTATTTGCGTTTAACTGAAATTCTTAATTCACTAACAAAAGGAATATACTGATGGAAGTAAAAATATCTCTAGGAACCATGATGCAGATTTTGAAATGTAAGTCAAAATATTTTATATAAGATAGTTCTAGTCTTTAAAAATTTTGTATAATGAATCATGAACAATATTGCTACACTATTTCCTCTCCATGAGCCTTAGAAATGAAATTCTGGAATTGAACTTTGGAAAGTTTTCATGTTGAAATTTGAAGACATATATAGAGAGCCAAATATATATGTAGAAAAGAAAGAAGGCAACGAAAAAGTTTCTTTATTTACTATTGGTGAGCATTTAGGAAGTGATGCAGGTATTGAACTATGGTGAGTTAAAAATCTAAAATATTTGATGAGAAAGAGTGAGAACTTGAGGAAGTGTGATTGTGTCTCTGATGAACTAAGTGATTTTAAAATATTGCTTTATATACTTTGTGTAAAGATGTTGTGAGAAGTTATTGATCCTCCTTTGATGCAGTCTTGTATCTTTTCTCTTTCTTTGTTTCTTTTCTTCCGACTATTTGTTTTTCCAAAGCTCTAGCCCAATTCAATTGAAGAGGAAGAACTTCATCATATAAGACAATGTGGCTGCTAGGCACCGGATACAACTGGACCTGTAAAAAGTTTGATAAGTGCTTTGCTTCAGACCAAAACATGCTTCCATTTCTTAATTACTTGATAGAGGAAGAATAAAAGTGTTATTCATTTCAATAGGAGCAATTCATCTGCCTAGTTAAAAATCATAATCCTTGAAAGTTAACTTGCATTTGCGCCTCTGGCTTAAGATTCACAAACCCATCTCGAAAAGCTTGTAGAGGTGCTTATCCTTTTCTTTTCTGAAACACAAACCCGTGTTTACTTGGAAACACTAACTGAGAGAAAAGCATGGGAACATGGAACAAGATGAACTACCGTGGTTGAGAACAATATTGTGTTTACTTGAAACACCGAGGAGAGGGAGGATAAGAACATGAAATAGGAAGAACTGCCATGGTTAATGAGCATTTTCATACTCTAACATTGGAATCCTAGAATTAAATAGCTATGCAAGTATTACCACAAGCCTGACAATTTCAAGTTGTTACATGAGTAATGTGCAAATGTCATATAGCATAAGATGTTTAGATTCTGTTTCAGTGTCATTGTTATCATCCCCTCACCTGGCAGCCGTTAGGCTAAGATGTAGCATCTTTCTCGTTAATGGATTAAAAGGATGAGCAAGAAAGTAGAAGGTAACATTTTGAAGTCATCTGTTTTGCTTAGTTGGGCTCCTTTTGCTCAGTAGAAACAATTGCCATTTGAGAACCGAAGATACTTGTCTAACTGAAATACAACCACCAAAGGATTTTGGGAATTTGCATAACCCTTGATGGTGTGGATCCATAATAGAGAATGCTGCCTTATAGAAAATAAATCATCATTGCGACTTGTACTGCAAATTGTGCTTATTTCCATGAAATGATGTTCTGTTGGTAATATGGTGTCAATTTTAATGACGACTCTTGTTATGGTGTCACAGACAACAATAGATTCATGAAAAAGGATATTGATACAGAACATATCAGGGAACTAATATTCTGTGAGAGTCCGTATTCATCTGCAAATAATTGTGGAGTTCATGACCCATGTTGAAATTGAAATCCTTGGTCTTGTGTGAGTGTATGCACTGGTCTTCTTATTTGTCTTGTAATCAAATAATGTTTTCCATAAATAGAAGGCGTTTGATGGCATTGTGCAATGGATCACATCTGCTCAAGCATTCTTTTTTACCCCATGAAAATTGACGTCTGTCTTTTTCTTTTTCTTAACCAATTGTGTCTACATAAGTTCTAAAACTACGTAGATGCTGTAGGTAAGTCTTTAATTACGAATAAGTGATATTGGTGTAGCTGGCTTTTAACAATTTTGGATCACAGTTTTGTAGAATACTCCTTTCTTTTACAGATTAATTACTGGAGATTTGATTTGAGAGGGGGGTGGGGAAGGGGGGAGGGGAAAGGGGGCTAAAGACCTTATTGACACAGCAGAGTTTTCTTTTGGTTAGTTAAAACTCTCTTAAGCAAGATTTTGAGCCTAATAATATCTGGAGGAGGTAAAAAGTCTCACTGAAAACTATTTGTTGTACTGAGGCCCTCGTCTTTTCCAGGCAATTATATATGACATACTTTGAGACCTATTTTTCTCTCCAAAACTTCATAAAACCCTTCCAGTAACTGTTAGATGTTGTTAAAAGACCACAACTAAGCTCCTTGTATCTTTGGGTTTGTTCATTGGTGTCTTCAATTTTAGTGACTGCAAGCATGGGCATGCATTTTATTAAGTATTAGGACCATCAACATCTTTGACACTACAATGACAAGTTCAATTTCTCAAGATAAAAGATCCAACAAAGCTTTGGGTGGAACAACAATGAAAGTTGAGTGCTTATTCATCTCCTTGATTCTGCTTACACAACCTGCTGAATAGTGCTGATTAACAATGGCAATTATTTTTCTATGTCAATCCTAATGTTTGCATAGGAATGTTACAGAATGTTGTTATTTTCGTAAGTTCTGTTGTTGTGCAGGAAAGTACGAAAGATGCTGAGGTAATTGGAGTTGCAGAGAGATCTGGTCAGGGAGGTGTACAGGTATATGAATTTCAGTATAAAGTTGATAGCACTAGGGGAGGAATGAAGAGAATTTTTTCAGCTGCTTTTGTGGCCTCTAAGAAACTCTACCTCCTCAATATTTCTCACTCAGACAGGCCAGAGAGCCCACTTGATACCCATACAAGAATGATGTTAGAAGAAGTGCTTCACTCCTTTGATGCAGCACCTATGACATAACAAGGCACAATTTTTCAGGATAATGACTTCATATTTTAGGCTTCTGCTCGCACCTTTACTCAGGTACTGCTACCTGGTAATCCTTTGTCCAATTTATTCATTTATATCCTTTTTCTTTTTGGATGAATGAATTCAATTATATCAAATGTAAAGAGCCTTCTGACACTTGGAAATTTGTAACTTCCATTTTATCTGCTCGTTTATAGTAAATTTTATCATGATATTCTTTCTTTCCTGTTACCTGCAATTTTAAAACTAATTTGTGGGTGGTGTCAAAGTTGGCTGATGGTTACTGTATTATGGGATTAAAGCTCTTGAAGCCATTAGATTTTCAATATGACGATCACAGGTTCCCATGTCAGCACCATCTAGAAGCATTAATTGAATGCCTGATCTTATGCAGTCATATTTATGCCGAAGTATATGCTTTGCCATGAGTGATGACATTTTTTTAAGATCAGGTTCCTGCAACAGAGAAGCATTCTTTATCATTTATTTCAATGTTAAGGTGAAAGGGGTTGAGTACCATGAATAAAATCTCAAACCAGCAACATTCTACACATCAATATCAAACAGGCAAATGGCCTGAAGAAGGGGAAAGTTATGGCAGATGATTATCCTTCTTTATATCTGTGATACTTGACTGAGGTCTCTTTAGCTGTTCTTAATTTAAGTTGAATCCAGATATGTGTAAGCACAGATTGTTCGTGATACCTTGTTATCGTGTTTTATTGTCCTTTGTGGATTGACCCACCAAGAAAATGATAAAATCGACTCAGGCAAGTGACACTTAATATCTTGATCCTACATGCATGCTTCAAAATCATTATGGATGAAAACTGGGTTTTTTTCTTTTGCCATTAACCATTGCAAATATTTTCCCAATCATCAATAGAAGCTTGTCCAACTCTTCAGGATTTGCAAGTACCTGGTTGGCTGCTGCAGCTTGCAACGAAATTCTTAAATGGACATCTGGGTTCCCTTTTGAAATGCAGTTAAAAAAAGATTGCCCTGATTGTTGCCTCTGGGAACTCCCAGAGAAATATGAAAACAATACAACGAGGCGCATGTGAAAACGTCCAAAGTCAACTCTCTAAACATTTAAATGGATGACGGCTCCCACTAATGCAACTGCAAGAATCCACAATGGATATTCAGCGCCTTCTTTAGGTCAATCTCTCACCATTCACCTTCACTTGCTGTATGAAGCCACATAGAAAAGAAGTTTGAACTTGAAAACTGGGTACCGTGGGAACATAAAGCATAGCCATTATTATACTTGCATGAATCGAGTCAAGAACGAAATATTCAAACATGGCAGCATTGAACATGGACTTTTATGCTGTAAACAAAGGTAAAAATATGCTAAATATAAGCATGACTCGAACCATCACTTCTCTTTCTGAATCCTTCCCTGGGTACTAAGTTTGGCTTTGCTCTTGAGATAGAAAAATCAATTCATACCTGATCTTGTAGGGTACAAGAACTACCAACCTGCGGAAACACGATTGCAAGAGATGGATTCGGGAGAGAAACGGCTCAATGAACTGGGCTACAAGCAGGAACTCAGAAGAGAAATGGTTATTCTTGAATTGAATCTTTTGTTATTTATCTTTCGTTTGTTTTATTTAGGAATTGTTTGTGCATATAGGTGTATCTTTCTGTGATAAGTTTCCTTCTTCCTTGTTGCTTCATCAACTCCTGAAGATTTTCTCCTGCTAATATTAATTTTTCATGTCTTACCTTGACTTCTCTGTTTTTCTTATTGCAGACTTTGTTCAAGACTCTTGCCATATCGTTTTCAACGATGACACTTTTCACAGGGATTACTCCCCTTTACGGTTCGAGCCTTATGTATGCAGGTCCTGCTAGCCTTGTTTGGGGATGGGTGGTTGTATCATTCTTCACGTGGTTTGTTGGAATTGCAATGGCTGAGATCTGCTCCTCTTTTCCTGTTTGTATTCCTTCTTTATCTTCCCATTTTTCCCTCTTAACAATCATCATTCTCTTCCCTTGGATTAACTCCTTCGCCATATATAAACAGACAACAGGTTCTCTCTACTTCTGGGCTGCCCATTTAGCAGGCCCCAGATGGGGTCCATTGGCATCATGGTGCTGTGCTTGGCTAGAAACAATAGGACTCGTTGCTGGCATTGGTACTCAGGTACTTACCTAATTAACTCTTTTTCTTACAAAATATCAATCAATATTGGGTGATTAGTTTCTGGTTCAACTAGTGTACTTGGCATCAAAGGCATATGCAGGATCACAGACTCTACAGAGCATCATTTTGTTGTGCACTGGAACAAACAAAGGTGGAGGGTACTTTGCACCTAAATGGTTATTCTTATGCATGTACATGGCCCTTACTATCATATGGGCGGTCCTCAACACATTTGCATTGGAAGTAATTGCCTTCCTCGACGTAATTTCAATGTGGTGGCAGGTAAGTTATCGACTTGCTTTCTTGCATGTTGTTGGATATAAAGTGTTGCTCTATCTTTTAGCTTGTATAAAATATATGCAAATTCTTATAAGTTATGATTCCAAACTACCTTTCATCTGGTACAAATCTTACCTATTTTTGCAGGTCATTGGAGGGTTGGTTATAGTTATCATGCTTCCTATGGTTGCACTGACGACAAAGTCAGCTTCATATGTGTTCACACATTTTGAAATGGGAGCAGGGTCGACAGGAGTATCGGGCAAACCTTATGCAGTTATCCTCTCTTTCCTGGTGAGCCAGTATTCATTGTATGGATATGATGCTGCAGCTCATTTAACTGAGGAAACAAAAGGAGCTGATAGGAATGGACCTATTGCCATTCTTTCCAGCATTGGAATCATTTCACTGTTTGGCTGGGCTTACATTTTAGCTCTTACTTTTAGCATTCAGGTGTGTCTCAGTAACCTAGTCGTTTCATTTCCATAAATGTTTCTAAAATTTTCTTGCCTGATATAAATAAATCTCATGCTGTTGCTGTTCTTATTCAGGATTTTGGCTATCTTTATGATCCAACCAATGAGACTGCAGGAGCGTTTGTACCAGCTCAAATTCTTTACGATGCGTTCCATGGGAGGTATCACAACGCTGCCGGAGCAATTATCTTACTGTTTGTCATATGGGGCTCATTCTTCTTTGGAGGACTTTCAATCACTACCAGTGCAGCAAGAGTGGTAAGTTGCTCCCTTTTCTCATGTTGTCATAAATTGCAGGAAAACTTACTAATCTGATTCTGCACTTCACAAATTTAGAATATTTCATGGAAAGTTTCTGGTATGTGCTGGCAATGCTTCAGGTGTACGCTCTGTCAAGAGATGGAGGAATTCCCTTCTCGTCCATATGGCGGCAGGTCCATCCAAAGCACAAGGTTCCCTCAAATGCAGTGTGGCTATGCGCAGCCTTCTGCATTATCCTGGGACTTCCAATCTTGAAAGTAAACGTAGTTTTCACTGCCATAACTTCTATATGTACCATTGGGTGGGTTGGTGGGTATGCAGTTCCAATCTTTGCGAGAATGGTGATGAAGGAGGAGAACTTCAAAGCTGGGCCATTTTACCTGGGTAGAGCTAGAGCACCAATCTGCCTAATTGCCTTCCTATGGATCTGCTATACCTGTTCAGTTTTCCTTTTGCCAACTTATTACCCCATTTCCTGGGAAACTTTCAACTATGCACCAGTAGCTTTAGGCATCGGCTTGGCTTTGATAATGCTCTGGTGGATCTTAGATGCAAGAAAATGGTTCAAGGGACCTGTTAGGAACATTGATACCCAGAACGGGAAAGTGTAATTTACATCAGAATTCAAATTGCCTTACCTCAATTATTATGCTCTGCGGCTTTTTCAGTTGCATACTCTTCTTAATACCAATTCTGCATTTTCTTGGCTAGTCATATGGCAAAGCTACAAGCAGCAGTTTCACTACATACATAAAACATTGCAAGCCTACAGCATTATAATGCTGGAATATGAACTAAGGAACCACCTCCCCACCTACGAAGCTGGGAAAATGAGGAGGGAATTGCTGAACCTGCCTCTTGAATTCTTTCCACTCTTCCACCCACAAGCTGTAGCTTGAATTCTTTGCCAAAACATCTATGGACACTTCCTTACTTTCCACCAGTCCCGTTGCATACCTTTCAAATTGATAGATGTTCTCCAAGAGCAGAGCTCGCCTCATTGCATCCCTCTCACTTCTAACGCTATCTAACCATTCCCTGGCTTCCTCTAACTTAGCCCAGAAGCATGAATCTTGAGTCAAGCTAGCGAAGTTGCTTCTCACGTTGTTTTCTTCCAAAGTAACCTGTCTTTCTTTCCACCACCTATCGAAAATCTCATACCTCCTTGCTCGTCCATACGCCATGTAATGGCCTTTCACACGGTGCATCTGTGTCCTGTAGTATTCTGCGATGTCAAGTGGCTCAACGAGGAGTTTGTAGAACTGGGAAGCGTAGACCCACTTTTCTCGCCTGTGAAAGTCATAGGGTAGCTCATTGTTCTGCCACATTTGGATTAGCCGGTCCCAGAAGCTAGCAAGCTTGTGGCGGTTCATATTGACTCTCGAGTCCCTTTTGGAGGCTTCTCTTAGCTTGAACGAATCGTAGTACCCCATTTGGTCATCAGATGCATCGCAGCATGCTTTGTACCACTCGATCTCTGCTCGGTATGGTGTAACCTTGGACATCTTAATCGCAAGATTAGCACTGTTGAGAATCAGGTTGGGTGGACGACCCATCCTCCTTGCTGTCTTCAGGCATTCTTTGGCTGCTCTGGCAACTGCTTCCTGTTGGATTAAAATGACACAATAAGCGACATACTTTATTTGACTTATGATCAAACACTATTGCCAAAAAAAAAAAAATACAGAGAATGAAGTACCTGACTGGCTATTCCTGAGGACTCCAATGCCAATGCAATCCCCGCGTCGTAGCTTGATTCAGGGAGATCTCCTCCTGCAAAGCTTCTGCTCTTCAAAAACTGCGAAGAGACCAGACCAACGTAGTCCCCATATTGGAGATGATCCTGGATGCTGGAGGTTGGTGAAGCCGTCACAAGCATCAAGTACATCATCTTAATGACAGAAGTGGCGTTGTCTAAACAGATAGCTCCGTCCTGAGAGCAGAAAAGGTAGCTCCCGAATGGGGAGAACACAGTGTTTATCGACATCCCTTCAGTTAACTGGGGTTGCAGTAAGGCTTCCATGTAAGCCAAGACAAAGCGAAAGATCTCAGCTTTGTGTTGATCAGGCAACTGGGGAGCCAGATTTGCGAAATGCGGGGAACGCATGGACAAGTGGAAGAAGTGCAGCAGGACATGCAGATGAGGAGTGAAGAGATCAACTGGAGCGAAGAGCAGTCTTGGTATGATGTCGTGTTTGGATACGACATGGCAGAAGTTGGCAGCCCACCTTTCGCGGACGATTGCTCGAGAAAGGGAGCCATTGATTAGCAGCGGTGAGCCGAAGGTGAAGCACAGCACTTGCAGAGGAGAAGAGACTGATTGGAGGAAGGACAGGAGCCAGAGCGCCGCGAGAGAGGCTAATGCTCCTCCTATAGAGTGGCCTGTGATTACTATGGACTTGCTTTTCTCCATTAGTGCCACCATCTGCATGTCCAATTCAATTAGCCAGTAAATAAAATTAAACTAATTATCAGTGAAATGATAATTAAATCAAATAATAAAAAAATTAACATAATTGTATAGTTAAATTTTATTTACAAATCATCTATGTTGATGTAATGGTGTAAAAAATTTAATAATTTATATTATCTTATAAGAACTTTCAACTTCAAAGATATGTCAAGATTCTTTTTATTATGTTTTTAAAAAAATATTTAAATTTTATTTATGAATTAAAAAATTTTAAAATAAAATTATTTAGTTACATATGGTAAGCATTGACTGAGTTTTGTAATTAAAAATATTTATTTGTAATAAGAAATGGCATCAACCAAGGTAGGATAGACGTAAAGGGATGGAAGACTTGACCAAACAACAATTATTGAGAAATGGCAATTAAGGGATTTACAAATACATTGTATGTGTGAATGGAACTTTTAAAGGGGTCAAAATCAAAAAAGCTGAACGGTTGACCGCTAAACCAAATCCAAAACCCCACACTTGACTTGACACCGCACTCTCTCTCTCATCGACACGTGCTCTCTCCTAATTTGGTAATTTCATACGACCTAGACAACTCATTTGCCGACTGCCCATGTACGAGCAACGTCGAATTAGGCACGATCTACCCAACTTGGTTTTCATCCGGGAGATGGTTTTCTGAGAAACCACTAAATTGATGGTAAAATCAATTTCTCCCCATTTGACATAATACCCAACCCACTCCGCTGCTCACCTCAAAATTGTCTTATCTTTATACCCACAAAATCAAATTAGGATAAAATATTTTATGGGTCTGTGTTGAAATTGTTGCTGTGTTACTGATCTCTTCTTTTCTCTCTACCAAAAGGCTCATCTCTGTTAACCATGTTGGCAATTTTGCTAACGCAAGTGGTAGAAAGAGAGAGGGTCCTACCAACTGATTTCATTCCCGATTTTGTCGTTTGCCCTTTTCACACCCAACTCTCACTGCACCTTCAACCTTTTTAACTTTGCTATTGCAGTTCGATTTGATGGCTAATGCATGAACCGTATGGAAACTTTATTCTTTCTTTTCTCTTTCTCTAAATTCGACTTCTTAATGATTGGATTCCTATCATTCTACCACTCTCGAGCTAAAAGATCCAATTTTCCGTACCTTCATGTGTTCTACCAAAATCCGATGTTTCGTCAAAACCGAGAGATGACAAGCATTCAATTCAAAATCGCCCAAAACAACCCATATGCTTATTGTGTTTGATCTTTTATCTATCTAAACAATGACATATCTATCTAAATTTCCAGCAAAGTCGATGGAAACGTCTAAGGGCAACAATCTGCTCCAAGCCTCTGTATCTGTAAGCTAAAACAGGCCCATACTCTCGGCTTTTTCAGACCAATTTAGTCCTGTCTCGAGGCATAAAACAAGCAACCCAAATCCGATCGTTTAACTTGTTCAAATTTAGCATTTTGGTTTTGTTCTTTACTAGCTAACCCAATTCAAGTCGCATGATCAAATCAGAGATATGCAAGTTTGGATAATGGAAGGAGTTGAGAAACCGACCTGGTTTTGAAAATTTGGGCAGTGATACATGGACAAGAAGAGATCCAGCATGCCGCCGTGCACCATCGCCGGATCCTCCGCATCGCCGTGCCGGTACAGAGGCGAGAAAAGGCCATTACCGGCACTCTCCAACGGCACCAAGTTCCTGCAGCTTGACTCCGACCCAGGAATCATCTGCACCACAGAGAAAGCCACGTACCCAATCTCTCCAGCTTGCTCCGTCAGAAAACTCAACGACGGAGTTGTGTTGACAATGCTGCATAACCTCCATGACTCCCATAACAGCGGCGTGGAGGCCAAAAACGTGGCCAGCATCTCGCTGGTCTCGAACCTGCCAGGGTTGATCACCCATGAGAAAGAAAATAGAAAGAAAACTGAATAAGTCAGGTTCAGATGAGAAGAGGAGAAAAAAAGTGAATTACGATGAAGTTTCAGAGTCCATAGGCAAGCTGCTGTTCCTGCTCAGCCGACTTCGGTGAAGAAATATGAAAGAAGAGTAGTGCTTTCTTTAAGTGGGCTTTTCAGTGCAGTTAATTTCCCACTTCTTTTCCTGGTGTCCTCTTTTCCAAGACCAAAAATCATATATAGTGTTAATTTGTCATGTTAATGGCATTTGTAGTGCTGTACACATGTAATGCTCAAATAATTAAGGCACCACTAACTATAGTTTTATTAAATTAACTTTTTTTATTGAACCCTCACATGTTATGCAATTGATGAAATTCATGTTTACAAAAAATAATTATTAATTTGATGGTTTTTTTATTTTTAAACTATTTATAATAGTTTAATAAAAAATATTATAATATTTTAAAATAAAAAATTAATTATACTACAGTAACTTACATTTTAGGTACAGTATCAAATTGAGACTTACGTAAAAAAATTACATCAAATTACGACTCACAGAACATGTAGTTTGTAATATGAGACCTCTATTAATAAAATTCGTTAAAATTAATTGCATATCTAGCTCACGTGATATGTGCACGCTTGTTAAGTATGCAATTGTATTAAACGCTTTTTCATTACTAAATAAAGTAGAATTACTCATAAATCAATTTATGAAATTTCTCTCTTCATTCATTAAATTCAAGCACGATTATTGCTGAAATCCGAGATTTAAGTACGCATCCTTTAATTCCTTCACTTTGTTGTTTCTTTCTACATTGATCGAGTAAAATAACTACAAATTCATATCAATTAAACAATGTGAAAGAAAAATTTTTATTTTTTAAGGTTTTGAAATTGAAAATTTTTGATTTTTAAAATCCATCATTTTAGGCCCTATGCATACAATTTTAATATGAAAAGTCAAAAAAAGGAAATTCACAGCTTGTAGTTGTAAACCGTTGCTGGATTGAGGAAAGACTAAATCTATTTCGCTTAAAAAGGATTGATTGCAAAACCCATCAATAATGAATTTGAATTGCAAAATGGATCATAGGATTAGATGTGATCTCTCATGTCTCCACCATAATGCTCAAGTTGGAACATAAAATGATATTTGATTAGTAAAAAAAAAAAAGGAACGAAATAACTTGGCCCCCAAGGTGGAAGGGACGCTAGCTAGACTGTAAAACCCGGTGGTTATGCTGAAAAAGGATATTCTCGTCATGTTCAACGAAAGTGAAGTTTATAAAACGTGAGTGACCAAGGGCAATAGAGAGGTTTGAAAAAATAAGGTACATGCGGTTATGTTTAAATACATAATGAGAGAGTTATGGAATTAATTCTAACGGATTTCGTTGACGGAAGTCCTGCATTCCAAACTACACGTAATGTGAGTCTTAATTTGATGTAATTTTTTTATGTAGGTTTCAATTTGATATTATAATTAAAATGTAAGTTCCTCTGATGTAATAAACCTTAAAACAAATATGATAAAATCTTAATTTTTATTTGATCTTATCCATCAAATATTTTTATTTAGACAAATGGAGTGCTATTTTATTTAATTTGATCTAAATTAAATTTTATCAAAAAGTTTAATATTAAAATATTTAAATTAAAAATTTAGTATAATAATTTTTAATCTAAAATTTTTCTAAATATAAAAAATATTCAAGTTATCATTATAAAAATTTTATTTTAGTACTCAAAATGTAGTTTTAAAAATTAAAAATTTTAAAAAATAAATTTACATAAACAATAATCTAAATTTGAAAAATGAACACCAAGTGAAGTAAATATTTTTAATTTTTGATAATTATTTTAGTTAAAGTTTAATTTAGATTAAATTTATATATTAAAAATTTAATTTATTACTATTTTAAACATAACAATTTAGTTGATAACATGAGATACACATAAAAATTTAAAAAAATATATTTTATTTTTAAACTAATGTTATAAATTTAAAAAATATATAATTTTATTTTAAAAAAATTAATAAAAATTAAATCAACGAAAAGACATGAATGCAATCTTATTATATCTGAATAATGACAAACACATTATTATTGGCAGAAGCAATGCCGTGTCTGATTGAGTCGGTCAATTTGTCATATACTTGGAGTCAGATTTCATAAGATATTATCGATGGTACTCATTCGGCACATTTCATGGGTTCACGCGGTTGCGTTCATTGTGGGAGAGATTAAGATGGTATCATCACTAGACTAAGCAAAGTGTATTTATATGTTAATTGAGTTTCGGGTCAAAAGGATTTTATAACTTATGGTTTTTAATGAAGTTATAAATTTGAAAGAATCCAAAGATTCTCTATCCATCTATGTGGCAGATATCGACACTCTTTATATGGAAAAATAGAGAGATATGAATGGAAGACTTATATAAAACCAAACCAGCAATTAAGCTTATGATAAAATATATGTCGAAACTTCTCTCTTTCTTCCTCTTTGACCCTTTTCAGCATAATTATGATGAACCCTTTTATCTCACTTTTTCACTTTTTTTCATTTAAATAAATTAAAAATAAAATAATAATAATAATACCCAGAGCAAGAGCAAGTGATGATTGTAATGAAAATTAAACTAAAAATAAAAAAATTTAAAAATTGACCCAATTTTATGATAATCCTAAATGAAATTGCGGAGCTTCTTCTTTTATTTGGAGTGACATGTGACGAGACGCAAGTGGACGGACGCAGTGGGCGGGGCAGAGTGAGTGCTGAAAGGGCTTTGGCTCAGCCCGCAGAACACTCCGGCATCTTACTGGGACCTCTGCAACTTGCATATGCATTAACAACAAAAACGTGGGAAAAAGAAGTTTCCATCACCATTCCTAAAGTGCAACCAATAATTCATATTTGTTGCATTTGTTTTTTTCATCTAATTATCTTCGTCTAAAGTTATTCAACAAATTTTCCAACACAGAGTTGAATTTGATAGAATCATCTCAATTTGTCAACAATAGATTTATTAGGTTTTCAAAATAAAAATCTGCCATTGACGGACGTTCAAGTTTTCTCTTATCAAAAAAAGTACGGTACTTTAAAATAACAAATTTATATTCAAACAATATCTAAATTTTTTATATAATATTTTATTTGATAATATGACCTAATCACACTTTGTTGAATTAATTAAAAAGATATATTTTTAATTATTGATAAGAGCATAATCAAAATGCAAATTTGGGGTTTTTTTTTTGTCAATATATTTGCATTTCTACTACTATAGATTCAAAATAACACAAGGTTGTTTATAGGCTTGACTCCTTTTGCTATCTTGTATGTTTTTATTTTGTTAGTGGGATTAAAAATATTTTTAAAAAATATATAAATTTAATTTTGTCTTTAACAAATAACTTTTTTTTGGCATTTTCAAAATTTAAAAACATGATAAAATTTGACCAAATTTAAAATTTTGAACATAAAATTAAATTAATTTGTATCTTTAAATTAAAAACAAAATTTATGAAAAAAGTATTTTTATACATTTATGCTATTGATAGTAATAAATTGGAAGAAATTTTTTAAAATATTTGTACCCTATTGGACAAAATGCATCTTAATGGATGAGATTGCTAGGTTAGCCCATATAGAAGCCAAGTTAGGAAGGAACCCAAATGATGTGCCCCATTTTTAAGCTGGGATTGGATCAAAGCCTGCAAGTATTAATTAACTTTGGTAAATATATAAGTTGAACAAATTTAGACATTACCCAATTCACTCCCATTTCCTAACCATATAAGATCATGCATTCAGCTTCACCTAAAACATTCATGCCTTATTTGGCTCCCCAACTTGATTCTGTCATTCAATCTATTTTTAAATTTAATTGCTCTAATAAACTATAGAGTAAATATAAAAGAATCTTAACTTTATTTTAATTTTATCCTGTCAAATTAAAATTTTACATCTAAAATTTTAATTTGATTCAATTTAAATTTTGATTTTAACGCTTATAACAAATTAATAGTAATTTGCTTGTTGAAATACCTTAAAAGTAATTCAAATAAATTTTACATTTTATTTTAAGTCTATTTCTTAAATTTAAATAATTTTTAATTC
The DNA here is from genome assembly GCA_021397835.1 of Moringa oleifera. Lineage (NCBI taxonomy): Eukaryota > Viridiplantae > Streptophyta > Magnoliopsida > Brassicales > Moringaceae > Moringa > Moringa oleifera. Next base: position 863,870 of record JAJFZO010000447.1, read on the forward strand.
ATAAATTATTTTTTATAAAATTTTCAAATTTTTAATTGCTTAAAAGTTTTTTAAAAATATTTTTTAACATTATAAAATTCTAAAATTTTTATAAGGTTAGTTTAAATATTTTATTATATCTATGCAAAACTTAAAGTTAAAAGTTATTACATAATGTTTTAAATTTAAATATCTTAATTCTGAAATTTTTTGATAAAATTGAAATTGATTCAAATTAAAATTTAGATGTAAAATTGATCAAATTAAAGTAACTAGATTTAAATTGAAATTTGAACAAAGTTTAAATTTTTTTAATTATATGTACTCTAAATTATACCATTTACAATCAAATGAGTTCATTTATGTTTGAACAAATTTCAAATTATTCTCATGATCTATATTTATTTTTAAAATTTTTATACATTCTATAGTAAATATATATAAAAATTTAAACTAAACTTGTTTTCAAAGTTAATTTTTTAATATATGAATTTAATTAATTATATGTTAAATTTAAATTCATCTTTTACGTAAATAAGTATTAAAAATATCAGTTAAATGAAACAAAATTTTGTCATAAACAAAAAAAAAAAAAAAAGGATATTGTAGTTGAAGCACAGTGCCCCAACCTCTCCATGTCTACTTCCTAAATCTCTCCTCTGCAGATGAAGGTTGAATCATGACTATAAAATAATTTTTTATAGCAAATTTAAATAATTAAATTAAAAAATTATAAATACAATTGATATATCAAGATTTAAGTTAAAAAATAAACTTAATTTTAATAATAAATCATGTCTTGACATTAGAATATCAAATATATTTTAATCTTTATATCCAACAAAATTATATGGACCAAAAACATGTTTCTCATAGAGAAGGAAACTGAGGATAGGGTACAGACAACATCCTACCCTGAGGTATAGGGTCCTTGTCTTTTATCTTTGACTGCCCCTAATAATTAAAGTGCATTTGTCTCAAGTTTGGAACATGGAGAGATAAATCATGTCCCTTGTTGGCTTAGCCAGTTTAGGTAAATTAAGTCCGACACATGAAATAAATTCAAACGAAATGAATCGGATTCATTGATACCCTTTATTTTACCGTTCAAAGGATCATTGCAAAAAAAAAAAAAAAAACTGCTTAATTTTGCATTTTAGAGTAAATATTTATATATATATATATATATTAATACAATTATATTAATAAAATTTAAAGCAAACCATATTATAGGGAAAAAAATACAATTGCTAATGGTTTTATAAAACTAATTTTATTTTTTTCTTTATAATACATTTTGAATTATGACTCATTGGATAAATATTTCAAAAGCTCAAACTAAATATTGATATAGAAATTAAAGAGGTGAGTATTTCTGAATATCATTCACGCTATCATTTTCTTTAATTTACTAATTTTCAAGTTTTAAAATTGGTGATTTAGAGATGAATTGTCAACGATTTGGTGGTGTGCTTTATGAAGCATATATGACAGACATAATGAAAGAAAGATAGAGATGTAATAGATATATAATTTTGGAAATTAGATTTATGTTTGGACAAAATATACATCAAATTAAAATGCTTTATATTAATTTTTTAATTTAATCATATATATTTTATCAATTTGAGTTAATTTTTTATTCAAAATTTTAATTTGAATCAAATTGAACCATATTTCTAAATATTTTTAGAATCTTTAAGGGTAATTTAAAAATAATAAAAAAAAGTCTAATTACATAAAGAAAAGCTTATATTTTGTATAAATTATCAAATTACTACTTACAAAAAAAATTACATTAATTAAATAATTAGATTTTGATATTTTCTCAATATAGAACTTTAATCTAATATATTCCATTAACTTAATACTCATGATTTTTAACTCATAAAGTGATGATTATATCTCTATAACTTTACACATGTCTTTTGAAGAAAAAAAATGAAGTTCATGCATGTTTTCCTTTCCTATAAGCTAAATAAAGATAATAATTTATGATTTTTTTAACTAATCAGATTTTTATTAAAAACAAAAAAAAAACAATAGTTAGCTTTCACATTAGTATAATTATCATTGTATGCATAAATAAATCATGAACATTGAAGTTAACAAATTAAAAAAACTTAAAATATAAATTTTTAATTAATGTCACTTTTTTTTTTGGGTAAGTAATTGTAGAAATTTTGAATCCTTGTAATCTAATTGACCTTAAATGAAAACACAATTTTTGTTGAAAAAAATAAAAATAAAAAAAAGAACTAAAACCAATCTCTTCCTTAATTTCTCTCCCTTCTTTATTTATTTCTCTTTCGTTCTCTTATCTTTCTCTTATGGTTATTGTCATTGATAAATCGTTCTCATACTTTTTTAAAATTTTTAAGAGAAAGTTCAACTTTTCTTCAAATTAAAATCTTAAATAAAAAATAAATTAATTGATAAAATAAGATATAAATTAAAAATAGATTTAGAATAAATTTTAAATATTTATCAATTATTTTTAACTAAAAAATGAATTTTAATAAATTAATTGAATTTAGTTCATATAAGTTCCCATATATGCGAGTGAAAATGTGAAAATCTTAGGTAAGTGTCTCTCCAAGTATGTCACAACCGTGGAAAAAGGGGAAAGAGGTTAACATCAATTCCAAATAGGTCAAAAGTAAAATTTAATGAGATTCACACATTTTTTTTTTAGGACCCCATGCGTAACATGGCTTCCATTGAATTATTGAAACATTTTTCAATTATAGTCACGTGGGCTTTTTTTTTTACCCCATGCGTAACATGGCTTCCATTAATTATTGAAACATTTTTCAATTATAGTCACGTGGGCTACATGAATATTAATTGTGATGGTAGGATCATTTGACAATTTGACCATGAATGAAGAATTTTGTTCATCAATCCGACCTAATCTTTTTGAATTTTCGTTACCCTTTTTTACCCACCTCTTGACAAATTTATTTACTAGCGGTTTTTGACATTCTTCTATTTTTACATTTTTTATTATTAATGAATTTAGAAATTTAAAAACGATATAACTTTTTTTACGGAAGAGTTTGTTAATTATTTTGAATTTCTAAAATTGGTTTAGTTAATTTAATTTTCAAAATTTTCTTTAAATAATGCAATATTTTTTTATGACTAGTATAGAAGTAATTTAAGAGTCAATAATGACAGCAAGTTTGTTTATATATGACAAAGAAGATTTTTTATTATTTTCATTAAAAAAAAACAATTGATTAAGCGATGAAAGCAACAAGATATAGAGTTTCGACCCACTTGAGGGCAATAGTCCACAACCTATGAATACTTATAATAGCCGTCTTTATTGTACATGAAAAAAAAAAAAAACTTCTTTGAATTGTGTTATAATTTGAGTTAAGGTATCATAAATGCCAGCATGATGTGATTAAAAAAACATCTACTTTATTAAATTTTTTTAATTTAAATCATAAAAATATATATAAAAAAGATTTGAAGTTAAAATTAGTAAAGTATTTTTTTGAAAATAACTTAATATCAAATAAAGCAATAGCTTCCGCGTTTATTGACTTTAGATCATGTTTCTATAAGAAATACATTACGCCTTAGTAAGTGCTTATTATAGTGTTTTACCTCATCTCATCTAGATCATAACTAAGGAAAATTAATCGATTAGGTCAAGTCTTGTTTAACCTTTTGTATTTAGTTGAGTCTTGATGTCTCAAAGTGCCGAACCCACCCATCAAGATGATCACGAATCAATCCAACCTTAATAGGGTAGATTGAAGTTGATCTCTAACCTAAGCTCAATCTAAAATAGACACTTTGCATTATTTATAATATATATATATATATATAATTTTAAATCATTTAAAACTTTATAATATTATATTAAATAATTTTTATCATAAAATATAAATATTTATTTGATAATTATATTGATAATTATAAAAATATCACTATCAAATGACATGACATAACATAATATGAAATAAATGATTTATGCAATAAATAATATAACTTATTAACATAAAACAATATAATATCATATCATATATTCTTATAAAAATTATTTACTTTTTATTAGTTAAATTTTATTGTTGATTATTATGAAAATAAAATGGACTTTTTAAATATAAATATTTTAAAATTATGAATTATATGGATCATATTAAAGGAAATTAATATGACTAATTCAATAAATTATATAGACCATGGTCAACACAAATTAATATGATTGATTTAACTAATTTATACGGATTAAAATGAATTAATCAAGTCAAGTTGTTCAAGTTATGATTACTTTCATATCATAATATGATATGCTTTATTTTATTTAAAAATTTATATTTCCATCTTTCAAATATGATACAAAATTCTTTGTGAACTAATTAATTTTATAATGTATGTTTTTATAACTTTTAAAATTTGTTTTATAGACAGATTAAACTTTGATGGGCATGCAATTATTTATGTAAGCATAGGATTCATACATTTATGAGTTCTTCTGACAAATCAATTCTATCAAAGTAATTCATTAATTATTTGAAAAATGCCTAACCGTTAAGTAGGGTTCACGTCAAATTCATATATAAATTATTCAGTTAATATTATTAAGGAATAAAAAATCAATTCAAAAACTTTAGCATAGCATATGATAACAAGAATGATTAATTAAAAAATTAATTACATATATTATAAGTAATTAATTTTTTTGAAAAAAGATGATCATTCATTTTATTGAGCAAACAACACATTACAATCAAATAGAAAAAAAAAACTAAAATTATCTAAGATCTAGTTTTTTATTTTTCATTTGAGTCTGATGCTTGTCATCTTTCACTCTTAATTTATATATTTGTTGCTAAAAACACTTAGACTTACTAAATATGTTAATCATAATGTATTTGTTCTCGTCAAAATCAATCCATCAACCACTATGAGAATAAGAATATGGTTTGAAATATTATTAGTTTAAAATTAAAATTTTATAAATAAATTTTATCAAATTTAAAATAGGTAAATAAAAGTTATATATGAAAATAAAAAATTATAAAATATTTAATATTAATTTATTTTAAAAAAATGTAATTTAAAATCGATGCATATTATTAAGTGCTAGTGTAAATATCTTGAAAATCTTTTAAATATTTTTGCTTATATATAATACATATTTCATCAGTTGAATTGAAACTATATATAAAATAAAATTGGAATAATTTTCCAAATGAAAATTTAAAAAATATAAAATGATTCTTGCAGAAACCCACCAAATATAAATAATTGCCATTTGAGTTCGCTTAGGTTTTGATGTCATGTCTAGGGTGGGTTCGTGATTTGGAGAAAAAAACAAAAGAAGAAATTATTAAATTATAAACAAACAAATTAATTTAATTATTTTTATTAAAATTATTATAATCTTAATTAAATAATTTTAAATAAAATGATAATTTTTGGGTGGGACCATTCTAAAGCTTGAATTATAGATTAGCACATAAATTCCCAACCACTTATAAAGTATTTGGGTTAACATGACAACAACTCAAAGTGAATGACCTTTCTCATAAGTTATCATTTTTTATGCCCCTCAATTTTTATTATTTATTTTTTTGTCGTAAACATGAAAAAAAGTCTGAATTAAATTTATTTTCTAATTTAAATTTTAATGCAATGATTGGATTCATTACACATTATTTTATTTTTTAAAAATTAAAAATATTTTTATTGTGGAAATATTTAAAATATAATTTAAATGAATTTTATATTTTATTTTGAGTCCATTTTATATTTAAATAATTTTTAGTATGTTTTTAAATTTTTAATAGTGTTAAATTATATACATTTTTTAATACTTAAAAGATTTTAAAATTTTTATAATAAAATATCTCTCATTGTTTAAATTTTCTGAAAAAAATTGATGTAATTAAAATATTATAAATACAATTGATTTAGTTAATATTTTAAGTATAAAATAAAGACAAATAACATTTAATTTTTTTATATTAACTTATTTTTTTAATGATTTATTTACACACAAAGAGACTCTGCATTATGAAGCCTTTTCATTCTAAAAATGAGAAAGCAAGACAACCACCCTTTTTACTAAATAACCAACTGAGAAAAAGGTATTGACAAGATTGTTCATACATAGCGCCATCTCATCTCATTAACATTTGGGGGTACTTACGGTAAAAGGCGCAGATACGAGTGACTAAAGGCTGTCATCCATCACCCCCGCCCCCTTTCTCTTTCTTTACAGTAAGCCCGCACCCGAGTATCTCTGTCTTTTCCCGAAACAGAAAAGAACGAGAAAATAGTAACAAATAAACAAATGACGACTTTTAATTTCCTTTCGTCTTAACGCCGATTCCGAATGCTCCAAAACTGTACTGCATAGTGGGAGGGGGATTAATGGATTTCTGTACGTAGTTAAGGGTACAGCTGCGTCTGCAGTTTTCACACACACTGACCACTAATGCCTGCAGACATACTGTGGAGAGCTAGCCCTGAAAACCTGCAAGGAGAAATTGAAATCATCACCCAGCAGAAATATTTGAGCAGGAAAATGGAAAATTTGGTGGGCTTCACATGTGACCCTCCCCTAATCAATGTTTTACCTGCCATCCTGCCTATAAAATTATTTACCAAAGCCTTGTCATCTACATGGCGACTTTCAAGTGTTCATAGTCTTCAATGAGAAAGACAAGAGATCAGAATTCAGTGTTCCTCTCTATCTCTGCCAGACCCAAAACTCTTAATTTTTTGATTAATCAGATGATAATGGTTACTGAATCTGGTACGAACGATTGACAAAAACCTTTAAGGAAAGAAGGAAGCTTTTATTTGACTGTATTTGCACCTAATTAAGACCCCGTTAGCACTCGCAACCAGACAAACTTCCCTGTCGCTTTCTCTCCGTCTCTCCTACCGCCATTCACTCCAAGGTCTAGTCTCTTCTCTCTTCTAGTCCCTTTCTCTCTCCTGTTCTTTGTATGCAATTGCTGAGGTAGACATGTGTGTTTCGCGTGCGCGCGCGCGCGCGCGAGACACAGTGCTTCCTACGTGCGCTATCTATCCCTGTCACTATAAAGATCTCTGCCAACTCTCTGTTTTTTCTCATTATTACTATCTTCTTGCTTTCTTCTTTACATTACAGAGAAGCGGAGAGAGAGAGAGAGCTGCAAAGATCCCAATTCAGTATTCAAATATCTCCCTCGGTTTTTGTCTCTTCTGTCTTTGACCCCACATTTCTCCTCTGTTTTCCTTCGTCTGTCACAAGATATACCAAAGAGAGAAAGCGTGGACTCTTGAGAGAGGAGAGAGAAAGAGTGATTTGTTATAGAGTCCTTAAAAGAGCAAAACGGAAGAACCAGTGGAAGCATGGCAGAGAGTGCGAGCCAAGTCCAGGATCCAATTCGTCGGGTTCTTCTTATCTCTGCTGGTGCTAGTCACTCTGTTGCTCTTCTCTGTAAGCTCCCTTTTACATCTCTCTTGTAATCTTTGTCTGCTTCCAGAGCACTTAAAGTCATCACTTAACTCAAATGAGCAGGGTGTTAAGGCTATGATTTCTATTGAAATGTCGTGGATGCTGATTTCTCTTCATTGATTTTTCTTAATTACTATTTTTTGAAACATACAGCTTCATGTTACCTCAAACAAGAACATAAAAGTCTTATTTTTGTATGTTGACTGTTCCCTGTAATTTTGTCCGTCTTTTTATTACCTTTATACGCTTTCCTGTGGCTGCATTGTTCTAATTCTATCATTTCTTGGTCAGTATTATCTTTTTGTTAGATTTTTAGTTTTTGAGTTTGCAATACCAGTTTTTGTATGCCTGATTTGTCTCTGGTCAATTGAGAAAATTGATTTTTTGGATTTGCGGTATTGGTTCCTGGCATTGCCAGAGGCAGTAAGCTATTCTTGCTTTCTTGATTTTCCTTTGATGTTTTCCTTGAAAATGTTTTCTTCTTTTCTTGGAAAATGTCATTTATTCCTCCTGGAAAACCTAATTTCTTTGCAAACGTGCTCAATTTAGTTCTTTGGTTTATGGCAAGAAACTTATAAGGTAGTTATCACCAATCTTTGATGTTGCGTACATAGATCACTAATTTTTCATCAATATTAATTAGTAAATATGAAAACTCAAATGTTTTGCATAATAAAGTAAAAGTTTGTCCTAAAAAGTGCTCAAAATGTGTTATGCTGAATTTTCTGAGAAATCATATTGATTTGATCACATGTCTCGGAAGTTGGAATAGCATTACTTCTATTTGAATTATACTGAGCCCTTCACTTTGCTTTTACAAGTTAATTTGCTTTGTTTTACTTGTCTCTGTTAAGTTTGAAATTGCTAATATACTGAAGTTGTTAAGGGATATGTTTGTGTATTTGTTCTAGTAAGAATCATGTACAAAAGGCAGTGATCATCAATTGTCTTTACGTTGATAATATTAGGCTTAATTACAAAAAAAAAAAAAAAATTTGGAATTTATTAGTAGACTGTTAACAGGAACTGATACATCAATAGTAATATATGTTTTTAGAAAATTATTGCATCATAAGAATACTTTTAGATTCTAGTGACTCATCTTAATAGCTGTGAATGACTAATATGCATTGATAGACTTCAAATGGAAAAGGTCTAAATGTAAATTTCCAAACTAAAAAGATATTTTACAGGTTCACTCTTTTTAGCAGACTATTTTGCATTAAACTGCTTTTTCTATGGTGTTAGAGTTTAAAGAGACAGTGTCTTTCTCTTTTGTCTGTTTTACTTGTTCTTTTTGGCTTAACTATTAGCTGACAAAATGTCATGGAGCTCGTTGATTTAATAGATTCTTCTACTATACCATTTATTCGCTGTTGCTTCTACAGATGACTCCCCATGCATCTTTTGCCTATAATGGTCTTGCCTCCTTAAAGATATTTTTTATCAGTCACTGTATAGTATCTGTTTAACTGACCTATCTAGATTTTTTTTTTTATGTCCATCTTTGTTATTACCTGCATAATTAATTTTTGTTGATTTACAGCTGGAAATATTGTTTGCTCATGGGGACGAGGAGAGGACGGCCAGTTGGGCCATGGAGATGCTGAGGATCGACTTTCTCCTACACAATTGAGTGCACTGGACGGTCATGAAATAGTTTCTGTTACCTGTGGAGCTGATCATACAATTGCATATTCTGAGTCACTTATGGAGGTTTATAGTTGGGGATGGTTTGTTCTCGTTTCATTTCACTTCATATTTCTTTTCTCTTTTAGTGTTTAGCTGCAGTTGCCACTGGAGACCATTATTTCTAAATTTGATATCCAAAGTGGATTAGAAATTGGCTGATGATTTCTCATTTATTTTTCTCTTTTCAGAAGAAATTGGTTATTTAATTTTTTTTTCTGTAAAATATTTGAACTTGAATGAATTGGTTCAATCTTATCTGACTTTTGTCATAAAGTTTAGCTGATTAAGACCACGATTTTGATCCCTTTACCATAATAATCAACTGAGAGCGTAACTGTTTGTGTATTTCTTACCTCATCCCCTTCTTTTTTCCCTCCCTTCTTTATATACATATCAATAGTGCCCTAAAATTATTAGATTTGGTAGCCTGGTAAAGATGAACTTGAAATGACTGCTTTTTCCACCACCTCAGCTAATTAGTGTATCTCGTTTTGTAGATGAGAATATTGTTTGGGCAATAATGGTTCCTGGCATGCATGTGATGTTGTTGGCATGTGACCAATGAACAAGAACAACCATGTGAATAGGGGAAAAGATGACCAAGCATGTGAATGTTGAAATTTTTTGGTGACAAGATCCTCAACATACTATTATTAGCTGAAGAACTGTAATAGGATTCCCTGACACTGTGTCCCAATAGTTTGGGTTCAGCTGCTGCAAAAGTGCCTGTTTTGAAGTTTAAAAATTATCTGTGGAATTTTGTGAGTTAAAAGAGGCTGGAAAATATTTAATATGGATAAGCTTGAAGAATTGATTAAGCTTCAAATGATATTGTTGCCACTGGCCCAAAAAAAAAAAAAAAAGAAAAAAATAGAGATGAGAGATTTCTAGCCTCTTCTTCCATGCTCGCTTCTTTATTGTTATCACATTAAGGTGTTTTGTAGGACATGAGATGTATAAATATTATATTTGCAAGTTTGTTGGTTATATATCGATTATGCCCACATAGCATACTATCAAATGTTTAAAGGCTTAATTTCGTAAAGCCAATTCTTTCTGATCGTTGAGTTTGGTACACGTTTCCCCTTCTGCTTTGTGTTCTTCTGCAACCTACAAGCGTTTTATTTCCTTTTGCTAATTCTTCAGGGGTGACTTTGGGAGGTTGGGTCATGGTAACTCCAGTGACCTGTTCACTCCTCAGCCAATTAAAGCATTACATGGTCTCAAGATAAAGCAAATTGCCTGCGGTGACAGCCACTGTTTGGCAGTGACCATGGAAGGCGAGGTGCAAAGGTTAGTGTTTTTCTTCATCCTCACTTGTTTTTCAAAGATTGATGTTTCATAAAATTGACGATGATGCTGGACAGTTGTCTTTTCTCTTTTGTCCCACATACCTGAAGCATAGAAATGAGTAAACAACACATGGATTAACTTTTCCTTTTTTTTTTTCAATTTTTTTTGTACTTAACGAACTAGTTTAAATAGTGTGATCACCATATATATCAGTTTCCATGGTATGCTCAGTGAAGTTTATCCATTATTAAAACAAATCTTAAAATAGCTCTATGAAGAGAAAAAGTCCATATGATATTACTTAGGTGGTAAAGGGAAAGAAAATGAGAAGATCTTCTTGGCATAATACCGTTATATGTTTTAGAAAAAGGATAGGGTGCTTGGATTCATATTTATCAGAGCTATCACCTAATATTAGATCCGACTATTTGTTCAAGACCAAATAACTAATTATCCAATGCAGCTTGGAAAGGTGTTTGGGATAGGGTGTTGTCTCTATTGCAACAATGGGTGGTGTCTGGGTTGGTTGTGGAGGAGTTGGCAGCCTGGAAGGGTATGATGGTGCCTAAAGTCGAGAGGAAAATAGTACGGCTAATTCCTTTAGCTATTTTTTGGTTGATGTTGAAGGAGAGGAACAAAAAGGCTTTTGATGGGGTGGAAATGCCACTTGAGATGATCAATGATAGATTAGGTTTGGTTTTGAATTTTTGGAGAATGGGTAAATATCGTGTAAATGGGGTGCATTTGGTGGAGCTATTAAAACTCCTATTATATAATTAATTTTGTACAGGGCAGCACTCCCTTGCTGCTTCATTAATACTAATACAATTTCGTTTATGTTCAAAAAAAAAAAAAAGAAAAGAAGAAACAGCTAATAATGCAAAGAAAGAAATAAAATAAATTTGCATGATAATATATTTTATATTTTGTAGAAACAGCCATGCCTTAACAAACAGAAAAAACCATATCACTTTTTTTCATTTTCCCATAGTATTAATAGCATTTAAAACAAATTATTGGCTTCTATACATTTTCCTTGCAAAAACATAATAGTAATACTTGGAAGAGACCATATAAACCTACATAACATGCAAAGAGGTGCCTAAGCAAACCAGACAATACATTTCCCATATCTTCTAGATGTTAGGGATTTATCCCTAGGATTCTGATTTGTTTTCCACTTGTAACTATGCTTGATATAGATATTTACTGGCCTTAGATTAAGGGTGCACCATATCTCTCTTCAGGAGAAGGATGCTGCTTTTGTCTGACTATTGTGATTCATTTTTCACATAAATGCTTTTACTAATTGAGATTTTTCTTTGTTTCCTATTAAAGCTGGGGGCGGAATCAAAATGGTCAACTTGGTCTTGGCACCATTGATGACTCTCTGGTACCTCAAAAAATTCAGGCTTTTCAGGTACATGAAGTTGCTCAGTTTTTCTCTTAAGATATCTTAACTGATTCCTTTAATGTTCATAAGATGCTTCTCTTGAATCTATTTTAATCCTGCTACCCATTTCTTGCCTTAACAGAACATATATCTATGGCTTGGTTGACAATCTGTTCTGACTGAAGAAAGTTCTATATCATTACTCATTCAATGTTCATGTATTTCAGATAGATGGTTTAGTTTTCTAATCTAATTGAATTTTAAACTTTATGCTATACACTATAATTGTCTGAAGAGAATAGAGGTGAAAGGTTGATCACTGGAAGTGTATGCTTGATGATCCCTGATTGGTATCACTCTATTCTTTTTGTACACAGTTTGAAAGAAGAGATGTATTAAACGGAAAATCTGAAAATCAACAGGAAACAAAGGTAAAATAGGGTTAGTGTGAACGTTATTTCATGTTGGAAAATCTTGGAGTGCCTACAAACAGAACACTGTAAACTGGGAGACGTAAATTCCTCTAACGAAATTAAATTTCCTGACTTCTTTGATAGTTCCTTATCTAGGCTTCTTAGAAGAATCAAAGACCCATGTACATAAGTTCATTAGAAACCTGTCACTTGGTGGCCATTAAAGATATTAATCAAGTGCACAAGGTGACTTAGTTGAAATAGTTAATGGACTTACTTTCCTATTTGTTGTAGGGAATGCGAATCAAAATGGTTGCAGCTGGTGCTGAGCATACCGTGGCTGTTACAGAAGATGGAGAGCTTTATGGATGGGGTTGGGGGAGATACGGGAACTTGGGCTTAGGTGACAGAAATGATCGCTTGGTCCCTGAGAAAGTTGCTAAAGTTGATGTATGTCAACAAGCTCCTATTATCATTTGTTTCATGTATTCAACTAGTAATTTCAACAAACTTTTAAAATTTAGGGGTTCATCTTACCATTGATCCCAAATGGCTAAAATACCTTTCCTTGGTCAACTATTTGGTACATTAAGAAGATTTGATTCCGTGACTGTCTGCTGCATCATTCCCAATCTATGGACCTCCGGTACAACTTGAAGAAGATCCAAAGTTAATTAAAACATTGGACTATTTGTTGTAGACAGAAATAACTCTAGCTTGCATAATTTGTTAGAGAGAATATACATGCCATCTTTTACTTGAATGCCGTCTTTGGAGTCTGTACCTTGGACTTCCATAACCATCCCTGACATATAGTATCTGAAAGAAGCCCTTCATTTCATCTCTTTGCCCATTTATTCATGAAACAATAATGGAAACTGGTTTTGTTATTCCAATTTCATAGACTGTTACTTGTTTGGCATTCCATTTGTCATCTTGACGTTTGCGTTTCCCTTGAAGAATCAAGTTTTAACTCAATTTCAGGGAGCGAAAATGGTTCTGATTGCCTGTGGATGGAGGCATACAATATCAGTTTCATCTTGTGGTGGATTATACACTTATGGATGGAGCAAATATGGTCAACTAGGACATGGGGACTTTGAGGATCATCTTATACCTCATAAGTTGGAAGCTTTGAGTAATAGTTTTATCTCTCAGGTGATCTCTTTGTCCTTCCATTACATTAGTAATTTGGTTTTGTTGTTTTGTTTAGACTAAATGAGTGCAAATCTCTTAATGTTTGGGGTTGGAATGATTCATTTTAAATACATTGTTTCTGAGTTATTTTCCCTCCAGTTTTCTGGCAACCGATTTAGAATTACGAAAAAGTTGGTAGCAAAGTTTAATATGTAACTTGGTTTTTCAATTTGATTTTCTCAAGCCAATTGCCTCATTTACATTGTTATGCTATAAAAACTTAGCCGAAAAGGATTTCATTCACCTTCTTATTGTAACAGCCTCCTAAAGTTTGACATGGATTTTCAGCAGTTCTCGAAAGTTTGTTTAGGGGGTTATAATGATATTTATATCTCATAGCAATGATTCTTGTGGATTTTTCTTTGCTTTGGTTTTATATTACTTTTTACATCTTTTGTATAAAAAGTTAAGCTAATAAATTGGGAAGATGTTGGGTTCTTAACCGCTTCCTCACCAAAAGTTTTTTCAAGTTAAATCTTGCACATCAGAATATAGGATCTGGGTCAAACTGTGCTAAGCACATGCTTTTATTTGATTCTTGAATGAGTCTGATGGGTGCCATTCTTTAAAAATTTTTGGGGCCGTTGATGTAGGTGTTTGTATAAAGTGATCTGATCCTCATGCATGCCTTTATGAGAGGAAGGAGCCCTAGTTTGGTTCTTCCTAGTCTAATCGTCTATCTTTGCTTACAGCATGTTAGGCTAAGGGTTTGACAACCAATTATTGCATGTTGATGAGCTGGGGAATCTTGAATGATATGCACGTATCCCTTGTTAGGGATAACATTACGTGGTACACGAGTATAAACTGTTTTAAATTCATCTTAAATAGTGCATAGCTGCACCTGAATCTTGTACTTTAGGACCTATGGCAAACGGAAGTCTAGATTTTTAGATTTTGTTGTTTTGAAACTACTAACAACATAATCTTTTCATCTACAATTTGAAAGCAAGGCATTTTATCTCTTAGGATGTGTCTTGTTTTCAGTTTTGCAGGCCAGATGCCAACTAGTTGAAGGATTAACTGATTGGCTTTGTTGTGACTACATTAGCAGTTGAATGTAACAAGAGGCTTTTGGCTGTCATAAGTAAATAGGCTAAAGAATGGCCTCTGTCTATACTTTTTGTATTTTTTCCTCTAAACAAACCGGGTTTATCAAAAACCAATTGATGGTTGAGTAGAAGAACAGACGTTGTCCTATGATTATCCTGAGCAGTCAAGAGAGCTAGAGTAAGCACTGAATGCCCGATCATGCGAAATTGTCATGGAGAGAGAGATGTTGATATGTTGCATGAGGAATAAGTCATTGAAGTAAATCTTTTGACCTCTTTTATATTTGTGGAACTTTCTCATGCATAGTTTTTAGGTTGAGCCATGTTAAATTCTTTTGTTCCTTAGTATGCTTGTTCATTTTGGACGTGTCTATCTGAGTGATTACGATCCTAGGGCAGTTTGACATAATTTGAGGACTAAGATTATAACCGTAACCTCTTGAGATGAGGCATAACCCTTTTAATTTTTATGTTAAACAGTTGTTGAGGGCAAAAATTAAGACATCTTAGTAAATTAATGTACTAGCTAGCCATTTAGAGACATCCAGTATGCATCGGTCTTGATTGAATGGAAGAGACATTGTAACAGGAAATGTTTTCAGGGACTAGATTTAGAGAAAGGTGTTCTACATAAGTTTAATAAGGCATATGTCATAAGCTTTTTATGCTACTTATGTTTTAAGTTAATGTGGTATAAAATCGATGGTAATTGACCTTTTAGCTACATCACGTTTCTTCTTAAGTATTATTGAGAACATTAACAGAATCATTGTTTCATTAAAGATAAAATACAAAGGCATGCTAGAAATAAGCTGGATCTGATCTAACTTAGAACAAGGAAGAAACGATGTGACAGCAGAGTCAGAAGTCATGTACCTCTAGTGGTCATTGTTATCCTTTTGATTCCCATATGGTGCTCTTCCCCTTATTCTCTGTTTCCTCTGTCAATGGATTCCGTGTTAGTCATTGCCTATGGTATTCAACTTCATTTCAGTTGCCACTAGAAAAGAGGGAAGTGGGAATCTGCACGTATATATAGCCATTCACATCCGAGAATGAGCAATGCTTGTGGAGCTTAGTGCTCAAAAGATTTTATCCATGCACTAGGTTGGACAAACTATATGATGCCTAGTATGTCCAATAAGTGCTTAAAGATGAGAATGACTTTATCTATTCCATGTTGGACATGATTCACTTTTTTGTCGTTCTATTTATTTCAAATTGTTCCAACTTTCCATGGGTTGAATTTTTCAGATATCTGGGGGTTGGAGGCACACCATGGCAGTCACATCTGATGGAAAGCTTTATGGCTGGGGATGGAATAAGGTTGACATATCTATTTCCTTAATTGTTTCATCCGAGCTGATTTTGCATAATTTCATGGCAATTTTTTTATAATAATTTTTTTGCTTGGGTAAAGATGAGTCTGATAAGTGGCTGAAAGATGGAAGAATAGCAACTCCTGGCACATGATATGACTCTCTCTCTCTTTCTCTCTCTCTCCTCAAATACCCATTCATATACACACACACTCTCTCTCTCCCTCCAACTCACGTTACTTGTGCAATCATATGGCCAATATATGCAATCATATTTAGCATTCACACATGTTATGCATATTGTAGGACTTTCTTTCTTTTTCTGTTTTCCACCTCCAAACCATTGCTTTACATAATCGGTTACATTGTACCTTGTCCACGATAAAGCAATTTATAAGATCTCTGATTCATTTTTTTTTTTTTTTCATTTACAGTTTGGGCAGGTCGGATCTGGTGACAATGTGGATCACTGCTCACCTGTGCAAGTCAAATTTCCTCATGAGCAGGCACATTTTTGCTACTTAAGCTTGAAAAGAATTGATTAAGATAGCCCATCAATTTGATGTTCAGTTTCATAGGCATCATCTTTTTCTAACAAACATGCTGAAGAGGCCACTTTTACTCCTTGTAATCATCATTTTTCTGAGTCTAACTATTCAATTTTGTCGTATATATTTCATTTGGACCTTGGCAGAAAGTAGCACAGATCTCATGTGGGTGGAGGCACACTTTGGCTGTTACCGAACAGCAGAATGTGTTTTCTTGGGGAAGAGGTACTAATGGACAGCTTGGGCATGGGAAATCTAATGATTGGTAATTCTGTCACAACTGAGTAAATATCTTGCCGTGTCATGCTCTTTTATTTGCTTTACTTCCCAGATCCGTTCTGAATGATATTTGGGCAGATGAAATATAATTACTTTATTTTTTATTAATTATTATCTGCTTGCTGAGATTTGGAAATTGAAGATTTATCATCATTTTAAAATTTGTAAGTAAATTTTATGGAATTGAAAAGCAACTCTGCTCAATGTTGTTTATGCTTCTTTGCTGGGGTCCTTTTCTAACCGGATCTGTGTCTGACTGTAAAGCAATATTCCGAAGATTATAGAGCCTTTGAGTGTAGATGGATCCAGTGGGCAACAAATAGAATCCTCAAAGGTTGATCCATCATCAGGTATTGTATTGTTTTCAGTCATCTTCCCTTCCCTTAACACTAAACGAAGAATGCTTCTGTTCGTATTTCTTACTTTGTTGGTTTATTCTTGTGTCTCCTCTGGGCAGGGAAGACCTGGGTCTCACCATCTGAGCGATATGCAGTTGTTCCTGATGAAACTGTAAGTTCTTGAATATCCCAGCTGAGAAAAATATTAATTATCTGAAACTAATTTACCCCAAATTTCAGTAATTTAGTAAGTTCAATGGTAAGGTATTGTAACAACAACATAATCTAGAGAGGCTTCAAATCTAAGCTCTTTGGCATTTCACTGATTTCAAGTAGTGAAATATTTTATGGTCTCCACCTGCATTTTATGATTACTGTATGATCTTAAAATTATGGAAGCAGCTGCTATATGTGTTTAACATATGAACCATAAGCTTTCATTTTAATCTTTCACCTGATACAATATCATGGAAGTGCAGTATTGAGGTTTCCTGGTATAATCTCTTGGTGCAGGGCCAGCCAGTTGTTTCAGCTAAAGGCAGTGGGGCTGATGTGAATGTGCCTGAGAGTGATGTCAAACGAGTTAGGGTTTGATATCCTTTTACTTCCATGCGAGAGGAATAACCGCTCCTGTCTGACCTTCTGAACTTCCAGGATTAATGAATCAGATCAGGCAATGCAGTTTCTGAATCGTTTCTATCCTCCTAATGTAAATTCACAACAGTTGTTGGAAACAACAAGTTTGTCATCTTCTACATCTGCAGGGAATCTATCATGGTAGTATTGGCAGATGCTGCTAAACTAGCATTTCTTATTACAAGTTTAATGTTAAGCTATGTTGTTATAGAATAAATTATGTGAATTAGGTGAACAAATCATATTTTATATGGTTGAGGATGCAATGGCAACAACTAGAGTTTCTTTTGGTTTATCTGTTTTATAAACCTATATCAATGTCTAACATAATATTCCTGTGAGATATTGGTTTGACTGCTAAAAGCAGGATTAGAAATGCTATGCTTGTGATGTTGAGCACTGTCAATCCTTTCCTGTAACTTTGTGGCAGAGCTATTAATGAGTAATAAATAATAGAAATTTTGTGGGTCATGATAAGTCTGCATGTTTAAATTGGTAGCCACCAGCTGCAACTTTACTGCTGCAGTGTGGACACCCACCGCCAAGCTCTATTTGTAGTTTCCTATTTACTCTGTCAGCTGTGTAGTTACCAGGAGGCAGCACACAACACCAAATTCTGCTATGAGTCACCCCATTCACTGGTCCAATGAATTTGGGCAGAGTCCAAATATTCTTCTGGTGATCCATCGCTTTTCATTAGATACTACAGTACTAATACTTGTCAGTCAATTGGATGGTCAGCATCTCGCCATGTCATTTCATGTTTTTGATTTTCTTGTGTTCTTGATCACGAATGAAGAACTTTAAAGCACTTTAGGTAGCACTGACGGTCTGCCTATGCTGATGAGTGCTTCTTTCTTTTTATGTAAACCATCCAAAATGGCTATCCATAAGACTGGGCTCACTTGGATTTGATGCTTCCTTTTATGATCTTTTGGTTCTCTCAAGTGGGGCCATGAGATTTTGGCAGGATACTTGCCAATGTGTTTTTTGAATTGCATGCAGCCTCGTTTCTGAAACAAGAGAATTGAGAAGAAAAAGAGATATCTGAAACAAGAGAATTGAGAAGAGATTCACATTAAGGATTCCGCAAACAATTTACATCCGAATCCTTCCTCTCTATGGTTTCCAGACAGGACTGTTGAAAACATAACTAGACCAACATAAAACTAAGAATAAACTGCAATGAGACATTCACTATCCACTTTTAGGGTCCTTTTAAAATGAAATTGAAATACAGAAAACTGATTCAGTAGTAGGTTGTCTTGAATGGCTTGTAAACCTTGAGATCACTTATGACACCAGCTATAGAACCAGCACCAGCCACAATGGAGATTACGAAGCAAGCCATGCTCAGCATTTGCAGGCATACCCATCTTGTGCTCCACTTGGGTATCCCCTTCTGCTGCACATACATCTCCACAGGAAAGTAGACAGTCAGGGGCCAAAACCCTAGTGCCCCAAGAAGCCCAACTACGTCATTAAAGAATGGAAGCAACATAGATATCACAGTGGTGGAGACAACAAAAAGAGTTCTCCAGACCAATCTGAAGAGGTTAAGGTTGTAAGGGGGGCCACCAGGGATTGAGATTTTGATCTCTTTAGTAACAAAGTGGCTTTGAGGCCATATTTGAGAGGCCCTTTTTTCGACGAAGGCGAAAATAGGCTGGGCGAATACTTGGTATGCTCCCACAAGGTGGACCACAACGGCAGCATTGCCGATATCCACGATCCAAAAAGGGTCATAGAAACCAGAACCAGAGAGGAGATTTCCAGGTGCTAGGTCACCTAATGCAGCATAGCCCATGCACCCACATAGCAAATAGAAAGCTGTTGTCACTATGATGCTTATGTTGGTGGCCTTCTTCATTGTCTTTGATTCTGCAGGTGGGGATTTGATTGTGTCCTAAAAACACAGTACTGTGAGTTAGTCTATGCTTGATTCATTCTTATTCAGTATTGTTGCACTATGAAACCAAGCATACCTGAATTTCAATGAGAACCACTGAGAATGAGTATGCAAACGCTATGTTGCCCAGAGCCTGGAAACTCTTCCAAATCTTTTCGGTTTGACTAACTGTTCCGACCCTGATTCCGGTTAGACCACCTCTAAAACTTCCACGAGCTGCTCAACAATGAAAAAGAAAGCTCAAAACAAGCTTCAGCTTATATAAAACTCGTTAGTCTTCCCAGTTTAATTTTGGTAAGTGTAAAACAAATGAGACCTGCGACTTCGGCAATCCCAAGGCCAAGGCCAATGGTAGAGTAAGCAAAAGACATGACTGCCGCAACAATGGAGAGCCACCATATCTGATCAAAGTCAGGAATCTGCGATAGCACAATTTCCAGGATGCCAAACAAGATCATGAATGGATTACTCGAGACGGGACATAGGTCCTTCTTGCCATTCTCATGGAAGCAATTGGACCTTTTGATTGCCCTGCTCAATGCAATAAAGAAAAACCAAATAAATTAAACCAAGCCATTGGTAATAAAAAAAGAATTTGAGATTTTCTCAATGAAATTTGAGATTCACCTCATGCTTGTAGACGCTGCAATAGTGTATCCAACGGTAATCCCAAAAAGGTTCATGAACTGAATTATTCCACATGCTTTGTACCTGAATCCACCTGGTACACACCCGAGGGAAGAATTCTCAATTTACAACACATGAAGGCAGCCTAACATGATTTTGTGATCGAAAAGGGAAAAATACCGAGAATGGAGCGAACAGCCTCCATGTAAGTGTAGTTTCGCTTGCCGGATTCCTGGTCCCCAGTCCGATAACATTCAGACAGAAGCAATGAAGTGTAGTAAGTGACGAAAGAAAACAAGAACATGACTGTCGGACCAGCAATCCAGCCTAGTTGAGCAATGGCCCATGCTAGAGAAAGTACCCCGGATCCAATCACAGCTGTTATTATATGTGAACTCGCAGTCCATACAGAGCCTGGATATATGATATCAAACTCAAGAAACGTAAGCTTCTGTAACAGTCACTACATTTTTGCGTGTGCAAGTCGAGATATTGAAAATTATTAAAAACCAGAGGAGAAAAAACAGGGGAGGTTCACCGGTTCTTTTGAGACGGCCGTCATCGTCGTAGCATTTGGACCCGTTTCGAGGGAGATCATCAAGGGAGATGTCAAAGACCTGGTGGCCGTATGGGTGACTGAGTTGGTGGTGGTCATTTGCGGCAGCGTTGTCACCCATCTTTTACAGCAACGAGCAAAGCCCAAAAACAAAGAGAGACAGAGAGAGTCGCGTCAATACAAGATAGATTACAAGGAGACACAGAGGTCTGAAAATGGAAGAACAAGCATTTGGGGCAAATGGGTGCAATTAACTTTGCATCTAACACCTACCGAAATGTTCAAATTAAGGGAAGAGAGTAATTGTGGTTCACTTGCAAGCACCACCTAACACCCAAACGCCTAAATACAAAGGGAAGAGTGAAGAACTGGGGAAGATAGAAGGGTGATATATATATTCATGCAAGGATACAATGGAGGGAATGGGCGTAAATGCAATGGCCTTTATAACGTAAGAAGATATAAATGAAAAATTCCAAAAGAAGGGAGTTGGAGTTGACTAAATAGTCTACCCAGTAAATTGATGGCTACTTTTCACATTTTCCTTTCCGAGGTCATACTTTTAGTTATATGTGTCAAAAGATAGAAATTCTTTATTGCTTTTATTTTTACTCATCTTTTACAAACCAAAGTAATTAATTTTATAACTTCTCATATTTATATAAAATATATTAACTAAATTCTGTGTATTTATTTTGCTCAATTTTCTAGTAATGCAGCTCAGTTTGTCAAAATTAACGGGTTAGGCGTTTTGCTCTGTGCTGTTCCTAACTTTTTTTTTTTTTTAAAAGGTGCCAAACTATTTATATGGCAAGAGATCTGTGAAGACTAATTATCAAGTTGAGAAACACTTAGAAAAATCTTTCTTGCATATCAACACACTAAGCCAGAAAAGAAAAAGAAACTTTAAGAAAAATATATGTAGCATGGAAAGAACTCTTACTGACATTATGGTATGGTCTGTCTGCCCTGAGACAGAGGAACTGCAACTGTATATACAAAGAAGGCAGAGGAACCAATTGCTGCACTTCGATTTGGTTTGGTTTGGGAACCAATTGCTGCACTTTGATTTGGTTTGGTTTGGGGTCCCAATGTTATATATAGGCAAACAAAGGGAGCACACTACAACTGAACCAACACCACAGTTTTTGTAAGTCCCTTAAAGTGAGCTTTGGTATTGGTGTGTCTGCGTGTGCAGCCTCTCCTCCACCCTTATTGAAGCAGAAGAATTTATGCTCTTCAAAATCTTTACGCATTTCATTGGATGCCAAGAATATGATGTTTCTCATGCTTTCTTTTTTTCTTGTTAAGTTAAAGTAAGCTTTAGTCCTCTCAATTTCTCCTTTTGTTCAATCAAAATAACTTTTAACTTATTTCTGTTTTCTTTTCCTTTTTATTCCTAAGAAAATTCCGTATGGGTATAATTATCTGTAAATATTGGAAGGAATCTGCGAATATGAAATCCGAATAGGTAATGAGACTGAAAATGTATTCATCTTTCATGTCAAAAGAGAGAATATTTTACAAATTGCATTGGAAGAAAAAGAGAATATGATTTCCATTCAACAATTATCAAAACATACCTTTAATTTCAAACATAATGTTCACGTTGTATTAGGACTGCAACAGTTAGTAAGTAAAATTGCAGATTTATATGATAAATGCGTTCACATATATATATATATATATATATATGTACATGATACCAAGAAATAGGATTGCGGTTTAACATATTGTACAATCAAAAAGCTAATTATCCAATTTAGAGACTCCCAAGAATGACCCATTACAATTTAAGGATAAATTCATTTTATGCGAGCTTAACCTTTAAGGAAGAGATCTGTTTTGAGAAAGTTGACTAAATTTGAAAAGATCAATGTGTCACGAGAAGTGTTACTACATTAGCCTCGCTCACATTATGAAAGAAGAAACTAATAAGCTTTTCTCACACGATCTATTCTATACCTAAATTATTTATCTAACTTAAGCATTGTAGGGTATCTCGATCACCTAACGCCCTTCTTCATTACTTTCCATCACTTCAATCACTTCTTCAGGAAACTCTAGTTCATGTGTCACCACCATAAACTTTGCTATTTTCAAGTAGTATCATTTGATATTGTTTATGAAAATCCTTTATGAAAAGCCATGACCTTTAGAAAAACTTATACTTCTAACCTGCAACATGACAACCCCGAGTTTATCCCTACTTCAAATGCACTTTTGATCACTCAAGTGGCCTAATCACCTCCTCACTAATGGGGCCCGACTTCAATGGTATTGTTACTGTTACTAGTTATTGCTACTTCATTAAGGTCTCCACCTCCAAATCATTTTGATTGGCATGACATCCTATTAACAAGTTCTATATATTATCATTCTATTTCCACCACAAGTTTTTGTCTGACCTACACAAGTTAATCTTCAAGTTGACACGTTGACAATCCTAACGAAAGCGTAGTTTAGCTAAATAATGTTTTTCATGCCTTATAACATCATCAAAGATCCCAAGAAGCTCAACCAATCTCAACTATTAGTACTTTGACATATAATCCCCAAGGGGCACGAGGTGATTGATGAGGTTAAATAAAGCAATTACTCTATTGAAGAAATAAAATGAAAGAAAAAGCATAGCTTATAGTCTGTCAAAAGAAAAATAAGGTAACAGATGAATGCTTGTTCAACTCCCATCATTAAAATTAGGAGGTAGGAGAAATAAAGAGGCAGTTAAAGTACCTATTGGCAACTCAACTTAATAAGGTGAACTCAAAAGGGTTAGAGTACAAATAAGCCTCGGGGTGCCCGTTGACCCAAAAATCCTCATGGCTCATTCTTGTCAAAGTTCAAAGTCCCATAAAGTGAAAATTTTAATGGTTAAGAACATCTTAAAAACAATTTGGAATGCCTCAACATTGTAACTAACTTGTAAGGTTGTCAGGTGCAATCAAATGCAGAGCTTTTTTTGTTATCTTAGTAAAGGTAACAAGGACTTAGTACATGTTTTCGAAATTAGAAACTATTAATTGCTTGGAGATGTTCAGCAAAATATTCTTCAGAAGGTTTGCCAAGAGTAAAATGAAGAAGCAGGATACGTCAAACTTGTTTCACATGAAGTAATAAACCAAAAAAGTTCCTTGAATTTGTTAAAATATTTGTAGTTATGACATTAGAGATAAAAGAGCTAAATTAGCTGATGGTAACTAAGGAAGGGTTTTTGGCAAGTTTGTTTCACATTACACTAATAGAAAAGAAAATGAAAAAACATATAAAGTAGTAGACTATCTATTGTCTACAATTAAAAAATACATTGATGATGAAGATGAGAATTAAAGAAAACTAAAGGCTAAATGGTGATTACTAAGCTTGGCCAGAGTCAAATGAGAAGTACAACATGAGTCAAAAAAGCTCTTAATCAAAGGTCAAGCAAAAAAAAAAAAAAAAAGAGCAGAAAAGAAGAGAAGAAACTGAAACAAAGAAGAAAGAGGAAGACTTGTTAAAGAGATTGAGTTTTGAAGGTGATTAGTGAAAATTAAAGTATTTCATGAACTTGCACATCTATATCTCAAGTATTTTATCTATTTCAAATTTTTTAAATAGTTAGAGAGGTCAAGGAAAAGCCTTAAGTGCTCAAGAGTGGCAAATCCTCTTTGACAAATAGTGATGGGGAAGTCCTTTAGTAACATAAGGATTGAGACCTCAAGTGTGTAAAGATCCCAAATTTCGTCAATAATAAAAAGGAGATGAAAAATCCTACTAACAAGGAATGAGACTTCAATGTTTATGGACCCCAAAAAACCCATTAAGCAAAATGGCAATGTAAAATCTCTCTAATATGGAAACAAAACCTCAAAGACCATGGATCCCACAAAATATTCTAAGAAAAAAAAAATTACAAGATTCAACCTTCATCAATGAGATTAGGAGAGAGAAAAAAATTAAAATATTAAATTATCATACAACTTTTTTAAAACAGTGATATAAAAAAGCACTTAGCCTTCACTACATTTGCAAGTTAAAAGAGTAAAAAAGAATATATTAAATAAATTGTTTTAAAATTTAGTTTCAAAAGTTCTTGGATAGTTTATCAAGAAAAAAAAAAAATAGTGTGCCTTCCTTGTTGAGCAAACACTCAATAATTTACTTTTAAATCTACTATTATTGTAGCTTATATGCTAATTTTTTTTAAAAATAAAAATGGAGCACTCAACCTTCAATGCTGAGGTTGAAAAGAAAATTAAAATAATAATTAATGACTAGCTAGTTAAGAAAAAAAAAGGAAAAAAAATTGCAAACAATTGACCTCCTTTCTAATTTTATTAAGTTATAAAGTTAGAGAGCGATACTTGAAAGCAGAGATGAGAATTTGGTAAAGCAAAGTTAGTGAACTGAATGACCAGAGAACTTGATGAAGTAAAAGCATCCTAGGGGCTGTATAACAAAATGGAAACTCATTTAACACAATCAAGCAAATTTCCTTTGTTCTTTTAATTAAATATGTTAAAAGACTTCTTTGGCTAAATGGATAGGAACAGTTTTTTTTTTAAACATTTCAACAATTAGTATTTATAAAAATGTCTCAATTTATTAATATGATTGTTTTTAGCCTAAATTATAAAAATAATGCCACAGTTTCCTTAAATAATTTTAAAAATACCTTTTGTATCCCTCTTTCTTTTTCACTAATAGTGTCAAATCTTTTACTACAAAGTGACAGATAATGACCAAAGGCTCTTTTTTATCCAATGGGTATACTCATTGATTTTGATTTTAGAGCCCGAACCTTTCATCTTCCCTCAAAATTGATATCGAAGCTTCACACCTGAAACCTATGCATCTTTTTTGTCACCGTTAATCAAAGCTATTGTGTCTATTTTCTCTCTCGCCATCGACCAAAAACCCATACATCTTCTCTTTCTTTCTCTCTCGTCATCGACTCACTGAGACCCATACCTATTCTTTTTTTCACCAACCAATTAAAACCCATATCGCCTTTATTTCTTGCTGTCGATTGATCGATACTTATCCCTCTTCTCTATCACTCTTGGCCACCTCATCGTTGAAGAAGAAGTTATTTCTCTGACAACCTATCCTTATTCTTTGTTCCACCAATCCCATCGACGGAGACCCATCTTTTGTCGAATTGCAAGTTAGCTCATTCGTGCCTGTAAGAATCTTTACTGTATATATGATACAAACAATTGATTAAGATTTCATTTACATTTTATTAATTAAACTTAAAGTAGTTTTTATTGATATATGCCATAAAGACTAGATTTTGTTTGATTTTGCTAGGGAAGAGTCCTACTTCCAAAGGTAACCTTTTTTTTTTAATGGAAATGGAGGTGTCCAATTATAATACTTCAAGTATAATTTTGCTTATTGCTTTTCATTCTTAGTAGGTGATTATGAGATATTAAAGAATTATATAAATTATTTTGAGAATTAAATTTTTAATATGCATAATGCAGAACATAGGAAATGAAAGATATGAAAATTTTGAAATATCTAATAAAGGTCATTGCTAAAAAATTATAAGAAAATGTGAATGAGCAAACTTGTAAGTTAGATAATCCAGTCTCTCTCACATTATATTTTTAAAATTTTTTATCTATTTATTTATTTTGGATTTGATGATGGACCTACTAAATAAAACTGTTCTTCATAAATTGAAAATAAATATGATTCATATAAACACCATAAAACTTATCTTCATCACTTAGTATTATTAGCTAGAAGATATCTCAGAGACGATACTGTTTTGAAAGACATCTTTAATACATAAAGAATCTTATCACGAAATTAAATAATAAAATAAGAATAAATTAGGATATGTTTCATAAAGATTAAAAAAATTAAAGAATCTTATTGAGAAAATTAAGAGATTTTCATATTTATTATTTTATAATTATTTTGATTTGTCTTATCTTGATTTATAATTATTTTGTTTCTTATTTTTTTATTAATTTGTTTTTTTATTTTGTGCTCTTGTATTGCATTACAAAATCAAAAATCAAAAAATTTTTTCAGAAAACTTATTAATCGCTAAT
Source organism: Moringa oleifera (assembly GCA_021397835.1). Classification (NCBI taxonomy): domain Eukaryota; kingdom Viridiplantae; phylum Streptophyta; class Magnoliopsida; order Brassicales; family Moringaceae; genus Moringa; species Moringa oleifera. The sequence goes on from JAJFZO010000447.1 coordinate 890,619, forward strand.
GATGATTTCTAAATTTTTTAATCTTAACTCTTAACAGATAAAAACTCGAATCTAGAATTAAGAAATTGCTTGTGAAAATTTATGATCAGGTACTATCTATGTAAATCCACAATCCCTTAGAATTTTATATTTGTTATTTTATTTATTGGTACTAAGTTAAATTCTATTTACAAAGTTGATTGTGTTAGAATTTAGTCTCTTTAGTAGATTAATTTTACGTTCATGTAAAGTATATTTATTTATTTTATTGTATTTAGACATTTTCATATTTTTTACTAGTACAGTTATGTTCTGCATTATTTATTTCAATAATTACTTTTTGTGATATGCATTTAGTTTAACATGGTTTTAAATAATTAATCATATTGACTTATGGTTATGTGTGTTGTGACTTATTAAACAAGTTGGTAATAATTAGTTAGCACAAAACAATTCATCATTCTTGATGAGCCTAGTAAGTTCAGTAGTTCTATCGATGGCCAATATCTTTATTGAAGGACATTATTACTTGAATCTTGTCGATGATCCTACATTATGAATAAGATACTTATTATTCGTAGAGTAATAGTAGTCATTATTGGCTATATTAAGTTATTATCAGTAATTTGCCACACTAATAGCTTCACACTATAGTAATGTTCGTTAACATTGAAAATTTCAACATATAACTAAGGATTTGCAAATGTTGAAGTATTTTTTTTTCCACTAAGTTAATGATAATTCATTATCGTTGACAATATTTCACTATAAGTAACAATAATTCACTTTTGTAACATAATAAATTACTATATGATCATGATAACTAAAGCAACATGCACTTAAACTTACATGCAACTGCATAATGTATTTATAATTGACTCAACATTACCAATTAATACTAAAACCTTCTAATTGTTACTCATTTCATGTAGGTTTAACATTGAACTTGAACCTTACTTAAATACACACACCATGACTACTCGTTTTACATAGGTTCATATTATGTTAAAAAAATGTCTAGATAGCTTGGGTTTTAGCTGTTAAAAACTTTATACCCTATAGCCACACACTACATCCACACACCACAGTCACATAATCAATCATCCTCCTTGATGGGTTGAAATGAAATCTGCTCTTGTACCTCGCCAAAATTATGAATAAGTGAGAAAACCATAATCCATTTATATGGTTACACAAATAATGTGAAAGAGAAACCCTAAAAAAAAAAAAAAATCCAACTTATCTTATGCGGTTATGAGTTTCAACCTACCTTAATACCTATTGAAATCATAGAAAAAGTTCATTCTTAGACCAAATGCCCAAGTATGAAACCAAGTACTTCAAATTTTTATTTTTGTTTCTTCAATTCGCGTGAAATATTGATGATTATGATATAAAAATAGGTTTGAAATGGTGAAGGAAAAGGTTTGGTGTCTTGCTTTCTAAGAAGAAAGAAAAAAAGTGAAAGAAAGGCAAGAGAAATGTGAGGGAGAAAGGAGAAAGGAAAGGGTGGTGGGAGAAAAAGTTGATAGCATAGTACTCATAATACTATATTGTTGTCGGTGTGAGAGAAACAAAAATAGAGTATATCCATTTTGCATCACTTAGGGGTAGTATTACCCTCATAATAAAAAAGAGGTTAAAAACAATTAGTTTAATAACTTTGAATATTTTTTTAATTTTTTTAAAGTACATTATAACAAATAGTTCAATGGATGTAGCCTTTTGATGTAACCAAATATCATTCATGTCTAACTTTTTAGCAAAATCAAAAAGCCAATATATTTCACCATAGATTCAGTAAAGACAATACATTACGATCCAAAAATGATCTAGTTCATCATTAATAGACTCTAAAGGAAATAGATCTTTCTCAAAAAGAGTTAAATAAATTCGATAAGAAAATATTAAGTACCAAAAAATATATATTTAACAAAAATAAAAATTACAAAGAACACAATAAAAAATATGTAGCATTTTAAGAAATTTAACCAAATCAACATGATAACGTAATAAAATTATTAAAATATCCTCGTCTGTGCTATATATATATAAAAAAAAAAAACAAGTTCACTTCATGCACTTATTCTAAAGTTTTTTATACCCAAATCATCTAACTTAAAATATTAAAAGATATTACCAACTGACGATACTGTTGATTATTATTCTTTTATGATTTTTTTTGACACTTCAATTACTTCTTGAAGTAACTCACTCCACTAATCACCTTATTCCAGAGCTTTCTGTCATCTATCTAACTTAGAATAACAATGGATATTGCAATGGCTTGTTGATACCTTCGCCTCAATTTACTTCCTAAAGTAACTCATTTCACTTGTCACCCTCACAAGTCATTTTATTTATGGGGATGATCAATATATATGTTATGAAAGAATATTTATTTACTGCCTAAGTTAGTTTGATCGTGACAAGGCATGTTGTGAAGTCAGAAATTATGGCGTTTAACAAGAAGAAGGTCCATTGAAAATTCGATTGAAAGTGCTTGACTACCGAACTCAGTGGTGAGTCCATATATCCCTCTAACACGTCACATGATCCATGATTCGGCTAAAATCTACTTAGGAAATGGCAACCTGAATGTGCTCAAATTGTTCTACTTTTATTTGAAAAAGAAGAGCTTTACTATCTATGGTATTAATATTTAATAATTAATATTTTTATGTAATTACTAATTTATTCCTTTCATATTAATCTTCTAATGTGCTCGTATCAAATGTACAGAATAATGATAAAATTAATCATTGAACACACACAAGTGATACCATAGAACTTTGTCCCCACAATTATTTCATATATCTTTATTTTTATTGATAAGAATCTTAAACAATTGGCAGCCATATTATCAAAATTGATGTAAAGACAAATAGAATCGGTGAGGATAAAAAAACATAATAATAGAGACTCTTAAAAGTTTAGAAGGATGGCTCCAATTGAAAATCAAATATCTTTATGGGATGAAATAATGCCTCATAAATGAACAAAGAGGGCATGTACGATGACCATAAACAAGATTAGTATAAGTCCTACATCAATAATTATAATAATATCAAAAATTAATTTTAGAGGCTCAAAGTTGGTTCAATTGCTTCCTCTCTTCCATTTCATTGCAATGACCACACAGTCATCTTCTATTTAATTAATCTTTTAAGCTAAATTTTGTCTTTGCCCTCTAGTTCACCGAGAGTTTCCCACTTCGTTGCTAAGTCACTTCGACTAGTCTTTTCCCCCCATAAAACTTATTGAATAAGCTTAACAGTGAAGCAATGTTGTCTCAACACATAATTTTAAAAATTTCAAAATACATTGTCGTTACTTTTATCAATTGAAGAATAAAATTACTAATGATAGTTAGTTTAATTGATGAAATTATCTTTAGTATAAAATTAAATTTAGCTCAATTTATTTGCTATATAAGAAAACAATTGCATCTTACTATATCATCCAAACCTAACAAGTGTTTGTAAGTTGTAATGTGCATATCCATGTAATATATACACATAGACATATACAACAAGCTTTTTATAAATTATAATATATATAAGCGCACATGCAAGCATGCCAAAGTATTATTATTTTCATCAACATTGTTTTTTAACATTGTTTACAAGTTGATCATATGGTATATTGTATATGCATTACAGAACCAACTTACCATACAGAATGAGATAATGTGATGTTAATTATATTTCTGTTAAAAAGACATTCAGCCAACTTTGTTGGTTGACGTATATTATCACCTAAAATGGTACTGCCATGCACCAAGTGTGCTTTTAGTTCATTCGTCACTAAGTTACTTCAAGCTTACTAGCTTAATTTTTGGGTCACAATCTTATAAAAGATCATGGAAACTATGATACTATTGAATTAATTGTACCATTATGTATTTTTAATTTTGATAACTGGTGATCATTTGGTATGATTAAGGATTTGGTTTATTTGCTTTCATGCAATAATTTGGAAAAGAACTAATCTTCAATAGAGACTGAAACACCACTCAAAAGAAAGATTTGGGCATGGCAAGGATAAACATATTCGGACTGTCAGATTTGGAGTGATATGGTTCCTCTTTACCAAACCAAAAATCCACATCTTTTATAATCCTATTGTAAATAGAATATTCCCTCTTTTTAGTAAAGGTATCTATAGAACTTGGAACATATTAATTTCCCTAAATGACAGTTGAAGTCTAAAAAAATAGTACTAACAGGGGTGGTTGGCCTCTCATTTCCAGGCGAGTTCACCTTTACGGTTCACTTTTTCAGCTGTCTCATTGACAAAAGTTTTCATCATATGACATTATTAGAGCTGTTAACCAATACTATCTTACTAATATAATACTGTAGTGGCTTAGCTTTTAAGATTTGAATTCTAATACTTTAAGGAAGGAATTAAGATCTACCCAGCACCACTAGTACTCAGAAAGATCTTCTTTCTTAATCTCCATCTTCATACCATAATGCATTAAAAGAGAGATTAATTTGCATGCAATTTGGGTGTTTCATATACCAATAAGCCAAGTGGAAACGATATCACAGATCAAATCCCTTTGCCTCCTTCTAGGTTTTTTTAAGGGGAAATCAAGTGGTGTGTCAATTTTTAAACATTATATATCAAAAGAGTCTCTCTTGCATTGCATACAAGACTTACAGTTAATGTTCATGCTGTCTCTCACTAGTGTAAGCTACAACTATCATCTTCAAGTGGAGCATTTTGCTCTGCCTATGTACGCTTATCATAGTATTTACTTACCAATGTTTGCCAACTTGTTCATGTGGGTTGACAACAGTGAAAGCCTTACTCCTTTTTTGGGGTTTTTAAGGGAAACCATGCACGTCATGTTCTTGAAGTTTAAACACGTATTCGTACTCTAACAGGTAAATATAATAATTAAAACTGAGACAACCTATATGCGCCGTACCTTACAGTATGTCATGGTCACGAAACCAAACTCAGAGTCATTATGCATTGTCTCGAAGCTCCAAAGAATCTAATCATCACACTGCACGAAAGTTCAGTCTATTCAGTTGCCCGGCCATAAGATGATAGTTTCTCTTTCTCCACTACTGAATGATTGGAACTATATGATGTTTTAAACTGGAGCATGCAGCCACAATCACTGCACATGGGATTCCTCCACAAGTAATGCTGTATATTGCTTTTCAATTGGACCTGTTCTCCAATGGAATTAACAGTTGGGTGGACGCAAAGCCCGTCACCTAGCACTGATTTTATGGACATTTTTTATTTTTCTTTTTATTTTTAAAAAATAAGTTGTGCTTACCACATGTATGATTTAAAGCTTTTATACATATATTTTTATATTTAAAAAATAATATCTTCTTGCAGTTTATACTGCATGTAATAAGAGAATATGTATGATACAGTAAATGATAATTGAGCAAATTAATTCTCAAAACCATCATCAGATTCTTGGCTTATTGTGAAAACAATACTTTAAGTTTTAGTACTTTTTATTCCTTTTTTTTTTTTTTGAACATTGCAGCAAAAGTGCTTTTGAAATATTAATTAAACTAAAGAAAATAAGTCCAAGAAGAAAGAAAAAGAAAAATTTGTGATTCTTCTCTCTTCCATACTTTTTTATGTTCTCTTTCTCTTTTATTATTCTCTCATGTTTTTCTTTTTATCTTGAGCTTTTCGTTGGGAAAGATTTGATTTTTATGTGAAAACCCATCATTTTCAAGTTATTTTTAAGGTTTTTGACGAGAGTTTGTGGTTCTATTTATCTCAATCTCTTTAAAATAAACGATTATCTCAACTAGCTGAAGTTTAAAAATAAAAGTTTAAAAGAAATATAAATACCATTTGAGCCTTGAGTCATATTTTTCTTTTCAAAGTATATGCAGAAAAACCAAATAATTGTTGGCAATATTGGATTATTTGAAAGCAATGTCGTTCTTCCATTTGTCACATCTGGGTCGTCCCATTCATTTTGTTCCATTTGAAGTCCATCTGCAAGCTATTTGATATCAATTATTGTTCCATTTTGCAACTGTGATTGCGCCACTTATGCATATTTCATTCCATTCAATAGCAACTTTTAGAAGCCATTTGTGGATAGTCATGATGCCATTTTTTTGATGCCAGAAAATGAGGGCAAATTTTGTACCATTTTAATATCACGTTTGTGCTATTTATGAATAGTTATTGTCTCATTTGATTCTATTATATTTGTGTTGTTTTGTATTAGACTATTTTTGCATTTAAATTCCAAAATGTCGAGACCACAGCTCATATACAACATCTAATGGAAGTTTAGACAAATCTAAGGGAAATTCGTGACTCCCCTAAAAAGATACCAAGAGCAAGAGTTTTACGGTTGACTGAATTATCCTCAATTATTGGAGTTGGTTTGATCATTTTTGGTAGTAAATTTTTTCAAGTTCGAAGTTCTGTAGTATACATTGGCCCAAGCAAGAACTACTCAGTTACAGAGAGACACCAAATAGAAAAAACAAGAGAAGTTGAGTGCATTGCATTAAAGCTGAAATAAATTGCTTCTTTAGAATATATTTTACAAAACAAATCAAGTAAGTTTTTGAGTAAATCAACTACAACTAATTCCTAAAGACTAGCATAAATTAGACTAGAACAAAATAGAGTAAAAAATACATGAAAAATACTAATTTATTCAACAGTCTTTGGCTTTGGACTTCAGTTTAATTGTGTACTCTTCAAAAAAAATTCTCCAAAATGCATACACCAAGCAACTTCCTGAGCTTCTGAAACACAACCAGTTTGAGGGCGTTTGTGAATAATTTTGTCGCCTAATCTTCACTTTTGCTGTAAATGATAATAATCTCTTCCATCTTGAGTTCCCTTAAGTAATGATACTTCATATCTATGTCTTGGCTTCTACCATGAAGAATAGGATTTTAAGAGAGTTTAGTTACAAAGCTTTTGTCACAATTGATTACAGTACCTGCTTCTAGGTAGCTTGTAATGCAACTCTCCTAGACTTTTCTTGAGCTATATAGCTTGATGAGTACAAGTTGTAGCAGTAGCAAATTCAGGAGGGATGCTCCTTTGATGGCCATGAAGCTGTTGCAGAACCGAACATGGAAACAAAACAACGTCTGAAGTGATTTCCCGGATCATCTATATCTTAGTATAGTCACTATCAATGAACCAGGTCAAATTTGACTTCATTCCCTTCTTATAAAACATAACAAACTCACTAATACCCTTTAAATATCAAAATATCCTTTTGGCAACTAAGAGATATTGATCTCTTGGATTCTCCATGTACCTACTAATAAGATTAATGACATGAATGACAAATGATGTTGTTATTATCAAATACATCAAACTTCTTACAATTTATTTTTAGAGGGTACTATCAATAGTTTTTCCTTCTTTTGATCGTGTGCTAACAAGATTGTGATTGCTTATTTGAAAATTGGGTCATGTGTCCCACATATTTCTTTTTAAAAATAAATACCCCATCTACAAATTGCATTTCTTTTAAGCCAAAAAAGTAATGCATCATATCAAATATATGTAATTCAAGAATCATGGACTTCTTGAATTTTTCAAACATGGCCCGGCCTATCATTTCTTGCATAGGTTAAATCATCTCTATAGAAGCATAAGTAATTTCCACCCATATTCATGTTTTGAGAGTAAAAAGTATGCTTATATAAAATTTTTTGAAAGAACCATCCTTGTGAAAATAAGCACATATATATACACACGGTTATACCATGCTCTAGATGTCTGTTTAGTTCATATAAAGTCTTTTTTAATTTATAAACTTTATGCTATCAACCAAATTTTACATAACCAATAAATTGATCAATAAACACTTGCTCTTGCAAATTTCCATGCAAAAATGTTGACTCCACTTCTAGCTAATAGATGGGCCTTGAACTTTGAGTAATTAATGCAATCCCCAACCTAATCGGATCATGTCTTGCAACAGGAGCGAAACCTCTTTGTAATTCACACTAAACTCTTGTTTGCAGTATTTAGCCACCAAGCACTTTCTACTTGTCAACTTCATCATTCTCTTTCAACTTTGTCTCGTATACCCACTTGACAACTATAATCATGTGTCCTTTAAGAAGATCGGTTAGCTCTAATATGTTGTTTCTTTTAGTGGCAAAAATTAATTTCATCATCCATCGTCTTCCTTCATTTTCATTTTTTGATGGCATTTTCAAAAACTGTGGGATCATAATATGCCAATAGGGTAAAATAAGTGGATCCTTAGATTTAACAATCCTAGTTATCTCATAATCTTGCATTCATATTGGTCTTCTGTTCATATATTTAGAGTGTAAACCCACTTGAGCTTCAAGGTATTTATTGACTTCTGTTATTATCAGTGAAGTTTTAGATGTTGTATGAGCATCATTTTAAGGATCTTGAGGGGCCGCAGCTGTCGTAACTTAATTATTTCTGTTCAGGCTGGTAAATCTCTTTTTTATTTTAACTTGAGCTTCAAGTTGTTCATCGATTTCTGCTATTGGTAGTGAAGTTATAAATGTTGCACTACAACAAATAAAAGCTTTAATGATAATTAAAAATGGCTTTTAATGATAGTTTCAATAGAATTGTCGTTAAAGGGGAGACTTTTTAATGACAGTTTCAATAGAACTGTCGTTAAAGGGGGCCCTTTTAATGACAGTTCTATTGGAACTGTCGTCAAAATAGGGGCTTTTAATGACAGTTATTATAAAACTATCATTAAAAAGTCATTAAAGGTATTTTTTGTTTTTATTTATGAAAAAATAAAAAATTTATATATTCAAATTATCCAAAACCTGCATATATAAAATTTTTCATGCCTTCCACATCATTCATATACATCAATACAATTCTTCACAATATACAACCAAAATTTTTATGTCATATATTTAAATACCATTCTCACAGAGATCGTCATTACTTTTTTAATATTTGAAAACACTTAAAATAATCTAATCCAAAAAAGTAATAAGAGATAAACAAAACAAAATATCACTAAAGTTTGATGTCATAATTGAACTCTATATGTACAATACATGAGTTAAAATATTACACAATCCTAAAAATTCAACTCTATAAATTCAGTAATGTTCATGTGTACAAAAATCTTCAAGGTTCAACTTTCTAATATGGCACTCCAAAGAAATTGTCCAACCTCCTTCCTAACTTCATTAATATCCGATTGGGTGTAAGTTTCTACGTATGTTAACTATATTTCAAAAAAAAAAAAAGTTAGTCCAATTAAAATTTTTAATAAGCACATCAATTAATTACTTAAGTATTTACATAAGCAAATGCTTAAAAACTTACCATTTTTGCATATAAGATATTTTTATCACGTCTATCAATGATGTCCCTTAAAAATTTCATAATATAATATCCACATTCAATATTTGAAGGCTGATGTGGACACTACATTAAAAATTTTTAATTGTTATGTTTTGTAAAATAAATAAAACTAATATCACATATAGGTTTAAATATACATATCTTAGTAGGAATGCTCATAGAAATGCGTCTATTGCTTGATTCTTTGAAAACTTGGAACAATTTAAAAGAGCTGCTAATAGAAAATAATCAATATTCTTAACAATGGGAAAAAATACATACCAACATAAATAAAAATATTTTTACTTACGTGGACATAAGTTGATTTAGTTCTTGATGAGAATCATGATTCAAAGGATCAAAAATACTATACACAAAATTACGAGGCTCAACAACCACCAACAACCAGTGCTGCCTATATTATGAAATATAAATGTTAAAAATATTTTGAACAAAACTATTAATAATTTTAACTAGTATTATAACTTACCTCAAGTTATAAAAAAATATCACTACTTCTCCGTCACATGGATCTATCATTTTATTGGCTAAGTGACGAGCTTGAGTGTCTATACTTATAGACATTTCATATGACAATTTTGATGGATCAGCAAATACAAAATAATTTTTCAAGCCAAGTGCAGCTAAATTTGTATAAATTTATTGAAATAATAAAAAATAAAAAAAATAAAAATTTGATATAGCCAAACAATAATAACCAAATAAAAATTTAAAAGACATACATACACAATGTAAGCCCGAATAATGGTAACACTTAGCTCTTCCATGTGACAAAATTGCATGATATCTTCTTCAGCCACAAATACATATTCATCAGAAGCAAAGACTTCAGTAAAAAGTATGTGTATTGCTTCATCAAGTGCCATCACCTTATTCACGTAATTATACATATTTTGTAATCCTAATGGTAGCCCAATGGAAGATACTTGTTACGATGATTGTGGTTTTATCAATGTTGGTGCTTTCTTAACTAGCAACTTACCTTGTTGCTTTATAGTTGATAGCTGAAAAAATTTTGCTAACTTAATTGACATTAATAGGTTGACTTTATAAATAACATGTAATTTTTTGCTTCACAAGCATCTAATTTATTAATATTAGCTAAATAAATAATTAATAATTAATTAGTTAATTAAGATACAGTAAATTAATTATCATCTAATTAATTACTACACAAACATCTAACTAGCTAGTAACTTAATTAATTAAAATTTAAATAATATTTAATGGTTTATATTACAAGCATATAATTAATTAATTATCTATTTTAAAATTTAACTAAATATATTAATTTACGGTAACAATAAAATCAATATAATTAAATTTAACAAAATATACCAATTAATCTTACGTAAAAAAATTAATTCAAACATAAATTCATCTACACCTAATATATAATTAATTTATCAAAATATAAATTCATCTAATTAACATTTACTTAATTTATCAATTAATCTAAAAATCTTAATAATTATAAAATAATAAATATATCAATATATAACCATTCATACCAAATATATTCATCAAAATATACTAATTAAAAAACTCAAATTTCATCAATTAATAACAATTCACCAAACACACTTAATAAAAAAATTTCTCAAAATAATATACATTCTCAATATATTTTTTAAATCGTATTTAATCAAAATTATAAAACTTAAATTTTCTAAAAAAATTTCAAATCCAAACCGAAATAATTACATATGTTTGAATCCCAAAGATGAACGAATGGAGGGGGAGGGTGCGGCTAGATTGAGACAAATGAGAGAAGAAGAAGCAAGGAGAGAGGCAGTATCACTGCTAAACCAGCAGCTGGTCGGTTTACCTGCATCTCGATAAAGACCTAAGAGGAGAAGGCCGAAGAGGCTGCCAGCAGCTACCTAGCTGCTTTTGGATAGAGAGCAAAGATCCTGATGGCCGGAGAAAGGCTGTTCGGCTGTGCAGCTGCTTCTGGACAATCTGCAAAGAGGAAAATCCTGACCTAGAGAGGAAAATTACGTGAGAGGTTATGGCGGGCTCTGAAAAACAAATTTAGGATCCCAACCTTAAAAGCAGGGGAGGATAGCCTTTAACGTCAGTTATTCCATAACTGGCGTTGAAGGTTCAAATTCTCTGGCCTTCAATGCCAGTTCTGGAATAACTGGCGTTGAAGGCCACTGACTTCAACAACAATTCTGGTATAACTGGCGTTGAAGGCTAGAGAATTTAAAATCATCATTTGTTGTTTGATATGCATGTATAAGAGAATTTAAAATCATCATCACTCCACCTTTATGGCCACTGCTGCTGTGAGAAGCAGCAGCAATAGACAGTTTTCACAGAGTTTCAGCAGCAAAAACAACCACTATTGAAAATCTGAATTGATTTTGATGTCTTGGTAGCAAGGAAAGCTTGGGTTTTGAGACTTCTCGTTACCTCTTGCATTTCCCTCGATGTAAGAAGCAGCAGCAATGGAACTGACGTTAAATGTTTAAATCATGGGTTTTTTAACACAATTCTTCTTTAATTATCGTTAAAAACTTTATTTTTAATGATAGATTTAGAATAACCGTCATCAAAAGTGTTAATAAACCTTTTAATGATAGTTCTTTGAATAAGTGTCATTAAATTGGTGTCAGTTATTATAATTTTTGTAGTAGTGTTGTATCAGCACTATTTTAAGGATCTTGACTGTTGCAACTTGTTGTTCAGGTTGGCGGATCTCCTTTTTCATTTTAACCATCAAAATCGACTTGGATTTGTTGTTCAACTAAATTACAATTACAAAACCATGTCTTTTCTTCATAAAAAATGATATCAAGATAATTTTTTTGATGATAGGATTATATAATTTATGACCTTTCTAATGATCACTAAGACAAAAAAAAAAAAAAAAGAGCTTTTCACTCCTTTGTCATCTTTCTTTTATTTCATCTAGAACATGTGAATATGTTGTACATTTAAATACTTGAAGATGATTCCGCAGGAGTTTTATATATTACGAATAGTTAGTGTGCGGTTGCTGTTCAAAATATAAATACATCAACTATAACTGCTTCAAGCCAGAAACTTTTAGAAAAGATCGCTTTTTTATTGAAGGATTTCACTGTATCAAGAATATATATTTTTTTCTTGCTCACATCATTTTGTTGAGGTGTATAAGCTATAGTTAGTTGTCTTTTTATTTTATATTTTTTCACAAAAATCATCGGACTCATGTGAGTTGTACACTTTAACACTATTTATACACAAAATTTTAATTGGCTACGAGCTTCCATTTTAACTAATGCTTTGAACCTTGTAAAGGCTTTTACCTTTTTCTGCTTCAAAAAAAAAATTACGTGTTTAACTGTTAAAATTATCAATAAATAATATAAAATATTATTTACCTTGGATCGAAGTCAGTTTAATAAGCTCATATAAGTCAAAATGTCTTCTTAGTCCTCCTAGACTTTACCTTTTAAAAAGCATCTTGATGTTGTTTGCTAACAACATACTCTTCGTAGATTTCTTAAGGAAACTCAAATTCTAAGAAGCTTGTCATCATTTTTTATTGTATGGTCTTTAACGATAACTCGAATGAAAGTGCTAGAACCATTTGTATCTGTTTGTTTGGTAGCAAAGACATAAATGGTTGGTATTATGGAGATATTGTTAAATACATAGGAAACAAGATTAAAGATAATGAGAGACAACTAAATAGAGTATATAAGTGTGAATTTCTTGCATCATCCATGCAAAAAGATCTTTTGCAGTAAACATGAATGTCGAATCTCCCCAAATTAACGTGCATGGTGATAAGCCCCAATATCATCCATTATCCCCATAAAAAACTCTATTCATTAACCCAACTGTGTAAGAGTCGTCATTGGTCATTAAGAAAAAGCCTGAGGCTAAATGAAAACAACTTGCCAGAGCAAAATATAGTCAGTATTCAACCCAAGTTTAGAACAATCACGACTACAAAAGAAACAAATCCGATAATGAGGGTTTCACAAGATAGAGCCCTTACACCCCAAAAGACTTTATTCATTTTGAACAAAGAAAATCTTGCAACAAGACAATAGCCTAACATCTCAAGGCCCGCAAGTTCAAAACGACAAGTAAAAAAGAATTGAAGCCAAGTGATACTAGCCTAGATGACAAACAAAGTTCTATCCCATTGTAGTGTTGTTAAACAAGAATATCATCATGTATTAGTCTTGTGTAAATAGAGTAGTACATATAACATTAGGATAACGTAATTTGACCTTAAATATAAATACAAAGTGTATGGCTCAGTATCATCATTCGAGCATTTACAAAAAAACCTAACAGCTTCTATCAAAGCCTAAATTTTTTTTCTTGATATCAAAGCCAAAAAGATCTCTGCCAATGGCCTCCCGTATTGTCTTTGGCTCTATCAGCTTTGCCCTCTCTCAGCTCCAAAAGATCAGAATAACAAAACACTCTTTCCCTTTTCTAGCTTTCTTGGCTTTCAGTTTAGTGTGAAGCTCGACAGAGAAAACTACATAATATGAAAGAATCATGTATTAGCCTTGGCAAAAAGCCACAAATATAAGGCTTTTTACTAGGGACTAACATTTTTCCACTAACAACCATTCAAATAGCTGATACTCAAGGAAAGATTAAAGAAGAGAATAATCTGGCTTACTAGGACTCGATGCAGCAAAACCATTTCTTGCAAGTTGGCTGATGTCAATAATATCAGTGGACATCCTTGTTCAGCTCAAGATTGATACTACTGCTCATGGATTATGGACTAGTGTAAAGAGACTTTTTGGAACCTAAATGAGGTCCAAGTATATGCAGCTCACATCTACCCTGTATTCAACTAAGAAAGGCTCATGCTCAATGTAAACCGATTTTGGCCAACTAAAGGGAATAGCTAACAGTAATGCTATGATAAGTAATCTAATATTAGATTTAGAATTTATCGCTGCTATGCTCAATGGGATTGAGAAAGACTATGATGTTGTCTTGGTCAATATATAGTTAAGGAGTGATGAATTATCACTCCAAGAAGAACTAGCATTGTCACTTAAGTCATGAGTAAAGGATGGAACAGTATTACCAAGAAACCTTAAACGGTGTTAACCCTATGGCTAATGTGGCATTTAAATGAAAGTAACAAGAATTTCAGCCCATAGAAAACCAACAACTCATACACATGGTTGCAATAGAGGCAAAGGAAATGTTGTAGGAAGAGGAAGAAATAATATGAAACCTACATGCCAAATTTATACCAAGCAACGCCACACAATAGTAGATTACTGGTATAAATTCGAAGAGACTTTCCAAGGTTCCAACAATAGCTGAAACACTACTACTAGAAACAATCTAAACTAAAATGCTTACCTACTAGAAAACTCCATCTCAAACCTAAGATGGTATGCAGATAGTGGTGCTTCCAACCATGTTATGGCAGATCTGGGCAATTTATCACTGAGGTCAGATTATATTGGTAAACAAAAACTCGATGTTGGAAATGGTAAAGCACTAAATATTTCTTATGTTGGATATAATACTTTACCTACCTCTTTACCAAATGTTAAGCTGCATTTGAATGATAGTCTGAGAGTTCCTATAATATCTAAAAATCTTTTTAGCATTCAGAAACTTGTTTCTTATTACAATATATTTGTTAATTTTAATAATGTGTATTGTCTTATGAAGGATTAGGCCACAAAGAAAACACTACTAAGAAGACAAACTAAAATTGCATTGTATCTACTTCATCCATCAACTACCACTATGCTACTAGTAAGGTGTCTCAACCTAGAGTGAAAATAGTCACTGCAGCAAGTTCTAATTTTGTTTTCTGTTTGTGTTGAGGTGGACCACCTCTCTGCTTTTCCAATTCTATGTCTCTAAATGTGGATTTTTGGCATTATCGTTAAGGTCATCCTTCTGATCTAGTGCTTAAGATTTTAAAAAAATATTGTATTGCTTTTTCAAAGATTAATACAAGCACTAGTTTTTTGTTCAGCTTGTGCACTTGGAAAAAGTCACAGCTTGAATTTTAATTCATCCACTACTAGAACTACATCACCACTAGAATTAATCCACAAGGACCTTTAGTGTCCATCTCACATAATTTCTAAATAAGAGTATAAATACTACATTCATTTTCTAGATTACCAGATTTACGTGGATATATCCCTTAAAAGATAAGTCACAGGCACCATAAGTTTTCATATTTTTCAAAAAACAAGTTGAAAACCTACTAAACAACATCATCAAAACTGTCTAAAATGACTGGGGAGGAGAATACAATCCTTTATCCCATTTTTGCAACAACAAGAAATTGGGATAAGACGCCTTGTCTCTAATCCACCAACAGAATGGTAAAGTCAAAAGAAAATACAAGCACATCATTGAATTAGGTCATATCTTCCTTAATCAAGCCTCACTACCATTAGCTTTTTGATGGGATGCCTTTCTCATAGTTGTCTATTTAATTAACAGACTTTCTGCTCTAGTTTTAGGTAACATCCCATCACTACAAAAATTATTTGACAACCCACCTAATTATAGCTTTCTTAGAACTTTTAGTTGCATTTTTTATCCTCACTTACGCCTTTATAATCATCATAAGATGGATTTTAGGTCCATTAAGTTTATCTTTTTACGTTACAACCTATCTCACAAAGGCTATAAATGCCTCCACCTGGTAGAATCTACATCAAGAAATGTTATTTCTAATGAATCTGAATTTCCATGCTATACCATTTTTCCTAAACCAAACATCGCCTCTTCTACATCCAATCCTTTTCCTATCACTTATATTTCTTTTCACTCCAAGGCTAATTTACTCAGTAGTGGCAGTAATGTTCCCCAATAATAGGTTATTATTGGTCCTAGCTCTTCATCTACAGTACCCTCAGCCTCACTTGTTCATCATTCATCACATGTTTAGTCTCTTTTAATTATAAAATTACCTAACTTACAATCTCTTATTTCCTCACTTATTTTATCTTTCTTTAGTTCCTCCTCCTTTCTGATTCCACCCACTATTACTTTTAAACCCATAAAGTTCCCTATCATTGTATGGTTACTCGTGCTCAACCTAGAATTGTCAAGGCAAGAATCTTTCTTACCTATACAAAAAAAGCTTCACCTTTAACAACATCTGTCACTACTATTCTTTCTAGTCCAGTGTGAAAAGCTACCACAAAGCCTGAAATTCAAGCACTCCTACAAAGAAAACCTAGGAATTAGTACCACCTTCTTCCAACTGCAAGGTAATTAAAAATAAATGGGTTTTTAAGACAAATACTTGGCTAATGGTTCAATTGATCATCACAAAGCAAGGCTAGTTGCTAAAGGTTTCCGGCAAACTCCGGATATCGATTTCTCTTAAACCTTTGGTCCTGTCATTAAACTCTGTACAATCAGAATTCTAATTTTAGTTGTGTCTAGAGGCTGAGATATACACCAGTTGGATGTCCATAATGCATTCCTCAATGAACAACTCCAAGAAACTGTTTTTATGCATTAACTTAAAGGTTTCATTGATCCCTCCAAGCCCCATCATGTTTGCCGACTCAGATTAGCCTTATATAGTCTTAAGCAGACTCCCCGGGCCTAGTCTAACAGCCTTAAAAATCACTTCATCCAGTGAGGTTTTCAACACTCCAAAGCTGATCACTTCTTATTCTATTACACATTTCCCACACATTGTCTTTTTCTACTTAATTTATATCGATGATATTCTCATCACTCGTAATAACAATTCCCTCAGTTGATCTGTAATCTCTTAATTCAACACTCGTTTTGCTCTCAAGAATATAGACCGTTTTCATTACTCTCTGGGAATTCAAGCTTCTAAAACTCCCAATGGTCTCTTTCTCACTTAGTTCAAATATGTCAACTATCTCCTCTACAGTGCCCAACTTTATCTTTCCAAACCCTATCCTACACCTCTCTCTACTAGACATACTCTATCTGCAACCTCTGGCTCTCCTCTCTCAAACCTTATTGCTTTTCGTCAATTCATCCATGCCTTATACTATCTTACTCTCATCGAAAACCTGACTTCTCCTCTGCTTTTAATAAGATGAGCCAATTTCTTCAAAACCCAACATCTACTCACTAGCAAGCCCTGAAACGCCTCCTTGGCTACCTTCAAGGAACTCCAAATCATGGCTTTCTCTTGACCCCTAGGCAAAATTTCCAAATTACTACCTTTTCTAATGTTGACTAGACTTGCTACACTAATGATCGACGGTCGGTCTGTGGCTACTGCATTTTCTTTGGCAATAACCTACTGTCGTGGAGCTCCAATAAGCAACATGTCATTGCCTGTTCAAGTATAGAGTCTGAATATCGAGCCCTTGCTCAAGCCGTTGCTGAAATTACCTGAATCTAGTCTCCCATTAGAGAAATCAACCTCTTTCCCGACTGTCGAGTTGTTCTCTAGTGCAACAACCAAGGTGCTGCTGCTTTTACTGTCAACCCAATTTTTCACTCTTACACCAAGCATGTTAAAATTGATCTGCACTTTGTCCGAGATCTCATAGCCAACTGTCACCTCATATTCAACTAAATACCCTTCTCCGAACAGGTTGCCTAACATCCCCACCAAGCCACTCTCGATCACAAAATTTTCTTATCTTCGTGACAAACTCGGAGTCGTACTTACTTCTCATTTGAGGGAGCATGTTGAAGAAAGAAGATCATGTAACAAGACAACAGCCCAACAACTCAAGACCCACAAGCTCAAAATGACAAGTTCAAAGGAATTGAAGCCAAGTGATATTGGCCTAGATGAAAAATAGAGTTCTGGCTCATTGTAGTGTTGTTAAATAGGAATATAAGCATGTATTAATCTTGTGTAAATAGAGTAATACATACAACATTAGGATAATATAATTTGACGTACAGTATAAATACAGTGCGTATGGCTCAATATCATTGTTTGAGCACTCTCAAAATAAATAAATAAATAAATAACAGTTCTTGTCAAAACGTTGATTTTCTTTTTGTTCACATAATTCAAATGTCTCATTTGTGGTTCTTTTATGATCAGCAGAGGGTGGTAGTCACCAAACCTGCTGGATACCATGAGTTTTCTAGTGTGGAATTGTCAAGGAATGAGGTGCCCTTCAATCGATTTAGAAACTAACCAACCCCTTGTGCTTTTCTCTAGTGAAAAAAAAAAGAGCTCAGAAATGGAATTTACTAGCATTAAGCTAGGATTTGATGGATGTTTCATTGTTGATTGTGAAGGATGTAAGGACGGTCTGGCTCTTCTATGAAAAAAAAAAAAAAGAGTTGCATAGAGACATAAATCCTTTTCTTTCAGTTATGTTGATGCTTGGACTTGGAGACTAATACTGACAAAGCAATGGCATTTCACTGGTTTTTATGATAAACTTCTGACTCATGAAATACGAGAATCTTGGGACCTTCTTCGACAACTTGCCACCTTATCAACCCTCCCTGGTCTTGTATAGGAGATTTTAATGAAACTCAATCTTCTGAAGAGAAGATGGGAGGTGAACCTTAACCCCTACACCAAATGATGAGTTTTAATATAGCAACCTTCCCTTAGCACCGAGGTTCAGGGGTGAACATTATCCAAGAAAGACTGAATCGTGGACTTGCAACTATGACATGGCTGAGTCTATTCTGTTGGGAATTTGACAACCAGATCCTTAGTCGATGAATCAAATATCAAATCCCTATAACCTGAAAGCAACAATAACAAAAGCAAGAAGAAAGTAATCAACCACAGGAACACAAGATTTATAGTGGTTCACCCTCAATTGAGAGTTAAATCCACTTTGTAACCACTGCAGGAAACCCTTTCACTATGAAAATAGATTACAAAAGAGATAACTGTTTCCCTAGCCCTCACTCTACTAGAATAAAACCCTAGGACTCTTACTCACTCTTTCTATTGTGATGTTTACATGGGTAGAAGTCCCCCTTTATATAGTAGAGCCCAGGGCCAAAAAGATAGATGCGTGAGAATCTCAAGATATCCTTTTTGATAAGTATATACTCTTTTGGATGAGTATATTTCCTTTCAGATAAGCATATATATCCTTTCAGATAAGTATATGCACTCTCAAATAAATATGTACTCCTTTGTAGATAAGATTGTCTCCACACATACTCAACAATATCCCACTTGGAGACTAATTCATTATCTCAATTGTTTCTTCCACCTGCAATGGCCATGACTTCCCAATCAGTAGCTGAGAAGCCCCACTGAAGTTGTACACAACTTTATTTTCTCGATTGTAACAACCTTGGTTAGCATATCAGCTGGATTCTGACTTCCTTGTATCTTTTCGAGTGACAAGACACCATCTTCCAAAGCTGATCTTATGAAGTGATATCTGACTTGTATATGCTTCGTTCTAGCATGATACATAGGGTTCTTTGCCAAGTGAATGGCACTCTGGCTGTCACAATGCAACATACCTTTTTTAAACCTGTGCCTCAGTTCATTTAGGAAAGATAACAACCATATCATCTCATTACTTGCTTTTGTAAGAGCAACATATTCAACCTCTGTGGTCGAAGGTGCAACTATCTTTTGTAGTTTAGACATCCAACTGATTGCAGTACCACCCAATGTATAAATATACCCTGTAGTACTTTTTCTGCTGTTGATATCACCAGTCATATCAGCATCAACATAACCATGCAAGCCCATATCTGTTTTTCTAAAGTACAAAGCGAAGTCTGCAGTGCTCTTCAAATACCTGAAGATCCATTTAGCTGCTTCCCAGTGTTGCTTTCCTGGATTGCTCATATACCTACTAACAACTCCCACTGCATGTGCTATGTCTGGTCTTGTACATACTGTGGCATACATTAAACTCCCAATAGCAGAAGCATAAGGCACCTTGCCCATATATGCAATTTCATCATCAGTTGACGGAGACTGACTCTTGGATAGTCTGAAATGACTAGCCAAAGGTGTACTCACTGGTTTGACACCATCCATTCTGAATCTAGCAAGCACCTTGTTGATGTATTTCTCCTGAGATAGCTTGAGAATTCCCTTTTCCCTGGTGATTCTCATCCCAAAGATTTGTTTGGCAGAACCCAAATCCTTCATAGCAAACTTCTTTGAAAGCTTACTCTTTAATTTCTCTATCTCATGCAAATTAGCTCCAGCAATTAACATATCATCAACATACAGCAACAATATAATGTAAGAGTTATCATACCTCTTAACATAACAACAATGGTCTGCCTGGCATCTTAAGAAACCATTGTCTCCCATGAAGTTGTCAAACTTCTTGTACCACTGTCTTGGAGCTTGTTTTAACCCATACAAACTTTTTATAAGTTTGCATACCATTTTCTCCTTACCTTTAACTTCAAATCCTTATGGCTGTTTCATGTAAATTTCTTCTTCCAAGTCACCATGGAGAAAAGCTATTTTTACATCCATTTGCTGTAGATGCAAATCTTCCTGAGCCACTAACCCAAGCATTATTCTGATTGTAGTCAACTTAACCACTGGGAAGAAAATCTTTGTGTAGTCAATACCTTCCTTTTGTTGAAAGCCTTTAACTACTAACCTTGCTTTATACCGCTTGTTGCCATCATGTTCTTCTTTTATTCGGTAAACCCATTTGTTCTGCAAGGCCTTTTTTCCTTGTGGTAGTTCTGCCAACTCCCATGTTTGATTACTCATAAGAGAATTCATCTCATCTTTCATGGCTAACTCCCACTTGATTGATTCATCACCTTGTAAAGCTTCATCAAAACTCTCTGGTTCACCTCTATCAGTCAACAAGATGTAGTTCAGAGATGGTGAAAATCTCTGTGGTGGTCTCACAGTCTTGGAAGATCTTCTCACTTCTGTCACAAGAGTGGTTGGATTTACCTCTGGAGCCATACTTTCCTGATTTTGCTCAGCAATGTCATCTTCAACTTCCTCAGTATTCTGTTGCAATTGATTCACTGGAATGTCTCTCAAGTGGATCACTTCAGGCCTTTTTGCCTCAGAATCTGTTACTTCTGAACTCTTGCCCAAACTATCCTTGTACAGAACTTGCTCATTGAAGATTACATCCCTGCTCCTAATGATCTTCC
This sequence comes from Moringa oleifera, assembly GCA_021397835.1. Classification (NCBI taxonomy): domain Eukaryota; kingdom Viridiplantae; phylum Streptophyta; class Magnoliopsida; order Brassicales; family Moringaceae; genus Moringa; species Moringa oleifera. The sequence goes on from JAJFZO010000447.1 coordinate 912,000, forward strand.
TGTTTTGGCTATCCAAGAAACGATAACCAAACTCATTGTCACCATATCCAATGAAAAAACATTTTTTTGATTTAGGATCAAGTTTGCCTCTAGCAGCAGCATCAATATGGATATATGACATGCAACCAAATATTCTTAGAAAAGACAGGTTTACCTTTTTGCCACTCCAAACCTCCTCGGGTATTCTACAATCCAAAGGAACTGAAGGACCCCTATTGATTAAATAGGCTGCAGTGTTAACTGCATCTGCCCAAAATACCTTAGGCAACCCTGCATGCATTCTTATGCTCCTTGCACGCTCATTCAGTGTTCTGTTCATCCTTTCTGCAACACCATTCTGCTGAGGTGTACTTGAAATAGTCTTCTCCATCTTAATCCCATTGTCAGCACAAAACTGTTTGAAATCCCCATCAATGTATTCTCCACCATTATCAGATCTCAAACACTTAACTTTAAAATTAGTTTCATTCTCAACCATGGCTTTCCATTTCCTGAAAGCATTAAATACATCAGATTTATTCTTTAGAAAATAAATCCATACCTTTCTAGTTGAGTCATCAATGAAAGTCACATAGTAGCTAGATTCCCTAAAAGATGTCACAGTTGAAGGCCCCAATACATCTGTATGAACTAACTCTAGTTTTTTCTGCTTCAACTGCTTTCCTGCTTTGGAGAAGCTGACCCTTTTCTGTTTGCCAAGGATGCAGCTTTCACACAAGTTGTGCTCTACAGATTTTAAATCCGACAAATTACCATTTGCCACCATGACCTTCATTCCCTTTTCACTCATATGCCCAAGTTTGCAATGCCATAAGTCAGAGTTCATACCAGTGTCAACAGCAGCCACTGTATCCTTGCAACTTGAAGTCATATAGAGAGTTCCAGTTTTGCTTCTTTGAGCAACAACCATGGCACCTTTGGTAACTTTCTAAGCATTATCATTGAAAGTCACCCTATGCCCTTCACTATCAAGCTGTCCAACAGAAATTAGATTTCTCGTCAACTTTGGCACATGTCTCACCTTTTGAATCTTTTAGATATTCCCATTTGGCATCTTCAATTTAACATCACCCATACCAACAATATTCAAAGGTTCTCCATCAGCAAGATAAACCTTTCCAAAATTTTCAGCAACATAATTTTCTATTATTTTGCCATATGCAGTGGTATGAAGAGACGCCCCAGAATCTAAAACCCAAGACTCAAGAGGATTACCAATAGCCAAGAGTAAAGCATCATCTACCTCATATGTTACAGCATTTGCAGTGCCATCTTTATGCTCACCTTTTTTCTTCACTAAGCGACAGTCTTTCTTCATGTGGCCCTTTTTCTTACAGTTCCAGCATTCCAGATTTCTTCCAGATCTAGATTTGCTTCTTCCATTTCTTGACTTAGATTTGCCCTTATTGCGATCAAAGTTTCTGTCACTTTTTCTTCCCCTGTTTTCAACATTTAGGGCAGAATTTGCAATTGATGTTTCACCTTAATCGATCTTTCGAATCTCTTCTGGAAGAACTCGATCACGAACATCATTGAAGTTCAATTTTAAACTCCCAACAGAATTGCTCATCGCTGCTCTCATGGGCTCTCAACTATTTGGCAATGATGCCAATAGTATCAAGGCACGTACCTCATCATCAAAGTCAATCTCAACAGAGGATAACTGATTAACTATTGTATTAAACTCATTAAGATGAGTTACCACAGAATTACCTTCACCCATTTCAAGTGGAATAGCTTCTTCATGAGAAAAACCTTGTTGTTTGCTAAAGGTTTTTCATACATGTCAGATAGCACCTTCATCAGACTTGCAGTTGTTTTCTCCTTCGCCACGTTGTGAGCAACATTCTTTGACAGTGTCAGCCGAATAACTCCCAGCACCTGTCGATCAAGGAGATCCTAATCGCTTTCTGAAATCTTTTCAAGCTTTTGACCCAAAAGTGGTTCATGCAACTTTTTCCCATACAGATAATCCTCGATTTGCATTCTCCAGAAGGCATAATCTGTACCATCAAACTTGATGATCCCATGTGATGAGTTTTCTTCGCTACCCATTGCTTTCAATCTCAAAACCCGAAGCTCTGATACTAGTTGTTGGGAATTTGACAACCAGATCCTTAGTCGATGGATCAAATATCAAATCCCTATAACCTGAAAGCAACAATAATAAAAGCAAGAAGAAAGTAATTAACCACAGGAACACAAGATTTATAGTGGTTCACCCTCAATTGAGAGTTACATCTACTTTGCAGCCACTGCAGGAAACCCTTTCACTATGAAAATAGATTACAAGAGAGAGAACTGTTTCTCTAGCCCCCACTCTACTAGAATAAAACCCTAGGACTCTTACTCACTCTCTCTATTGTGATGTTTACATGGGTAGAAATCTCCCCTTTATATAGTAGAGCCCAAGGCCAAAAAGATAGATGTGTGAGAATCTCAAGATATCCTTTTTGATAAGTATCTACTCTTTTGGATGAATATATTTCCTTTCAGATAAGCATATATATCCTTTCAGATAAGTATATGCACTCTCAAATAAATATATACCCCTTTCTAGATAAGATTGTCTCCACACATACTCAACATATTCCTTAATGGCCATGAGTATTGTCAGTATCTTCCTCAGACCATCTATCTTTATTAATGTCTATTGTTGATTCCCTTTAACTAAGAAATGTAAGTGCTTCAACTTTGAAAACATGTGCGTTCGTCACAAGGATTGTGAGCAAGTGGTTTCAGCTGGTTGGGGTTCTTTTTAAGCTTCATTTATTCTTGATGTACTGCAGGAAATTAAAAGACACTCACATGCTCTTACAGAATGGAATACATCAGTATTTGGAGATGTGCATAGGCAAGCTCATGCAAGAACGGAATCAAGGAAATATCTTGAGATGATGTTGAAAAGATGCCGAAGACACCTAATTAAATTAATTATTCCATAGAGAGAAAATATTGTGGCGACAAAGACCTCGAACCCTACGGCTAACAGAAGGTAACCACAACACAAAATATTTCCATTCAGTATCTTTAAAGTGGAAGAGAGTGAATAAAATTTCTCGCATTTATACAGGATGTTGATGGCCACTGGGTGCACACAGAGGCTCAGGTCAAGGATGTTCTATGAAATTACTTTGCTGACATTTTTTATCATATAATCCCTCGGGGCTGGGAAGGGTTTGCCAAGTCATTTAAAGGCGAATGCCAGACAATATGATGGACTTGTTGCATCATAGATACATTGAAGCTGAGATCACAAAGGCTCTTCAACAAATGGAGACAAGTAAAGCCCCAGGACTGGATGGGTTAACGCCTTGTTCTTCCAAAGATACTGATCAGTAGTGGAGCAGACATCTCAGATCTGGTCCTACAGTTCCTTAATGAAGGATTTCTCAAACCTTGCCTGAGATAAACCACACAAACATAGTCCTCATCCCAAAAAAAAAAAAAAAAGAATCTTGTTTTTCCCAAAGATTTTTGCCCCATTAGCCTTTGTAATGTTATTTAAAAAATTAGTTTCAAAGTCTTGGCAAATAAATAGAAAGAGGTGCTTTCCTCAATTATCAGTAAAAATCAGTCCACTTTTATTAAGTGCCGATAATTTTCGACAACGCCATTGGCCTATGAAACTATCTATACCAGGAAGACTAATGAAGAAGGGATATAATGGGTATCTTGCTCTAAAGTTAGATAGGAGTAAAACATACGATCGGGTAGAATGGAATTTCCTGGGGGCTGTGATGAGGCAGATAGGTTTCTTCGGCAAACGGATGGCAACCATTATGAGTTATATCAATTCTGCCTCTTGTTAGGTTGATGCAAATGGAATACAGTATGGTAAATTAACACCTCGCGGGATTGAAACAAGGTGACCACCTTACCTCTTCCTCCTTTGCATGGAAGGTTTCTCTCCTTTGATACACCAAGCAACTATCAATGGTAGAGTTACAGGAATAGCAGCAGCTTGCCATAGTCCTAAAATCCATCACTTATATTTTGTTGATGATGGTCTCCAATTCTGTCAAGCCAAACCAGAGGAGTTGCTATGCAGTTTTAGACATCCTCAAGGACTTTGAGAGGGCATCAGGGCAGCAAATTAATTTTGGTCAAATTTGATGTACTATTTAGCTCAAATGTAGTTAGAAAGGACCAAAATGTTGTTTTTGATATGAATTTATTGGGTTTTTGTGAGGAGAGGAAGAATAATAGATAAGAGATATATATAACTCTTCAAACTTGGATTTGATTTCAATGGGTTGTAATAGCTTTAAATGGCTCATCAAAAACTAAAATCATACTTATCTATACATTTTAAAATCTTAATTCAAAATTTAAATTAAAAATTATTTTGATTTAAATTTAAACAAAAAAAAACTATTTTTATTCAAAATTTAAACTAAGTAAAAAAAAAGATATACAGCAAATGAAACATTTTGTTAACACAAATAAAGTTGAAATAGATTCGGGGAGTAAGCAGATGGCAGATGGATCCATTTACATAGGACTATTATCTAAGTTTCCCCTTGATCATAGGTAGGCAAACAAGGAAGGCTTTTGACAGTATCTAGGAATGACTTCGAGCCCAGCTTCTGGCATGGAATGGTGTATTCCTTTCACAAGCTTATAGGGGTCTTCTTCATAAAAAAAGAGTTGCCCAAGTATTTTTCAGTGGCTAACCTTCACGTAATGGGAAGATGTAAGCATGGATCTTATGCGTGGAACAGCCTGCTTAAAGGCTGGTCTGATGTCCACGTGAGCTCTAGATGGCGTATAAGTGACAGCCAAAAGATTGATATTTGGAAGGATACATCGATCCCACGAGTTAAGGTAACAAGGCTGACAGATATGCAGCCTACTCCTATGCCAGTCAATAAATTAATTGACGATCCAGCAGCCCAGCCAGGGTTGTCGACGATACTAATGGAGCTCTTGATGCCAGAAGACAGTGAGGCCATTTAAGCCATCCCACTGAGTCGTCACCCCATGCCAGATAAACTTATCTGGACAAAGAGCAATAACGACAGATTCATTGTCAAAACAGCTTACTACACTGCCACGAACCCAACTCTGCCAATAGCAATGGGGTCTCCTTTGGGAAAGCTAAAGTTATTCCAAAAATTCAGATTAATGCTTGGCGCATATTGCACGATATTTTCCCTACGACAACAAAGCTGGACCTTCGAGCTCTTCAAGTAGAATGCTCATGCTGCATATGCGGCTCCTCTCCAGAGAATATCACTCATGTTTTTGTCAAATGTGAATTCAGCAGCAAGGTCTAGGAAGGAGTTCAAGAAGGCTTAGGAATTTATCTTAATAACCAGCCAGAGGTGGAGCACATGTGGGAGCTGCTCTTAATGGAGATCCATTACAGGGAACTACTAGAATCTTTCTCTCGGTACGCGTGTGAAGGGCTGTGGTTCAATAGGAACTAGGTTTTCCATGAGCAAACTTGTGGTATGCCTATCCAAGTTGTCAAGGAAGCAAGGGAATCTTGTGAAGAAACTAGGGCAAGAAGGTCAAGCCCTCCCATAGGGACGATCCATGCTCTTTGGCAACCCCACTAGAATGAGTTATGAAGCTGAACACTGATACTGCTTATGATGCAACCACGAGAAGGGCTTAACTAGGTACAGTAGTCAAGAACGAACGGGGGGGGGGGGGGGGGGGGGGAAGTTCAGATTTGTGGAGTCTCCTCAGCACCAGGTGTATCCTCATCTCAACATGGAGAACTTACGGCTCTATGCTTCGGGATAAAAATAGCTTCTACCCATGCCTGCCTAAGAATCCCTGTAAAAAGTGACCGCCGAATCTCTGTCTAAATGGGGTGGGATATGCATGAATGTTCTTTCTCAGTCATCACAACTATGTTCATAGCCCTTTTCAGCAAATCCAGAGGAGTGCAAATATGTTTGTACACCAACTTGCCAGATTACCTTGTAAAGTAAGGATAACACAAATTTGCCCCAACTTTTGTAATCCAAATATTTCCTTTAGTTAATATCATATCTTTTTTATTAAAAAAATATTTAAATAGGAAGAAAGAAGATTAATTATGAAAAGAAAAAGAAAAAAATTATATAAATATAACAAACTAACGTAATAGTAGCCGTTGCTGCTTATCACACAAACAATAACAATGAGAAAAGATTTGTCTCCAAAAGAAAAAAAAAAAAAAAAAAAAAAGAGGAAACAACGCATAAAAAACAAGTATCCGTCAACTATGTACTTTTTAATAAATTTGTTTGTAATTAAAAAAAGAAAAATCATTTAAGATGGATTCATTTTATGAAATTAATTTATAATTAATAAAAATAAAAAGATAAAAAATCATTTAAAACCTAAAATTTAGTCATTTTTAATCAAATCTTGATTTTTAAAATATATTTAAATAAATATTCATTTATCAATTTAGATCAAATTGAATTTTATTAAAAATTTAAAAATTAAAGATATTTAAATTAAAGATCTTTTATAATAAATTACAACTTAAATTTTTTTATAAACAAAAAGAAATATTATAATTATCATCATTAAAAAATATATTTTTTTAATATTAAAAGTATTTTTTGAAAAAATTTTGTTATAAAAAACTGTAATAAACAGTTTATAATAAAAAATTATGGAAATTTTAAAGATGAAATCAAATTAAGTATAAAATTTATTTAATTAACTCTTTATGCAATAAAACTACCATTAATTTATCACAATTGTTTTAAAATAATTTAAAAGTTAAAATTTAATTAGAAAAAAGTGAAATTTAAGATATAAAATAATAATTATTTAAAGTATATCTAACTTTATCAAGTTTATTTGTAATTAAAAAAATAGTTCAAAATAAACCCCGACAAACAGTTGGAATGCTGGCCGGCCTTGCTCTATAGCCGTTTCCAAGTAAAATCAATCAATTTTTTTATCAAGAGAAAAAAAAATAATTGTTTAAGAGAAATAATAACAACTTAACCTTACCTTTTAGCCGTGCAAATTACATTGAAGGTTTTGCTAAGTTTTAATGCACAGGACAAAGGCAACCTAATAAAAATTCATACCTCAAACTCAGTGGGGACTCTGAATAAAAACTGAAGTGTTTATAGTTATTGATTTTATTTATAATGCTTTGATTAAATTATAAGGTAGGCCTATGATCTAATCATGTTGCTGCAGATTCAAACAAATGGGGGAGTATCACACTTGGCTCAAGTCTTGCCATTGAAGGGTTTTTAAGCTGCTAAACTCTTGGGTTCCCTTATTCTAATCAGACTTGTCTATAAAAGGGTCTACTATTCATTGGTTTGATATCAACCAGCAATAATTATCTTAATTAATATTAGTCTTATAATGTATAAGGTCAGAAGCAGACAACTTTTATAAGGAATTAACAAATTAGAGAACTAAAAGGCTTTACGACCAAAAGCAAGGAAAGAAACTGACGATACAGAAGCTAAAGGGTCCCAAGCAGGCACTCTAATTGTCATTCTCAATGATGATTAAAAGTACAGTAGAGTTGCCCCTAATTGCATTCCCATAGTGGTGTCAAGAACTACAGTAGAGCATACGAACATGCCCCTCGTGCTAGGATTTCTCCATTGTAATTGAACTCAATAATAATTCTGATCTTCTGCTTAGAAACAATGGAGACTATCTCTCTTCCTACATAATGGATATGACGAAGGAAAAAAAAAAAAACAGAACATGATTCTCACAAAATTTTTATTGTCCAATCATCAGAAATCCGCACTCCAGGCTTGCAGATAGTAAGAACAGCCGGACTACTTCTGCTGAGCCAGAGTGGCCTCAGATCAACTTCAGTCTTCCCGTTTCCTGGTTCAATAAGAGCAACTTTTGGCATAGGGAGGTTTCCAAGCAAAATGATTCTCTCAACAACAGAGTCCAAAGTAAATTTTGATTTGCCAGTGCCAGTAGGTGCAATGTTCAGAGATGCAAGCTGGCCATTTGAGAACACAAATCTCCGATGGATGAAAGCCCCTTGTTTAAAGTCAAAGCTTTTGCCATCATCAACGTAGAGTTCACCTTCGGCTGCTTGCGAACTGTTCAGCGCTATCACCTAAAGATACACACATTTCAGGATTAAAGGGTGGTCATGCAACCACAAGATAATTACTCCCCTGGTCAGCCATTTAACATGTTGGGAGGAAATAGACAATTGAATATTTATGCAGTAAGATATAAATATCACAGACAATTTTCAGAGTTAGAACAGACACGAACTCAACAGCAAGAAACCATAACTCAACAGCTCAAGCAGACAGAATAAAAATACAACTTGTTAAACACCAAACTTCATATGGTACTTCGATGATAGTAACTTGGGATAGCTATTTGCATTAGTAGAGTATTACTAATCACCCTTGCATATTGTTAGAGCAAAATAAGTCCGTCCTGCTTCAACTCAGTCCTTGCTGTATTGGATCCAGCAAATACGAGAGCACAAACCAAAGTTTAAAGTGCCATTCAAAAAGAACTATACCTGGATTGTCCTGTAACTATCCGAACCCGAGCTCAACAAGACAGTACCATTTTCATCTACCTTTGAAATAATATTTTTCATTTTCACCCGAGCCGCTAGACAAATTATATCTCTTTCTGTTCTGAATGAATCATTCCTGTTATTAGTCAAATAAATAGTTTTCTTGTCTATACAAAACAGCGACCAGGCAATCAGAAAGATACCCACACCTCAAGTTGATTACTATATATAACAGACACCCACATCATAAGAAATGTATCTAACCTTTGCAACTTTCCGCAATGTATAGATACAACCAACCAGTGGCAAAGCAAGGAATTTCCCTTTTAGGGACAGAGGGAGGAAGTGTTCGAACTCATGAAGGAATTCTCCAAGAAAAGTTCAGCATATTTATCTCAAGACAGTCATGTAACTAAATAAAAAGAAGTAGATCATTAAAAATTAAAATTCTCAAGTAATGTGTATTAAGTACTACTATTGATTTACTTCTAAATTTTCTTTAGGATAAAGTTTCTTCAATTTCTCTGTTTCCATGTACACAGTGAAAATACTTTGCATGAAATAGATTCAAAGTAAGACACTTAGGAACCAATTAATTTAACAATGCCAAGTAAATACCTTACTAGTACTAACTACTTACAAGGTTTTGGCTGAGAACATTTCTTCATTATATTAAGAAAAAGAAGTTTCATGAGGGCATAATGTACAGCAGATTTGACTTTTTCATCAACTTCTACACTTAATAATAGGGACTTTTGAATGACCCCCCAGCTCTCTATTAGCACCACAAGTGAACTCGACAAAGCCATAACTACCAAATGGATGACCTGCACAAATCTCTCGCATTCTCAACTATTAAGAGCAATATCTTCCTTGTTCAAACACCATAAGCCCAAAAGAGATAATAATTGAGTACAATTAAAAAAATATCATAGCATCAGAATATATGGATTTCAGAATTTTGGACATTTAGAAGTATGAGAGTTCTAACATGCATTCAAAACGATTAGTGTGGCATGAATAACATACCAAAGTGTAAGGATCATCCACCATCTGTGTGGAGCTTCGACGAAAACGGTCTTTCCTTGGTATGATCGTTCCAGCCCTCTGAAATGCAGGAACACTCTCCTCTGAAACATCCAGCTTGTGAGTCACGCCTCCCTTATATGCAGTTCCAGTTCTTAGGTCATACCAGGATTCTTTTCCAGGCAAATACACCGACACATGTTTAGCTCCCTATTAAAAGGAAATCACATGATGCTTCAGTTTGTGACATCATGAGAACAGATAAGAATGTGAAGAAGTATTAAATCCAATCATCATAGTACCTCAGTGTAGATTCCTTGAACCAAAAGACTGTTCCCAACCATAAATGCCTCATCATTGCTAAAAGTAGCTTCATCAGACGGGAACTCCATCCACAGTGGACGCATAACAGGAACACCACTAGTGTTTGCCTCTCTGAACAAAGTATAGAAATATGGGAGCATCATGTAACGAACATGAATGGCGTCTCTCATAAGTTCTGTATTCCGTGGTCTGCAAAAATGTAAAGACCATTGGTTTACAATAGTGATAATAAATCTGACAACTAAACAGATGAAAACAAAATTTAAAGCATAAAAAAAGATAATGCAGCAATAATTAGTAGTTTCAAGTTGCTTAGCCAGCTCTCAACGTTTCTAATTAACAAATCAAGATGAGTGAGTTCATAGCATATGCCACTGATAGAATTTGAATCAAATATTTAATATGCTGAAGTTAAAACATAAGTAGAGCCCATAAGTTTTATTCAGCAAATTCTGGATATGAATAAAATGCACAGACACCAAAACAGGGCACTAAATCAACTCAACATTACAAACTCAATAGCTTTAACACTTCCATTGTGGCAAACAGTGACCTCCAAAATGGTGTGTAACATGTTCTTCACATGGTTTTATTTCTCATCCTAGGGGAAAAACAGATGGTAAATTATACGAAACAGCTCATAGGATTAAGCACTCTATACCTCCCCAACACACACACACAGACACACCCCCGGGAAAAAAAAAAAAAAGACAAGACAAGACAAGAAATCTTGGACCACCACAGAGATCCTATGACCTGCTTTCCTTCAGGTTCAATTTACATTTCTGCAAAAACAAGCAGCCCCCAACAAGATAGAACTTTGCAAAGGGAAACCTAGTCAACAACAAAGTCTCATGAAATGTCAAGCAGGCTCCTCCGGCCTACAACACCTGCATTCATCCATGCAACTTAGGTAAAACTTCAAAACTTACGGAAGAAAGGGAAAGCTTTTGCAAATGAATGTTTCCTATGCAAGCAAGAAGCAGAGAGTATCAGCCACAACCTTTGGTGGTGCCCATGAATGAGGCAAGCTCCACGAGATGGCACTCTCTATAATAGGAGTCCACTGGGTTAGTAGCAAATTCAATTGCAAAAAATCATGGACATTTTCAGACACACAGGCACTTAAAAAAGCTAGAAAAGCTTTGGTCTAGTGCCTCTAGCTACTCTTAGGCGCACTGTAATGGAAGGAATAGGAGATCAGCGGGAAGAAGAGATCTTTTGTTTTGGTCAAGGACAGCAGGCTGAATCTATTAAATTCTCTGGTTTAGTGGTCATATGTTTGCAGACATTAAGATCGTTGGTTGTTTTGGAACTTTTATCCAGTAAATAACTATAATTTGTTAATGGCTCTTCAGGATCTTATTAGTAACTTCTTTTTTTATCGAAAGAAATCAAGGATAAAATACAGTAGACAAATCTGAAAAGTAAACATTAAGTTCTCCATAGTCCATCTCCAAGAGAAACCTGGAAGGCTTGGGCTTCAACAAGAGACCAAAGTTTAAGAAAAGTACATGAATGCACCTATTCATGTGTGACTGTATATTAAACGAAAACCAAAAATGCACAAAGTACTAGCTAATACCATCACAGCACAATGGTATAGATAATTATAGGATCCAAAAAATTACACAATCTATTACAAAAAGTATTATGGTCAATATATTAGCATAGTAAATTCTGAATTTACCCAAATAACCAAGGCTCACGTCTTTTGGTGTCATGATGGGCATGCCCCCTAAAGAAAGGATAGTAAGCACCAACTTGATACCAACGGACTAATAACTCAGGATCAGGATTGCCAAAAAAGCCACCAACATCGGCACCTGCAAAAGAAAATCTACTACAATCATATATGACAAAAGGAAAGGATTAATTATTTAAACAGAATAAACATTTTACATTACCGGAGAACGAAATTCCCGCAAGACCAAGTGCCAAAATCATTGGAACAGAAACCCTAAGGTGATCCCAATCTGCTGAATTATCTCCTGTCCAAATTGCTCCATACCTCTGTGTTCCAGCAAAAATTGCTCTTGATAAAACAAAAGGCCTGTCCTTTCCATCTCCACGTTTTAAAAGCCCATCAGATGTTGCCATATGGAAGTAATAACCATAAGCATTATGCAATTCTCGATGTTCCACACCTCCAAGATGTAAAGCATCTCTGGGCATTGTCACCTGATCAGTCAAAAGTTCAAAATTACCTAAACTTCTCATGTGAAATATAAATTACATAGACAGAGGAGAACAGATTTCAATGATAGATCAGCAGCTAAATAAAATTTGCCCCAAGAAACTGGTGAAGCAACTAGACAAATTTTTGGTCATAAATTCTCCTTGTCAGTGACCCACACTTTGGAAAAGAAAAACCATCTCAGTATCTCCAATGTAACAGCTCATCTTAACTTAGATGCCACCAATACATTCTGTTTGTTTCTCATACTCCTAGTTTTTAAAGATACAAAGGTGCACCAAGACAAAACGGCTCCTAGAGCCGAAGCACAAGGCGCACAATGACCTGCATATGTGGAAGATACGGTCTACATTTGTCAAAGATATGTGTAGAAATTATAATTTTTGGTATAATATCGACAAAACTGAATAATATCACAAATGTTTAAACTGAATTAGCACATCTATTAAATTCACGGACATCACAAAACAAAGCATTAAGGAGGGCAAGTGAACTTATGCAATCACAGACACAAAGACAAGAAGGACAGAATACAAATGAAAGAAAATGATGAAAATGTGGAAAAAAGTTCAAAAGTATCTGTTTGTGTGTGAAAGAGAGAGAAGAGAGATGAATGAAGAGAAGCATTACTTTATTAATGGATTTTGCTCAAAAGAGCATACATTTAATGATCTTATCCAAGAAAAAATTTCAGCAAAAGGGCGGATTCTTAAGACTACATAAACCAAAATGCCAATCAAGAAATCTTACTTGCACTATCAAGCAAACATACAAAATCAGTTTTTTGCATTAGTTATCTTTGGAACATGATTTAAAAAAAAAAAAAAAAAGTATGCCCCTCATATCCCTTCATTTTCTTCACACTTTTTTCATTACGAAGCACTCCCATAACGAATGTCTCCTTTGAAAATGTAACATATTTACTAGTCGTTCAAATGTGCCCTATACCTTTTACTTTATATGCCAATACAAAACCTTTCATATAGGTCAAACTCACATTACTTTTGAAAGATCAAAAGATAAATGCTATTCAAATCATCTATACGCATTCTTCTAATATGCATGAATGCAAACATAAACAATGGATTGGACTTGGCTAGAAGTGCACACACTTAGGCGGTAGGCATGTGCATAAAAACTTAGGCACACAGCCAATGAAGGTTCCCTTACTTTCCAGTGATAAAGAATCATACTTGCTGCTAGGCTAAGAATTGAACCTAAGGGCACCTCCAATAACTAGGGTCCTATTGGAGCAGTTTAAGCACAACAAAACTATTGACTTCTCCAAATCAAGAGCAGTCCAAACCACTTTGTCCTCCTCAGCCAACACCAATATGATTTTCTGCAGCTTACAGTAGAATTTTACATTATCAATCCCACTACATAGTTGCATGTAGGTCCTACTGAGACCAAGGATTGTCATGATCAATGATTTCATTAAGGAGCTAGCTGGCAGGTTAATCAAGAGCTCTCTCAACTTGTGTTTGTTTTTTCAATAACCGCTCACATGTCATCAACAATGGGATAAAAGGAATTTAAATAACAGATAGCAAGAGCATGAAACACAAAAGAAAGGCGCAACATTAACAAAGTACAATACCTCGGGTCCATTAAAGACAGAAGGTTCATTCATGTCATTCCAAATGTACAATGACGGAGTAGAACCAACATAATTCTGATATGAGAACTTCTCACTCCACCAAGATCTAACCTCCGGGCTTAACATGTCCGGATAGGATGATGAACCTGGCCAGCACCAACCATCAAAATCATTTCCAGAAGAATCCTTAGTATAATACCCTTTCTGGCTGGCCTCTTTGTGCAAATGGAATGAATCATCCCGCTTAATATGCGGATCCACAATGGTAACCATATGTCTTCCCTTTGCAGCCAATTTCTTCTGCATTTCCTCTGGATGTGGGAATAACATCTTATCCCATGTAAAGTATCTCTTTCCGTCAGTATGCTCAATATCAAGCCACAAAACATCATATGGAATATCATGCTCATCAAAATTAGTGTCCACATTCTCCACATCCTCCTCATCCCTATAGTTCCACCTACATTGATGATATGCTGTCGCAAAAAATTGTGGCATAGCCGGAGTACCTGTCACAGTAGTGTACTGCCTCACAACATCCTTCGGACCTGGCCCCACAAAAAAGAAGGTATCCACAATCCCAGCCTCAGTCATCCAAAAGGTATCTATCCTACTCTGCCCCGAAGGCAAGGAAATACCACTCTCTGCATCCCAGCCACTCCCTAATACATCAATCTGCATCTCTGCTGCATTCAACCAAAAGAAACCAGAACTTTTCCCAGATTTCCCATGTGCTACCATGAAAGGAACCGACCCATAAAGCCCAAATGGGGAGTCATGAACATACTCAAAAACATCCAAGTTAAACAACCTGTAAGGCTCAGATTCCTCAACCCCAGGACCACGAGTGGGTTTCAAAGCAAAACTACTAGCATGTTCAGGTATTCCATAAGCGAAATCAGAACCATAAAAGGACACATCAAAGCTAATCGATTGGGGACCGAACGGCCTCTTATCAGTATGACTCCTAAATCTCTCCTCCCAGTCCTCTTCTTCTTTTCTCTTCCTCAATTGCTCAAAGTCAAACAACCCATGAGAATTCAATGAAATGACACGCCGATGATTACCCGATTTCTCGCGCACGTAGACCTCGAAGGGATCGTGCCGCAGCACTACCTCGTAGCCATCTGATAGGTAGACTATCGAAGACGGCCCGACGTCGCCGTCGATCGTCTCCATTGAGAGGCTCTGCAACCAAAGCTTCTTCTCTTCAAATTCCGGAACGACAACGTCGGGAACTTGGAATCGTTTCTTGGGTACGTCCATGGAGTAGTCCTCGTCGATTTTGAGCCGCATGATTCCATCCTGGTAAACTGAGAGAGTGAGAATTAAAGGCCTGATTTGATCTTCTTCGTCATGCGATAGGGTTCTGGGAAGGAGCTTGGCGGTCAGGTCGCCATCAGAGACGCTGACATCCTGGGCAGCCAGATTGCACGTCCCAGGCTGGCGGGATCGGGCCCGTTTGCAGAAGGGTGTCTGGTTGCAGTTACGGAACTCCTCCTTTTTCCAGGAAAATACTGTTTGCGAGCTAAGAAAGAAGAGTAGCAAGAGAAGAAGAGAAAAGTGTTGGACTCCCATTTGCGTTCTTTTCATGAGGGAGAGAACATGCTAAGGGAAAAGAGAGATGCAGAGCAGCCAGAGAAAGAACGAAATAGGAGGCCGGGTGGTACTCCAGGCCGAAGGTGCAGGAAGCAGGGACTAGTTAGGAGTGATAACTGGGTAGTGGGTAGTAGTCTAGTAGCAAATGCAAACACAGTTAGTGAAACGGGTTTGGCATCGGTGGCAATGGACCAAGTTTCTGTAGCCTGTAGGTCCGATGAGCCCAGAATACAAGGCTTACACAGAATCTATCCATCTAATTAATAGAGCCCACGCAGATTGCCATTTCATTTGCTTTCAGAAACAAGTTGAAGTTGATGTTCCTTTTCTGTATCTTATACAGAGCCAGTTGCTTTTACTTGAAAGATAAAGTTTTAAAACTTCGAGCCATAATCTTTACAATCAACACTAATGTTCTAATATATTTCATTTCTTCAGGGGCATAGATTCTGTTGTCACATTTCCGTATCATGAAATAAACTATAATATATCTCATTTATCAAAATAAATAATTGAATAAGCTGGAGAGTTCCCACCACTTTAGAAAAGCAGCTTCATCTTGTATTCTTATATCATAACATATTTCTTCTACCTAGAGGTATTGGTTTAATACGTCGTGCATAATCTGAATTACAGTTCCAATGCTCAAAGCAAAAAAAAAAAAAATATATATATATATATATGACATTAAACTTGAATTTAACCCAGCAGTTCAACCTTATCTTCTCTTTGGTCTTTCCATTGAGCATCATTTAAGTTGAATTCATGATGTTAAAATTCAAATGTATATTGAATGCATACTAATGATACAAAATAGTAATAAATTTGGTGGGTCAGGGTCAGGCACAAATTACTCTCATACTGTGCAAGGACATGTATCTTCTCCACAACATACTTTTTCTTCTCTCAATTTTACAATTGTGATATTACCACTTAGTCAAACTTGGCATTGCAATGGGCAATCAGTCGAGTGCCTTTTGGGTTTTTCTATTTTTCAAAAAGAGAGAGAAAAAAAAAAAAAAAAGAAGAAGAAAGAAACCATGATGATACGATGTGTTGAGTCCAAGAACAAAAGCATCCTTCCTTTTGCCTTTCTTCATTTCTTGTTCTTGCTCAGGTATAAGCAGAGACCTGGTCCACATTCACATACAAACATGGGATCATGGTTGATATCCAAGATATCTGAGTTCATTTGCGGAAAATAGAGGGGAAAAAAAAAACCCAGTAAACTTACGGGTAAATGCATTTAAAAATATAAATTGTACATCCACTGATGAGTCACAACGGCAAAACCAAAATTTATTATGTACAGAAGGTCAAAATCAAGTACTACTTTCAAGTCACCTCAAATAAAAACGGCCAAGCATCTCTGCCAAATAAGGTTTTATGCCAGCTACCTCGTCTTATCTTTCCCCCAACAATGACTCAAGAAGAGCAGCCTCTTCTTCCTGCAAAAATAAAATTAGCAGCCAAATCAAAATGCTTAGCATTATTCAAAAATCATTGGAAGCACAAAGAAACTTCACATACCACCAAGGCATTGAATTCAGTCTCCTCATCTATGGCACTGATGATAGCAGGGTCCTCCAAGAGATCCTGTTACCAAGGAGAAAAGCAACCTCACTTACACTGATTAAAGCAATGCATATACACAAGCAGATCAAATACTCATATTTTTCTAAGAAAAACTTTCTTCTACTTGATAAGTACATAACTTTTGGCAGCACCAAGATACAACAACAAACAAAGGTGGTAGGGAACAATGAGGAGATGAGCCCACTCATATAGGATTTACTTTCTCAATTAAATCTCATTGCGATGGCAAGAACAATAAGATTCAATACAATGCAGCATATAGAATAAATGTAAACAGGATAATTAATTATCCTCAGGTAATGAGGAATGCTTACATCATCAGCAATTTGCAAGAGCCCATTTTGATCCTGCATGAGGAAAACCAACTGTATAAGTTCTTCATGTTCATCCATCAATATATCCTAGATCTCATGCTAGTAGTAGCTCATCTACGGATCCAATCATCTGTAGATCTTTTTTTACCATAAATTATTCTGAAATTTTGTTAAATGATAGCAAAGTGAACAAATGAATTCAACAATCAGATGTGCAGTCTGTGCTCAAATGCTACAAAAATTTAATAGGTCTAACAAGGTACCTTGACAGCAACAAAGAGAAGCGGATCAGAAGGTGTATAAATCATATAATGTGAACTATCCTGCACAAACACTCCAGATAAGAAAGAGTAAGGCGAATGTCTAAGCAGAACCCAAGATAAATGTCAACCATTTGAAAACATGACAATGAAATCAAATTACTTTTTCTATTAAGGCAAGAGGAGAATTTAGTGGCTAAGAAGAAAATATAAGATTCAGCGATAACAAATTTAATCCAAAATTTCAACCAGCATTGTAAACCATTTAACTCTAAGAGATAGTGAACATAAAAGAACCAAACGTATTTTCAATGTGCATCTTCATAAAGCACCATGTATGGAAATATGATGAATTTGGCTCTCTTCATATGGCTTACCAGAACATATTGAAAGGATTCAAACAGTAACAAGAAAAAGATGGTCACTCTAAACCAGATTGAAAGTAAATCATTTAAAGATAAGGCAAAGTAGAACCAACGAATCATAAGAAGGCTTAACCAAGATGGTTCAATCATGAGCAACAAAAAGCAATGATTGCAGAAGTTGAAATTGATTGGCTCTGACATGAAGGAACTGAAAGGAGAGAACACTATTGATCCAGTTGACAAATAAAATTGAGAGCTAATGATTTCCAGGAGATAAATGATCAGGACTAAATATGGTGGAAATTAAGGCATTTGTATGGCACCCCAACCGGAAAATAAAAGAATCTCTGCTCAGAGACAAGTTTTACAGTGATTAAAAAGTTCCCTAGAATTACTTCTACCCAAAAAGGAATGATATCTTTTCCTTGAATAAAATAAAAGGAAATCCACATTGAGAATAACTAGTGAACTTCTATTTCCATGTCAGAGTACTTCAACACATGGAAAGATATATGATATGCAAGAGTGCAGCCATCTGCAAGCCACTTCACAATATAAACTTCATCTCTACTTCTTAACATGAAATTATCCAAGAACTGAAAAGATCACATACCAAATGGAAGCATGTAATTTCTACGCCTTCTGTTGGCAAGCCATCTACATCTTGGCCATCATCTGCACAATTTTACCACATACCACATTAATGTCGCATATAGTGAGAAACTTTACATCGGAATCTAACAAACCGAGTTTTACATGAACCAATGTGGCATCCCAATGGAGTGATGTGTGGTGACAGATAGGAAAAAAATGGGGAAAGCACACAACATCTATTCCCTTGATAGAATAAGTCAAACATCTAAGGGCGAAACATTACTGGTAACGAGAACTACAAAAGAGGATTTAATTGTATCACTTAGCTTACAAGCAGCACCATCATCAAATTAATTTCAGAATTAAGGAGCACCTATGTAGGTTTTCAAAAACTCTGGCATAAAGTTTATCAATAATCCCTAGAACAATTTTAACAGTTTCTAAATTATTAAAGTCACTTAGATTGTATGAAGTGCTCCACAAGATATCATATATGTAATTTGGGCTCTACATTTACCAGGAACACTGTCAAAGTCAAACTTAAATGGCATTATATGGAAAGAAGATTACAACTTGAATTGCAGTTTGTACCACAATGGTTAAGGTAGGGGCAGAACAAAGCAAGAAAACGTGTAAAAAATGTCAACATTATCTTATCAAAAATGAAAAAAAGAAAAGAAAACAAGCTCACATAACATGGATAATAAAAGATAACAAATGCTTAAATCCTTGAAATTTCACAAAATAGTTATAGAGAAGGCCATTGCCTGTGCGAAAATCAAAAATGTCATCTTCTGTGTAGCAAAATCCTCCCCTCGCAGTATAACAGAATCTGATGGGATGACACAGATGATGAAATTAAATGGCATTGAAACATCAGGGCGAGCAGTGATGTAATGATCTATAAAATTCTAAACAACTTAAAAGAACTACACCATGGTACCCGCTATGTACTAGATGCATGTGTATCTTGGCTAGAGCATAAGCTGCTGCAGGAAGAACAGCTTCAACCTCCTCATCACTGACCTAAAAGACAGAAGCATACAGATCAAGATAGCAGAGAAGAGAGAAACTAATCCAACAATGGACCAAAGCAGTTGGGAGAAAAAGGCTTAAATTTCTTCTTTTTTAATAAAGAATTCAAATGCTAATCAATGAAAACATCATCTCAACAGCCACAAATTAGGGGAAAACACTCTTTGGAAGGAAACATTATTGAGGTATATATTCAAAATTAGAAAGACATTAAAAGGAAAAAAAAGACATGTTTTAGAGAACCTTCCAAATTTACTCATCCTATTTCTGATACGAATAACACCTGACTGATTTAGGAACAACATTCTCCCTTCCATATTTTGATTTCTAACAATTTTTCAATTGTCTTAAAAATTTTAATCTTCAAAAACTTTGATTTTGCAGTTACTTGATATTAATCAATCAATTGTTCACTTATAATATACTTGTACTTGCAAAACAAGAAAGATATATATTTTAAAGCAGTTTGAGTTGAAAGGTACCCAGAACGGGATAAAGCACAAAGCTTGACAAGAAAGCCAAAGGATTAGAGTAGAAACAATTTGAACTGTGCTAGTGAAGTTTCGAACTGCATATATGATAAAGAAATATGATACTTATTTGTGATTCCACATGATTTTCATATGTAACATGGAGACAGGTAGGTTAAGTGGCAGAGTAAGACACTGATGCAAATCAAGCTCAGTTGCTCCCATTAATCATGATGAGTTCAAAACATCAAAAAAAAAAAAATTAAAAAAATAACTCAATCTATAATTGTTTATTGCACAGCTATTTAAGTTGCACTTGCAATGAAACAAAAATCATTCCTTAGTTTAGAGAGAAAAAGGGAGGACTAGTAAGACATTTCTACTGTTCATTAAGAAAATAATAACAGAAAATTAAGGAAGAGTGAAAGAAGGTACAATCATATGATAGCAATTCAATTGTCAAGGACAAAAAATCATGGGCATTCTAGCAAGAAAGATAGTCCTTAACAAAACAATAAATGATAAAGAAAACTTTTACAGTATATTAGGATATGGAATTTTTAGATGGGATTTCATCTTTTCAAGCTTAAAACTCTTTAGGTGAAATTCTGGTTTGCATAAATAAGGAAGTCTTAGAGGAAATTTTAGTAGGTATTTTAAGTGGGTCTGAGAAGCCCAAGTAACCGTCTAAAATCCTGACTTAAGAGGTGGAATTATAGAAATTCACTTTATTATCACTAAAACAGAACAACCTGTTTTATATCTTTCTCATTCTCATTCTTCTTGATTCTCAATTCTTCTAGTGTATGTATGAGACAATCATTATGAGATACAAGTAGCAATAATTTAACTAGATTGATGAGTATCCTTTTTTTTCTTTCTTTCTTTTTTTGCAATCTGAATATACTAATCATAAATATTTAGAATTGTCAAAGTTTATAAAAAACCAAAATTTCTACTTTCAAAAATATGCATCCAAATAGTGTATTTCCAAATTTCCTGTCATATAACATCTATTAAGAATTTTACAGATGGCGAGCTCTAAAAATTTTGCATTTTAATATTCATGCATTTGAAAATTCTCTATCAAAATACGACCTTTAGAGAACGGTTAAGCCCAGGAACCTGATTTTAACACTAAGGGCAGAGGATACAGAGGAGCAAAAGGATAGCAACAAGTCCTAGACTACACCACCATGGCATAGGATAACAAATAGGGGTTTAAGAACTACAGCTCAGTTTGAAATAAAGCCTTAAAAGATTCCGGATTCATAATGCAAGTCCAATTTTCAAAAGTTCAACTAAAAAGTAAACTCAAAATCAGTAGAAGAGAAGGAAACATACAGCTGACCACCCCTCAATATTTGTGCTCTTTAATATCTGAACAGGCCTGCAGCAATAAATTAATTAATTAGGTTTCCACCAAGAAGAATAATTAACAGTAAACATTATTTAATGTGATACATGATCATATTGAAGTAACATTACTCACGTGTCAACTGGGCAAAGTAGCATACATTCATCACCTTGTGAACTTGTAAACACTCTTCTTATAATGCACTCTAATGGACTGTTATTTGTAGAATCGACCTGTCCAATTACATTTAAGAGCAAAATAAGCAAGAACAATATCATCCTGGTTCTTTTAATATGAGAAAAGAAAATCACTCAATTGAAACAAATTTGTGAAAATGAAATGTATATTTACTACCATTGCAATCTTTTCTTCATAATTCAGAAAGATCAAACAAAGTGTCATCATCAGATTTGCAACTAATTCATCATCCAAGCAATTTTTAAAAGTCAAGCACTATTTTTTACTAGTCCTCTCAGAGCTGAATAAATCAGTTTGCATATTAAACAAATGCGAAACTGTGCAACAAAAAGTAGGGCAGCTGCAGCAAGAGGCACCAACGCCAAACGGACTAAAAAACCTTTTCACACTTAATTCAGGCATGGAAATCCTTTTTTCATTTTATTTTGCTCAGACAGGCATAAAGATCCTTCAAATTAACAATCAATGGACATTAAATGAGGTAGTAGCATACACTCTTCCTTGTGAACTTGTAAACACTCTTATTATAATGCACTCTAATGGACAGTTATTGGTAGAATCAACCCGTCCAATTAAATTTATAAGCAAAATGCGACAAGAATATATCATCATGGCTCTTCTGATAAGTGAATATAAAGAGACTACTCAATTGAAACAAGTTTACCAACAAAAAATTTACAATTAAAACCAAAATAGTCTATTCTTCATAACATGGAAAGATCAAACCAAAGTATTATCATCAGATTTCAGCTAATTCATTATCTAAGCAATTTCCAAAATTCAAGCACTCTTCTTTATTGATTCTATCATAACCAAAAGAAATCAGTTTCCATTTGCAACAAGCTGGGAAAGTGATTGAAACAAAATGTAGAGCACTGCAGCAAGGAGCACCGACCTCAGCCTTTGCGCTTTAGTCAGGCATAGAAAACTTTCAAATTAACAATCAGCCTCATATGCCTAGTTTACCATTCCAAACCATAGTTTCAATGGTAGTCACCAATTATGACAAGAAGAATCATATTGCGGGTGAAAAAAAAAAATAAGAAAAGGAAGAGAAGAGAAGTCTCACAATGGTTGCAATTCGCTTGTTAGCAGCCATGAGAACCCTGCCAGTGTCATCCACTACGAACCCAGCCGGGGGTTTGGGCAGAGGAGTAGGATTGTTAACTGACATAGAACGCGAGTTCGAATTCGACCTCGAAGAGGAAGACTCAAGCGCATCATCATCTTCTCCGTAATCATCAACAATCTCAACATCACTCAAATCCACATCCTCCGAAGAATTTCCAGTGCTTTTGCCCTTCCTCTTCCTCTTCCTTTTCGTATTGGCTGCTGCAGGGGACGACCGTTGCTTGACCGGCTGTCCGGTCCGCGACTTACCAGTCGAAGCAGCAGTAGCAACAATGCGAAGAGGAAGCAACGGATTGCTAGGGTTTCCTTTTGGTGCTGTGACTGAGATTGACACTGGAAATGAAGAAAACGAATGACGGTTCTGGCTTTTCAAAACGGAGAGACCAGACGTTGATGTGAGGAAGATTGAGGATGCCATGGCAGCCATTGTTTGCATGCGTGATGTTTGGTTTAATAGCCTGCAAACTTCAATGGATAAAATCAGGTGTGGTTTCGAAGCTGAAATGTGTTATCAGATATTTCTAAGGGGTTTAAGGACAGTCCCTGCCTGAAGAGCATCCGGATTTAGCCAGCGAATGATCCAATTGAAAAATATTTAATTAATTTCTTATTATATTCGTGAATCAAAATGTATTTTCAAAAAAGATATTAAGAAACTCATTTGATACTTATCAAATAATAGGTCAGGATAATATATGAATTAAAATTCTTAAATATAATGTTGTGTAGAAACATTATTAAACAGTATATAAAATTTGCATTATTTATAATTTATAAATAGTTTTTAAAATAATATTTATAATATAATATAAAGTAAGATATTATCATATTTATTAACATAACAATCATCTTTATGATCTCTTTGTAATTTTTGATATAATATTAGATACCAAATAACAATTTTTAGTAAATAAACTTTTAAAGATAATAAAAATCAGTAAACAGCTATGCATTTTAATATATTTATTTATTAATTTGTAAATAAAAATAAATTTTAAATTATGCAAGTCTAACAAATAAAAAATCTAACCTCCTTTTACAAAATTAATATTAAACGTTAAACAAAATAATAAAATAATTTCATTTTATGTGTCAATACCGAATCATTCTTATTTACCATTAGCTCCAATGTTAAATAACATAATCAACTTGAAAAGATAAAATTATGCAGCTTTCTTGATGCATGCAATCCTTATTAGTAGAAGCCAACAATATTTTCATATGAGCATGAAAAATAACAGATTTTGAACAACATTGTATATTATCTCATAAATTTTTTAAAATTTAAGTTAAATATTAAAAAAAATACTTGAACCAACTTTTATGGTTTCAATTCAACAAATTTAATATTTAAACCTCCAATTTAATGTAAATCAAAAAATATAATTGTCAATTCTGTATTATTTTCTATCAACAAAGATATGAAGTGTTCATCTTCTTTGCTTCAAAAAGAGAGTAAACTTGTCAGAGAATGTTATTGATTAAGCAAAATCATTGATTGCAATAGTCAATTAAGAAAGACGAAGGCCAAAGGGAAGAGGGTGAAGTAAATTTAGTAAAAGGGAAGGAAAAAATAATAAGCTTCAAAGTATCGGACTTTAGTGCTGGAATATTCAGTCAAAAAATCCAAGCCAGGTAGAGTGGAATCCATGACAGGCAACTATGAGGTCTCATTTCTAGATAATATTACTCAGCTGCATTGATCATTGGCTTTTAATTGAGATTGAAGAGCTCAAATCAACAGAAATTGGCTTATTTATTGCCCATATTAGCAGTACATGCTACACTAATAAAATTAAAGTTCAAAACAGGAAAAAAGAGAGAGAGAGAAAGAAAGAATGTTGATATTGAGAAGAAAAATGATTCTCTTTTCTTTTCTTTCTGTCATGAAGCTGCCAAAAATCTGTACTCAAATGTATTGGAATCTGCTCTTTGCTGTGATTGGTAACTTCAACTGCATGCTGCTTCAACTGCAAGTTTCTTCGTTATGCCAGGACACAAACTCTTGTTGAAGTTATCTTCTGTTAGTTCGATGACACATTCGTTTTTATCCAGGCAAATCTGCAACCACAATGGAGCAAATTAATGAAAAGAGATTAATGCCAATGCAAAGGGAAAGAACAAAATGATACGTATAGAGATATGCTACAGCTCTGATATGACATGAAACTACTGCTCCGATTTGATGGGATGTCTGCAAGGGAATGTATGATGACAGATGCATGCGCAGTCAAGCTTCTCATCAACCTGTAATTGTTTACTTCCGAAGGACTGCACTCATAGTTATAAAACTTGTGGTGTCCCAGAAAAATCACTACTTTTCACTAGTTAAAAAAGTTTAAGAATAATGTGGATTGAAGGAAATAAAGCAGCTCTTGTTCTTACCTTCTCAACCACAGAACTAGAATTAGGATCATGGCAATCTCCTTCAGTATAGGACCCGCATGCTCCAGTAGGAGTTCCAAAGCTAGCAAATTTCACAGTGGATATACGGGTATTATCAGGGCACTTCAAGAGGACGGTTGCTTTCTTTTTCTTATCTTCAGTTCCATCTTCGTGCTGTAATTCATGCTCAACCAAGGGATAATCCTCGGCAACAGAAGCACAAACACCAGACATTTTTCGCCTGGAAAAGCTAATTTTTGTGGGATCTCCACCTTTCTCCTCAAAGATCACAAGAACATTCCCAGATGGTTTGAACCAAGACCGTGGGACATGGTACCTGGTCAATAAGAAAAATATAACTTCTCAAAACCAGAAAAATACCTAATCTTCATGAAATCTACTTCTTTTTCAGAAGCGAAAAAAAAACTTAGAATCATCAGAGCAGAGCTTCAAGAATATAAAGTTCAAGTAGCTGCAAAAGAGGGTATCCAGAAACTGATTATACAGAATATAATTGACAACAGAAGCAACATGTCTACTCCTTACAATTCTATCTCTTTCTGCCATTTCAGTACACATGCAAAATAGAAATATTAAAGTTTCATCTTCACTTAGGCACTCTCACTGACAAACATTTGTGCTTTGAGAAATCTTCACTTTACATAGAACCGAATCACATATCTAAGCAGCCGACCATGGGGTATAAGAGTGCAAACCTGCAACTTATTTCAAGCATGGAGGGATTTGATAGGTGAACTGAAACAGGCACAATGTAAATAAAACATATCATAGTATGCTGTTCTATTTGCCAGACGAAATCAAATGTTGTTCTCAATGTAGAAAATCTAGATGATTTCGGGAGCAGTCTAACATTTATCTAGTTCCAGATAGCTCAGAAATAACTTTTGATATGCTTTACTCCTGGTGTGATACTCTCTTCAGCATTTGTGTAAACAAGGTAGTTAGGTCATGCAACTTCACACAGATATATCCACCGTGATTGCAGTTTGGCTGCAGTGTTAAGACAAAAAGGAAGAAGGTGGTGTCTGCATAAAAAATAATTCTGTTTCAGTTTACCATCTTTGTGTGGGCTCTCCACATCCAGTGAAGCATTTGTTTGGGAAAAATTTGCCTCTATAGTCACATTCTTCAACACACTTTTCATGTTTAGAACTTTTCCTGGGCCAGTATCTTCCAATTTCTTCCCCATTCAACCAAGCTAGGCCTTTCCCCATATGAAGCATATCCAACCCAACTGGTTCATTCCCTGGTGGTGGGTCCACAACGGCCTGCCACATTTCCAGAAATAAATTTTTTCCATCATGATGTTCTAGTACGTCTAGTCACAAAAATGATCTACAAATGAACAAAACACAAAAGAATGATCTTTTCCAAGTCTTTACCTTATACCATGTCAAAGGCTGGTTCTTCGGCGGTTTCGAGGATGATATCCAAATTACAGCACCTGAAGCATCTGGGTTGTATATACCTAGGTGTTCTCCAAGTAATCCAATCTAGGAAAATGCAGAGATAAAGAACAAGGTGAGTCCTTCAGAATTTTAGGCATAGATTTTAAAATTCACTGTCTTATATGATTTCAGCCCTTCATAGGTTTCAGTTAGATAGGGCATCCTATCAGAGAAGGATCATGGGACATTAGACCTATACCACATGCAGCCTTTTGCTGTTTTACATGATTATCATGGAGAACTAGATTCCAGTGCATAAGCCTCTAAGACGAAAGGTTCAGCTGCAGAACTTTTGAGCAGGACATTGTCATACCAAAAACTATAACAGATTTCCAGAGGGGCAAAAAGTGATACAAATGATGACAAGATGTGTCTGTAATCATCATCTAGGATCCATCTTTAAGTTAAATGAATCAAAAAATCAAAATAGAAGGCAAAGTTCACACGAAATTTAACTGTATACAGGTTTTATGCAAGTGAAATGATACCAATTCCAGAAACTGTCTTGGCATTAGACAACCAAAAAGATTCCAAGTCCATTTTGGAACGTGAACAAGATCCGTGATAGTGGTAGTCAAAATGCACTAAGCATACAATTCAAACATTTTATTGAAAAGTGAATGTTAAAACAAAAAATTTGAAAAACAAAAATGATGGCGAAAGAAGAGAAGTAAAGGGGTATGACTCTTTAATTGAACAACTGTCATTTAAGGTGCACGCCTGTCATACCATCAACCAGGCACAAACCATGCTACATCTGACACTCAGCAGGGTTCTAGTTCGAATTCAGAACTAGAGACAGTGTACACAGCATTCTACCTTCAGACAACCAAATAGTTAAAATCTTGCATTCATCTAATAGTAGAGCTGTCAATTAACTTATCCATAATATCAGAAGATCACATAGTTATCCTAAACTGAGACTCATTTTTCACTTTACGTCTTGAATCTTTTTCCTTTCTTTTTTCTTTTTCCAATGGATAACCTTTTTTCTTCCATTTTAAATAGTGAACCTTCATTTTCACAGGAAGATTACTAGAGAAAAGCCTTGCCAAAAAGAAAAATATTAATACAGTAAAACAGTCCGACCCGTTATTCTCATGACAGTTTTGATGGCTTCGGTTGGTAATTTGTCCACATTTCTAAACATGAATGCTTCTTCATTAGAGAGCATCATATCTAAAGTAAAATCCAATGGGTAAAGGCTTACAGAACGGCAGAAAAGAACAGAAAAGTCCCTAACAAGGCATAACATGTATCCATCAAAAATCACAAGTGTTCCTTAACTGTTTTCTCAATTCTTATCAATTACTTAAACCATCTGAACTAAGAGGGCAGGTTGCTCTTATGTTCAAATTCAGGGGCACATATAATCAGCTTCTTCTATATAATTCATAAGACAACATATATACCAAGCAATGCAGTTGTTGTGACCACAATTGATTCCTCAATAGAAAAATTACAAAGAGTTAAACAGCAACCAATAGCTACTGTTACGTAAGAACCAGGAATCAGCAGTATTATAGATACTAGTGCAGTAGGCTATGCATGACGTTCTTTCTAGTTACAACTCTTACAACTAAACTACTCTGAAATTTGCACAAGGTATAATGTAAACACGACAGGAAGAAAAGTACCTTGTAGGACCAACTACAGTTAGACAAGTCTAATGTCCCATTGTTAAATCCCTCAATCTTCACCCTAGTTAATCCTGCTCCTATCCATTCATAAAACGGCCCTGCATTCTGAAGCAGCAAAACAAAGCGCTAAGGAATTTGAAAATGAAACATAGACAGAACAATACACATGAGAAAAACAGGCATCACTCTTCCTGTTTGTAAACTAAATTTTACCGGCAACAACTGATCATGAAAAATATATATACACATATATACATATCATACATACCTTATACATGCAATATGTAATCATATATAGGCACAAGATGTGCAGGAGTCTAAAAGTCAAGATTTTTAATAGCAATAAGGCCCAACAATCACAAAAAAAAAAAAACAATAAAAATAAATAAATTAATTAATTCCATCAACCGGGCTAAGTGCCACAGAGATGCCCTACTTAGTTTCTGATTTTCCAAAGGTCAGGGAAGAGGATGGGGGTTTGACAAAGAAAATGGTAGAAAGTGACCATTTATTATCATGAGAAAATGGTAGAAAGTGACCATTTATTATCATGCTTTAGCTCAAACCCTGCATTAAGCAGTGATAACAATTGAAAACTTCATTTTGCTCAAAGAAGATAATAACAGGGACACTCCCGTAACCAAGTTAAGCTCTCCCCGAAAAACCCCATACAACCTATTTTGATGTGGTCCAAATACATATAAAGCCTTCAGCAACATGATTTTTATTATCTTTTCGACAAATGATACGAATAAGTTAAATAATTTAGCATACATCATAAAAAAAGTAACGAACCTGTAGACCAACAGCCAAGCTTAGTAGTGCAATCTCATTATTTCCTGCCTTGAGGGGAATAGGTTTCTTAAATTTGAAGGGCAAATGTGTTCCATTCCCAGATGCACTCCCTGAAATTTTGCAGATGAAATGTGATCACCCTATTACATCATCAAACTAGATTAATGTGATGAGAAATATTTTACAAAATTGATTTAAGATGTATGACAAAACCCAAGGAAAACATGTCAAGTAAATGATTTTCGGAACTATGACTAATTAAGCAATTCATGGTTACTACAACAAGGACAATCAGTACCAGAAGAACAAAAGCAAATGGCACATGCATAGTGGCAAGAATACAGAACCAATTTTCATAGCTGCCATTTGCCAATCACTTGATACAGTCCCTAATTCTAAAAATCAGGAAAGATATACACATGAATAAAATCAAAATGCCTCTCTTTGATTGGTAAGATTCAAATGTAAGACTTACCCATGAAATGCTGCTTCTACAATAAGCAGTTCAAGGGTTGCATTTATCCCAGAAATTAGAATGTTCATTATTTTTGGGGGTGTTTAAATCAGTGGTTCTGAACCAAAGTTCGGGTTCTATTATACGTCAATAATTTACTCAAACAAAAGATATACTTCAAAACGCTACAAATGCATGAAAGTTTGATAAAGACGTTACATTCCGTTAGCAGAATGCCAGGCATACAGATGACTCATCATGACAAGTAGAATAATCTTTGTTGACATGATAAGAAACAGACCAAGAGCATTGGAAGTAACATTCACCTCCCGGTCCGAGCCATGATTTAATCCATTGTTGATGCCATAAAGAATGAAAAGTGATACTTTGTCAAAGAGAGAAAGAAAAGAGTGATACAAAGAAAGGCCCTTCAAGGAAGAAACAGCAAAAGAAATAATAGACTAGAAAGGCTAAAACATATAATGTGTGATTCAGTGTCCTTGCAATGTTCATTCCAGAATTTTCTTAAGTCCTAACAGCTAAATCGAGCAAAATGAAGTGAAGCACAGAGTTACACAAAACAAAGACAAAAACCAGATATCTTGGCATTTTCATGACCCAGATCAGCTAAAGTACTCGCGTTTCAAGAGTCCCACAATAAGCAAAAACTTGTTTGTTGGCATGAAAACATCAAATTTTCCAATGATCAACCAGAATAAATAAAAATAATAATAAGAATTGTACCCTAACATTTGTCACAATTAACCAACCATAAACACCAACAATATTATAGCCAGAAAAAGAGTTAATGATTCATAAATGAGAATTGCACATTTGCAGACAAATCCATAACTTATGATTGCACATACTAATCAGGTCAGAAGATGAAAGATATACAGCTAAAAGAGAACCTTTGAAGAAAAAGATAGTAACCTAAAAGTTCTTGATTCACAAAAGCATGGAGAGCATGACCCTTTGACTCAATTAGGAGAATTGGGTGGCTTCCCTTCTTCAAGAACTCTTCATTTTCACTGACAGTTATACTGCAAATGAAGATAAAATTAGTTGTGAAATCTATATCAAAAACCTAAGTCATATCTCCTTCAATAATCTTAATTAGAGCACATGGAACCCAAAGCTCTCCTGTATGGTAAAGACTAAAGAAGGTCAATTAAGTATTGCTCCAAGAAAACAAACTGAAAAGGTGAAACAATTTTTGCACATTCCAGGGAATCCCTTTTGCAACTGTTTTTCATTGAAAAGTTGAGGTATTTGACATTTAAGGACATGAAACTTGCGTCTGACACTGGTACAGGCAATTATCAAACGGATCAACTTATCTTACCTAAATAATCTGTAGAATTATGAGAGCTCTCTATATTTTTTCAAGAAATTAAGAGAATGTTATTGTTTAAATATTTTTCACAACAATAAATTTATCCAACAAAATATTGAACATCGTTATACTTACATCCATCTCTCAAAACCTTTTGCATGTAATAGTAAATAGATCTCATCTTTAACAGCTAGCAAGTCTCAAAGTTCAATAAAAATTCATATGCAGTCAAAAAATGAAAAGCAGGTAAAGAAAAAGAAGAACAAGAATAAACTAGTATCAAGTGGTAGCATTCTTGGAATTATCAATATCAGAAAGATATAAGTGGAGAAATCTATCTACCTTAGCCCTCGAAGAAGATGGAGCCACGCTCTATGCAAATTCAAAGACACGGCAACAGGGAAGAAAAATATCAAATAGTTTCATCAAGGTCTAACCTAAGAACTACTCAAAAAAAAAAAAAAGTTCTAACCTAAGAAGGATCAAGTTTCACCCTTTATCCAAATGGTTTCTGCTTATTTCATAGCATCTTCGCATAAAATACAGTGCTCTAAAAAAATGGAATTTAAGACTTTGATTAAATCACCAACAAGAAGGTCTTCATAAGTCTATGATGATCATGTTTGAACATAAATTGTCAATCTACCTATGGGGAAATGACACGAGATGCTTGTACTTTCCTAATAGGACAACTGCCAGCATGCATGCACAAGTGAGTGTGTATAAGTTCTCTATTTATCGTGACCAAAATTTCAGAGCCATTTCTTTATAAGATAAAAACCACAATCTTGTTCCAATTAACCAACCTTGTTGTATACCAAAGGTAGTCAGTAGAATCCTTGGTGGTATTGATATGATCCACAAAACCATTTCTAACAAAGTCAGCTTGCCCCCAGATCCCTGCTTTCTCTACAAAAAATTTCCATTCAAGGGCTTTCAGTCCCTTGTCTGCTGAGGCCAGTGACGGCTGCAAATTCTCTGGTACCATTTCAACTTTGGAGGTCTGTGTACCTACCTGTTGCAAATTTAAAGCATAAGAACAGATGATAATGTCTAGCAAAGAAGTAAGCAACACAATGAAGGACATGAAGAAGAGCCATCTCAAGACAGTCAATTAAAGAAAATATAGCATTTGTTTTTGCCAACCATCTCCCAAAAATGACTGAAGTTTTTTCATTTTATTTTTTTATTATTTTCCTTTCCCCCACTCTTTTGGGCCTCGAGTCACCCTTGATTCTGATTTAGTAATGGCAGACCTAAGCTACTTTAGATGCTCCTTCAGCTCTTATCTTAAGGGCACCTCTCTAGGAGTATTTGTAATTTGGACCCTCATTTCTTTTCTGTCTGATAATAAATCATTAAAACATGTATGAGTAAACACATAGACATTTAATTGTACAGTACAAAAAGCACATCTTTCAACTTCTCAACATATCCACCTCATGAAGATAGTGACATGTTATGTGTCTGTAAGATATATTTTTGGGAGCCATGTCCACCTTTAATGAGATTGCCAAAATCAATTCAGCCTAATTGTATAAAATCTGACCAACAAGTGGATGCAATATTCAGGAAAGCAAAGCACATAGTTAGTATGATAACTTTCAGGTATTAGTATGTACCAAGTTTCTCATAGCAACTAGAGCTGATATTCAGCTCATAGACAGCAAACCATTCAACACTGTTTAACTCCTAATGCATTTAAATATTCATAAAAAATTTCAACATAGCATGCAATATCACTACTGATGTTTCCAGAAACTAGTATTCAATTTTACAGTGACAAGATCATAAAAATGACTGGATGATGTCATTTTTTTTCCTTCTTTTCCATAATTATATTTTCACGTCTATATCCAGAATTTGTAGATAAATGGAAAATTACCTTTGCAGTGTTAAATACTACATTCTTGCAGTCAGGGAGAATGCTGACTGACCATGCAGGCAGATGATATGACATATTCCGGAACTCTACAGTCTTATCATTTTTATCATCTGTGTTAGCAAGGAAGGCAGCACATGCTCCCGAAGAATCAGTATAGACATCAACCTGCAGTATAGAACTGATCCAGTGAGCATATAGTATAAATTCAAAAGCTGAATTATTAGATGCAGCATCCAAGAAGACCAAAAGAATGCTCTGATATTGTCAGAATAAAAGGGGAAAAGAGTTCTTAATACCAAAACTCCTAAATAATTCAAGACAGATTAGAGATAGTTCCAATCTGATTAGTGGAACTTCATACTAATATTACCAATTCAAACTCTAATATCACACTGTTGTAACTGCACTTCATTTCAAAATCACACAAAACCCTTGTTGTTTGTATTCATCTGCATTATGTTAGTACAGCACCATACTTTAATCCAAGATCCATCCAAGTTTTGAACAGTGAGTATCAGAATTATCTAGCTATCATCTCTTAAAAAGCTTTTCTTTTCTTTTTCTTTTTTTTATTTAAATTTTTTCATGCAGGGATGGCAAGTCAGGCAACTGTGTCATTAATATGCATTTTGATATTTTTTGTTATGGAATGCCTTGCTTAGATGTGTGTTTCATTTGTTACCAAAGTTTATACTAACATAACTAAATGGAGGAATTCAATTTCAAAATGACTCCAGGGGAAAGTTCTGCTTCACACAGTATCTTGGTGACCTCTGAAACTGAAAATTTTGCCTCTAATGCTAAATCCAGTTGAGTCAACAAGTACTCAATTCCATTTTTATGCTGCTAACATAAACCAAATAAGATTAATATCTTGGTTTGGATGGTAACAGGTTCAGTTGCAGCAGAAGTCGGGGGATCATGCTTAGACTAATACCACTTTCTAATTTTCAAGTTCTATGAAATTAACAAACAAAAACCGTAAGCAAATGGATGCAACATAGTATGTCAAGAAAGGTTCTCATACGTTTTCATTTTTTGAACCAATTCAACTTTAAGGGAACCTATATTTTTGTGAGTGCATAGCTAACAAGAAGTACAAAAAGATTGCACCTTAACAATTTTGCACATGATGAAACTAATGAAAAACAAAAACAAACAGAAAAATATACAAAATGTGAAATATGAAGACTAAACAGGTCACTTCCTTTCAAACAGCAATCAGACCTTGAATGAAGAGATTGAACCATTTTAGAGTCCATCAGTCAGCTAGCAGAAAAGGAAAGAATAATGATCGGGGTCCATGTTCTAAAAGTTAGAGTTTACCTCTTGGGAAGGACCTAGTGAGACATTAGTAGGCACACCATTCAGCAATGCGTGCTCACATAACTTTATAGCTTCATGGAGTTGTTTAAGGTGTCCCCATTTAGGAAGCCTTGGTAACCCTGCAGGACATATGAGGAACCATCATAAGTATGTCCTGACTCTTAGGTAAAAAAGACTGCTTCATTTGAATTTGACAGACTTAATTCATATATAATCATCAGAATGAGGAAAAAAAACAAAATACAACTCACCATATTCATCAATTGGTGCATCATAGTCATAACTTGTTGTAATAAAGGGTCCTCCTGCTGTGCGACCAAAATTTGTTCCACCATGATACTAAACATGGAGAAAAGAATTACCCAAAAAAAAAAAAGTGACCCCCTTTTAAAATAGGTTGATTAAGATGATACTGGATATAAATGATAGCACCAGGGACCCATCATCTATAAATACTAACCAGTGGTAGTTTTGGGTTCATTACTCATGAGGACACAAAAATGTATCAGGATCTTCCTGATTATGTTATCAATGTAGAATGTAAGGCATGAGATGACAACCACCCCCACCACCAATACACAAACTCCTTTTAATCAAATCCTTACATCCTTACAAAGGGAGTACACAACCTACAAACCAACCCACAAATCAATAACTTTAAACTAATGGATCTGTTCCACTGGGAGTCCAAATTAATACAATCAGCCTGCTGCATACTAAGACTACACATATTACCATGGAATTATGTCTAAGTTAACCTTTTGCAACCATTTTTAATACCATGGAGCCATGGCCATTGAAGTATTATCTAATGGTAGTTTAGTTCATAGGACCATAAATTTATATGAAAATTTTCCCAATAAAATGCCAACTAGGCATCTGAGATGTTACAGAATCATCAAACACAACGATAACTATACCTAAGTAATCACGAAATTAGATTATAAGTACAGAAAAGATAATGTGGGAGAATAATCAGCAAACCATGTAGTAGTTATGTACGCTGCCACCTTTCTGGAAAAAACGAGCAACAGAAAAAGCAACATCTTCTGGTGGTCTATGAGGATCTGGGGCCCCAAAAGTTTTAAACCTAAAAAAGTGATGCAAAATGACATGAGAGAAATAACATGATTTAGAAAGCTGCACTAAATAGAGCCAACAATACTTACATGCTCTGGGAAAAAAGGTGGGGGAAAAAAGATTGACAAATCTCAAGAAAATAAATCTAGTTCGTTATCACTAACTCTAAGAGTTTATATGTTCAAACTTTTCATCTCTCTTAAGCATATACATTACCTACTTTTCAATACCTTACATGCAATTCTATTGACATGGATGATATGAAGTATCTATGTGCCTCTGTTCTTTATTGATTTTTCTATTTCAATTTTTCATAATAATACAAAACACATAGAAGTATTCTTAGAAAGCTCGCCTCAGAGGAAAAAAGGAACAAGAAGAAAGTCTGAAAACCTCTCAAAAGTATTCTTCATCTTGAAGACCCAAAATGAGTATTGTTTCTTAAAACTGACAACAGATAACTTTTACATCTGTCCACTTTAAACCAAATATTTTCTACTGTGCCATATTGAACATAATTTACTTCAAACAATTAAACAGATAAGCAAGAGAGCTTCTTCCCATACTTCAAAAAGATTAATAAAGCCTATCTTCACAGAAAACTTTTTCAAAGCTCATCGTGGTGGGTAAAGCATGTTTGCCAGGAATAACAATGTCAAAGCTTAATGTTGGTTCAGAATCTCCACTAGTTTCAAAGGGAAAATTTTTGCAAATTGTATCTCTTTGACAGCCAGAATAAGAGAGGTAACAGTTATATTTCAAGGGACAAGAAAATATTTATTTGGATTTGCAGATATAAAGGGACTTTGATGGTTTTGGGGAATTGAAAACTTTTCGCAAGGGCTTTAACTAAGGGGCCTCTTCCTTGAAAACGAAGGATGGTGCTAAAAAGATGTTAATTGCCACACTTTAGTTGGACTTTAAACAATATGAACAATAAAATACAACAGCTGAACTTTCAGAAATAAATTTAGAGAATAGAAGAGAATATAGATATTCATTATGAAAAGACAACATTACCATCCAGGCCAGTTCTCAGTCCAAATTTTAGGCTTGTCTGGGTAGATAGGTTTGAAATCGTCACAGTAAAAGGAGTTACAAGTATTGATCTGCCCAAAAAGAAAAAGCAAAGAATACTAAGCTTTCAGCTTGGTATTGATATTTCCATGTTTGGCAATTTAACTATCCAAAAGCAAAGAATGCCTAAATTTCATTTGAAAAAGAAGGAGACTGCATTCCTAATTATGGCAAGGATAACAATATTTACTCTGACAGGCAAATGATGGAGGAATACAAATCCTCATCATAAATGTTAGCATACCATTATAAAAACAATTGCTGAAATCACATCAATTGATAAATTTATATGTCATGCAGGAGCAATGTTAGTAAATTGCAATTCAAGACAGACTCAGTCCTGCTAACCAGCATTGGCCACATTAGGCTTCTTCCTCCTCAGCTTTGTAAATGAGACAGGTGAACAGAATTCTCAGTCCCTTGCATGTACACCAACATGTGGATGCTTGCATTTGCATACCACACAATCAAAGGCCCGAATCATCAGGTTACAAACATTTTTTTTTTCTTTTTGAATATCTAGGCATGCATAGGTATTGAATATGCATGCTTGCATGGACACACACTCACACATACACACCAGCGAAAGACAGAGAGAGGAGTGGCAGAGACTTTTAGACAACAGGCATTGTCAATGGGTGGAATCAAACATGAAAATAGCACTCATTGGATCAAAAAATATTGAAGTTTATGCAGACAAGCAATTCCTTAAAAGGAAAACTCTGCTGGGCCTGGTAAGCCTTATTGGTGTTCACCTAAATATGACAGATAAATAATACTTAAGTGGACAGAATTCTCACCACAGTATCAGGAGCATCAAACTGCTGGCACATTATCCAAGGTACCCCTATATTTTGAGAAACAGCCATACTTGCAGACCACATGGCATATTTCTTTCCTCCTTCTCCATAAAAACTTTCGTAATATCCATATTCATTTTCAACCTGCAGCGAGGAGAAAGACATAGAATGCAACCTCAGCACATTTGGTTATAAACTCGAAAGAAAAAGGCAGAGAAGCATTAGTCACAACCAATTCTACCCCAGAAGATGAACACATAGCAAATAGTTGAGCTACAAAGATCTATGGAGCACAAGAACTTTCTGTTCTTTGAAGTTTTCCAGCCCAAACAGAGAGAAATTGATTCTGGATCTTTAGATATTCCCTTTCATCAACATTCTCAGTAAAATTTGCCCAAAATCATTTGCATTATTTCAATCCATCAGGTCTCCGCTAGTCCAAACAAGAAAGAGAAAAGTACCATCTATAATAGCTCTCCGGTTACTTTAACTCACTAGGTGTAA
This sequence comes from Moringa oleifera, assembly GCA_021397835.1. Lineage (NCBI taxonomy): Eukaryota > Viridiplantae > Streptophyta > Magnoliopsida > Brassicales > Moringaceae > Moringa > Moringa oleifera. Next base: position 949,302 of record JAJFZO010000447.1, read on the forward strand.
AGACTCTCAACTTGGCATAAGTTTCAATCCCAAATAAAATATGCAATTTGCAAACTTCTACCAACTTAAAACACGGAGAGTAGACCATGAACAAGTTCCAATAAGAGTATGTTCTTCACAGAAGAAGAGAAACATCAGATATTTTCTATTAAGCTTTGCTGCATTTGCCCTAATCTCATACCTAATGCAGTATCGAGGAGTTATACAATACTTGAGAAGTACTTCTTCCAGATCTTCTCGACTTGCTCACACCTCCATCCAGTTTGTCCAAGACAAAATGTGGGAGGGTATGTGGGGGCAATGAATCAAATATTCACACTAGAAGTTACCATTACCTGGGCCAAGATTATGGGACCTCCTTGTGATGCAAAAAGCTTTTCCTGCTTCATTAGGTTCACTATGTATGTCATGAACTTCTGCATATGATACTGAACACAAGCAAGCAGTCAAATCAGTTAAATTGTCCAAAACTCATCTCATAAAGCATAGCAATGAAAAATAATAATGCAAATTAAGTTTCTCAACAAGGTACTCATAGATCTCACTGGAACTGAGACCCAAACCGTCTGAAGTTTACACCTTGAAGGGCTCACTATCAGTGCGGAAGACTGTGCCTGGCACGTAATGCAACCAAACTGGTATCCCTCTACATCATAAATTGTACGAAACTTTAAGAAATACAAGGAAAAAAGAGATCATGTTGCAGTGACTAATGTGAACTTCACAGTTTTAAAAACCATTATAATTGTAATCATACCCAAAATTCCATTCAGCTGCTACAAAGGGGCCAATGCGAAGAATCATATACATCCCAGCTTGCTGAACAATCTTCACAAATTTGACCAGATCATATCGGCCCCCAAAGTAAAACTAGAGGTCCCCCAGTTGTACGAAGCAGGACAAGAAAAGCAAAATTAATTTACTATACATCCAGCAAAAGAAATCTTACAAATTACAGCAAATCATGTGTCCCACTCACTTTGCCAGGAGACGGTTCATGACCATTCCAAAATACATAAGATTCAATCACATTGACACCTCCTTCTTTTGCTGTTTGAACCAGCCCTGGCCACATCTGCCACAGATCAATTCAGATTAAGCAAATAAACTTTTCAACCAAATTAGAGAGACAAAAATCAAATGAAGAATATACAGTTAGTATTCCAAAATGCTTCATGTGTTGAAAATAAGTTAAACAATCAGTTAAGAGTTCAATTCCATAAAAGCTTGATTATAGCTCATAGAAGAAAATCGATAAACCATCAAGCAGAATACAAAGCAAACAATTTATGTCATTGGTTACTAAAAGTTAAACTCTCAATCAGATGAGACAACTATCAGCTCCCCTCCTTCCCCACATAGAAAGAGAAAAGGAAAGATAAAAAGAAAAAAGCTCATCGGTTCAGCTGTCGGACTTCCATGAGCCATTGGTACAGCTTTTCACCTTCCATAGTCGGAACATTTCAGTTAAATGATGGTCCTTTTTCCTCTCCATCCACCATCCAGGAAACAGATAAATCCAAACAACATATCCGAATCCAGTCACGAAACACTATCGGATGCCAAATGTGCCTCACATGGAGCACAAAACAGATCTACTGAATGAACAACCAATTATTACTCATTTGGTCTCAGAGAAAATGGAAGAAAAAAGTTCAAGATATGAACTATTAAATCAGTTCAATGCATCAAAGACAACTGTTCTTGGGACATATTTAGCTCAGCTAAGTTCTTAAATCTTCGGCTCCATTCAAAAAATCATAAGAAAACCTTAGAGTGAATATCATTATCGTCATCATGTATTTCTTCTGATTATCTCTTCTTCTCCTGTGTTCCTTAGGAAGCAAACAAGAGAACAGAACAAGAAGTGACTTACTCCAGGGACGCTGCGAGGGTAATGAATGGCAGCTGAAAGGAGAAGCTTTCGTTGCCCATCAATGATGAGAGAGCGACGATCATAAGTCACATTTGTTGCTAAAGAGACTGTGAGCAAGAAATTGAAGAAGAAGAACAAGAATAGAAGTCTAAAAGTAGTGGGTATATTCGAGAAGGGCTTCATTTTTCTTTCTTGACAATAATGTCCTTATCTTGAAGCTCAGTGCTCTTTGTTGGCAAGTTCAACAGATGAGAATTCGATTCATTTCGTGTAGTTTTGAGAGTGAGGAACAAAACCCAGAGAGCCTTCTGGTATTTATGGAGAGCAGAGCAAAAGTAAAGAGAGCCGAATTGAACTCAGATTGGTTAAGTTGCCATGTATACTTATTACAGAAGAGAATGGCTCAGGAAGAGAAACAGCGGCAAAGTCGATTAATAAAGGTAAGTTAAATGCGAAAGACACCATTTTAAAGTAATTTACATTAATCAATTGGATGCGTATTTCATGTAACCCACAGCAGTACCGATGACGCACAGACAAGAAAGCAAAAGAACATGGGTGTATGAAGCATTCGTCAATCTTCAACTGGTGTTGCACATGCAAAATCCAACCTGCCAAAATTTTGAATTTATGTAAAAGATCCTCTGACTGATCTTCCATTTTGGTGGAAAACTAAAAGAAAATGGGAGTAGTGGTGCATATTGATCCAGTTAATGTCATTAATAGGATTGGGCTGTCAATGATAAATGTTGAGGGAATGGTGATTCGGATGAGAAGTCATGAGCTGCATATTAATGATGCTTCTAAAGCCTTTCCTATTTTGTAATTGGTAGTTATATCATCATCTTAACTCTCTAACAGTCATAACGAAGAGTCCAAATTATCAAAAATACTCTTTTCATATGGATTTCCAATATCTTAACTCTTTTTCTTTTTCAGATTCTTAACTCTTCTGAAAAAGCACAGCTCATTATGATCTTTTATCTTTTAAATTTTTAATATTATCAATAAAGGATAATGATGGATTTAAAATATGAAAGACCTCGTTGGATTCAATCCAAATATATATATATATATATACCTTCTCTTTTTTTATAATTTTTGTTATTTCTTATATCTGTGGAAGTTCATAAAGCAATATTTGGTAGTCCAAGCAAAGATTCATAGAAACCATGCCATGCAAAATATTGAGCTAATGTTTTAACTAAGCTTTGGAAGATCTTATAACATCTGTTTTTTTAAAACTTGTAAAAGCTACTAATTATTCAATTAATTCTTTTCATTAAAACACATTATCAATTCATTACAAAATAATGGTCCAATCCACTAAACAAGTGAAAGTTAATTTGAGTTATTGCTAAGAGTTACAAAACTCTATGATTATATTAATTTTTGAAACTTAACAAGATAAGATCAATGTGTGCTGGGTCTTCTTTGCCTCGGATGATTTTTCAACTTTCAAATTTAAATCTTATTTTGGGATTTTTTTAAGGACTGAAAATATTACTGATTTAATGTCGGTGGCAAAGTAGATGAGGGACTCCTATTGAAGTTGGTAAAAAGCAGAGTAGGATCCAATTCTTGCCTTTGTCGCCAAGGTTACCAAATCATTCATATCACACTCACTAGTAGTCCTCAATCTCTTCTGCAAAAATCACAAAAAATTTTGGTTTTCTAGGTGACACTGACAGGGCCATGCATTAATATCTTAGGATACCCAACTAATTACATGATTTTTACATAAAAAGGAAGGATCTTTGATGCTTTTTACAACCACTCTTTTGGTGGATAAACTAGTGGGACCAGCTGACTTAATACAATCTGACAATAAAAAATTTGCTCAGCATGATATCATTTCTTAATTCCAAGAACTGGGTGTGATCTAGAATTCTGATTCATGACCCTGATCTTGCCATAATTTATTATACGGGTATTTAATGTAACATATGTTAAGTAAATCATGATGATTTTAGCCAAAAGCCATCTATCAAATCAAATCTTTTATTAAATAATTGAGCATTAAAACTGATACTTAGATATTTAACATAAATTTTAATTATTTATTTTATTAAATTATTACATATAAACATTGTTTTTCAAAACTCAATATAAATATCTTTATCCATTTTCTATGAGTTGGATGCCAACTAGCAAGACACAACCACATCATTGTCTAAAGAAGCCGGTTATGACAATGCAATCTCATCTGGAGATGATGCTGTGAAAAAGAAACAGATTGAAGATAAGGGTACTTTCTCTCAGCGATCTAAGGTCATTCACGTTATCAGACCAATTTGGCTGAATCTTTTTAAAATAATTGCATTACCAATTGACACATTTCTACTTTTTATGTTGAAGTTTTATACAAATATAATAATTGAGTTAAATATATAGTAAATGAATTTTTATTTTTACATAATTTATAACAAATAATAATTTGTAATGACCAGCCAGATCTATGTCATGCTTTTATTTATAATAGAACGGCACGGGAATCATGTAACGCGGAAAGATGGTCCCGACGCATCCGTTTTGCCGGATAATACAATCACCAAGTCTTAATTTTGGGTCCCACTTTTGACATATGTCGTCCTGACCACAATATCTCCAAAGCGCACGCGCACTCGTAACACTTGCGATCTTGCTATTGAAGGGAAAAAGAAGGGAGCAAACCCTTTTTTTATCACGCTCACAATGAGCGCGTGAAATTGCTGCTTATGTTACTTTTAGGTGAGTCACATTGTCATGTTCCCACACGTGTCGGTGGTCTGACAGAAAGTGTTCCAGAAATCCAAGAATGCGATGAAGCGGTGATCCGAAAAGTTCGTTTATCTTTTTAACTCTTTATTTATAATATTTTTATTAATTTGATAATTAATTAAAAAAGAATTTTTTTTAACTGAAAGTTTATATTAAAACAAAGTAATTAGATACTCTTAATCTTTTGCAATTAATGAAAGGATTAATGGCGTTGATCATAGAATCATAAAAAGAATTAAAGCTTTTACATGTGAAACAAAATAAAAAAAACTTTTATTTTGATATATATATATATATATACATATATATGCACAAAGTTGGTTCACTGTAATAATTACGAATTAACTGAGGCTTTCTTTCCAACTCAATTGGAATATGGAAAAGCTTTAAGTTCAGTTTAAAAATATTATGATAAAAATATCAAATTAATTTTAATTTTTTATTTTATCATTTTAATATTTGTTATATTTAATATCAGAATCCTTTCGATCCTCATAAAAACAATGGCACACCATCACCCCTTAAGCGTCGGTTGGCATGGCTCTTAATGTTGCTCTGCTAGTGGAGGAGAACGCAGCTTCTAACTTACTAGGGTTAAGCCCTTGAATAGCAACTGGAACACCAACTCCAATAAATCGAAGCCCAATGCAAATAAAGTGGAAGAGATGTGTAAAAATTTTCTCCATTCAACATAAACTAATACAATGCATTGGGGGTGCCACTGTTTCCCCAAGAAGACCAAGCCGAATCTTCGACTACGGGGTCCCATCCTCGCCCATCTTCACCTCCACCACCTGTAAATAGGGATGAGTATTTGGTTATTTCGGTTTATTCAGTTTGAAAATTTTTAAAACCGAATTAATCGAATTTTTTTTATAAATTAATCGAAACCGACCGAATTTAAAAGATAACCGAATTAACCGAACCGAATTTTTTTCAATCGGTTTAATCGGTTACCGAATAAATCGAATAAACCGAAAATTTATTTAAGTTTAAATTTTATATTTTTTACTTTTAAATTGTTTTAAATCTTAATAATAATTTATAATTTCCATCTCTGAGATAATGTTTCCATCGTTATCAACTGATAACAGATGAGCCTCATCAGGAGCAAGGTCAGTCAACTTGGCTAAAGCATTTGATGTTTTACCTTTAGCCAATACCTCCAAGTATTTGCCAAAGAGAATAAAGGATATCAACATTGCACTAGTCTCAAAAAAATCTTGTCCTTCAAATGTATCTGAAGTCATAGCTTTGATTGCTACATATGCAGAATAAAAATAAGCAGCATTGGCACCCAGTGCAACTAGAACATCCATATTAGCAGATTTTCTTCTCAAAGCATGGTATGATCCAACATAAAACCTAATAAAGACATCCTGGGATAAGTAATTATTGGGATACAGAAAGAAATATCGCATCACTACTTCACAGAATCAGAGACACTGACATTGTGGCAAAATAGCAGCAACAATACAAAAGAGGGGTACTGATTCATTACCTTCTGCCAACAAAGAACTGCACTGGCGTGCACAGGATCCATCTAAGAAGCATCCCAACACTGAGCATTCTGTAAATCTTGTACTCTAACCAGTTGCATCCAATGCATTTGCACTGTAAATTACCTTGAAACAGCAATACACTTCCACACTAATTAATTGTAGCATCCAATGCAATTTTTGACAAATCTATAAACACATAATCAAATTTGGTATTAAGAAAAGTGGTATTAAGCTTATCCAATAAAGATTAGTAATTAAAAAATATAAAATAATCAAATAAATAAAATAATTACCCATATCAAGTTTTTCAAGCTCTACCAAGTCCTCTTCAATGGCATCAAAACATGGAGATCCACGTAACCAATCTTGAGCACAAATAAGGGCTTGTACAAGTTTAAGAGTTAATGAACTCCTATATGTATCAAGTACACGTCCACCGGTGCTAAAAACAGATTCAGAAGCAACCGTAAATATAGGAGCTGCCAATACATCACGAGCCATATGGGAAAGAATAGGAAACCTATGACTATTAAGTTTCCACCAATCAAGAATATCAAAGTTATCATCATCTTTTGCATCCTCTTCACTTAAAAATCTATCCAATTCTGATTTATTTTCTTCTTTTTCGATCTCTTTCTTATATCTCTTGAACTTAGATAAAAGAAGTTGTCTCTCCTTTTTCAATCCTAATTCATTTCCCTCTGTAATTTGACTTACTTGACTACTTTCACCAACTTGTTTATGTTGAGGTTGCAAACTTCTTTTGTACTCATCAAACAACTCTTCAACTGCTTTTTTCACATTACTAGTCATCGTTGAAGCTTGTTCCATATCATACATTTTCAAAAAGCAAAAGTTGACAAACTCAAGCTTTTTTCTATGATCAAGAATAGAAGCAACATAAAGTAATACATTCATCTTCTCCACATTTCCCCAATACTTATCAAACTTATCTTTCATTTTCTTTACCATTGCATTTAACTCAATATCAGAATGTGTTTCCCAATTGCGCAAAATAGCATAAACATTACAAGTATCATCAAGAAAACTATTGGAGGTGACATATGAAGAACCTGAAACTTTGATTGTTAGTTCATAAAATTGTTGCAAGAAAAGACAAAACCTCCTAATAGTTTCCCAATCTTTTTTTTTCAGGCAACCCATCTCCCATTATCAACTCATTTCTATAATGCGGATCAATATCATCAAAAACCTCAAAAACCTTCTCAAATTTTTGAGCTGCATCCAACATCAAGTAAGTGGAGTTCCACCTAATGCTAACATCCAAACACAACAAACTTTTGCTTTCAATTTTTTCAACTAAAGCACATTCTTTAAATTTGGCCAACCTTACAGGTGAATGTTTCACATATTTAACAACCCCTCTAACCAGTGCAATTGACTCATTCATTTCTTTCAATCCATCTGTAACAATGAGATTAAGAATGTGAGCAATGCATCTTAAATGAAGATATTTTCCTTCTTGAATGCAAGTTCCTAAATTATTCAATCTTTTCTTCAAGTATGAGATTGCAACATCATTAGAACTAGCATTATCAACTGTAATAGTAAAAATCTGATCAATCCCCCAATCACGCAAACATTTCTCAATGACTTTTCCGATGGCTTCACCTCTATGACTAGAAATAGGACAAAAGTTTAATATTCTTTTGTTCAATTTCCAATCTTTATCAATAAAATGAGCCGTAAGACACAAATAATTAATTCTTTGCACTGAAGTCCATGTGTCTGTGGTGAGAGATACTCTTACACTAGATGACCTTAAAAACTGTTTTAGTTTAACATTTTCATCATTATAAAGCTGATAACAATCTCTAGCTATAGTCCATCGTGAAGGCATACGAAACTTAGGACATGTAAGTGACATGCAACGCCGAAAACCTTTACCATCCACAAATTTGAAAGGTAATTCATCCATAATGATCATCTCAGCTATACCATTTCTAATGGCATCTTGATTGAACTTCCAACTATCTAAAGCTCCATCTCTGCCAGATTCAAAAACCAATTCAGTTTGACTAGAATCAACACTAACATTTCTTCTCTTCTTACAAGTACCCATATGAGCTTTCAATGCAGTTGTTCCATTTCTTCTAGGGTCAACAAAAAATTTCCTATCACAATAATTACATCTAGCTTTATGCTCACCTTGTTCATAAAAAAATTTGGTGAAGTGTTCCCAAACCTCTGATCTGGGCTTAAACACTTTCCTCTTCAATTTAGAACTTGCAGATGATGGATGGATTGAATCTGGTTGTGTGGTATTAGGCACAGGATCTACTTCATTCCTCTTAGTTGACATCTTTTAATTTCTAAAATAAATAACAATTAAAAATAGTTAGTAATAATACTTTTCAATAGTTAGATAAAATTTTAAAATATTTAATAGTAATACTACATTACACAAAAATTCATTTCAATAGTAATAATTAATACCACTACCTTTCAAAATATGATTATGAATTACTACAAAAAAATATAATTAACAACTTTAAATTATATCAAGAAAGATTCAAAGAGAAAATATAAAGCAAAAATAAAATGAATTAAAAAATTAACTCTTTAATTTTCAATATTGGGATTATTTTGCCTTACACGTCATAGCTAATACATACCACATATATAAAGAAAAAGTGTTAATACATAGAAAAATTTATAATACTTACCCAAATACAAAAAGAGAATCCATAAAAATGATCTAATTTCTAATTTTAAGTGTAATTGTTACAAATTAGAATTTGAAAAATTGAAAGATTAAAGAGCAAGATAATGCATACTACTATTGGAATAATTAAAATGGAAAAGAGAAGATTTGGAATAAGGGAATACCGAATGTGAGTGGCGTGGATGTGGTTGTGATGCTACTGATTCTCCAAGATAAATGAACAAGACCACACGGTGCACGGATTAAATTACGGTTACGGCTTCTTAAGTTGAAAGAAAAGAAAAAGAGGAAGTGTGGCTGCGGTGTGGCTGTCCCGATAGTCTATCGGAAAGATTCCAATTAGAGAGAAAGAAAATCAGATCTAAGTAATTGAGTGGTTTGATCGATTGTTAAATACGTGCGTAGTGTGAGTGTGGCTGCGGTGTGGCTGCGGTGTGGCTGCGATATTACTCTTGGGAGGATTCAAAATTGAGGAGAAAGAAGATCAATTGAGCGGTTTAATTGATTACCGATATCGAATACGTGCGTGGTGTCGATGGCTGCGGCAATTTTGATTCTCAAAACTTCAAAAGATAGATGGGTATGGAGTCGGTGACGGGTCAGGTTAGGGTTTGTCAAAACTGAAATTGAAAGAGAAGGAAGAAATACAGTTGTTTTCTCGATTACCCAATCCTAATTTACCTTTTTGAAAAGTAATTGAAAAATATAAATATTAATTATTTATTTAATTAATAAAATTAATTAATTATTAAAATTAAAAATCGGTTTTTCGGTTAATTCGGTTTTTAAAAAATTTAATCGAAATTAACCGAAAAAAATAAAAAAACTGATTTTTAAATGATTTTATTACCGAAAACCGAAAAAACCGAATTGAATTAACCGAAATTAATTCGATTTTTCGGTTTTTTCGGTTTTAACCGAATTTTGCTCACCCCTACCTGTAAACGCAACACCAGTAGTCTCTCATGCAAATGTCACTCCCTAACCTTGTTGAGGGCATTTGCCCTAGCAACACCATCTCCTCAAACATCCACACCTTCCCATGTCTACAATTTACCACTTTCGTCATATCCCCTTTGAGGTTGTCCAGTTGTGGAAGAAGGTCAATCAACTTGATGATCAGTACCAAAAAATCATAAAAGCCAAGTTGCCAGATAAGCCTCCCTTTCCCCCACATTGAGACCTAGTTGTTGTTCAAAAGCAATCGTGGAAGAACCCATTCTAGAGAATACCAAACAACGATTTGAGTTGCGATTACACATTGGATCCTTGGGTTCATGTCAAAAGATTCAAGGATACACTGCTATTACAACAGACATCTAACTCAACATGTTATAAGCTATTCCCCTTCATTGATGCGAGAGATACTTTGGACTAATACTATCAACTCAAGCCAACTTCGATTGTGTCCTTATAAAAGTTTCTTAACTTGTATTCGCCGCTCACTTTACCAGTAAGATCAAAGACTAGAAAACTATCAGTGACCTTTTAGGCCCTCAAATAAGACATAAATGAAGGGCTTCACAACTTAGTCAAGAGGTCACCAAAGAAGCCAAGCAGATCCCAACTTGATAAACGATGTGGTTATTTTCAGCCATGATTAAAAAGTTACAACCCTCAATTTTCTTCTAGTTGGTCATGGCTAAAATGCCCAAAAACATATGCAACAGTACTTGAGCAACTTGAGAAGGCAACTCGAGTGGAAAATTTGATGAATAAAAGAGAGGCAAAAATGGGGTTGCTATTCCGCTTGACGCCTAAAAGACGACCTAATAGAGTCGCACAACTGGTCTATGATAAAAGGTTTGGTAAAAGAGATGTTAAACGTTGCCAAATAAAGTAAGATAAAATAGGAAAATGCCTCATAACCATGGACATGAGCAAGAGAGTCAAATTCTGATGAAAGTTGAGAATAAACGACTCTTGAGGTGGCCTCGTCCAATGCCACCACAAGTAAAGAGGAACCCCATCAAATTTTGTTGATTCCATCATGAATACAACAAGCACGATGCTCAGGACTATATTCAACTCCAAGAGGAGATAAAAGTCTTAATAAGAAAAAGACACTTCAGGAACTATGTCACTTGGGATAAATAGAGAACACACTAGAGCGCCCCTTACATAAGAATAAAAGCCCAGAATGAGGGGCTAGAAGACATATTGAAGCTTGTATCCCTCTGACATGAAAACTGTTAACCTACCTAATGCCAACCCTAAAGAATTTACCTTGAAACCCAACAAGCAATTTGGACACTGGCACAAAAAAAATTAGAAATTCAAATTTAATAAAAAAGAAAATTATGACCTTATGATTACTCAAATCAAACACTGGATGTATGTAGTTTGAACCAAAGAAGAACCTTCGATAAATTTAGAATTGTTTTTTGAAAAATCAAAGAGGAAGGAATCTTCACATTAACTTTCATTCACAAATGTTGTTTATAATAGAGCTAACACAATTTTTTAAGTAACACTAAGAGAAAACATAAAGCGAAAAGTAAATATCATAAAATCAAAAAATAAATCTAAAACCAAAAAAAAAAATCCTAAAATTGAAATGAATATATCTTATGTTAAGCAAATAATAGCAAACATTTTGACCACTTATGAAAAGTAAATATTCTGTAACGAATCTTCGCGCACATCAAGCTTTATAAATCTTGGAACTAATCTTCTTATAATCCAATTGCCAAAAACATTTTGTTTTAATTACATTGATTAAGCTGTTTGAAGCCCATTTTGAAATTTACTATTTTAAAATCAACTTAAATATCTTAAATCAACCCATTAAGTGCTTCTTGAATTTTTTTAGATCTTACTAATTAGTCCAATTAAAACGTGCAAAGAATTCTTTGGTGACGCTTCTTAATTCTCATTAACCCTCCTTTCCTCAAAAGGATTTGACCTAAAATCTTCTCCTATGTTAAAAGGAAAAGATCAAAAACATTAAATGTAGCATTAATGTTATATTCACTTAAAAGATCAAATTTGTAAGCATTATTATTGATCCTTTGAAAGACTTGAAATGGACTATCTCCTTTAAAATGTAGGTTGAACCACCTATGATTAGAAAATCGTTCCTTCCTTATATGCATCCAAACCCAATCGCTAAGTTCAAAGATAACTTGTTTTTTACCTTTGTTGACTTTAATTGCATATATATATATATATATATATCATTCTTCTTTTCTATTTGTTGCCTTACACTTTTATGGAGTTTATTCACCAGCTTAGCCTTCTTTTAACTATCCAAATTAGTCTTCTCATTAACTAGCAAAGGTAGCAAATTCAAAAGAGTTAGTGGGTTAAAATCCATAAACAATCTCAAATGGTGAAATATTAATAGTCCAATGAACACTCTTGTTATATGCAAATTGAGTAAATAACAAACAATCCTCCCAATTTTCAAATTCTTTTGAATTACAAGATCTATTAAGGTAGATAGAGTTCTATTTACTGGTTCCATTTATCCATCCATTTGGCGATGACTAGTAGCTAAAAGTAGAAACTTAGTTCCCAACTTGCCCCATAAAACTTTCTAAAAGTAGCTAAGAAACTTAATAGATGGATCAAAGGTAATACTCCTTGGAACACTATGGAGTGTTGCTATCTCCTTGAAGTTTAAGTCAGTAATGTTGGTGGTCATGATTTTATGACAAGATATGAAATGTGTTATCTTAAACAACCTATCAACAACCACCAAAATAAAATCTATACATTTCTCTGATCTAAACAAGCCTAAAACAAAGTCAATAAAAATATTAACCCATAGTACACTAGGCATAGGTAGAGGAGTATATAGCCCAGGGGTAAGACCTTAGATTTGGCTTGTTTACATGTTACACATCTAGAACATACTCTACTTACATCACGCTTTATTTTAGGTTAAAAGAAAAAAAAATTCATGCAACACATCTACAATCTTTGTCACACCAAAATGACTCATTAACGCTTCCTTTTGTGCTTTATGCATAAGTAGTTCATGCATAGAACTATTAAGCACATAAAGTTTATTTTCCCTAAACAAGTATTCATTTAGTTTATAAAACTTTCTAAAAGCTACTTTCTTACACGTTTCATACATGTTGGTAAAATCAACATCAGTGGTATAGAAGCCTTTAATATATTCAAATCCCAATAACTTCTTATTCGAGGTAGAAATAGGAGAGTATCTTTTACACAGTGCATCATCCATAATATTTTCCTTACTTTGTTTATATTCGATAACATACACAAAGGTCTCAATAAATTTCATCCATTTGACATCCTTATATTCAAATTACCTTATCCCTTTAAGTACTTTGAAGACTCGTGGTCAATATGTATAACAAACTCTTTGCTATTGATAATATTGTGAAGTCTTTAATGCTCTCATTAGTGCATATAACTCTTCGTCATATGTTGGGTAATTCAATGCTACCACCCTATTTAACTTTTTAGTAAAGTAAGCTATTGGCCACTTCTCCTGCATTAAAACATCTCGAATAACTAATCATGAAGCATCACCCTCAGTCTTAAAATTTTTAGAAAAGTTAGGTAATTCTAATAAATGAGCAACACATAATCTTTGTTTTTTAATTATATTAAATGTATGATCTTGTTTATCGTCCCATCTAAAACCAGCAGATTTCTTAATAACTTTAGTGAGTGGTGTGGCTAGTGTATTACAATCTTTGACAAACCGTCAATAAAAACTAACCAAATTATGAAAACTTCCCTTCATGACTGATTTAGGTGTGGGCCATTCTTCGATAGCTTTTACCTCCTCTTTATCTATTTCAACTCTCTTTGTGCTAGCAACATAACCAAGAAATACAACTATTTTCATGCAAAAGGAGTACTTCTTAATAGCAGCATACAAATTTTCCTTTCATAAAACCTAAGTACATATCACAATGCTCAATATAATCATCTAAGCTTTTAATGAACATTAAGATATCATTAAAATAGATCACGAAAACTGCCTATAAATGCACATAATATATGATTCATTATGAATGTGCTTAATGCATTAGTTATATCAAAAGGCATTACCAATCACTCATATAACTCGTATTTAGTCTTAAAAGAAGTTTTCCATTCATCTCCATTTTTCATCCTAGTTTGATGACACCCACTTTTCAAATTAATTTTGTTAAAAATACATGATCCATTCAAATCATCCAATATGTCATCTAACTTAAAAATTGAATATTGATGCTTTATTGTAATGTTGTTGATATGTAATCAACACATATCCTCCAGATTAGTCTTACGACCTGGTCAATCAAGAATTGTAACATCTAGAATAAAATTGATTTGATGTTCTATTCCCCTAATGGATGGTAACCCACTAGGAACATGATTAGCAAACATATTTTCAAATTCTTGTAATAACAAAAAAGTAAAATTAGGCAAATATTCGTCAAGTTTGTTAGTATTAAAACATGCCTCTATGTATAAAATACAAATGCAAGTTGGTTTGGATAAAAAACACTCTTAACATTACTCATATTCGCATAAAAATTCACTTGTTTCCTTTTTGTCTCTCGATAACTTCTTTTCCACTCTCTCATGGTCTCTTTCTTTTATCTCTTTTCATCTCTTTTCTTTCTTATCACTCTCTTTTTAATTTTTTTTGAACTTTTTATCCCTCTATAATTTTACCTCAAATTATTTTTGTTTTAAAGCTCTGCGCTCATTAACTTTCCTCAACTCACATGCACATACTCTTTTTAATTTCAATTGATCTTTATACATTTACTTTGGGCATAAGGGTACAAAATGATAGATCTCTTATCTTTATTTACAAAAGTATATTCGTTATTGAATCTATCATGGATTACCTTTTTTTTCATGTCAAATTACCAAGGCTTGCCTAACAATATATGACTCGCATGCATCAAAACAATATTACATAATACTTTGAAAAAGAAACTAAACTTGCTTATTTAACTTCACATCCCTATAGTCATTTAACTACTGCAACTTATACGGCCTAAGATGCTTTAAGGTTGGTAAGTTTAATTTTTTAGCTAAAGTAGTGCTAGCTGCATTAGTGCAGCTCCTCCATCAATGATCACATTGCATACCTTGTTATTAATGTGGCATTTAGTATAAAAGATATTTCCTTTTGTTGCTCCATACATACAATCTTCTTTGACTTGGGCACTTAGTGCATGCCAATCCATTAGCATTTCACCCTCGATCGAATATTCCATGTCAGCATTAAAAATAGCATTAAGTGTGGTATTAGGTTTGCTCTTTGTTTTCACTTCTCCATCAGGATGTATAATCATGACCTTTTTATTTGGACACTATGAGGCTATATGCCCTAAATCAAGACAACAAAATGTTTAATGTCACGATTATGAGTTTAAGATTCAATTAACTTTATGTTTACTAAGCACTTTATCTCTCCCTTCAGGAAACTCAACTTTGGATTTAAGAAAAGCCTAATATTTCTTTTTCTAAATTTTCTTCTATGACATATTAAAGGCTAAATTTTGAGATGATCATGATTTGCTTCCCTTTTTCTTCAATTGTCATTTTGCCTTTATTGCATATGCACCATGACTCTAATTCGACGTAGTTCTATAACTCCACCACATTAACAATGTTCCTGTTTAGGCCATTCAAAAATCTAGACATGGTAGCTTTCCCATCCTCTTTTACATTAGCTCGAATCATGACTACCTCAATCTTTTTATAATAGTTATCTACAATTTTAAATCCTCAAGTAAGACTTTACAATTTTTGGTACAAGTCTTTATAATAGTGGCCATGAAAAAATTGCTTCCTTAATATGACCTTCATTTCATCCCAAGTCTCAAAAGATCTCTCATAGTTTCTCCTTCTAGTCATCATAAGTTAATCCCACCATATGATAGTGTAATCAGTACACTTTATAGCTGCAAGTTTCACATTTTCCTTTTTTGAAAAATTAAAACACTGAAAAATCAACTTGACCTTCCTTTTTCGATCTAAGTTGACAGGTCATTCCTCCATTGAAATGATGGTATTTTCATCTTAATGGTCCCTAGGTCTTGATCAACTCGATCACGCTATCTAAAATCTCTCTTAAAGTTTTTTTTCACGCCTTTATCCCCTATGCACAAACTTATCCATACGATTAAGTGATACTTGATCCTCTTCATCCCCAATCTCAATCTCATGATCTTCATCAAAATCATGGATAAGAGCATGTCTTTTTTACCTTCTAGCATTAAGATTCTTTAAGGTTGACCCTCTTACAAGTTAGTAATAGTCACGTCTTATCGAACCATTTAATCTCAAAGTTTATTAAATATCATGTTCATGTGTTCAAATTGTTAGTATATAGCCTACATCAAAATGGATGGTTCTTGTCCTTCGTCTTTAGATGTTGAGTCATCCCTAAAAGACATACTAAAACTACACATAACTGTTAGAAAAAATTTTCCTCATAACACTCTCTTACATGTTTGCTTTCAAATAATTTTACTTACACTTGTTTTTTTTTTTTCACTCTTGATTGAGCTTTTTTCTGATAATAATCTCACACGCTCTAGCCTTTTTTTCACTTTTAGCTTCGTCTACTTAGTTCCTTATTGAACTAATAAAATTCAACCAAGAATTTTGCTTAGAAAATTTAAATCAATAGAAACAAGAAAGGAGAATATTATAGAAGTAAGCAAGTTAAGAAAAAAGGATTATATATATATATTTCAAAAAATAAGAAAGATTTGACTTAAGATAGATCGAGAAAACATAGTGACAAATTATTTCATTGCTTTAATATTTGGTTTATCTTTTCCTGATTTCCTCTCTTTTTTTCTTTAAGTGCAGCACAATGAAATGGATGATAATTTCTAAGAATTAAAGATCTAATTTAAACAGGATGAAATAACAAAAATAATATGAAGAAAGAAAAGCTTAAAATAGGATTGCTGAACTTGTTTTAAGAATCAACTTTGATACCAAATGATGCAAACCCTAAAGGACTTCCCTTGAAACCCAATAAGTAATATGGATATCTGCCTTGGAAACGAGAAATTCATATTTGATGAAAAAGAAAACCCTAGCCTAGTGATTACTCGAATCAAGAACTATAAGTATGCAATTTGAATGCCACAAGGAAGTACACTTGCTAAATTCAGAATAGTTCTCTAAAAGAGCCAAAGAAGAAGTGACTCTCACATTGACATTCATTCACCAATGTTTTTTCTAACAAAGCTAATACCCCTTTAAATAGTGGTAAGAGAAAACATAAAATCAAAAAGTACATATTCTATAATTAAAAAAGAAATATTTTAAAATTGGAAAAGAAATATCTTAAAATTGAAAAAAAATACTTATATTGGAA
Source organism: Moringa oleifera (assembly GCA_021397835.1). Taxonomy (NCBI): domain Eukaryota; kingdom Viridiplantae; phylum Streptophyta; class Magnoliopsida; order Brassicales; family Moringaceae; genus Moringa; species Moringa oleifera. The sequence goes on from JAJFZO010000447.1 coordinate 966,449, forward strand.
AGCAAATAATAATAAATATTTTGATCACTTTTAGAAAGTAAATATTCTGCAATAGATCTTCCTTCACACCAAGCTTCACCCTCGTAGCTAATCTTCTTGTAATCCAATAACCAAAATCATTCTACTCTAATTATATTGATTAAGTTGCGTCCTTCTTTCGAGCCTTATTTTGAAATTTACTTTTTGGAATTAACTCAGATATCTTAAATCAATCCATTAAGTGCTTCTTGGATTCTCTTGAATTTTACTCTTATAATTAGCCCAATAAGAGTATGCAATGGATCATTTGGTGATATTTCTCGATTCTCATCACTGCCCCTTAGCCACCACCCCAATGGAGAGAATAAAGACTAAATACTCCATTTCGACCTACGTAAAGAAGGTTGGTCCAACCATTGGATATAGAAGTCATTTCAAGGGGCTAGAAATTTTAGCCTCTCAATAAGTCCTAAAAGTGAAAGTCCAGATTTGTAATAAAAAAAATTCATGCAATAATAATACAATAACCACAAGTGATTAATTTCTTAAAGAATGATATGGTCATAATAGTTAAGCTAAAAAACAACGCCTTTAGTCATGTCACTATATATTAATGGCTATATGGCAAAGCAAGTGTTAGTAGACAATAGGTGTTTGACAAACATTATATTCTATAGCGCTTTTACTAAGATAGGTTACATGCAAGAGGACTTACAACCATACTTAGCGTTGTAATACATGTTTATTGATGAGTCTGTCCATATAGAGAGGATTATTACATTACCTATCACCTTTAAGTACTAAACCATTTCAAATCACAAAAATGGTAACCTTTAGGTCTTATAAGTACACCTTCAAGCTTTTAAGTTTTTTTCTTTTGGGATGTTATGTGTGCACCTTCATATTGGTAGCTTTAATAATTCATGTGCTTTTACATAATGTCAAAAATTCTTAGGATCTTATCTATGCCCCTTTAGTGCTTTTTTGTTGATGAATCTTGCTTTGATATTGCCATGCTCTTGGTTGTTTTTGCTTGCATAGATAGTAATTAATACATGTGCTTTAAAAAAAGCTTGTTTTATGATATACTTGAATGGTTAGTGCATAACTTGTAGCTTGACTAAGGATAAAACAATTTTAAGTTATCTTGACTCCATATTTAAGGGATGGTTATCCCTTCTAGCTTTTTAAGTTTGAACCTGACAGGTTTTGCGATTACTAATATTTGATAAGGTCCCTTTAAGCTTGGTGCGAGCTTTCTTAAAGCTTCTTATAGGTTAGAAATGATGGTCTTTTGTAATACCAAGTCCTTAATATTAAGATCTTTTCCTTTAACTCGATTGTTGTATAGCCTAGCCACCTTTACTTGTAGGAAATTATTTGAATTACATATATATATCTTTGTTCTTTTAAGAGATCAAGTTTACTCGAAAATTTTCTGAGATCGATTCATCATATTGTTCGGTGTGATACTTTTTTAGACCAATTTCTATTAGCATCACAACTTTTGTTCCAAAGGCAAGTGAAAAAAAGGTCTTCTTAATAGCTATCCTAGCAATCACGCGATAGGCCTATAAGGTGTTGTAAAGATCTTCTACTAAGGATGCTTTTGTAATGCCTAATCTGGTCTTCAAGGCTTGTAAGATAGTTTTATTAATGACCATCACTTTTCCATTAGCTTGGGGTAACCTACAATTGTAAACCATGGTTCAGTTTAAAATTGAATACAATTGCCTTTGAAGTTGTTTCCCTAAAATTAAAGGTCGTTATTTATAACTATGATTTTGGTATCCCAAACTTACATTCCATGGATCACTATATAAGTTGATCTTATGCTTTTCTTGTTATTATAATGGCTAAGGATTTAGCCTTGATCTATCTTGTAAAGCAATCAATAATTGTTATAATGAACCTCTTTTAGCCAATTGTAATGGGAAAAAGGCCTAATAAGTCAATTCCTTATTGTGAGAATTATCAGGGTACATTAGTTGGGTGATTGAAGTTACTGGTAACCTAGAGATAAGAGCATGCTTCGAGTCGGCCTTGTACTTTTATACGTGCTTTCTAAAGTCTTCTTATAGTGTAGGCCAATAGTAACCTTGTCTTAGGATTTTATGGGCCAAAGCTCTTGCCATAATATGGGTTCTATACATCCTCATGAACCTTCAATAGGACGTACTACTGTTTATCGGGAGCTAAGCAGCATAAAAGTAATAGTCTAAGATATTTGGTATAACTGTCTATCGATTATCATATATCTTAAAAGCTCTATTTTACCTCCTTTGGGTTTCTTTTGGTGGCACTAAGGCATAGCTTTCAGCTTCTCATTACTAAGAGCTATCAGAGTTTTCGTTAAGGTGGTTTCTGATTGTGTTATTCTCATAGTTGTGATTTCAAAGAGGATCTACTGGGGAGCTTTCATCCCTTTTATACCTAGCTGATTGTAAATTTTTCAAATTCTTTAGTTAAAACTTGAACCTTTTATAGGTACTATACCCTCCCTAGTTCTCATAATTTGAATGTTCCCAAAACTTGATTCATGATAAGTTTGGGAGTCAATGTGCGCATGTAACCCAGTAGCTTTTACTTCTTTCACTATCCTTTTTTGGCCGAATAACCCTCAACCAAAAATACCTTCTCCATGGCATGTGCATGGCTTGCATGTTCAACGCACTCCTCCACAATTAGTGATGGTGAGAAAAGGTGTATAGCCTATTGTGGACCTTTAACTGTGGAGATTTTAAATAATTGAGGTCCACCATGATGCACTTCTCATGGCTAAAGGGTTGAAGCACATTTAAGATACGAAGATCTGTCCCATATTTTGTGTTACATGCATCTTACTTATGTACACAAAATCATTAATATTAGTAGAAATTATTGATAAAAATCTTGTATTAAAAATTCTTGCTATTGACAAAAATCATCCAATGCTATATCGATCACTGGACCCGCAAAGAATTAATTAATGGTGAGAACACATTTCATAGGTTGTTAACACTAATTTTACCATTTATTTAAAAAAACTTTGATTATGTTGAATCTTGAACTCTTCTGTACTACTAGTTCTACGGGTAGAAATTAGGTTTGCTATGACGAAGGGTGTTTCTTGTTTAATTGAAAACTTCTATATTTAATTATCAAACACATCAGCCATCAAATATTTAATGTTGAAACAACTATATGTAGTTGTTATAAATTAGCTATAGACATTACTAAGGCCAACAGTAGGCATTATTTAACATTGAAAATTTTAGCCATGTTAACTGCAAGAAGACTATGCTTAGTTTAATCATGGAAGTAATGATTTCTTAAACTAGCAGTATACCATATTATTCCAGACATATGAAACAAAAAAATCTTCATAGCTGGCTTCATGGCATGTCAACGCTCTTGGCCATAGGCAAAAAGAAAAGAAGATGAGGTCCTGCGAAGAAGAATTAACAGATGCATCATCATCATCATCAGCATTCGATTCAATCACTACACATGTTTCCAGTCGCTGCATGTCTATGTACATATGGTCAGGTAATCCAGGACTCCATCGATCTATATTTCCGTTTGGAGAACTGAGTATGAATTACGTATCTGTTTGATGCCTTTCAGATTGATTAATGATCCCCTGATGGTGTTGTATTAGTCATGCAATCTTTACTTCTTTCTTACCGACTTTCGGGGTTCTTCTGTTGGAGATAAGCTGCTTGTCGGTCCTTCATGTGCTCTTACAGCAGGTGCGCATGTCAATGATCAGTACGCGTTAAATTTTCATAGATAGGTTTCGGGTTGTATTCTCTTATTATTAGTATGTATATTAATATGTTTCTTGGGTTAGCTAATGGATTTCAGGATGCAAGAGAAATGGAAACAGAGAGGAAACCGAAATAGGAGGTCTCATCGGAGATCCGGCGACTGATGCAGGATGGGAGCGGGTTATAGTTGAGAAATCCACACGGCTACGCTTCATATGAGAGTCGAAGGTAATGTGGGTTTTTCTGATTACTGGGCTGAGCCCACTGGAAATGGTTTTATGTCTTCTATAATTACTGTGAAATGATGAAGCCCAAAATTAGAATCATTCACCAAATCTCAGTAGCAAGCAGCCTTCTGTACCCAAACTTCTCAAAAAGGAGACGTCCATTCAGCCTCCGTTAGCCGAACGGGCCAAGCCCATCGATATGGTCGTTGTTTGTTTCGTTGTGCATCCTCCAAAACCCTACTCCACCTGGTCTTAGCTTTTCTTTTTCTACGCACAAGAGAAATTCCGGGATAAACCCTAACCCCTTCCTCTAGCAAGAACTTGCCCAAAATGGACATGTTTCATTCTTTCTGGCGTATGGCCTTTCCCTTAATCTTCTCCTTTCTCTTTCTCTTAGGACGAACCAGAAGAATAATGATTATCTTGTCTGTTAGAGGCCACCAGCTAGAGCTCCAGTTAGAACCGTTGCCTCATGTAAACGGAGATGAAAACGGTCGAAATGGGCTTCATCAAATTCAGCTGACCATCACGTCTAGCCAAGGACTAATCTGGTTGTTTTGGAGGACACAATTGAAGCTGCCAGAACCCCTTTTCGTGCCTGAAAAGGTGGCCGCCATGTTTTTCTTGATTGTCCGGCTTCTGCAACTGTTCCCAAGCTTAGACGTCATGCTTCCTCTCCAAAACGGTGTTATTCTCGTCATTCAAATCCACGAAGTCGATGTTGATGCCAACCACAACCGCTTCTATGAGATTAATGTAGGCACAAGAACCATCCAGGGAAGTTCGTTCCTTTTCAACGTTCAATTCAGATAAGCCGCATCACCTTGCACGATTGTCTTGAAGTGTGAGCTACCTGTTTTTAAGGCTTCCAAATAGTGTATTCCTCTTTGAATATTTTTGTTTCAACGTGAAACATTCATAGTGATCATTGTGTTTCTTTTCGCATTCACGCGCAGATTGGTATCCACCAAATTTTGGGGAGAGAGGAGTATTGTGTATCCATCATTTCCCTTTATCTGAAGCACCGGGATATCAAACCAGTTTCAGGAAATGCTGATGATGATGTGATGGGTAATACAGAGAAATACGATATGATTCATCCAAAACGCAAACTTATAAATCCAAGTAGATCCTTCAATTTGTTGTTGTGGTGTCTCTTATATCGTATTGCTGTTTGTATCACTACATAGCCTAGTTTAATTATGTTTTGCATATTTTCTTGCATGTGAGTACAGGTAAAAAAGATGAAGACAGACAATGGCATTTGGTGTTTTTGCTTGTATGTCAGATTGATTGTCTTAGTTTCAAGCTTGTCCAAGACATCCATTCAATTGTAAAGTAGGAGTACTTCCCACTGTTGTTCATTATTATAAATGCAAGTGTGTCTATTTTACTCCAGTCCTTCTTCTTATGTTAGTTCACTTCTTCAGGTTGGTGAGTAGTTTAGATTGCATGATGTTCCTCAGTTGGAAAGTAGGGAAAGATGTGGAAGATTGGAAAGGGTTGTCTTTCCTAATTTGCTCTTCTGCATTGGCCATCTAAGTATACTGATTTGGTAAATTAATAGGTTTTACACAATGTTAGGATATGTAATATCTAATGCAGCTGGAATTACCATGACTGAACCAACACAAGGGCAGAAATAGAGAGTATTAATCACAGCAATACATTATAACTAATTGATTAGGATACTTAAAATATAATTTATCCAACCTAGCTTGTCAGCTTCTGGACTAACCAAATTTAGTTTTATATAACTTAATTTGGCATTATCCTGCTATCTGATCTGTCTTCTTCTCAAGAAACACTGTTAGAAGGACCCAGATAGAGCTTTCTATTCATTGTTTTCAAAGTGGAAAAAACATATGTAGACATGCATGATTCTGCTGCTGGGACTTTAAACAGGTAAGAGCTGGACAACAGAAGATGTGATACATAAACATCTTTCTTTCTTCAAGGTTGAACTCAAGTCTGAGCACCTAGTGGCAGATGACTTGACAGCACATGAAATGATAAATTTATCTTGGGTTTTTTTGATATCTCTAACTCATAACAAGTAATATGAGAACAAAGCTCCATAATGTGATTGTTCATCAGAGTGCTTGCACAATCCCACGACTACTGACTTCTTGATGAAAGGATAATTACCTTCTCTTGTTAAATCTCCATCTTTGTTACAGGTTGAATTGGAACTGTTACACGTATGTTGAGGTTGGTGGTTTAAGGTCTTGCTGTTACATTGCCAGCATGAGCATATATATATGTGAATGTGGCCCAAGCAGTGAGCTGACTTGCTCCATGCATGGAGTCCATGGAACTTGTAAATACTCTTTGCCCAATAAGTGTTTGTTATTTGTTAGAAACCGAACCTTTGTACGGTTACACTTGAACATTTTCAGACCCGATTACAGTTGAGAGAGAGAGAGAGAGAGAGAGAAGACTTTTTCCAGGCAATTCACTAGCATATGGAATGGTAGCCTCTGCTCATTCAATAGTGCCTCATTATGATTCATCTTTCTTAGGCCTGTGAGAACGATTATAAATAAATAAATAAATATATATATATATATATATATATACATAAAAACTGAGAAGAGAAAGGTAGAAGAAAAAAAGAACAAATGCAAGTAGAGAAGAAAGAGAAAGATAAAAAAAAAAGTATGAAGGAATAAGCAAATTTATGATTTATAAAATATTTTTTTTTGTTTTTTTATTATAATAAATTTTGTTTAGATCAAAAAATAAGAAGATTTTTTTTTAAAAAAATATTAGTTTGGTAGGAACAAAAATAAATTAATAAAAACATTAAATAAACATCATTAGGACCTAAAGAATACATTCTCTTCTAAAATTAATTATGAACTTAAAAACATATCTAATGCTACAAAGTTTTTGCAAGAGAGCATTAGGGCCTTTAATGGTCAGATTCTGATGACCTATGACGGGTTCAGCTTGTAAGAGAGAGAAAAGTGAGCATTGGTGTCCCTCGGGATCCCTGCGACATGATCAAGTTAGATTAGAAATCAGTAACGTGAGTGCTAAAGTAAATCAAGATCAGCTCAGATTTTGGCATACTTAGTATTTATATACAGAATATCACTCATATGAAGACTTAATGTGGAAGTGAATGGGCACAAAGACGGACAATTTCGCTGAGAGACAACTCCTGCCATCTTTTTATTGCAATAAAGAGATCACATAGCTAGAGGTTAAAGATGAGGGCAAGTCCATCCTTTCCAATTAGGCAAAGCTTCTTCAAGAAGCTTGATATAAGCGGGACTCGATTGTGTGTCTAATTTTATAGGTCAGATCAGATAAAGACGTGGCTTCATCAAACATGTTTTGGAGTTTTCAATTAGGCCTTTTTCAGGTACATTTAATGGGCTTAGGCTTGGATAGCCCATTTTATCCATATTATAAGTTTGCCCACTCCTGGATTTGAAAAATTCTAGACTTAAAAGAGAGGTTAAGATTTTTCAAATTTAAGAGGATATCAAGTGTATGTTTTGTAAGGGATAATGGGATCGATAACCTTTTTTTTTTTTTTAAATGTGGTTAGTGAGCATGTTAATATGAAAGGACCTTTGTCATTTTCGCTAGTAAAATTAATGGGGCAATTAATGTGTGAGGCACAACTAGAGATTTTTCTTTTTGGGTGAAAGAGTTTGAGCATGAGAAAGTTTCTTTCTATTTTTTTTGTTTGATAAAAAAGTCACAATAATTTTTTTTTTGGTGTCATTGGTCACTAGTCCTATTTGAAAATTTCATTTTACTTTTAAGAAAGAAAATGAGTTAATTTCATTTTGAAAATAAGCATTGGTCTGCTTTGCTAGAAGATTTGAGATCAAGGGTTGATTATGTGTGGGAAAGGGTTAGCACTCCCACAAACGCCTAAAAATTGGTACCATTACGCAAATTAATCTTATATCCTTGATTTATAATAATCTAAAATTGATTTTGAACTAAACTTATTATATAACTTATACAAGAATCTCAATTTCGTCGATGTTAGAACTTTAATTCTAAAAAAGTAGATGTTTTAATTTAGAGATCAAAAAATAAACTTTATCAAATTTCTTTCTCTTAAACAGTTTTAGAAAATGAAATGCATTATAGATGAACAACTAATAGAGGAATAAAACATAGAAGATCATCTTTTATTCACTTTTAAAAAATAATGATTACAAGTATATAGTACCTTTGATACAATTCCTACCTTTCTATTAATCAATAAGCAAATATTCTTAAGAAAGTTTTCCCAAAAAAGATCTCCACCGCATTGGTTTTTAGTGTTTGATCGCAAAAATCTAAAAGTTTGATTATTCTCAAAAGATATCTTGTTCAATGATCGATGCTTGCTAGTAATGGATTCTTATTTGTGATCGATTCTTCCTTTTTAGATCTCGATACCCATTTATGATTGTTGTCAATGTCTTTCTCCTTTATCCTCTCTCATTCCTCCTTTTGATTCCTCTATCTGATTTCTTCCCCCCGCCCCCCTCGACTATCAAATGAGTGGTTTGTTTATAGGGAAAAAAATAAGATAAGGTATGCTAAATATTTAAAACTCTGCTACGGAGAAAAAAGAGCAACAGTGCAATCAATCCAATCTTAAAATTCAAAAAACTATCATTGGATAATACGCGCTATCTACAAATAAGTTTGGGATCAACTCAAACTTAAAATTCAAAATTGTATTCACAGTGTTGGAAAATTCTTTGTGCGAAGTCTTTCATTGGCATTTTAAGCCTTCACGATTTCTCCTCTCCAAGGTGTTGTATATTTGAATCCCAATGAGAGATCAGGGTCAATCATATCGAGGGTTCATTAGTGCCTGAGACCTTATCAATCTTTAAATCCACTTCATTGCGATTATCCCGATCATGCACTAAATTTTAATGTGCGATCGGGGCTAAATACATCAGGTTAAGTACTTGAAACTTGATGTGAAATCGAGGTTTGGGTCATGTTTAAAACTTGATGTGACATCGAGGATTGAATTACACACTCAAATACTTGACCATATTATCACCCATGACCTTATATTCATCTTAATCTACTTTTTTACTAACTTAAGAGTCACCGTTAACTGTTAGCTCTTTGATTTTAATCCTCTTGCAAGTTTTAACCCAGTAATCAAAGCCTTATCCTTCGCTTCATTGTTAAAGATGAGAAATTAGAGCTTTAGAACATATTTAATGATCACTTTATCAAGTTTACTGAAAAAGAACTTTACTTTGTTAGTCCTGTTACTGGATGCCTCACCTACCTATAAGGTCTAAGTTTTAATGCTCTAGTTGGTCTAAGCCACCTTTGAGTTAGCCTTAATAATGAAATCCACCAAGATTTATGCCTCCATTAAGTGTCGAGGTTTGAACTCAATGTCAAATTCACTAAGCTTCACTAACAACTTAACCAGGTGCTCTAACTTGGACCTTGGAAAATTTGTTGAAGTGAGAGATCAGTTAGACTAGTATTCAAAGCTTAGAAATATTGTCGTAATCTCCTCACTAAAACCAAAAGTGCAAAAGCCACATTCTCTATTATAGAATATCGTACATCAAATCCTTAGTGAACTCAGCTCATGTAGTAGATCGGGTTACATCATGATGCTTTTTCGTTTATTAGGACTAAACTAACTACCTAATATGATACTGTCAATTAAAGAAATAGCTCTTCCTTTGGTATGGGTTTGGAGAGCAAAGGTAAGGTAATTAGGTAGATTTTTAATTGCTCAAATGTATAATTGAATTTTTGATGTCCATTCAAAGCCCTTACATTACCTCAAAACTTTGAAAATTAGGCGTTGTTTTTTAATAGACCTAGCAATGTATCTACTTTAAACGGTCAGTTGCCTCATCAAGTACTACATTTCTCTTATGTTTTAAGGTGCTGGCATGTTCATAATCGCATCAATTTTCTCTCGGTTAGCCTTAATTTTCTTACATATTATCATGTAGCCTAAGAACTTCCTTAACACCACTCTAGATGTCTAGTTTAAAAGGTTAAACTTCATGTTGTACTTTCAAAATACTTTAAATGCCTCGTGCAAATTGGCTATATGCATAACTTAAGTTTTACTTTTTATGATTATATCATCGACATAAACTTCCATGTTCTTCTCGATTTACTTGTGGAAGACTCGATTCACTAACTTTTGATATGTAATAACTTTAAAGGTATTACTTTGTAAAAGAATGTACCTTGATCAGTGATGAAGCTAGTCTTTTAGTAGTCTATTGGGCTCATGAAGATTTGATTATAATAAGAAAAAATGTCCATAAAACTCAACAATTAACATCCTACGGTGCCTTGAACAAATTGATCTGTGATTGGCAGTGAATATAAGTTCTTTAGATAAGCTTTACTCAGATATCTAAAATTAACACACATCCTCCACTTCTCATTAGGATTTTTTGGCATGAATACTTGTTATTCAATATCGGTGTGGTTGACCTTTTTAATAATTCTTGTCGCCAATAACTTATCTATCTCTTCTTTAATAGCATCCCATCATTTTAGGGTAAAAGTTCTTTTATTTTGGTAAACTAAGTTTATCACTGGATTTTTTGACAAGATGTGACATATGACCATAAGATCAATTCCTAGCATATCAGTAGCAAACTATGTGAACAAGTCTATGTATTTAATTAAACAATTGATTAACTTTCTCTCTTTGATGCATACTATCCATTTTAAGGCTATGATTATTAACTTTAACAGCTTGAATATGGCTATGGTAATTAACTCTAGCTACTTGACTAATTCCCCCATTTTAAAATCATCTATTACATCCATATCCTTTAACTAGCAGACTTCAGCTTTTTGTTTTTTCTTCTTTATCATTATAGCTACTTTTGTACCACCTCTAACTCCCCAATATCATCAGGCATGGAGAAGCACATTAGTAACCTATAACTAGTCATGACTGCCTTGAAAATATTAAGGACAGGTATACCAAAATGCATAATGTATACCGAGAAGCTTTTAAAAAAAAAGACATCATCATCCAACCTTGATAAGACCCCATAAAAACAAAATTTGACAAAAGACTCTTACTGTTTAACTTTCAAAACAACATAAAAAGAGAAAAAAAAACTCAAATAGCCTTCTTGCCAGCAGAAAACCTCTTAAGAAATTTTTTGACTTTACCTAATAACCCCCTAAGACAACTAGTCAGCACTTATTCACACTAGTAGAAACAACATCCAAAGTAGTACCTATATTATGGTCAACAATGATAGAATAAAAAACCATTAGAACAATTTTGAAGTATTCTTAACTCACTCAAACATAATAAGAACTTTAATTTGGTTAACCACTTCAGGAGTCTTTACGTAGGCATAAATCTACCTAAAAGAGAAAAAAAATATAATCTTACATAATAAAAAGTAAATAAGAGCATTCAACCACTAAATTTTGAAAAACAAGTTCTTACCAATAAGAACCTCACAAGTAAAAATAACTTCTACAACTATTGGCTCACGAACTTACCATTACACTAGTTAATGAAACTAATATCAAGTTTTAGAAAATCGACTTACCAGCTTTTATTTGATCTCTAAATGCACTTCTTTCAATGTCTCTATTGAGTAAACTACATAGTCCTTCTCAAAATTCATGAATTTTTGGACAATGTCCTCTCAAGCCTCTTTAGTAAGATCATCGTAATCTTCTTTTGTATGGTTGACCTCTATCTTTAAATTTTTAATCTTTTTCTTATGCGAATTCAAAGATGTTTCATGAGTTTGATGTTGTATTTTGTACACTATACTTTAGCCTTAAATTTGCTAACTTTATCTTTTGCAACCTTGAGCACTTCATCATGATCACTAACTTCCTTTTTAAGAGTTGATAGCTTTTTTCACAGGATCTCTTTGTTGACACATAGAGTATCTAACTCTTTCTCATACTAAATTGATTAATATAGTGAAACATTCAAGGACATTAACCCCTACATTCACATCAATGAAAGACGAACGTCAGTAAAGCACTCAAAAGTAGAACACATCAAAAAGTTTAAAATAATGAAACTCTCACTCGTTTTATATAACACATCCCAACTATTGTGTTACGTTATGGACTATGAGCGTGCAAATAGTATTCATTAATTGGCAGTCAAACTCCTAAAGGCACCTTGAAAGCTGTTTTACCATTTAATATAGAGTCAAAAATATGAATCTTTTAGTCAAATATGAAGTGGTCCTTTTCAACATGCCTCTTTTTTTCTACGAAGAGTCTTAAGCACTTGTTAGAGGATAAAACACTAATGGAATTAAAGTTGGAGCTTTTACTCAAGGAGTTTGAACCTTTTTCCCCTCATTACCCTTGATGAAAGAACGTCGTATAATGGACGATGTTCTGAAAGATGTACTGCTAAGAGACGTAATAGCTCTCTTTAAAAGTGGAGTTAAAATAGCTTTTGAGGAGCATGTCCTTTTTTTACTTTCGAAACTTCTTGCTTTTAAAACCTCTTTGAGCTTGATCTTCATGAATAACATCAAAAACGAAAAAAATGTTAGAAAGCAAGTTGCATTTAAATAAAAAAAAATGCAGATTTATACAAAGAATAAAGGATTGTAGCCTCAGAGTCATCATTTACAACCTCCATAGGCATGGTTGAAGAACCCTAACCATAAGAAGAAGGTTAAGTTGAAGAAAAGGAAAGAGATGTAATTGAGGAATCAGGACCATTCGAGATGGCTTAAATTAAAAGGATAAAAACAAGTATATAAAGTGTCGACAAGGAAATAAATAACTAAGGTTTTAACACCTATAGATTCAGAAGAAAAGATAGATTTATATAAGTTTAAAGTAATGTCACTTCTCATAGAGGGAGTAATTCAAGTATTTCTAATAAAAATAAAAAATATCTTTTTCAACAATCAAATATTCTTAGGGCATTAGTCAATAGGCCCTAATGCTAATGGGAACAAACATTAAAAAACCCACTTGTTGTGATAAAAGTCTTAAAGGTAAACAATTGAAGAAAAAACTCTAAAAGAAGTCCTTAAAGCAAGTCTTGCTAATAGACACAAAAAACCCATCACAAAGAAGTAACTTTGACTAACTATCTCTGAGGTGCAAATTCCAAAAAACTCATACAATTCATAAACAAGATAAGGAAATTGGAATCAAATACCTAATTTCTATGTTTCCATGTACATTGTAATTTTATTCTTATAGGGAAAGCAAGCCTTTTCTTGTAGTTTAGGAGCATAAAGATTAACAAAATGACAATGCGTTTTTCATGTGAAGAGCGTTGAGGTCATTGGTTAAAGCTAGAAAATGAATGAAAGCTATTGCATAAGCCATGGCCGATAAGGAAGAAAAAGAATTTATCGAAGATATAGACCCGATTGAAGAAGAAATGATGACTCTTACCTTAACTCGCACATGGATGAAAAGAAAAGATTAAAGCTCTTTAAAAGGGAGTTAGAAGAAAAACCTAAAATTTCTTTTGAGGAGATGAAAAGCTAAAGAAGAAGAACTCGGGGTGATGTAAGGTAGTTAAAAAGCAAAAAGATTCAAAGCTTTGATAGCTTGTCTAACCCATCGTTTGATTAATGCCCAGCCAACTGCTTGGGTGCTGAATAAGAACTATAAACACTTGATTTTAACTCTGAAATTAGAAAAAACTCAAAAATGGTTTAAGTGATATCAATTTTGAGATGAGATAATTTAATATTGAGATTATATTATTGAGACAGATCATGCATACTGTACCCCAACATTAGGTCAGGAGTAGCTTAAACATCATACCATGACATGAGATTGGGCATAGTTCAGTGACTGCACCATGACGTAAGATCGGGCGTAGCTCAACACAATTCACCCTGATCTGGTTGATAATTTTACATGACTTGTCCTAGTGTTGTAATTCAACCTCTGATATTACATCGAGTTTTAGACGTGACCTAAATCGTAATTTCTCATCAAATTTTAAGTACTTAACCCGACATCTTTGACCCCAATCTCACATTAGGATTTAGTGCATGATCAAGATAATCACGATGAAATGGATTTGAAGATTGATTGGGTTTCAAATACTAATTAACCCTCGATGTGATTGTCCCCAATCTCTTTTCTAGATTCATATATATAACAGCTTAGAGAGGAAAAATTGTGAAGACTCGAGAATGCTAGTGACAGACTTTGTACAGAAAATATTTCAACACCATGAACACAATTTTGAATTTCAAGATTGGGTCAATCCTAAGCTTTTTTCAAAGAGCGCGCGCTATCAATGGTAGCTTTTTCAATTTCAAGATTGGATTGATAGCGTTGCAGCTCTTTTTTCTCTATAGTAGAGTTTTAAATATTTGGCAGACCTTATTTTTTTTTCTATAAATAGACTACTCATTTGGTAGTTGAGGGGAGAGAAATCAAATAAAGGAATCAGAGGGAGGAATGAGAAAGGATGAAGGAGAAAAGGCATGGACAATAACCACAAATAGGTATCGAGATCCAGAACACAAGAATCAATCACGAATAAGGATCCATCACTACAAGCATCTCTTAATGAATGAGATATCTCTTGAGAATAATCAAACTTTCAGATATCTACAATCAAGCATTAAAAATAAGCTATAAAGATCTCTTTTGGGGGATCTTTCTTGGGACTTTGTTTGTTGATTAGCAAAAAAGTAAGAATTATATCGAAGGCGCTACATACTTGTAATTGTTATTTTTTGAAATTGAATAAAAGATGATCTTCTATATTTTATTCCTCTATTAGTTGTTCATTCTGTAATGCATTTCGTAATTTTCTAAAACTATTTAAGAAAAAAAAATTTGATGAAGTACATATTCTCATTGCTAAATTCAAACATCTATTTTTCTAGAATTAAAGATTTAACATTGGTTAGATTGAGATTCTTGTATAAAATTACATAATAAGTTTATTTCAAGATCAATTTTAAATTATTATGAATTAAGGATACGAGATCATTTTACTTAATAGTACAAATTTTTGGGCATTTATGAGGGTGCTAACCCTTCCGACGCATAATCGACCTCTGATCTTAAATTTTCTAGCAATACAAACCAATACCTATTTTCAAAATGGAATTCAGTTGTTTTCTTTCTTAAAAGAAAAAATGAATATGACTAATGGCCAAGGTCAAAAACCCCTTTCCCCCCTAAAAAAATGGTTGACTCTTTTATTAGACCAAGGCAAAAAAAAAAAAAAAAAAAAAACTTTCTCAAGCTTGAGCTTCTTCACCAAAAGAAAAATGTTTGGCTATGCCTCACACATTAATTGCCCCACTAAGTGCTAGGTAGCAAAAATGACAAAGATCTTTTCCTATTAACGTGGTCAATAACCACATTTTTTTATAAAAAAATTGATTAATCCCATTATCCCCTACAAAACATATACTTGATTATCCTTTGTTGTCCTCTTAAATTTGACCCGCTTATATCAAGCTTTGTGAACAAGCTTCGTCCATTTAGAAAGGATGAACCTGCCCTCATCTTTAACCTTTAGCTAGGTGGTCTCTTTATTCCAACAGAAAGATGACAAGAGTTGTATCTCTTAGCAAAATTGTTAGCCTTTATGCCTACTTCCCAAGGGCCCATTCACTCCCACATTAAGTCCCAAAATGAGTGATATTCTATATATAAATACTAAATATGCCAAAATCTGAGTTAATCTTGATTTACTTTAGCACTTACTTTCTTAATTTTTTAATATAACTTGAACATCAGAGTGATCTTGTGGGATACACTAATGCGCACTTTTATCTTTCTTACAAACTGCACCCATCACAGGTCATTAGAATTCGATCATTAAAAGTCCAACCCTTTCTTGTAAAATCTTGTAGCATTAGATGTGTTTTCAAGTTCATGATTAATTTTAGAAGAGAATGTATTCTTTGCGTGTTAATGATGTTTATTTAATTTTTGTCCTCCAAATTAACTAATATTTTTTTTTATAAAAAATCTTCTTATTTTTTATCCAAACAAAATTTATTATAATAAAAAACAAAAATTTTACTTTATAAATTATAAATTTGTTTATTCCTTTATACATTTTTTTTTCTTTTTCTTCTTAAATTTATATAATATAGTTATATCTTTCTCACAGGCCTAGGAAAGATGAATCATAATGAGACACGATTAAATAAGCGGAGGCTACCATTCCATATGCTAGTGACTTGCCTGGTAAATGAGATGCCTCCCCAGTTTTTATTTTATGTTTTTAATGAACAACCATCTCATTTTTCAGGCAGGCTACTCCACACAGAAGAAACCATGCAGTTTTCCAGATGAAACTCTTAACAAATCTGAAGCTCCACATGGCGCATGCAATAATCAATAAGAAGGAATGAACTGAAAATGAAGGGATGATCGAAAGCAAATCAGATACTCCTGGCCGGGTAGTCTTTGAAAATTAAAGAGATGGAAGCAACCATAAACAAAACAAAGAAAAACCAAGTAGCTAGCAATCGTGATATGGATTATCATGATAAACAAAACAAAGAAAACCGGGTAGTCTTTGAAGGGACGATCTGCAGTTATTGATTATCTCAATTGAGCTTTGAAAAGCAGTGAATGTCGTCCGTTGCTTCTGGTGCCAACCTGAACCACATGCAACCGAGGAGAAAGACCACAGTTATCATGATAAACCTTTTCAATGCGAAAGACAAGTTTAGTACCTGTACCAGTGAGAGGAATAGAGAACTTCAAGCTGGGAACTCCTCGCAGGATACAACGAAGCAAGAAGATGATGGCAGAGAACCTTTGTGGCACGAAAAGGGCCTCTGGGGGACTGAATTCAGTCATCAAAATCGGCAAATATCCTTTCTTGCTCCTGGTGCCAACCTGAATCACGCGCCACCTAATATGATGATTAGCCTTATCATAAACCTCTTCGAA
This sequence comes from Moringa oleifera, assembly GCA_021397835.1. Lineage (NCBI taxonomy): Eukaryota > Viridiplantae > Streptophyta > Magnoliopsida > Brassicales > Moringaceae > Moringa > Moringa oleifera. The sequence continues at coordinate 983,283 of JAJFZO010000447.1, forward strand.
TCTAATCACTAATTCATGCCTTCTCCAGAGGGGAAGGATAAGCTTAAAGCTCTCTAGTTGTGCTAAGAGATGAAGAAGGGAGAAGACAAAGTATAGGGTTAGGCTGGAAAACGGATCGAAGATCAAACCCATTTAAGCAGGAAGGCAGACGTTGCTAGCTTTGTTAGCCAGAGGAAGAGCTTTCCCGGATAATAGTCCCCTCAGGGTTCTTAGGAGGGAAGCCATCTAAATGATAAATTCAGAGTTTTTATTTTTATTTTTTTCGTTTTTCTTTCGAGAAGGCCATCCATTTGGACTATTTGCTGTTTGCTTTGGGATAACTACATATCAAAGGGACAAAATTCCGCTTTCCTCTCTCTCTTTCGGGACTTGGAAAAAGTCTTCTCTCTCTCTCTCTCTCTCTCTCTCTCTCTCAACTGCAATCGGGTCTAAAAATGTTCAAGTGTAACCCTACAAAGATTCGGGTCCTAACAAATAACAAACAGTTATTGGCCAAAGAGTATTTACAAGTTCCATGGACTCCATGCATGGAGCAAGTTAGCTCACTGCTTATACCATATTCACATATATATGCTCATGCTGGCAATGTAACAGCAAGACCTTAAACCACCAACCTGAGCATGCATGTAAGAGTATTCCAATTCAACCTGCAACAAAGATGGAGATTTAACAAGAGAAGGTAATTATCCTTTCATCAGGAAGTCAGTAGTCGTGGGATTGTGCAAGCATTCTGATGAACAATCACATTATGGAGCTTTGTTCTGATATTACTTGTTATGAGTTAGAGATATCTAAAAACCCAAGATAAATTTATCATTTCATGTGCTGTCAAGTCATCTGCCACTGGGTGCTAAGACTTGAGTTCAATCTTGAAGAAAGAAAGATATTTATGTATCACATCTTCTGTTGTCTAGCTCTTGCCTGTTTAAAGTCCAAGCAGCAGAATCAGGTACTTGAGTTCTACCTATGTTTTTTCCACTTTAAAAACAATGAAAAGAAAGCTCTATCTGGGTCCTTCTAACAGTGTTTCTTGAGAAGAAGACAGATCAGCTAGAAGGATAATGCCAATTAAGTTATCTAAAACTAAATTTGGTTAGTCCAGAAGCTGACAAGGTTGGATAAATTATATTTGAAGTACATTAGTTATAATGTATAGCTGTGATTAATACTCTCTATTTCTGCCCATGTGTTGCTTCAGCCATGATAATTCCAGCTGCATTAGATATGTAATATCCTAACATTGTGTAAAACCCTCTCAATTTACCAAATCAGTATACTTAGATGGCCAATTTAGAAGAGCAAATTAAGAAAGACAACCCTTTCCAATCTTCCGAATCTTTCCCTACTTTCCAACTGAAGAACTTCATGCAACTAAAATACAAACCAAGCTGAAGAAGTGAACTAACATAAGAAGAAGAACTGGAGTAAAATAGTCACACCTGCATTTATAATAATGAACAACAGTGGAAAGTCCTACTTTACAGTTGAATGGATGTCTTGGACAAGCTTGAAACTAAGTAATCAATCTGAAATACAAGCAAAAACACCAAATGCCATTGTCTGTCTTCATCTTTTTTTACCTGTACTCACATGCAAGCAAAAATGCAAAACATAATTAAACTAGGCTCTGTGGTGATACAAACAGCAATACGATATAGGAGACAGCACAACAACAAATGTAAGGATCTACTTGGATTAATAAGTTCGTGTTTTTGATGAATCATATTGTATTTCTCTGGATTACCCATCACATCATCATCAGCATTTGCTGAAACTGTTTGATATCTCGGTGCTTCAGATAAACAGGAATGATGGATACACAAGACTCCTCGCTTCCCAAAATTTGGTAGATACCAATCTGCGCATGAATGCAAAAAGAAACACAATGATCACTATGCATTTTCATGTTGAAACAAAAATATTCAAAGAAGAATACACTAATTGGAAGCCCTAAAAAACAGGTAACTCACGCTTCAAGACAACTGTGCGAGGAGATGCGGCTTATCTGAATTGAACTTTGAAGAGGAACGAACTTCCCTGGATGGCTCTCGTGCCAACATTAATCTCATAGAAGCGGTTGTGGTTGCCATCAACATCGACTTCTTGGATTTGAATGACAAGAATAACACCGTTTTGAAGAGGAAGCATGACGTATAAGGTTGGGAATAGTTGCAGAAGCCCGACAATCAAGAAAAACATGGCGGCCACATTTTCAGGCACGAAAAGGGGTTCTGGCAGCTTCAATTGTGTCCTCCAAAACAGCCAGATTAGTCCTTGGCCAGACCTGATGGTCAGCTGAATTTGATGAAGCCCATTTCGGCCGTTTTCATCTCCGTTTACATGAGGCAATCTTTCTAACTGAAGCTCTAGCCGGTGGCCTCTAACAGGCAAGATAATGGTTATTCTTCTGGTTCGTCCTAAGAGAAAGAGAAAGGAGAAGATTAAGGGAAAGGCCATGCACCAGAAGGAATAAAACATGTCCATTTTGGGCAAGTGCTTGCTAGAGGAAGGGGTTAGGGTTTTTCAACTGAAGTTCTCTTTGCCTGGAAAAAGAAAAGCTCAGACTGGGTATGAGTAGGGTTTAGGAGGATGGACAGCGTACAAACAACGGAACATTTTGATGGGCTTGGCCTGTTTGTCTAACGGAGGCTGAATGGATTTCCTTTCTCAGAAGTTTGGGTACAGAAGAGGGCTTGCCTCTGAGATTTGGTAAATGATTTTAACGTTGGGCTTCATCATTTCACAGTAATTATAGAAGCCACAAAACTATTCCAGTGGGCTGAGCCCAGTAGTCAGAAAAAACGCACATACCTTCGACTCTCATATGGAGCGCAGCCGCGTGGATTTGTCAACAATAATCCGCTCCCATCCTGCATCAGTCGCCTGATCTCCGATGAGACCTCCGATTTTGATTTCTTCTCTGTTTCCATTTCTCTTGCATCCTGAAATCCATTAGCTAACCCAAGAAGCATATTAATATACATACTAATAATAAGAGAATACAACCCAAAACCTATCTATGAACATTTAATGCATTCATTGACATGCGCACTTGCTGTAAGAGCACATGAAGGAATGACAAGCAGCTTGTCTCCAACAAAAGAACTCCGAAAGTCGGCAAGAAAGAAGTAAAGATTGCATGACTAATACAGCACTACCAGGGGATCATTAATCAATCTGAGACACATCAAACAGATACATGATTCATATTCAGTTCTCCAAATGCAAATATGGATCGATGGAGTCCTGGATTACCTGACCATATGTACATGGACATGCAGCGACTGGAAACATGTGTAGTGATTGAATCGAATGCTGATGATGATGATGCATCTGTTAATTCTTCTTCTCTGGATCTCATCTTCTTTTCTTTTTGCCTATGGCCAAGAGCGTTGACATGCTATGAAGCCAGCTATGAAGATGTTTTTTTGTTTCATATATCTGGAATAATATGGTATACTGCCTGTTTAAGAAATCATTACTTCCATGATTAAACTAAGCATAGTCGCCTTGCAGTTAACGTCATTAAAATTTTCTATGTTAAATAGTGCCTACTGTTGGCCTTAGTAATGTCTACAGCTAATTTATAACAACTACATTAAATATTTGATGGCTGCTGTGTTTGATAATTAAATATAGCAATTTTCAATTAAACAAGAAACACCATTCGTCATGACAAACCTAATTTCTATGTACCCAAAGAACTTGTAGTAGAGAAAAGTCAAGGTTCAATATAATCAAAGTTATTATTATTTTTTTATGGACGGTAAAATTAGCTGTTAACAAAGTTATAGAGTGTGTTCTCATCATTATTTAATTCTTTGTGAGTCCAGCGATCAACATGGCGTTTAATGATAATGAAGGTTTAAGTCATGCAGCTAATTGAGGTAATATTGAAAATTAATTATCATAATGAAAGTTCGTTTTGTTTTTCTTTGCAAGCATATAGGAAATTAATAGTGAGTTTGCTATTTTTTTCATTAATTTGCACTTGTATAAGTTAGTTTTTTTTACTAATTTCTAATAAATATATATGTATATATTTAACAATTTCTAATTTTATTATTTTTTTAACAAGTAGAAAATCTGGGCTTATTAGTTTTGAAAAAAGAAAGCTAGTTTATATCATTTTGGAATATATTTTCACTAATTAATTTTTATTTTTATTTTAAAAAATTATGATGCCCATCAAAAGATAATTGATCATATTTTCTTAAAAAATATGAATTTTTTGTGAAAAGATTTCATTACAAAAAATGATATTTACAGACTAATTTAATAATTTAATTACAAAAAAACTAGTGTTCTTGTGAAAGAAAAATGGATTTTCAATGAGACTCTTCTTTATCCTTAATAGATGAGTTTCCAATTGGTTTCCTGCAAGATTTAAAAAGAGATAAGCATGGAGGTGTCCCATGGTATTACTTCGATGCTTAAATGAGTAATGATATTGTGAGTAAGATGTTATGAAAATGAAAAATAGCTTGAGTTTGAAAAGATAATACCTAGGTATTTATAAGAAATTTATAACTTAACTAGCCTTTTGGTTAGTTATTTCTAGAGAATCACAACAAGAAATCTAGGTAAAATGCCTTAGCAGTTGCTAAGCTGGTGATAAATTTGTTATCATCAGGTTTTAAAAGCTTTGGATATTTCACAAGTGGTTATAAGGTTGAAGATGATGCTGATGGGCTTGTTAGGCTATCAGCTTCCTCGGGTTGATGATGAGTTGTCTTACTCGTTGAGGATGCTTTTTGACTGATTTAGGCTACTTAATTGTAGGTCATTCATAAATGTCTCATTTACTTTAAATATACAAAGGATAGTAGATTTTGGGCTAATAAAGAGTGGATGGTTATATATCTTTACCAAAAGCCTCTCATTATTACTGTTTAAAAAGAATATAAACAATTATTGAAATGGAAGAAGTAAAATCATACGTATCTTTTTTTATTGTCCTTCATTCTTTTTTTTTTTGATCATATTTATGGATTAAGTTTTGATGTTGTAGGCATAATCCTTTGTCATTGTTTGTTAATGAAGTTGTGTCATGATTTCTTCAAGGTACCTATTTGTCATAAATACTTCAAAAAATTTGGTTAGCTCGAAATTAAAAACTTATATGTTGATGTTTCACTAGAGATATTTAAATTCAAAGCTCCATGGCCTATAAGTGATCTGAACTTTTGGAACTTTTTCGATTATATCATGACCTCTAGGTGCTTGTTTATGTCGATGTCGTTTAAATCTTGCAAGCTCCCATTTCTTCTTGTAATATTTTTTAGGTCCCATAGGTTCCTATTTTGACTTCTTAATGTTATTTAGGTTTTATAGGGCACCCGATTCTATTGTTGTCATTCAGGTATCATAGGTACCAATTTTTGTTGATATTTGTTTTACCCTTTGGGGTTGAGTACTTCACTTTGCTTTTAAGGCTAACTACTTTAATTAGTTTGTTTATTGAGGCTTATGCATTTTGTTTACCTTACAAGGTTGAGTGTTTTGTTTGCCTTACGAAGTTGAATATGCTACTTTTTGATCTTTTATGGCTTATGTACTTTATTTTTTATCTTTTCCAGATTAAGTACTTTGTATTTATCGTTTATGGCTAACCGATTTTGTTTGTTGTCTTATAGGGCTTTTGGCTTAATTCTTGCCTTTATTTGTAGCCCTATGAGGCTTTTGGCTTAATTCTCACTTTTACATTCTTTTGAATATGTTTTTTTATTTCACAATGTAGATTTGAGCTTTCTTTATCTTCTCTTGCTTTGTCATGCAACTTGGTATTTTTGATGACATACTACATATTTTACGGAAAAAAACTTCCTAAAATTGTTAGAACTTCATGTTCTAAGAACCAAATTTCCTTCCTTTGTTTTAACCTTGTAAAGTCTTAACTTGATAACTTCAACTACTTAGTAAGGTCCCCTCTAATTAGGAACAAATTTTTCAATAGCATCTCAAGGGTCTTAAATTAAATCTTTTTCAATAGATATCTTCTTGCTTATCACCATAATTCTTTCAATTTAATCTTGGGCATTTCTTACATTTTTCAGGGTTTCATCTGCATTATTGCTAAAGGTTTGTCTTTATTCCTCTTTGGGTTATCATAAAGTCTAGGAATTTTTATGAAGATACATTAAAGGTGCACTTGCTTGGATTACGCTTCATTTAATATCTTTTAAGTGCTTTGAAAGTTTCTTCCAAATCTAGAATATGTTTTTCTTCCCTCTTACTTTATAATTATATCATCGACATGAGCTTTGATGTTTCATCTTATTTGTTGGTTGAAGATCTTGTTAACTAATCATTGGCTAGCATTTTTGAAGCCAAAAGGCATAGCCTTATAGTAGTAAGTTCCATGTTAGTAATGAAAGCCGTTATTTCTTCATTCATAGGCCCTATTCAAAAACTACTATGTTTAGAAAATGAATCCATGAAGTTGAGCAATTCATATCTAGTTGTTCTATCGATGAGTTGATTAATACAAGGTAAGAAAAAGCTATCGTTTGGATTAGTTTTGTTCAAATCAATGAAATCTATACCCATGCATCAATATTCATTGTGTTTCTTGACAAGTACAACTTTTGATAATTCATTCAGGATATTAAACTTCTAGGATGAAACCATTCTTTAAAAAAATGGAGACTTCTTTCTTTATAGAGTGTTGTTGTCCATAGCAAAGCTTTTCTTCTTTTACTTTACGTATTTAAAAGAGAGATTGACACATAGCTTATGTGTAATCGCCTGTAGATCCACCATGACATATCCGAAATAAACCATGCAAACACGTTGATGTGGTTTTAAGGGAATTGAGTCAACTTTTCTCATTCCTTGGGGGTTAAAAGCCCCTTAATTCTAGTTATTTGTTCGGATCTTTTGCCAATTGACCTTCTTGAAGCTGTTCTATAGGTTTAGCTCTTTAAAGCTATTTCTTATCTCTCTAATCAAGATTAATCTGACAAATTAACTTATTATTCCTTTTAAAAAATGTAAGGCATCATCGTCAAAACAATCGTTGGTCTTCCTTTAATACTTTTATTGAATGTGTGAAAAATTTCATCATTAAAATATACATGAGCAGTAATACTTGTAGTCAGTTTGGTGTGGGTCTCTCGATCACCATATTATATATTGTTGGCGCTTAGACTACCAAAAATGTGGTCATTATGGTGATAGTTTTTTCTTCAGTTTTGGTAGTAACTAATAGCTCAATAATTCCTTTAATAGGTAACTTTGTTCCTCTAAAGCTGTCGAAAGATTTCAAGTGATCTTTAATCTCAAGTTTTAAGAAAGTTTAATAGTATATGATATAAGTAGAACTTCCAGTATCGATCAATATTCTTTTTACATTGCAATTAATAATCATCAAAGTGACGATTAGATCATCATCTTGAAGAGTTAAAACACCTTTCAGATCATATTTTGAGAAAGAGATTGTTTCTTATATTTGAAACTTTTTTGTTTTTAATCCTTCATCCTATATTTTCCTGGCTTATGCCTTCCTTTTGGCAATTATTTATTCTACTTTTAGACTCGAAGGCATCTATTTTTGACTTCTTTTTGGACAGTTATTTACTCATATATTTGCAAAGTTTTTAATTTTCTTTTGTGGTCTTCCTATTAATTTATATACTTGTATGCCTTTGTCTAAATTCATCCTTGTTTTATGACAATTTTCAACTTATTGCACTATGCAGTGCTTTAGGGAATAAGCCTTTTTCTACTGTACTACTACCCTCTGTTCTAATTCTTTAATCTTAAAGGTTGCTTTTCATAAATCTTTTGATAAATTCTCTCAAAGACTCATCTAAGTTTTGCTCAATGGAAAAATTCTTTGAAGAATTTTTTGTCTTAATCGTACTATTTAAAAATTAAGCTAAAAAAAGTTGCTTAAAGGTTTTGAAGTGGTCTATGCTGTGGTGGAATACCATAACCTTGCCACTTTTATAAATGTTTTCTTAGAATACTCTTGAACCATCATCATTTTGCTGAATTTTTCCTAATGATCTTAAGGATTTATTAAGTTGTCATAAATTTCTATTTGCGACATATGAAACTTCAGAGGTATAGGAGCCTCTAAGATCTTATTTGTAAAAAAATAAAATAAAAATGAAACCTACTGCATGTTTGTATTCAATTGGAATTTGGGTACCTTGATTGCAAAAAACCATTTATTCTAACTTTCAATTTAGTTGCAATACTAACTTCTTTAGGGCCTCATAATCTTTATTGTCTTGATATGAGTTGATTGACACTTTTTTGTTTTTGAGATTGTGATAGTTTAGGTAAGATTTAATTTTTTGTCTCTTTTTGAAGATTTTGATTTTCAAGATCTTAAAGCAGACATAAAATTACGTGAGTGAGTTTTTTAAGAGAGCTGGTGTTTCATTATGGCACTAAGGACTTCTACTAGTTACTTTATTGTTTATTTTAAGGCATACACATCGTTTGAAATGTTAAGAACAGATTAATAAAATTCATACTAGATTAATGGTATTATTTTATGGGTTGTCATATGAGAATTATATAGACAATTAAATTTTGAATTAAAAGTTTATAAACATCTTAAATGAGGAGTATTCGATGTTGTGAATGTTTATAAATTGTGCAACTTCAAAAAAGTAATGATCTAAAACTTAATCCAATTTATTTGTTCGTTCGAATGACAAATTCATACCATGATATTAATATAAAAATAGATAGGTCAAAATATGCTTAGTGTGTACTCATTCAAAATTATTAAAAGCTCAAACTAATCAAACTATTTTTTTTACTATAACATTTAAAATCATTAACTCATTAATTAGTATTCTTTTGGTCATAATTATTCTTTTTTGAGAGAAGTGAAAGAATAATAAACGAGAAAATATTTTTTTTTTTTACCTTTTGTTTGCACTTTAATCATCTTTTTACCTTGTGTATTAGTAATCAAGCAATGATTGCCCTTGAATAGTATTCTATATCCTTTTTTTAGGAGTTTACCAATACTTAAAAGATTTTGATTAATTTTGAAAATATATAAGATATTAAAAATTAATTTCAAACATATGCGACCTTTGATTGCCCTTTTACTGCTCCATTTTTAATTTTAACTTTAGAAATTGCAGTTTTGTGAAGTTTTTTGATTTGTTATTGGTCATAAGTTATATAGTTGATACAATCACTATCTATAAGCCAATTTTCTGAAAGAGTTACTAGTAACAAAGCATGATGCCATAAATAGTTCCTTCTCTTGAGGTTGTTCAACAGCATTCTTGGCTTTTTTTTTTATTATTGTTGTAATTTGCATATCTTTTCACATGTCCTAACTGATCACACTTATGGTATCTTGCATCTTTTCTTCACTAACATTTGTTTTGTGCATAATTGATCTTTTTACAATAAGGGCAAGATGAAAAGATTTGATTGTTACTATTTTGGTCATTTTTTTTATTGCTTGCAAAACATACAAATTTATTTTAATTTTGCTAATTTTTGTTGTTTTTACCTTCATTATTATCATATGATTTGACTTGAAAGGCACATTTCACAGATCCTTGTGCCTGCAATGCATTCAATAATTTTGCCAATGAAATGCTTGACAAATCTTTAAAGTTTTCCAAAGATGAGATTGTTTCCTCAAATTTTTTAGGATTGTGACTAGGATCTTTTAAAGCAACTCTAGAATAAAAAAAATTAGTACCAATGAGTCTTATTTTGTTAACAATATCGAGAAGTCTATTGGAATACTCCTGTTATTTCTGATTCTTTAATCTTTTACATCTCAAATTCTCATATCAAATTCAACAATTGCATTCCTTTGATCTTTCATTTTCTTCATATTCCTACTTCAAAAAATCTCAAATTTAATTTGCTGTTTTAGTTTTATTACCCTGGTAAATATGGTGGATGAAAGTGCTGCAAATAATGTTGCTCTTACTTTTTATTTTCTTTAATTCTTTTTTCCTTGATTTTAGATTTGTGCAAGACTTGGATTTTTTAGCAATAGAGAAATTTCATATACTTGTTCAATAGCTTCCCACAGATCATTTACATTAAGAGATGCTTCCATTCTAACAACTCACATTTGATATTTTGTGACATCAAACATTGAAAGTGCAATTTTGATGAATGAATTTTTTGTTTATTGTGAATAAATTTTTGTTTTTGGACACATAAGTGGGAAGTATTTAAAAATTGTGTTAATGAGTTTTTTCAATTTAACAAATCTCTCAAGATAATAACTCGGGTTTTTTGAGATAAAAGGAAGATCAATAGACAAAACAAAAAATTTTAAGACTTAAAATTACTTGAAATTGTTTGTTTTGTTTCATTGACATAAGTCCTATTTATAAGGAAAAAAAGCAACCAAAAATTAAATTTCTACTCATCTAAATGTTTTAAAATTTAAATTCAAAATTCAAGCTTCTTGATAAAAGCAAAAATTAAGTCTTATTTATTTTATCTTTGATAAAAATGTACAACAAATAAAATTTTTTATTAACAATAATGAAAAGATATTTCACCATTTTTTTTTAATGATTTGTAACAATGTGATTACAATTTCACACAATTGTATAAACTTGTACTCTCCTATCACAACAACAAGTACATTTATATAAATGAATTTATTAAAGAAGGTGATAGGAAGAGACATTTGCATTCAATCTAGTAACCGAAATGGTGTCCAAGGATATTTGAAGAGGATTCCCATCCAACTCTTCAAGGAGAACTAAGAAGTTCTCATAAGCCTTAAGGAAAGACCATGGTATGTGGTACCTATAACAATTACTTAAAATGGATAATTAAAATCATCCATTTAGAGAAGCTTATTAACCAAGGTTAAATATCATAAAAATAGTATCAAGAAACAGTGGTAAACTAAAAATGCATGAGAGTTAATAAAAAGGATAATTCCATTGACTATGAAGTAACTCTTTTTAAGGTTCAAAATGAAACCCAGTAGCAACTAATGCTTTCCTCATTCACTGAAGCTTCACCTTTTCCCATTGTGCTAAGGTTTAAAGTAACTAGATCACTCCTTAGTGGCGCATCAAATACAGTCTGCTACACCAAATTTGTTTTCTTTCATGTCTAGCATCTTCTGACAATAAATTTAATTGACTGTTATAAACACCATTTTCTCACTTTATAATATCTACTGGTAGAACTATTTTTTGGTAAGCAAAGAGTTGCTTAACTTAACTCATAAACACATCTCTTATTCTTCTTTTTTTTTAATTTCAATTAAATAGCACAATAATTCATTCACTCAAGTCATCCATCGAGTCTTAGATCACTCAACTAAGCAGGCTACTAGCCTTTTCAATATGTTTTCATATGATATTATCTATTGATACTCCAACATCACCTACTTTTCATGTGCAAATCATCAATTAATTATTAATAGGTAGGTATGGTGATAAAATAGCAATGTTAAATAGCTATTGCTATACATATATGCATTTATTTATAATATATTATATATGTGTAGAGAGAGAGAGATAGCACATGGGTATAATATGTACGTTGCTTACCTTGTACCAAGTAAGTGGTTGATTGTTGAAGAGAGTAATATTACTACTCCACTCAACATCACCCAACATTTGTTCTTGATGTATTTGTAATTGCTTTCCCAACAGGCCAACTGCAATATTGAATTAATTAACAAAAGCATAAAATGAATTATACTATTCTATATCTTCAAAATGCATCCCCTTAAGATATTCCATTGACAAATGTTCCTCAAATCTACTTATAAAGGCCATATGCATTGTTAATTATACTTGGTAGAGAAAGAATTAGAGCTACCATACCTAATAACCCCATGCATAATTGGTAAAATCATATAATTCCTTCTCACCGCATAGAATTTCCACTTTAGTTAATCAAATAACCCTTCTCTCAAGGAAAGCTTGAGAATCCTTCAAACAAATAAGATCAGGATTTTTTTTATGTTTATTTGTTACATAAAATTAGAGATGTTAGTGTCAAAAAGAAACAAAAAGAAAAAGATGGGTTACAAATTAATGTTACTGGCAACCCAACCATAACACCAAGTATGGAAATGTTGTTGATTCCATCATGTAAGGAAATCGAGATCTTTATGGTAAATCCTTTGGTGTCATGACTTCGATGTGCATCCCCTAAGAATACTAACAAATTTCATTGACTAAAACTTGGATTTCTAGCATGCTTCTAATTAGGTTGCCTTGGATATCTTATATGCCAAGATAATCAAAACTATTATTTCAAAATGTCTTTTCTTTTGTCTCTAAAATAAATCTCTCCTAATGTATTTTGTAAAACCCATTTGCTTCACTTATCATTACATATATAGTTCAATAGAATGGCTTATAAAGTTGATTATGGAATATAAATGTCATGGGATTACTTGTATATACATCGTTAACAAAGGCATGCGTGACATGTCCAAGGGATTCAACATAAACGTGTGTCTCATTACAAGTTGATGAATTGGATTGAAAGCTATTTGTCGACATATGATACTCAATCAACATAGATTATTATTACCTGACTACAACTCAAAATTAATGAGCTATAGTATTTTGCACCTGAAAGTAGAACAAAGGTAATCAGATTTATCTTTCGTGGTATTCATGTGCTCGAATAACATATTTCACTGCAATGAGGTATTCGAGAATTTTCGGGTGACATCTCTAAATGCCTTCACCTATTATTTGAGTCAAGCAAGTGGCTTGATGTTAGAATTTTATTAAGGTGATCTCTTTGTTGTAATAAAAAGATGGCAAGAGTTGTCTCTCAGTGAAATTGTCAATCTTTATGCCACCACCTCCTAATGGCCCATTCACTCCCACATTAAGTCTTCAAATGAGTGATATTCTGCATATAAATACTAAGTATACTGAAATCTGATCTGATCTTGATTTACTTTAGCATTGACTTTACTTATTTCTAATCTAACTTGAACATGTCGTAGTGATCTGGAGGGACACCAATGCTCACTTTTCTCTCTCTTACGAGCTAAACCTATTATAGGTCATCAGAATCTGACCATTAAAGGCCCTAATGCTCTCTTGCAAAAACTTTATAGCATTAGATATGTTTTTAAGTTCATGATTAATTTTAGAAGAGAATGTATTCTTTAGGTGTTAATGATGTTTATTTAATTTTTTTATTATTTTATTTTTGTTCCTACCAAACTAATATTTTTTTTAAAAAAATTCTTCTTGTTTTTTGATCCAAACAAAATTTATTATAATAAAAAAAAATTTTTACTTTATAAATCATAAATTTGCTTATTCCTTTATACTTATTTTATCTTTCTCTTTCTTCTCGTCTTGCTTTTGTTTTTTTTTTTTTTCTCTCTTAGCTTTTTCTTCTCAGTTTTTATGTTTAAATTTTTAAATATATATTATATTTATGATCTTTCTCACAGGACTAGGAAAGATGAATCATAACGAGACACGATTAAATAAGCGGAGGCTACCATTCCATATGCTAGTGACTTGCCTGGTAAATGAGATGACTCCCCATTTTTTATTTTATGTTTTTAATGAACAACCACCTCATTTTCAGGCAAGCTACTCCACACATAAGAAATTTTCTAAATTTTTTATGTTTTTTAAAATCTTTTTTATTTTGATTTATTATCTAAATTTTTGTTAACAAAAAAATTATCTTGGAAGTATATGGCTATTGAATTTTACCTCTATGGGGTTGAGCAATCCCCTAACCGGTAATGCAGCAATTTTTTCTGCTATGATATTATTATTAAAAATAGTTACTGATGCTCCATAGATGTTAGGGTAGTGTATGACTCACTGAAGGGTGTTATGTTACTATATGAAACAGTGATATTGTTATAACTATAGAGTAAAAACATCATCTAACAATTTCATTAACAACATCCTGTTGTTCTCTTTCAAATATTCAACACATTGAGTTACAAATTCAACATGATTTTTTTACCTTATTCAGAGAAGAAACCATGCAGTTTTTCACTGTCTTGCCCCTAATTTCCAGATGAAACTCTTAACAAATCTGAAACTCCACACGGCGCATGCAATAATCAACAAGAAGAAGTGAACTAAAAATGAAGGGATGATAGAAAGCAAATCAGATACTCCTAGCCGGGTAGTCTTTGAAAATTAAAGAGATGGAAGCAACCATAAACAAAACAAAGAAAAACCAAGTAGCTAGCAATCGTGATATGGATTATCATGATAAACAAAACAAAGAAAACCGGGTAGTCTTTGAAGGGACGATCTGCAGTTACTGATTATCTCAATTGAGCTTTAAAAAGCAGTGAATGTCATCCGGTGCTTCTGGTGCCGACCTCAACCACATGCAACCGAGAAGAAAGACCACAGTTATCATGATAAACCTTTTCAATGTGAAAGACAAGCTTAGTACCTGTTCCAGTGAGAGGAATAGAGAACTTCAAGCTGGGAACTCCTCGCAGGATACAACGAAGCAAGAAGATGATGGCAGAGAACATTTGTGGCACGAAAACGGCCTCTGGGGGACTGAATCCGGTCTTCAAAATCGGCAAATATCCCTTCTTGCTCCGGGTGCCAACTTGAATTACGCGCCACCTAATATGATGATTAGCCTTATCATAAACCTCTTCGAATCTAATCACTAATTCATAACTTCTCCAGAGGGTAAGGATAAGCTTAAGGCTCTCTAGTTGTGCTAAGAGATGAAGAAGGGAGAAGACAACGTATAGGGTTACGCTGGAAAACGGATCGAAGATTAAACCCATTTAAGTAGGAAGGCAGGCGCTACTAGCTTTGTTAGCCAGAGGAAGAGTTTTCCCGGATAATAGTCCCTCAGGATTCATAGGAGGGAAGCTATCTAAATGATAAATTCAGAGTTTTTAATTTTAATTTTTTTTTTGTTTTTCTTTCAAGAAGGCCATCCATTTGGACTATTTGGTGTTTGCTTTGGGACAACTACATATTAAAGAGACAAAATTCCACTTTCCTCTCTCTCTTTCGGGACTTGGAAAAAGTCTTCTCTCTCTCTCTCTCTCTCTCAACTGTAATCGGGTCTGAAAATGTTCGTGTAACCGTACAATGCTTCGGTTCCTAACAAATAACAAACAGTTATCTGGCAAAGATTATTTACAAATTCCATGGATTCCATGCATGGAGCAAGTCAGCTCACTGCTTGTACCATATTCACATATATATGCTCATGCTGGCAATGTAACAGCAAGACCTTAAACCACCAACCGGAACACACATGTAACAGTATTCCAATTAAACCTGTGACAAAGATGGAGATTTAACAAGGGAAGGTAATTATCCTTTCATCAAGAAGTCAGTAGTCGTGGGATTGTGCAAGCACTCTGATGAACAATCACATTGTGGAGCTTTGTTCTGATATTATTTGTTATGAGTTAGAGATATCTAAAAACCCAACATAAATTATCATTTCATGTGCTGTCAAGTCATCTGCCACTGGGTGCTCAGACTTGAGTTCAACCTTGAAGAAAGAAAGATGTTTATGTATCACATCTTCTGTTGTCTAGCTCTTGCCTGTTTAAAGTGCCAGCAGCAGAATCATGCATGTCTACATACGTTTTTTCCACTTTAAAAACAATGAAAAGAAAGCTCTATCTGGGTCCTTCTAACAGTGTTTATTGAGAAGAAGACAGACCAGGTAGCAGGATAATGCCAAATTAAGTGTTATATAAAACTAAATTTGGTTAGTCCAGAAGCTGACAAGCTAGGTTGGATAAATTATATTTTAAGTATCCTAATCAATTAGTTATAATGTATAGCTGTGATTAATACTCTCCATTTCTGCCCTTGTATTGCTTTAGCCATGGTAATTCCAGCTGCATTAGATATGTAATATCCTAAGATTGTGTAAAAACCTACTAATTTACCAAATCAGTATACTTAGATGGCCAATTCAGATGAGCAAATTAAGAAAGACCACCTTTTCCAATCTTCCAAATCTTTCCCTGCTTTCCAACTGAAGAAACTACAAACCAACCCGAAGAAGTGAACTAACATAAGAAGATGGACTGGAGTAAAAGAGACACACTTGCATTTATAATAATGAACAACAGTGGAAAGTACTCCTACTTTACAATTGAATGGATGTCTTGGACAAGCATGAAACTAAGACAATCAATCTGACATACAAGCAAAAAACACCAAATGCCATTGTCTGTCTTCATCTTTTTACCTGTACTCACATGCAAGCAAAAATGCAAAACATAATTAAACTAGGGTATGTAGTGATACAAACAGCAATACGATATAAGAGACACCACAACAGCAAATTGAAGGATCTACTTGGATTTATAAGTTTTTGTTTTGGATGAATCATATTGTGTTTCTCTGTATTACCCATCACATCATCAGCAGCATTTCCTGAAACTGGTTTGATACCTCGGTGCTTCAGATAAAGGGAAACGATGGATACACAATCCTCGCTTCCCAAAATTTGGTGGATACCAATCTGCGCGTGAATGCAAAAAGAAACACAATGATCACTATGCATTTTCATGTTGAAACAAAAATATTCAAAGAAGAATACACTATTTGGAAACCCAAAAAAACAAGTAACTCACACTTCAAGACAACTGTGCGAGGAGATGCGGCTTATCTGAATTGAGCTTTGAAGAGGAACGAACTTCCCTGGATGGCTCTTGTGCCTACATTAATCTCATAAAAACGGTTGTGGTTGGCATCAGCATCGACTTCTTGGATTTGAATGACAAGAATAACACCGTTTTGGAGAGGAAGCATGACGTATAAGCTTGGGAACAGTTGCAGAAGCCGGACAATCAAGAAAAACATGGCGGCCACCTTTCCAGGCACGAAAAGTGGTTCTGGCAGCCTCAATTGTGTCCTCCAACACAACCAGATTAGTCCTTCGCCAGACCTCATGGTCAGCTGAATTTGATGAAGTACATTTCGACCGTTTTCATCACCGTTTACATGGGGCAACCGTTCTAACTGGAGCTCTAGCCGGTGGCCTATAACAGGCAAGATCATCGTTATTCTTCTGGTTCGTCCTAAGAGAAAGAGTAAGGAGAAGATTAAGGGAAAGGCCATACCCCAGAAAGAATGAAACATGTCCATTTTGGACAAGTGCTTGCTAGAGGAAAGGGGTTAGGGTTGTCTACGGGAAGTTCTCTTTGCCTAGAAAAGGAAAAGCTAAGAGGAGGTAGAGTGGGGTTTTAGAGGATGGACGGCGTACAAACAACGGAAAATATCGATGGGCTTGGCCCGTTTGGATAACGGAGAATGGACGTTTCCTTTTTGAGAAGTTTGGGTAAAGAAGAGGGCTTGCCCCTGAGATTTGGTAAATGATTCTAATTTTGGGCTTCATCATTTCACAGGAATTAATCAGAAAACACCCACATACCTTCGACTCCCATATGAAGAGTAGCCGCGTGGATTTGTCAACTATAACCCGCTCCCATCCTGCATCAGTCGCCTGATCCCCGACGAGACCTCCGATTTCGGTTTCTTCTTTGTTTCCATTTCTCTTGCATCCTGAAATCCATTAACTAACCCAAGAAACATATTAATATACATACAAATAATAAGAGAATAGAACCCAAAACCTATCTATGAACATTTAATTGCACACTGATCATTGACATGCGCACTTGCTGCAAGAGCACATGAAGGAATGACAAGCAGCTTATCTCCAACAAAAGAACTCCAAAAGTTCGGTAAGAATGAAGTAAAGATTGCATGACTAACACAACACCACCAGGGGATCATTAATCAATCTGAGAGGCATCAAACAGATACATAATTCATATTCAGTTCTCCAACTGCAAATATAGATCGATGGAGTCCTGAATTACCTGACCATACGTACATGGAAATGCAGCGACTGGAAACATATGTAGTGATTGAATCGAATGCTGATGGTGATGATGATGCATCTGTTAATTCTTCTTGGCCAGATCTCATCTTCTTTTCATTTTGCCTATGGCCAAGAGCGTTGACACGCTATGAAGCCAGCTATGAAGTTTTTTTCGTTTCATATATCTTGAATAATATGGTATACCACCCGATTGAGAAATATCATTACTTCCATGATTAAACTAAGCATAGTCGCCTTGCAGTTAACATCATTAAAATTTTTTATGTTAAATACTACTGTTGGCCTTAGTAATGTCTACAGCTAATTTATAACAACTACATTAAGTATTTCATGGCTGCTGCATTTGATAATTAAATATATAAATTTTCAATTAAACAAGAAACACTATTCGTCGTGGCAAACCTAATTTCCACCCAAAGAACTAGTAGTAGAGAAGAGTCAAGATTCAATATAATCAAAGTTTTTTTTTTTTTGTGAACAGTAAAATTAGCTGTTAACAACCCTGTAGAGTGTGTTCTCATCATTATTTAATTCTTTGTGAGTCCAGTGATCAACATAGCGTTATATGATAACAAGGGTTTAAATCATGCATGCAGTTAATTGAGGTAATATTGAAAATTAATTATCATAATGGAAGTTCCTTTTGTTTTCTTTGCAAGCATATATGAAATTAATAGTGAGTTTGGTATTTTTTTCATTAATTTTCACTTGTATAAGTTGTTTTTTTTAACAATTTCTAATTTTGTTTTTTTTAACAAGTAGAAAATCCGCACTTATTAGTTTTGATAAAATAGAGCTACTTTTATGTCATTTTGGATGGCATTTTCACTAATTAATTTTTAATTTTATTTTAAAAAATTATGATGCCTTATGAAAATATTTTATTACAAAAAATGACATTTATAGACTAGTTTAATAATTAAATTACAAAAAAAGCTATGTTCTAGTGAAAGAAAAATGGAGTCTCAATGAAACTCTTTTTTATCTCTAATAGATGGGGTTCCAATTGGTTTCCTGCAAGATTTAAAAAGAGGTAAGTATACAGGTGTCCCATGGGATTACTCTAATGCTTAAATGATGAGTAATGAAACTAAGAGTCAAATGTTATGAAAATGAAAAATAGCTTGAGTTTGAAAAGATAATACCTAGGTATTTAAAGAAATTTGTAGCTTAGCTAGCATTTCGATTAATTATTCCTTAAGAATGACTGCAAGAAATCTAGGTATAATGCCTTAGTAGTTGCTAAGCTGGTGATGAATTTGTTATCATCAAGTTCTTAAAGCTTTCAATATTTCACAAGTGGTCATAAGGTTAAAGATGATGCTGGTGGCCTTGTTAGGCTGTCAACTTCCTTGAGTTGATGATGAATTATCTTATTCATTGAGGATGCTTCCTAATTGAATTAGGCTACTTAATTTTGGGTCATTCATAACAGTCTCCTTTCACTTCAAATATCCAAAGGATAGTAGATTTTATGTTGATAAAAAGTGGATGGTTATATATCCTTACCAAAAGTCTCTCATTCTTGCTGTTTAAAAACAATATAAATGATTATTCAAATAGAAGAAATAGAATCATATGTATCTTTTCTTATTGTCTTTCATTCTTCTTTTGTATTTTGATCATATTTATGGATCGACTTTTGATGTTGGAGGGATGATTCTTTGTCATTGTTAATGAAGTGGTGTCATGATTTCTTTAAGGTACCTATTTGTCATCAATACTTAAAAAATTTTGGTTAGTTCAAAACTAAAAGCTTATATGTTGATGTTTCACTAGAGATATTTAAATTCAAAGCTCCATGGCCTATAAGTGATTCGAGCTTTTGGAACTTCTTCAATTATATCATGAGCTTTATGTGCTTATTTATGTTGATATCGTTTAAATCTCGCAAGCTCCTATTTCATCTTGTTAATATTTTTTTAAGTCCTATAGGTTCTTGTTTCGACTTCTTGATGTTATTTAGATTTTATAGGTACTCATTTTTATTGTTGTTATCACAACTTATTTTCGATCAAGGTCGAATTCTTGAAGAGACTTAAAAAATATATTATAGGTGATTTTTTCAAAAATATTTTAAAAAATAAAATAAAAAGAGTCGTCACTAATTCTTTTTATAGTTTGATTGGACTCCAAAATTTATTTGCTTTCAAAAAAAAAAAAAAGGGTAACATTAGTCTTTCGAAATTAAAAATATAAATTCAAGAGTCGATTACGAGTAGGAAAGGATTAACACCTCTAAGGCACCCAAAAATTGGTACTAACTGATCATGATTATTTTTCAGTTTTGAAATTCATTTGATTTTTAAAATTGATTCCCAAAAATATGCCTGAAAATAATGTACATGATATGAAAATAAGTGAAATTTTAATATTTTGGAGAATATAAAGATTCAGCTCTTGTTTTATCTTTAATTCTTGAAATCATTTTATAAGAGAAGATGTAGAGATTTCGCATTCGCTTAACCTCTAATCTTGGAACATTTTTTTATGATAGAGAATATGAATGTCCCACTCTTGTTCAACTCCCTAATCCTCAAAATATTTTTTGTAGTGATTTATGTAAATTTAATGACATTTTGATGCATATGCATAACACATTATGTAGAACATATAAATAATTTTGAAGTCTCATGACCCTAATGTAAGTAAATAATTAATATTTGATATTTAAATGTAAGCTTTAAATTCAACTTTTATAATTTTATTAATCAAAAATAAAAATAAATTAAAGGTCATATATATAAAATATTTTAGAGAATACATTATATATTTTTATATAAAAAATTTGGAAATCCTCTCTTTAAATCTTTTCACATTTCTCAAAAAAAATATTAAATAAATTTTATAATAAAGAGTATGAAAATCTCTCTTGAGATTTTTTTTATATTTTTTAAAAAATCAAATAAATATTTTTAAAAATAAATTAATTTTATATTAAAAAAACATAAAAACTTCTCTCTTGAGATTTTTCATACTCCTCAAAACTTGAAATATTCATATTTTAGAATTATTTTTTTGTTATTAAAAAATATGAAAACCTCTCTCTCGTAAATTTTTTATATTTTTAAAAAATATTTAGTGATTTTTATATTAAAATATAAAAATCTCTCTCTTAAAATTTTTTTATATTCCTCAAAAACTTAAAAAATATATTTTTATTTATTTTTACCTTCAAAAAAAATAATTCTTACATTAAAAAATATGAAAATCTCTCTTTTGAGATTTTTTCTTACTTTTAAAAATTTTAAATATATATTATTATTTCTTAAAATAATTTTTTTAGAAAAATAACTCTCTTAAATAATTATATACTCTCAAGAATTTAAAATATTTTTAATTTTTTTGAAAAATTAAAATAACATCACAGTGATTTCACCTTCTTTGAAAACATAGTTAAAATTAAGTGAAAAATAAAAATAAAACTTAATTTACTTAATAATTTTTTATTATAAATAATTTAAATTTATTATTTTATAGCAACCCTAGTATCTTAAAATTATTTTTCTCTCATTTTTTGTTTCTTTTTCTCTTTTTGTTCTTTAAAGCAAATTTCATATATTCAACATGAAAGCATATACTATCTCTTTAGCCATTCTTTTATTTATTTATCTATTTATTTTAGTTTATATATCACATTTCATCTATTTTCTATTACATTATATTTTTTGCTCATTACTTTCACACACTATCTATTTTTTTACATAAATTTTCATGAATTCAACATGAAAATATATTAAAAAAACTGTTTATACTTGTAGATAAAAGAATATAAAAACATCGATATACAAGGTAAATAAAAATACAAGTGAGAATAATATGAAGATAAATAAAAGGATACATGTGTGTAAGAGAAATAAATAAATAAATATATATATATATATAAAATAACAATTAAGTGAATAAACGAACAAAAATATTCACGAAAAAACAAAAATAAAGGGAAAAAAGATAATGATAAAATCACAGAAAGGTTACCTTGTTCTTCAAGAGAAAGTGATATTTGAAAATTTCTCATCCAAATCTCTCCTTACTAAAGAAAATCTCTCCAACTTTTTTTTACACGACTATTTTCCTCTTTTATAACTCCCCAAATATTCTCTAAACTATCAAAAAATTTTAACATTCTCTCCTCAACACTCCCTTTCCCAATCCCCTCTTAAGCACTTGACCAAGACAGGTATTTATAGATTTTGAACAAGCCTCCATTTAATGCAGCAGTAGGTGGCTATAATGCTGCCTTATTGCAATGTCTTTGTAGTATTTACAGAAAATGTTGCAAAATGCAGTTGCAGTACTATAAAATGTTGCATCATTGCTGCATATGGTGCACAGTACAACTGGAATAATTACAGCTTTGCTGTATTTACTACAGCATTATTGTATATGCTATATAATCTAGTAGCAGCATTGTGTAGCATGTGCTATTAAATGAGTGTCCATAGCTGCTTTTCTTTGTTCATTTTTTGAGAATCAAATGTTGGACAAAGACTTAAGACACCTAATTTTGCCTCTAAGGCTTAGGAACTTTTACCTCTTTGCTCTTCCTGATAATTTTGGAAAAAGAATTTTTTTTAAAAAATGAGAAAACTAAATGATCTATCTAAGGGATTGTTTATGCCTTCATTAACAGGCTTATCCCAATTTTGTAGGATAAAATGTTTGAAATGCGTCATGTTTACATGTTTATGCAGGTGCAATAATCGCTTCTTTCTCCCTCTTTAGATCGTCTTTCTTCTTGTTTTCCTTTTATCTCTTTTTTTCTTTTTTTTTTCTCTCCTCCTTTTTCTTCTTCTTTTATTTTTTTTTTGAAATAAAAGTAATCGTCTTTCAATCAATTTATCATAAAGTTTTGACCAAAATGCAAACTTTTTCTTTCTTGAGGAATTTGATCTTAACAACGACTTTAGGTTTATTATCTCTTTGATGTTGGTAAATCTGAATGTTCCCTACAAATAAGATTTTTCCTTTTGTTTTCAACTTCACTAGGGATCAATAAGATTGTTATCCATCTTTAGATTTATCTTAGTCAATTTCAAACATACAACTTATGTACCAAACGATTGACCATAACTTTAGTAACATTAGCAAAAGAACCAGCTTTCACCCATTTCGTGAAGTAATCAATGAATACTATGATAAATCTGTTTCCATTATAAGCTTTTAGGGTAATGGGCCCGATGACATCTCCATTGAAATGCATTCATTACATGTATAGGGGATGGCAACATGTGTATCTTATCAGCATAAATTTGACATTGGTGGCACTTTTTCACATATTGGATGCAATCCTTTTTTATTATTAGCCAATAGTAACCTGTTGTCATAATTTGTCTAAGCTACGGGTCCGCTAGTATGTATTCTACAATTACCTTCATGGACTTTTTTTAAGATCACTTGAGCCTTGCTTGCATCAACACACCTTAATAGAATTTGATCATGCTTCTTTTTTTTTTTTTTGTAAAGCACTTTCCCATCTAGTATGAAATTCAAGGCTAACCTCTTTAATGTTTTCTTGTTATTCTCTAATGCCCATTTTGGGTATCATTGATCCTTAACATAAATTCGAATGTCATGATACCATGAATTGCCATCTTTTTCTTCCTAAATCACAAGCAATGCGCTGGAAAATCTAAAATACTCATTTTGATTGGTAAGACTCACGAAGCATCTGTCACTTGAAATATGAAAATCAACGTTGCTAATGCATCTTTCATTTGATTTTAGTCTCTGAGGACATAATTGAAACTGACTTTTTTGAAGCTCTTATGTAACTCCATAGCTAACTTATGGTAATGAACTAACTCGGGATATCCTGTCATCCATTGTCCCTTTAGTTGATATATAACCAAAGCAAAATCCCCATATACATCCAACTTTGCCATCTTTTTCTCTTTTATAGCTTTTAATCCCATGATGAAAACTTCATACTCGACAACATTGTTAGTGCAATTGAAATCTAATAGAGCTATGAATGGACAGTATTGTTCATCTGATGACTTTAGGATTGCACCAATCCCATGCCTTAGAATATTCGATGCCCTATTAAAAAACTTTTTCAAATGTCTGACATTTCCTTTTTGTCTATGGGCATAATTACCATTAAATCCTAATGTAGAAAATAAAACCTCATTGATTAGTAGCCTTCATTGGCATGATTAACCAAAAAGTCTTCTATGGCACTTCCTTTGATTGCCTTCTGAGAAACATATACAAGATCATACTCTGACAATAGTACTTGCCATCTAGTTAGCCTATCAGATAACGAAGGTTTATCAAATAAGTACATGATGGGATCTAACTTGCAATCACCCATATCATATAACTCAATAAATATTAGCGAAGTCTGTATGCAGCCCAAGCAACGCGCAATAAATCTTCTCAATTGATGAATATTTTAACTCGTAATCAATGAACATTTTGCTCAAGTAATAAATAGCATGCTCCTTCTTGTTAGACTCATCTTATTGCCCTAATACACAACCTAACAACCTTTCACACACTGTCGAATACAAAATTAATCACTTCCTTGGAATTGGCGACATTAGTACCAGAGGGTTGGATAGATACCTTTTTATTTTATCGAATGCTATTTGGCATTTTTTATCCCATTCATTAGGATAATTTTTGCTTAACATCTTGAAGATGGGTCACATATGTTTGTTAATTGGGCTATAAATCTTGACATATAATTCAACCTTCCCAAAAAGCCTCGTACTTCCTTCACTGTTTTAAATAGTGACAAATTCTAAATCGTCTCGACTTTGTTAGGATCGACTTCAATACCTTTTACACTTACGATAAACCCTGATAGTTTTCTTGATTTTATGTTGAAAGTGCATTTATTCAAATTTAATCGTAACTCATATTTTTAAAGTCTTTCAAAAATTTTTCTTAAATCCTCTACATGATTTTCATCTTTCTTGGATTTGGATATCATGTTATCAACATCCACATCAAATGTCTTGTGCATCATATCACAAAATGAGGTTACCATAGCGCGTTGGTAAGTTATGCCAACATTTTACAAGATAACAAAATATTCCCCAAAGGGTGACAAATGTGGTTTTTTTCATATCCTCTAGTGCCATTTTTATTTGATTATATCCCGAGTATCCATTTATGAAAGAAAATAAAGAATATTTTGTTATATTATCCACAAGAGTGTCGATATGCGACAATAAAAAATTATTTTTAGGACTTGCTTGATTAAGGTCTCTGAAATCTACACACATCCATACCTTGCCATCTTTCTATGGTACTAGGATTATATTAGCTACCCATTCTTGGTAACGTACCACAAAATAAACCTTACTTCTAATTGTTTTTGGACCTCTTCTTTAATGTTTAACAACACTTCTAACGTCATTCTTCTTAGCTTTTGTTGAACTGGTGGACATCCTGATTTTAATGGTAATTTATGCTTGAAGATACTATTATCCATCCTTGGTATATCTTTATATAACCATGCAAACACATCTGAATATTTCCTTAACAATTTTATCAACTCTTTTCTTATGTCAGAAGATAAAGTAATCGCAATTTTTACTTTTTTTACTGTTTCATTTTCCAAATTAATGGTCTCCATGAACTCTTTATGTGATATAATTTTTTTCTCTTATTCTATCATTTTTAATAAATTTGAGGATAATATATGTTTTTCATCATTTTTTTCTGATTCGGTATCATCTTAGTATGGAAATTCTTTGATATTTGATTTAAATTAAAGTTCATAGCACTAAGATATTCATTGTATGTGATTCAGGACATTAAAATAGGAATGTCTTATTTGGATGCTTGAAAATGAATGAGAACGAAAGGGTGAAGAATAAATCAAATAGTGGGTAAAAATAAAAGAATGCATTCATTAGTAATGATCAAATTTAATCATAAAGTTAAAAAATTACATTTTTCTCAAAAATGAAAACTATTAGTAGTTCAATTAACATCCCGTTATTCAAAAAAAAAAAAAAATCCTAAGGGACATGGATGGATTCCACAATCTCTCTCCTTCATGTGTGAAACTCCTATCATGTTGATTGAAAGGTGAGAAAGCTCTCTTACAAGCCGACTCTCAGTTTTAATGATAATATGAATTGGCTCGTTAGGGGTAATAGAACCAGTTGGTCTGAATGCTCGATACAACGGAATACTATAGTTGAACCAGTTGGTCTTCCTCTTTTTCTTCTTTTCTCCCATCATTTGGCTTTTCTCTATTCTAGTTCTTTTGTAACCCAAGCCAATCTGATCCTTGTTTTCAAGGATATCCAAGGCCAACGCTATCATTTGCAAATTTTTCCCTAATCCTCTTTCGCCTTTGTACCTTTTACATAAGGTCTGCTTCAATTAGAATTTCATATTTTTAGAAATGCGAGGCTCTCATGCCTATGCATGTCCAATAGTATTCACAAATTCTAATGCTCTAAATGAACAACTTTTTATGTTTTTTAGAGCCTCAATATAAGTGTGGCTTGATGAACTTGAAGCTATGATGTCTTTTTCACCTTTAATGGTGATGAGCTAATTTTTCACAATCATTTTGACCTACTGGTGTAGGTTTGAAGGCACAACCCTTGCCATATGAATCCGAGGCCTTCCTAGTAAGCAGTTAAAAGAGGTATTAATGTCCATCACTTGGAATTCAATGTTATAGGTGTGTAGACCTATCCTCATTGGCACTTCCATAACCTCAGTAATTTTCCTTTTTGGGTCGTCAAATGCTCGTATTGTTATTGTGCTCTGACTCATGTATGACATATCTAAGGAAAGCCTCATCAGAGTTGATAAGGGCATTACATTCAATGATGACCCATTATCTATCAAGATCTAGGAGACTATATAACCCTTAGACTCAGTTGATATGTGTAAGGACTTGATAGAACCTCTTCATCCATTAGAATTTCATCATTACTAAACATGATAAAATTAGACTAAGTCACCCATCTTTTTAAGGATATGTCATGGGGCACATATGCATTCTTTAACACTTTCATTAAGGATTCACAATGAGACTCTAAACTTAGTAATAGTGATAACAATGAGATCTTTACTGATATTTTTTGTAATTGGTCAATTACATTGTATTCACTATGCTTGATAAATTTTAAAAATTTCAGAGCCTTTTTTTTCAATGATGAGACGTTTTCTACCAACTTTTTTTTCTTTCTCTTTCTCACTTGAGTGGGCTGTAATCTATTTTTCTTTAGGTTCTATTGGGCCATAACACCTCTCACTTTAAGTAATATGGCTTGGCCTTACCATGTTAGTTACATCGGATTCTTTTTTTTTTTTATTTAGACCCGATAATTCTAAGGAACAACATGTGTATTCTTGTATCGAAGAGGCATTCATACCTTGATTTACCTATATAATGAAGAGTTTGAGTTTTCTTTCTTTCTTCTTGACTATTCGAGTCCAAGTCTCGGTCTTATCTTTCATCCTTAATTTTTTTTAGCTCCCCCTTGCATCTTTTACTTCTTTCCTGGCTATATCCTTTTCTTCCTTGGTCTTTTAAACAATTTCCTCTTAAACTTACACTTAATAATTTAGAGAATCCATTTTTTCATGGAATTTAGCTCTTCCAATTTCTTGTTCTTCTATCTCTTGCTTGTATCTCTCAATTTCAATTTTATTTGATGTCAGGATATAAGAAGATTCTAGATGTAACAACCAACTTGGTAAAGCAACCTTTCAAACCACTCTAGCTTTCCATTAGTCATATCTTGGTGTAGTCTTATTTGTTAGCTTCCAAATTGCAATTTGGTAAGTCTATTCCATGCTTATATAATTTCATTGATCTAATTTGAGGCATTTGGCTTATCATATCTGAATTTCTCATTTCCCAGCCCATGAGTTACTGGCATAAATTGTTTTAATTCAAGCTATCTAAGCGCTAAAAGTGGCGTATATCCAATTCCACCCCACAATCCCAGCAATGGTACATAATTGAACTTCCCACATCGATATAAAATAGACTAGTATGAGATCCATTGGGCTAACCAGCGAACTTCCCTTTTTGCCATCTCAAATAAAAACCTCATCTATTCGTTCATTGTCTTCAACACAGGATATGTTGCTTTACAGAAATCTTCAATTGGATTCTTATTCAAGAATCCTTTGATTACTTTCTCAGTACTTGTAAAAAAAGGATATAAGATGCTATTCAAGGGCACAACAGTAGTCTTCTAAATATTTTGCCTTTCCTATTATGCTTATAATTGTTCAATGACATGAAAGTCTCTGCTAGAATGGTTGAAACCAGATTAACATCATTCTTAATTGTACTAAAAAGATCCACGACCGTCATTTCAATATGCCTCTAAACCTTTAGAAATATTACTAGTCCATGGATGGCTAAAGCTAAGCCAACTTTCTCGACATCCTCTTTGATATGATTTTGCGTGAACTCTAGAAAAAAATCTTTTGTCAAGCATTCATTTCCCCTTTTTCTCTTTATATATTTCTGAGGCTCCTTTTTTTCTACCCCCAAAATAAGGGATAGTTGTTTAATTCGAAGGATTAAATTTTTCTTTTTTAAGTAAATCTTATCAGACTTCTTAAACTTCATCCCCAGCAACTCAGTATATTCCTCCAAAGTGGGCATTAAATCTACTTCTCTAAAACTAAAGCATCGATAGATAGGGTTCCAAAACTTTACTACAGCAGGAATCAATGCTTCTTCAAGTTGCATGAATAATAGATTTTCAATATGACCATATTGTTTGTCAAACTTATCCTTGTCTTCTTGGCTTAAGAGATTCTATAATTGTGAGAGTTCTGACAGACTATTTGCTTTCAAGCTTAGTTTTATTTCTCTTGACAATCTAAACTCAAAACTCTCTGTTAGATAGTCCCCAAATTTTTATTGGACACTTTCTGACTAACATTTAGCTTCATAACTTTGGACCACCATTTGTATTAGCCTACTTGACTATGAAGCTTCCATGATTATCGATATTTTATGAATTTAACGAAAGTTTATCCTTTTTTTTTCAAGCTTGTGAAGGTAATAATCCTTCTGATGACATGTTAAAAATATTAAAAAACATTCATACATAAAATATGACTCTCTTTATGTCCTAAAGAGAGTCATATTTTTTTTCTATGACTAGCTATGAACATATCTCATTCTCAATTCCCTAGGTTTACCACATGCTGGGCTTTGAGAAATTGATCAGTTTTCTATTGGTTTTCAGATTGTTCCTCATTAGATTAGTAAGACATCTTGAAACACTACTATCATTACTGTGGAAGCATTAACTTCTCGAAAATAATAAAGCATTTCAAGTTCAATCTGAGTGGGAATATTTCGTTAGCCCGTGCAGAAGCAAGGTGCTTTTGGAGAGCATAGTTTGCTCTATTCTGTCTTAAATTGTAAAGCTCGATCGAATGCTTATGTCTATCGGTCATGTGTGTGTAAGAAATGCGTAAGTCATTAAATAATTTCGGTGACAATATATAATGTAAAGTATACGAACAGTAGTTTTAACTGCAATAAATGTCACATATGAACCAAGATTAGACTTTAATTTTTAAAACAAAAAAGTAATCCATACTCAATTTTTAGCCTGCCTCTCTAAATGTCCTTAGTGGAGTCGCCAAGCTATCATAACTTATTTTCAATTGGAGTCAAATTCTTGAAGCGACTTAAAAAATGTATTTTAGGTGATTTTATTTCAAAAAGATTTTAAAAAATAAAATAATGAAAGTTGCCACTATCTTTTTTATAATGTGATCGAACATCAAAATTTGTTTATTTTTTTAAAAAATAAATAAAAAAACATTGGTCTTTCGAAATTAACATATGGATTTGAGAGTCGATTATGCATAGGGAAAGATTAGCACCCCACAGCGCCTAAAAATTAGTACCAATTGATCATGATTTTTTTTTTATTTTAAAATTCATTTGCTTTCTAAAATTGATTTCCAAAAATAAATCTAAAAAAAAATGTACATGATATGAAAACAAAATAAAATTTTAATGTTTTGGAGAATATAAAGGTTAACTATTATTTTACCTTTAATTCTTAAAATCATTTTATGAGAGAAAATGTAAAGATTTCGCTCTTACTTAACATCCAATCTTAAAATATTTTTTTGTGATGGAGAATATGAATGTCTCACTTTTGCTCAATCCCCTAATCCTCAAAATATTTTTTGTTGTGAATTCATGTGAATTTAATGACATTTTGATGCACATACATAGCCACATTATATAGAACATATAAATAATTTTGAAGTCTCATTACTCTAATGCAAGTAAATAATTAATATTTAATATTTAAATATAGACCTTAATTTAACTTTTATAATTACATTAATTAAAAATAAAAATAAATTAAGGGCCATATATATATATATAATATTTTAGAGAATACAAAAAAAAAATTTGTTAGATTTTTTTATAAATATATTTTTATAAAAAAATATGAAAATCCACTCTTGAAATATTTTCACTTTTCTAAAAAAATATTAAATAAATTTTATAATAAATTTTTTTATATTTCTCAAAAATATCAAATAAATGTTTTTTAAAATAAATTAATTTTACATTAAAGAATATAAAAACTTCTCTCTTGAGATTTTTCATATTCCTCAAAACTTGAAACACTTATATTTTAGAATAATTTTTTTGTTATTAAAGAATATGAAATTTTTTTTTTGAGATTTTTTCATATTTTTTAAAAATATTAAGTGGTTTTCTATATTAGGATATAAAAACCTCTCATTTGAAATTTTTTTATTTCTCAAAAACTTAAAATATATATTTTTATTTATTTTTACTTTTAACAAAAATAATTCTCACATTAGAAAATACAAAAATCTCTCTCATAAGATTTTTTTAATACTTCTCGAAAAGAAAAAAATATATTATTATTTTTTAAAATAATTTAAAAAAAAACTTTCTTACATAATTTTTATATTCTCAGCAATTTAAAATAGTTTTTATTTTTAAATTTTTTTAAAAAATAAAATAACATCAAAGTGATTTCATCTTCTTTGAAAACATAGTTAAAATTGAGTGAAAAATAAAAATAAAACTTAATTTATCTAATAATTTCATATTATGAATAATTTAAATTTATTATTTTGAAACAACTCTAATATCTTAAAATTATCTATCTTTCTCTTATTTTTTTCTTTTTTCTTTTTTTGTTCTTTCAAGCAAATTTCATGTATTCAACATGAAAGCATATACTACCCCCTTAACCACTTTTTTTTTAATTTTTCTTTTTAATTTATGTATCATATCCCATCCATTTCCTATTACATTACATTTTTTGCTCATTACTTTCACACACTATCCTTTTTTTTTTTTTGCACAATTTTTCATGTATTCAACATGAAGTATAGAAAAAAAAGATTATGTGTATTCGTAAATAGAAGAATATAAAAACGTAAATATACAAGGTAAATAAAAAAATTAAGTGAGAATAACATGAAGATAAGTAAAAGGACATATGTGTACAAGAGAAATATATATATATATATATATATATATATATATACATATACATACATATGATAACAATTAAGTGGATAAATGAAAGAAAATATTCATAAAAAAGAAAAAAAAAAGGTAATGATAAAATCACAAAAAAAAATTTACCTTATCCTTCAAAAGAAAATGATTTTTGGAAATTTCTCCTCCAAATCTCTCCAGGCTAGAGAAAATCTCTCCAATTCTTTTTTACATTACTATTTCCCTCTTTTACAACTCTCAAAATATTCTCCAAACTCTCAAATTTTCTTAACATTCTCTGTTCAACACTCACTATCTCAATCCTCTTTTAAGCTCTTGGCCAAGGTGGGTATTTATAGACCTTGGCCAAGCTTCCATTTAATGTAGTAGTAGGTAGCTATAATGCTACCTTGTTGCAGTGTTTTTACCACATTTGCAACATTACAGTGTTGTAGTATATGCTGCAAAATGCAACTACAGTATTGTAAAACGTTACAGCATTGTTGTATATACTGCACAATATAGCTAGAACAAGTACAGCCTTATTGCATTTGTTGTAGAATGTTGTAGCATTGCTGCATATGCTGCAAAATGCTACAGCATATGCTGCACAATGCAATAGTAGTATCGCTGCAGCATGTGCTACAAAATAGGAGTTTACAGTTGTCATTCAGGTCTCATAGGTAACAATTTTTGTTGATGTCTGTTTTAACCTATGGGGTTAAGTACTTCACTTTTCCTTTTGAGGCTAAGTACTTTAGTTTACCTATCAAGGATTATGCATTTTGTTTGCCTTACGAGGTTAAGAGTTTTGTTTACCTTACGAGGCTGAGTGTTGAATATGCTACTTTCTTATCTTTTATGGCTTATGTACTTTATTTTTGTCTTTCGGAGATTAAATACTTTGTATTTATCCCTTATGGCGAACCAATTTTGTTTGTTGTCTTATAAGGCTTTTGGATTAATTCTTGCCTTTATTTGTTACCTTACAAGGTTTTTGGCCTAATTCTCGCTTTTAGGTTCTTTTGAATATGCTTTTGTGCTTCATAATATAGATTTGGGCTTTCTTTATCTTCTCTTGCTTTGTTATGCAACTTGGTATTCTTGATGACATACTACATATTTTAAGGAAAAAAACTTCCTAAAATTGTTAGAACTTCATGTTCTAAGAATCAAATTTCCTTCCTTTATTCTAAGCTTGTACAATCTTGACTTGATAACTTTAACTACTAAGTAAGGTCTCCCCTAACTAGGAACAATTTTTCAACAGCTTCTTAAGGGTTTTAAATTAAATATCTTTTAATAAATATATTCTTACTTAACACCACAATTCTTTCAATTCAACCTTGGACCTTTTTTATATTTTTCAAGGGTTTCACCTGCATTATTGCTCAATTTTTTTTCTACATTTTGTCTTTACTCCTCTTTGGATTATTATAAACTTTAGGAATTTTTTTGAAGATATGTTGAAGATGCACTTGCTCAGATTTAGCTTCATTTGATATCTTTTTTTAAGTACTTTGAAAATTTCTTCCAAATCCGGAATATGTTTTTCTTCCCTCTTACTCCACAATTATATCATCAACCTAAGCTTTGATTTTTCATCTTATTTATTAGTCAAAGATCTTGTTGACCAATCATTAGCTAGCATTCTTGAAGTCGAAAGGCATAGCCTTATAGTAGTAAGTTCCATCTAGTAATGAAAGCCATCATTTCTTCATTCCTAGGCTCTATTAAAATTTGCAATGTTTAAAAAATGAATCCATGAGGTTGAACAATTCATAACCAATGGTTCTATTAACGAGTTGATTCATATGAGGTAAGAAAAAGCTATCGTTTAGATTGATTTAATTCAAATAAATGAAATCAATACACATGAGCCATTATTCATTGTGTTTCTTAACAAGTACAACTTTTGATAATTCATTCAGGATATTAAACTTTTGGGATGAAACAATTCTCCAAAAAAGTGGAGACATCTTTCTTTATAGCGTGTTTTGTCCATAGCAAAGCTTCTCTTTTTTTGCTTTACTTATTTAAAAGAGAGATTGACACATAGCTTATATGTAATCACCTGTGGATCTATCATGACATATCCAAAAGAAACCATGCTAACATGTCACTATGATTTTAAAGGAATTAGGTCAACTTCTCTCATTCCTGTGGGGTTAAAATCCCCTTAATTCTAGTTGTTTGTTTGAATCTTTTTCTAATCTGATCTTCTTGAAGCTATTCTATAGGTTTAGCTCTTTGAAGCTGCTTCTCATCTCCCTAATTAAGATTAATCTGATAAATTAACTTATTATTCCCTTTAAAAGAAGTTAGGTATCATTTTTGAAACAATTGTTAATCTTCCTTGAATACTCTTACTTAATGTGCGAAAGTTTTCATCACTAAAACCAATGCTTATAGAGAGTTCGGTATGGATCTCTTGATCACCACATTATACATTGTTGGTGCTTAGACTACCAAAAATGTGGTCATCATGGTGACATTTTTTTCTTCAGATTTGGCAGTAACTAATAGCTCAATAATTCCTTCAATAGGTAACTCTTTTCCTCTAAAGATTGTCGAAAGGTTTCAGGTGATCTTTAATCCTAAGTTTTAAGAAAGTTTAATATTATATAACATAAGCAAAACTTCCAGTACTAATCAATATTCTTTTGATATTGCAATTAATAATCATTAAAGTAACAATTAAATCATCATCTTGAGGAGTTAAAACACATTTCAGATCATCTTTTAAGAAAGAGATTGTTTCGTATAAGTAAAACTTCTTTGTTTTTAGTCCATCATCCCTTTTTTTCCTAGCATATGCCTTCTTTTTAGCAATTATTTCTTCTACTTCTAGACTCGAAGGTATCTATTTTTGGCTTCTTTTGGATAGTTATTCACTCATATATTTGCAAAGTTATCAACTTCCTTTTGTGATCTTCATGTTAATTTACATGCTTATGTCTTCATCTAAAATCATCCATGTTTTACAACAAGTTTCAACTTATGGTATTATGGAGTGCTCCAGGGAGCAAGCCTTTTTTTTACTGTACTACCACCCACTGTTCTAATTCTTTAATCTTAAAAATAGCTTTCCATAAATCTTTTGATAAATTCTCTCAAAGACTTATCTAAGTTTTGCTTAATGAAAATTTTCTTTTGAAGAATCTTTTATCTTAACCATACTACTTACTAATCAAGCTAAAAAGAGCTGCCCAAAGGTTTTGAAGTGGCCTATGATACCTATATCATGGTGGAATACCATAATCTTGCCACTTTTATAAACATTTCTTTAGAATACCCCTGAACCATCATCATTATGCTAAATTTTTCCTAATGATATTAAGGATCTATTAAGTTGTCATAAAGTTTTATTTGCAACATATGAAATTTCAGAGGTACAGGAGCCTTTAAGATCTCTTTTGTAGAAAAAAAAAAAGAAAAAAAAACCTACTACACGTTTGTATTCAATTGAAATTCGAGTACCTTGATTGCAGAAAACCATTTATTCCAACTTTTCATTTAGTTGCACCACTTACTTCTTTAGGGCCTCATAATCTTTATCGTCTTGATATGAGTTAGTTGATACTTTTTTTTTTTTCGAGATCTTTGATAGTTTAGGTAAGAATTAATTTCTTGGCAATGTAGTAGGCTGGTTAAGAGGGTTATTTGGTTCAACTTCACCTGTCTCTTTTTTACAATTTTAATTTTCAAGATCTTAGAGCGGACACAAAATTACGTAAGTGAGTTTCTTGAGAGAGCTGGTGTTTTATTATGGCACTAAGGACTTCTACTAGTTGCTTTATTTCCTATTTTAAGGCATATAAACCATTTGAAATGTTTAGAATAGATTAATGAAACTCCCACTAGATTAATGGTATCATTTTATGAGTTGTCATATGAGAATTACATAAGCAATTAAGTTTTGAATTAAAAGTTCATAAACGTCTTAAACGAGGAGTATTTGATGTTGTGGATGTTTATGAATTGTGCAACTTAAGAAAAGTAATGATCGAAAACTTAAACCAATTTATTTGTTCGTTCGAATGAGAAATCCATACCATGATATTAACATAAAAACAAGTCAAAATATGCTCAATGCATATTAATTCAAACTTATTAAAAGCTTAACTCATCAAATCTTTTTTTTTTTTTTTGCTACAACATTTAAAACAATTAACTCATTAATTGGTATTCCTTTGATCATAATTATTATTTTTTCGAGAGAAATGAAAGAATAATAAACAAGAACATAAAAATTTTTTTACCTTTCATTTGGACTTTAATCACCTTTTTATCTTGTTCATCAGTAATCAAGTAATAAGTTTCCTTGAATAGCATCCTATATCTTTTCTTTATGAGTTGACCAACACTTAAAGATTTTGATTAATTTTAGAAACATATAAGACATGAGAAATTAATTTTAAACTTGCACGACCTTTGATTGCCATTGTTCATTTGCCTTTTATTGCAAGATATGCTCCATTTTTAATTTCAACTTTAGGAATTGCAATTTTATGGAGTTCTTTGATTAGTTTTTGGTCATAAATCATGTAGTTTATAAACCACTATTTATAAGCCAATTTTCTAGAAGAGTTACTAGTAACAAAGCATGATGCCTCCTCCTCTTGAGGTTGTTCAACAGCATTCTTGGCTTCTCTTTGTTGTTGTTATGATATGCATATTTTTTCATGTGTCCTAACTGACCACACTTGTGACGTCTTGCATCTGGCCTCCATCAACACTTGTTCTATGCATAATTGATTTTTTTGCAATAAAAGTAAGGTGAAAATATTTGATTGTTATTACTTTGACCCTTTTTGTTGTTGCTTGCAAAACATACAAACTTATTTTGTTTTGCCAATTTTTGTTATTTTTACCTCCATTATTATTATTATGTGATTTGACTTGAAAAGCCATTCCACAAATCCTTATGCTTGCAGTGCATTCAATAATTTTGCCAATAAAATACTTGACAAAACTTTAGAGTTTTGCAAAGATGAAAGTATTCCTCAAATTTTTTAGGAATTATGACTAGAATCTTTTAAACAACTCTAGAATAAAAAAAAAATAGTACAAATGATTTGTTAACAATATCGAGAAGTCTATTAGAATATTTCTTTTGTTTCTGATTCTTTCATCTTTTACATCTCAAATTCTCGGATCAAATTCAACACTTGCATTCTTTTGATCCTTCCTTTTTATCATATTTTTACTTCAAAAAATCTCAAATTTAATCTACTGTTTCAATATCTATACTCTTATAAATATGATGGATGAAAGTGTTACAAAATAGTGTTCTCTTACTTTTGATTTTCTTTACTTCCTCTCAAGTTCTAGATTTGTGCAAAACTTGGATTTTTCTAGCAATAGAAAAACTTCATATACTTTTTTAATAGCTTTCCACAAATCATTGGCATTAAGGTATGCTTCCACTTTAACAACACACACTTGATATTTTGTAACATCGAACAATGAAAGTGCAATTACGATGAATAATTTTTTTGTTTGTTGTGTATAAATTTTTGTTTTTGGACATATAGGTGAGAAGTGTTTAAAAATTGTGTTTATGAGTTTTTTCAATCTAACAAGTCCCTCAAGATAATAACTTGAGTTTTTTGAAATGAAAGGAAGAATAGTAAACAAAACAAAAATTTTTAAGGCTTAAAATTACTTGAAATTGTTTGCTTTGTTCTATTGACATAAGTCCTACGTATAAGGAAAAACAAATCCAAGAATTAAATTTTTATTTATCTAAATATCTTAAAATTTGAATTCAAAATTCAACCTTCTTGATAAAAGTAAAATTAAATCTTATTTTCTTTATCTTTGATAAAAATATGCAATAAATAAAATATTTTATTAATAATAATGAAAAGATATTTCACCATTTTTTTTCAATGATCTGTAACAATGTGATTACAGTTTCACACAGTTGTATAAACTTGTACTCTCCTATCACAACAACAAGTACATTTATATAAACGCATTTATTGAAGAAGATGATAAGAAGAAACATTTGCATTCAAGCTAGTAACCGAAAAGGTGTCCAAGGATTTTTGAAAAGGATCCCTACCCAATTCTTCAAGGAGAACTAAGAGGTTCCCGAAGTCTTGAAGAAAGATCGTGGAATGTGGTACCTATGACAATTACTCAAAATGTATAATTAAAATCACCATTAAGAGAAGTTTATTGAGCTAGGTTAAATATCATAAAAATAATATCAAGATACAGTGGTAAACTAAAAATGCATGAAAGTTAGTAGAGAGGATAATTACATTAACTATGAAGGAATTCCTTTAGAGGTATAAAATGAAATCCAGTGGCGACCAATGCTTTTCCCATTCACCCAAACTTCACCTTTGCCCATTGTGCTAAGGTTTAGAGTGACTAGATCACTCCCTAGTGGCGCATCGAATACAATCTGTCACACCACATTTGTTTTCTTTAATTTTTAACATCTTCTGATAGTAAATTCAATTAATTGATACAAACACCATTTTCTCACATTATAATATCTAATATATATTGGTAGAAGCATTTTTTAAGAAGTAAAGAGTTGCTTAACTTAACTCATAAACACATCTCTTATTTTTTTCTCTTTTTTTTTATAATTTCAATCAAACATCACAATATCAATTCACTCAAATCATCCATTGAGTCTTAGATCACTCAATTAAGCATGCCATTAGCCTTCTCAACATGTTTTCACATGATCTTATCTATTGATACTCTAACATCACTTACTTTTCGTGTACAAATCATCAATTAATTGTTAATAGGTAGATATGATGATAAAATAGCAATGTTAAATAGCTATTGCTATGCATATACACATTTACTTATAATATATTATATGTGTAGAAAGAGAGCACATAGGTGTAATATGCCTGCTACTTACCTTGTATCAAAAAATCTCAAATTTAATTTACTGTTTCAGTATCATTACTTTGATAAATATGGTGGATGAAAGTGCTACAAATAATGTTGCTTTTACTTTTTATTTTCTTTACTTCTTTTTTTTTTTCATGGTTTCAGATTTGTGCAAGACTTGGATTTTCTAGCAATAGAGAAACTTGATATACTTTTTCAACAGCTTCCCACAGATTATTTGCATTAAGATATACTTCCATTCTAACAACCCATATCTTATATTTTGTAACATCAAACACTGAAAGTGCAATTCTAATGAATGAATTTTTTTGTTTATTATGTATAAATTTTTGTTTTTAGACACATAGGTAGGAAGTGTTTAAAAATTGTGTTAATGAGTTTTTTCAATTTAATAAGTCCCTCAAGATAATAACTCGAGTTTTTTGAGATGAGATGAAGAATATTAGACAAAACAAAAATTTTTAAGGCTTAAAATTACTTAAAATTGTTTGCTTTGTTCTATTGACATAAGTCCTATTTATAAGGAAAAAAAACAAAAAAAATTAAATTTTTACTTATCTAAATATTTTAAAATTTGAATTCAAAATTCAAACTTCTTAATAAAAGCAAAAATTGTCTTATTTATCTTACCTTTGATAAAAATATACAACAAATAAAATATTTTATTAACAATAATGAAAACATATTTCATCATATTTTTCAATGATTTGTAACAATGTGATTACAATTTCACATAATTGTATAAAGTTATACTCTCCTATCATAACAACAGGTACATTTATATAAACGAATTTATTAAAGAAGGTGATAGTAAGAGACATTTTCATTCAAGCTAGTAACCGAAATGATGTCCAAGGATATTTAAAGAGGATCCCCACCCAACTCTTTAAGAAGAACTAAGAGGTTCCCAGAAGTCTTAAGGAAAGACCATGGTATATGGTACCTATGATAATTACTTAAAATGTATAATTAAAATCACCCATTAAGAGAAGCTTATTAACCAAGGTTAAATATCATAAAAAATTATATCAAGATACAGTGGCAAACTAAAAATGCATAAGAATTAATAGAGAGAATAATTATGTTGACTGCGAAGGAACTCCTTTTGAGATATAAAATGAAACCTAGTAGCGACCAATGCTTTTCCCATTCACCTAACTGCACCTTTGCCTATTGTGCTAAGGTTTAAAGTGATTGGATCACTCCCAATGGTGCATTAAATACAATCTACCACACCAAATTTGTTTTTTTTTTCATATCTAACATCTTTTGACAATAAATTCAATTGACTGATATAAACACCATTTTTTCACTTTATAATATATGCGAAAGAACCATGTTTTGGGAAGCAAAGAGTTGCTTAACTTAACTCATAAACACATATTTTATTCTTTTTTTTTTAATTTCAATCAAATAGCATAATAATCAATTTAGTCATCCATCGAGTCTTAGATCACTCAACTAAGCAGGCTATTAGCCTTTCAACATATTTTCACATGATATTATCCATTGATACCCTAACATCACCTACTTTTCGTGTACAAATTATCAATTAATTGTTAATAGGTAGGTATGGTGATAAAATAGCAATGCTAAATAGCTATTACTATACATATTCGCATTTAGTTATAATATATTATATATGGGCGAGATAAAGAAAGAGCACATGGGTCTAATATTTATGCTGCTTACCCTGTACTGAATAAGTAGTTGATTGTTGGAGAGAATAATATTACTACACCACTCAACATTATCCAACATGTATTCTTCATATATTTGTAATTGCTCTCCCAATAACTCCACCTACAATATTGAATTA
This sequence comes from Moringa oleifera, assembly GCA_021397835.1. NCBI lineage: Eukaryota > Viridiplantae > Streptophyta > Magnoliopsida > Brassicales > Moringaceae > Moringa > Moringa oleifera. Next base: position 1,023,281 of record JAJFZO010000447.1, read on the forward strand.
ATTAACAAAAGCACAAAATGAATTATACTATTCTATATCTTCAAAATGCATCCCCTTAAGATATTTCATTAACAAATGTTCCTCAAATCCACTTATAAAGGCCATCTGCATAGTTAACTAAATACTTTGGAGAGAAAAAATAAGAGCTACCATACCTGATAACCCCATGCATCATTGGTAAAATCATATAACTCCTTTTCACTACATAAAATTTCCACATTAGTTAATTTAGTAACCCTTCTCTCAAGGAAGGCTCTAGAATCCTTTAAACAAATAATATCAAGGAAAAAAAATTTGATGTTTATTAGTTACACAGAATTGGAGATATTCGTGTCAAAAAGAAACAAAAAGAAAAAGTTAGGTTCCAAATTAACGTTACTATAACCCAACCTCAACCATAACACTGAGTACGGAAATATTATTGATTCCATCATGTAAGGAAATCGAGATCTTCATGGTGAATCCCTTGGTGTTACAACTACCATGGGCAGCTCCTAAGAATCACTAATGAATTTTAGTGACTAAAACTTGGATTTCTAGCATGTTTAGGTTGCCTTAGATATCTTATATGCTAAGACAATCAAAACTATTATTTCAAAATGTATTTTCTTTTATCTCTAAAATAGATCTCTCCTAATGCATTTTGTGAAACCCATTCGCTTCACTTATCAGTACATATATAGTTCAACAGAATGGCCTTTAAAGTTGATTATGGAATATAAATGTCCTGAGGTTACCTACATATACATCATTGATAAAGGCGTGTGCAACATGTCCAAGGGATTCAACATAAAGGTGTGTCTCATTGCAAGTTAATGAATCAGGTTGAAAGCTATTTTTTGACATATGGTACTCAATCAACATATAATATTATTACCTGACTACAACTCAAAATTAATGAGCTATAGTATTTTGTACCTGAAAGTATACTAAAGGTAATTAGATTCATCTTTCGTGATATTCATGTGCTCAAATGACATATTTGACTACAATGAGGTATTTGAGAATTTTGGGGTGACATCTCCAAATGCCTCTTACCTATTATTTGAGTCAAGCAAGTGGCTTGATGTTAGAATTCTGTCAAGGTGATCTTTTTATTATAATAGAAAAATGACAAGAGTTGTATCTCTCAGCGAAATTGTTAGTCTTTGGGCCACCACCTCCTAATGACCTATTCACTCCCACGTTAAGTCTTTAAATGAGTGATATTCTACATATAAATATTAAGTATGCTGAAATTTGAGCTAATCTTGATTTACTTTAGCGCTCACTTCATTGATTTCTAATCTAACTTGAACACTCGAACACGTCAGAGTGATCCCGAGAGACACTAATGCTCTCTTTTCTCTTTGTTACAAGTAGAACCCGTCATAGGTGATCAAAATCCAACCACTAAAGGCCCTAATGCCCTTTTGCAAAATCTTGTAGCATTAGATATGTTTTTAAGTTCATGATTAATTTTAGAACAGAATGTATTCTTTAGGTCTTAAATGATGTTTATTTAGTTTTTTTATTATTTTATTTTTCTTTCTACCAAATTAAGATTTAAAAAAAATCTTTTTATTTTTCAATCCAAACAAAATTTGTTATAATAAAAAAACAGAAATTTTTCTTTATAAATCATAAATTTGCTTATTCCTTTATACTTTTTTTAATCTTTCTCTTTCTTCTCGTCTTGCCTTTGTTCTTTTTCTCTTCTAGCTTTTTCTCATTTTTTTATGTTTAAATTTTTAAATATATATTATATTTATAATCTTTCTCACAGGCGCAGGAAAGATGAATTATAATGAGACATGATTAAATGAGCCGAGGCTACCATTCCAAATGCTAGTGAATTGCTTGGTAAATGAGATGCCGCCCCAATTTTATTTTATGTTTTAATGAACAGCCATCTCATTTTCCAGGCAAGCTACTCAACACATAAGATATTTTATTTAATTTTTTATATTTTTTGAAATCTTTTTTACTTTGATTTATTATCTAAATTTTTGTTTAAGAAAAAATTATCTAGGGGTATATGGCTATTGAATTTTACCTCTATGGGGTTGAGCAATCCCCTGACAGGTAACGAAGTAATTTTTTCTACTATGATATTATTAATAAAAACAGTTACTGATGCTCCATAGACGTTGGGCTAGTGTATGACTTACTGAAGGGTGTTATGTTACTATATGAAACAGTGATGTTGTTATAACTATGGAGTAAAAACATCATCTAATAATTTCATTAACAACCTCCTGTTGTTCTGCTTCAAATTTCCAACACATTGATTTACAAATTCAACATGATTTTTACCTTATTCATAGAAGAAACTATGCAGTTTTTCACTGTCTTGCCCCCTAATTTCCAGCTGAAACTCTTAACAAATCTGAAACTCCACATGGCGCAGGCAATAATCAATAAGAAGAAATGAACTTAAAACGAAGGGACGATCGGAAGCAAATCAGATACTCCTGGCCAGGCAGTCTTTGAAAATTAAAGAGAAGGAAGCAACCATAAACAAAACAAAGAAAAACCAAGTAGCTATTGATTATCTCAATTGAGCTTTAAAAGCAGTGAATGTCGTCGGGTGCTTCTGGTGCCAACCTGAACCACATGCAACCGAGGAGAAAGACCACAGTTATCATGATAAACCTTTTCAATGTGAAAGACAAGCTTAGTACCTGTTCCAGTGAGAGGAATAGAGAACTTCAAGCTGGGAACTCTTCGCAGGATACAACGAAGCAAGAAGATGATGGCAGAGAACATTTGTGGCACGAAAAGGGCCTCTGGGGGACCGAATTCAGTCTTCAAAATCGGCAAATATCCCTTCTTGCTCCGGGTGCGAACCTGAATCACGCGCCACCTAATATGATGATTAGCCTTATCATAAACCTCTTCGAATCTAATCACTAATTCATAACTTCTCCAGAGGGGAAGGATAAGCTTAAAGCTCTCTAGTTGTGCCAAGAGATGAAGAAGGGAGAAGACAACGTATAGGGTTACGCTGGAAAACGGGTCGAAGATCAAACCCATTTAAGTAGGAAGGCAGGCGTTGCTAGCTTTGTTAGCCAGAGGAAGAGTTTTCCCGGATAATAGTCCCTCAGGATTCATAGGAGGGAAGCTATCTAAATGATAAATTCAGAGTTTTTAATTTTTTTTTTCTTTCAAGAAGGCCATCCATTTGGACTATTTGGTGTTTGCTTTGGGACAACTACATATTAAAGAGACAAAATTCCACTTTCCTCTCTCTCTTTCGGGACTTGGAAAAAGTCTTCTCTCTCTCTCTCTCTCTCAACTGTAATCGGGTCTGAAAATGTTCGTGTAACCCTACAATGGTTCGGTTCCTAACAAATAACAAACAGTTATCTGGCAAAGATTATTTACAAATTCCATGGATTCCATGCATGGAGCAAGTCAGCTCACTGCTTGTACCATATTCACATATATATGCTCATGCTGGCAATGTAACAGCAAGACCTTAAACCACCAACCGGAACACACATGTAACAGTATTCCAATTAAACCTGTGACAAAGATGGAGATTTAACAAGAGAAGGTAATTATCCTTTCATCAAGAAGTCGGTAGTCGTGGGATTGTGCAAGCACTCTGATGAACAGTCACATTATGGAGCTTTGTTCTGATATTACTTCTTATGAGTTAGAGATATATAAAAACCCAAGATAAATTTATCGTTTCAGTGCTGTCATCTGCCACTGGGTGCTCAGACTTGAGTTCAACCTTGAAGAAAGAAAGATGTTTATGTATCACATCTTCTGTTGTCTAGCTCTTGCCTGTTTAAAGTCCCACCAGCAGAATCATGCATGTCTGCATACGTTCTTTCCACTTTAAAAACAATGAAAAGAAAACTTTATCTGGGTCCTTCTAACAATGTTTCTTGAGAAGAAGACAGATCAGCTAGCAGGATAATTGCAAAATAAAACAAAATTTGGTTAGTCGAGAAGCTGACAAGTTGGATAAATTATTATTTAAGTATCCTAATCAATTAGTTATAATGTATAGTTGTGATTAATACTCTCCACTTCTGCCCTTGTGTTGCTTTAGCCATGGTAATTCCAGCTGCATTAGATATGTAATATCCTAACATTGTGTAAAACCCTGTTAATTTACCAAATCAGTATACCTAGATGGCCAATACTATAAGAAAAACTGTTTTCAATGATAATATTTTATGATGGTCTTTTATGAACGTCATTGAAAAATCGAATACATAACGGCCTTAAAAGACCGTCATAAAAAACGTAACATACATGACGGTTCTAAAAGATCATAATGAAAAACGTAGCACAGATGACGGTTCAGGGACCATCATAAAAAATCTATCATTAAAAAAAAAAATTATGATGAACCCAAGCTCTCTTAGTCAATTTTATGAGACTTTACCACTCGGTCAATGAAAATTTTATGCAATAATTTTAACAATAATAAACTTTAAACAATATACATGATGTACTATAATACTTAAAGATCTACACCCACGCACTGGCAATGTTCTTCCTCACTCTCCCCCGAAAACATCATTCTTTGAAACAAAAATTTCTCTCCTTCAACGTCATATAATAGATGCAAAGCTTCGTTCTTTCAAGAAATTTTGTGAGACAAACATTTCTCTCTTTCAACGTCATATAATAGATGCAAAGCTTCGTTATTTTAAGAAATTTTGTGAAATAGACTTCGTGCACTATCGGATGATACCATTAAAGCAAGAAAAATGGTATGTAAAACTAACCAAACCTTTATCTCGCATTGTAAGAGAGAAAAAGAGATTTTTTTGTCAAGTTTTGCAATTTCTTACTTAGTTTTGTTCTAAAATTTTCTTCTCTTGGCATTGTGCATTGTCGGATGATATCCATGTTTATTAACCTTATGATACTAGAAATTGTAAGTAAATCAAGGGAGAAAATTTTTACTGGATCATGTTCTCTGTGAATTTAAAAATTAATATTACTGTTTATATTCTTGAAAAAATGGTATGTAAAACTAATCAAAACTTCATCTCGTATTGTAAGAGAGAAAAATAGATTTTTTTTTTGTCAAGTCTTGCAATTTCTTACTTAAGTTTTGTCTTAAAATTTTTTTTCTCTTGGCATTGTGCATTTCGGATGATACCCATGTTTGTTACCCTTGTGATACTAAAAATTGCAAGTAAATCGAGGGTAAAAATTTTTGCTGGAGCATGTTCTCCATAAATTTGGAAATTAATGTTACTATTTATATTCTTGGAATGCAATCACTACCCACCTTAAAATATATCAAGTAAATTGCACATTTTTTTCTAGACAGAGTCATTGTTTCAAGCTGTAACTTATTAGGATGCATCCTATTAAAGTAATTTTGCTTTATTTTTGTCTAAATCAAAGATATTGGCCTGCCCTATGAATGGTTATTAATGCTTGTTATTCATCGTTTAACAAAGTCTGGTTACTGGTTTATGGTAAATGATGTGCCTCTTACATCTCTGTAATTTAGCTTGGTGATCCTACAACTATTAATTATTTAGTTGGAAATAATTGAACTAACAGAGCAGGCTTAGCTTGGTTTTGCAGTAACCATTGGACTGACATTTAGTACATGTACTGAATCCTTGACTCTCTCTATAGTGTAATCCATGTTGCTTACCATAAAAGACTGCTAATAATAACTTCAACTCAATTTCTATTATGACTATGTCTTTATCTATTTGTCAAATAGTTTGCATGTCTTAAGTATTTTTTTGGCATTTTGAATTCCAGTTTAGTTTCCACTGTGATACTAGAAACTCTAAGTAAATCATGGTAAAAAATATTAGTTTTATAAATATTTTGGATAATTGATAACTAGTGTGTCTTGTTAACACAGTACTTGATGGATTAGGGATTACTTTAGTTGAAGCAAAGACAAACCAATAATAGGAGAATAATCATTCAGAGAAATAGTTTATTGATACTCTGGTAGTTCTATTAAAGTGGAACCTTTTTAGTATTTTGTTGTACTAGTAATAAAGGCTTTTCTTTTCTCACAGATGATAGGGTTTATCATGCAAGATAATTGCAAATCAATAGTCAATTGCTCGTTCGAAGGAAAGAAAAGCTTATTACATATTAATAGAACTTGAAAGAAAAGTCAAACGCTTCAGACAGAAGCTACTACTTTTTCTGCACAGCTAACATCATTCCAGGTTGGTAATTCCTTACTAATCTACTAATGTGCCATGTGTTTAGAAAAAATAATTTTCACTTTGCTTAAGGCCTTTCAATCTAGCGGGCTTCTTGTTTCTTATCTTATTTTTACAATAACACTACTTTACATGATATGTATTACATACATAATAAACATGCATAATAAGTGGATTTTCTTTTATTCATCATCATAGGATAAAATATGGATAAATCTTAGATGCACTTGAATAGATTGTCCAAGGAGTTTTCTGATGGAGTGGATGAGTTTCTTGCTTTTACCATTTCTCATTGTGAAGATCCTACACTCATTAGATGTCCTTATCAATCGTGTGCTAATTTGACATTATTAAGTGTTGAAGAAATAAAGTATCATTTGTTTAGTAAAGGGATTGATCAGAGGTATAAGAGATGGATTTGGCATGGAGAAAAGTGTTCTTCTAGATCTTGCACAAATAAGAAATTAGTGTTTGATGAATCTTACAAGGATGATCATATCAACAATACAATAGACATGGTTAATGATGCATTTGAATATTGTCAAGATGGTCCCAAATTATTTCCGAACTTCCTAAAAGATGCAGAAAAGCCTTTATATCTTAATAATATGAAATATACTAAGTTCTATGCGTTTATGAGATTGTATAATATACAAGGAAAGTATAGGTGGTCAGATAAGAGCTTTTCTGATTTGTTAAGTTATTTATCTGATATGTTTCTTACTGAAAATGAAATCCCTACGTCGATGTCTAAAGCCAAAAAAAAAAAAAAAAAAAACTATGAACACATTAGGTTTACATTACGAGAAAATACATGCTTGCCCGAATGATTGTATACTCTATAGAAAGGAGTGTAAGGATTTATCATCTTGTCTTACTTGTTGACTATCGAGATGGAATGATAAGGTAAAAAACCAAACGAAAGAGATTCCTACTAAAGTATTGTGTTACTTTCCTCCTATTCCACGGTTCAAGTGAATGTTTCAGTCACCAAAATTGCACAACATTTAACTTGGTATGCTAATAAAAGGGAAGTAGATGGAAAATTAAGACATCTTAATGATTCACTTACTTGGAAGTTAATAGATTTCAAGTGGCTAAGTTTTGCATCCGGACACAGAAATCTTTGATTGGCTATTTCTACTGATGGAATAAATCCACATAGTTCTCTTAGCACCGCATATAGTTGTTGGCTAGTGGTAATAATAACATATAATCTACCACGTTAGTTATGTATGAAACAAAAATTCATGATGTTATCCTTGCTTATATCAGGACCTCGCCAATCAGGTAATGATATTGATGTATATCTTGCTCCGTTGATTGATGATTTGAAGCTTCTATGGGAGGTTGGTGTAGAAGTCTATGATTCTTACCGAAAAGAGTTGTTTACGTTATGACCTATTTTATTATAGACAATTAATGATTTTTTTACTTATGAGAATCTTTTTGGTTGTTCAGTTAAGGGATATTATGCTTGTCCAATATGTGGTGAAAGCACATATACTTGTAGAGTACAACATGGTAAGAAGAATGTATACATGGGTCATAGATGATTCCTTTCAAAAAATCACCCATTTACAAAGTAAAAGGAAGCATTCAATGGAGAACAACCGATTCACCTCCTTATGCACTAAGTGAAGAAGAAATACTATAGAAAATAAGCTCTATTACTAATGTATGGTGTAAAAAAACAGTTGCTAAGAGGAAATTAACATGGGGTAAAAGATTGAATGACAATATTCAAACATCCTTCAAGAAGAAATCATGCTTTTTCGAACTTGAATATTAGAAACATTTACATGTTCGGCACATTTTGGATGTAATGCATATTGAAAAAAATGTTTGCGAAAGCATCTATGGAACTTTACTTAATATTCCTGAAAAATTTAAAGGTGGGATCAACACTCAACTAGACCTTGCAGAAATTGGCTTAAAAAAAGAGTTAGCTCTGAAGATTGTAAATGGCAGTACTTATTTACCAGCTGCTTGTTACACTCTAAGCAAATCAAATAAAATGATATTTTATGAGACATTATCAAACATAAAAGTTTCATATAGGTATTCTTTAAATTTTGAAAATCTTGTGTCAATGACAGATATGAAAATTCAAGATCTTAAGTCTCATTATTGTCATGCTCTTATGCAACAACTTCTATCATTGGCTATTTGCTTAGTTTTGTCAAAATATGTTAGACATGCAATCATGAGATTTTGCTTCTTCTTTAATGTTTTGTGTAGTAAGGTTGTGGATGTTTCAAAACTAGGCAAATTACAGCAAGATTTGGTGGTAACTCTTGACTTATTTGAAAAATACTTTTCACCTTCTTTTTTTGATATAATGGTGCATTTGATAGTGCACCTTGTTAGAGAAGTGAGATTATGTGGACCGGCATACCTTAGATAAATGTATCCATTTGAACAGTTCATGAAAACTTTGAAAGTGAAGGTTGTTACTCTAATATGCATCCAATTGGTATTCCATGTGAAAAAGAAGATGACATCCAAGTTGGAAGGCCCTTACTTGGTGGTCACGTTGTCACTGTTAATCGATAAGAATTAGAGCAAGCACATCTTTATGTATTACTAAATTCACTTGACGTCCAACCATATGTTGAATATGTCTCTTCCTGATCTATGTGTATTTTGATTCTAAAATATATACTTCATATATATATGCATTCATTAGATAAGCTTAACCTTATTTCATTAACAGTGAGCATATCAAGTATGTGAAATTATGGTATCCCCATCAATCAAAACAATCTAAATAGTTATAAGATGAGCATACTCAGACCTTTATTTCTTGGTTTCGAGAAAAGGTACTTACCAATTTCTTTAACATAATCATATGTCTTCTATTTATCCAATACTAAAATCCATTCGATCAAATTTTTGTCAATAGGTTGCATCAAAAATACAAAGGCAAAATTAACCTTCCTTTTTGGTGAAATAGGTAGCACATGGACCTCGTCCTGAAGTTATAAAATATCCTGAATATGATGTGAATGGTTTGTTATAACTATAGTGACTCCACTATTTTGTGTGACTCGACTATCATCACGTTCTCATGCATGGAAGCAATAATGCAAATTTCAAGTGCTAAGGACAAGAATCTAGTAATTGGACAATTGTCATTTTATGGTGTTATCAAAGAAACATGGGAGCTCGATTACTACACGCTCAAAACAACATTGTTCAAATGTGATTGGGTTGAAAATAATGGTGGGACTAAATTAGATGATGTTGGTCACATATTAATTGATCTTAAACAACATGGCCATAAATCTGATTGCTTAATTTTAGTTTTCAGGCTAAACAAGTCGTTTATGTTCCATACCGACTAGATCTAAGATGATCCATTGTTTGCTCTACTCCACAAAAAGACCATAAACATAATGAGAGAAATAATGATGTGGACAATATAGAAGAATATGATTCCATTATTGATGGCATACTTGAAGTCGGTATAAATGATAAAATCAGTGAAGATGATGTTAACTATATACAACCCGATTATGATGGAACTTGGATTGATGAAGCTCACAAGTAAACTTTTTAACTCAAAGGAAAAAGGTTTGATTGTTTTCTTTTTTATTTTATGACAGTATTATTTATTGCAAAAAATAGTATCATATAATGAATTATGCTTTAACAATTTATCTAGATTACATTTTATGTTTGTAGGATTGCAGATATGACTAAGAAGTTGTCAGATTCGCCTACCAAATCTAGAGGGGCAACAAAATTATTGAATCAGAAAAATTTAAGGACAAAGAAAGTGGTAGAGTTTAATTCAAAAGGTGTACCATATGGTGCTGAAGCTAAATCCTTTATGTCTACTCTTAGAGTTCTTGCATGTTCCACGGTATCTATAACTTATAGTGACTGGCGAAAGCTTCCTGATCATTTAAAAGAAAAAATGTGGGAATATGTTCATGTTTAACACTTTCACCTTAAATATTTAATTATATTTTTTATTAGTATAGTAACTTATCAAATTTCATTTATAAGATGCATTTGAAATTGATCATTGCATGAAAAAGTCTATCTTACAATCAATTGGTAACAAATTTAGAACATTCAAGAATATCTTGACAACAAAATATATAATGTCTTTTGCCAACAATCTTAATACTGTAGAGAGACCACCTTTAATCTACAGTTTCATTTCATAAAATGATTGGGAAATTTTCATTAAATCACGACTATTAGAGGATTTTAAAGTATATTTATATTGTAATATATTTTTTAAACAATAAATATTTCATGTTTCTTCATTAATTGCAATGACATTGCAAAAATTGAGTGAGGAACAAAAAAATCGACAAAAACATACTAAATATCCTCATCAATTGAGCCAAGGTGGATATGCAATCTTAGAGCACAAATTGGTAACTTTCTCACTCTTACATTCTTTGTGATGATTTTAAGATACATTCCTTCTAATTTTAATTTGTTTCTCCATCTTTACAGAAAGCAGAACTCAAGGTAGAAGAAGAGATTGATCGTAGTGAATTATGGAACCTAGCGCAATAAGATAAAGAAGGACATTATGCACCAGAAATGATGCTTATCATTGAGAAAATTGCAAGTTTTTTTTTTAATGAATCTTACATAAATGTTAGAAATCTTATCTTTATAAGATTATTTGCTAAAGTTTGAAGACAATGAGGCACTAAGGGAATATTGTTCAGGCAGTAAGGTAGTATTGTCTAACCAACTGGAATGTCACTTTTTCTTGGCTTATGAACAAAGACACCCAGACAGAAAGTATTCTATCTTTTTCTTCCCTAATTGTTTTCTTGACACACTTAAAGGTAAGTTGCAATATTTTATGTTTGTTGCATGCAAGTCATCAATAATAGCTTATAAAACTAGAAAATTAATTTCTATATAATTTATACTTAATTTGGCATGGATTATTATAGGATGAGTTAATGGAGCAGTCAAAAGTTGGTATCATTACATTCTCAGGCAGTGATGACATTTTAAGCAAAGCTTTAGGTACTAATGAACTTAGGGGTCAAGTTAGAGGAGTTGAAAAGTTTATCACTCCTTTGATCCTTTTTTCTACTCCTAATAAGGTAGCATATCTAAAAGCTCACTTGGCAGAGGGAAAGCAGAAACTGTTGTTATTGACTCAAGGAAGCACAGATACACATCCACATGTTGTACAACTTGAAGGTCATAGCTCCAATAAGACATAAAAACTGGATTCACTAATGCCTATGAAGGATTCTTGCAATGTTTTTGATGAAAATTTGAAGATGAAGATATTTACTTATTTATTTAATGCTATAAACATTGTTTTTACTATTAATTATAATTAATAATGTCATTTTTTTATGAATAGGGTGTTGTATGTAAATTAGCAGTGGATACACTAGAAAATGTTGTTGTAATGGGCACTATTATTAATGGTTCTTATGCCAATTTTGTGATTTTCGTTGATCAAATATTCAATCAAGATACTCGACTATCCTATTGAAAATGAGGATGAATATCTTATATTTGTTAAAGATGCATTGGATCATCACGTAAGTTGGCTTAAAGACTTAGTTTCTACTCATATTATTAAGGAGGTATGAGACAATTTTAGTTGTGGTATATTATCTTTGTTTCTTTTCATGTTAAAATTATTTGACTTTTAAAATTTATTATTGTCACATGTTTGGAGATAAAGGAAAAGGAAATCATTAAAAAAGTGGGATTCATTTTTGAGCAAGCTCTGGAGCATTTTGCAAAAGCAGCTTATCCATTGATGATTAATATGCAAAATGAAGTTAGAGTAAGATTTGATGATGATGTTTTTTTCTGTCCATTTTATTGCTATTTTGGCTTAGAAGATTGCTCTATCATGATTGATAAAAAGGAACTGGAAGGAACTAGCATTTTTCTGTATACCAGGTAAGAAAGGATTTCAATATCAGTTTATTTTAATATCTATGTTTATATGATTTAACTTTCAATTTGTTTATTTTCAAATATCTACATGCTAATTTGAAAGATACGAAAAATTTGAAATAATTTGACTTCATCAATCTAGTGATTGTCTCACTCTCTGCTAGACTAAACAATAAAATTAGGTTAAAAGATAGAGCATGACATATTGCTGAACGGTTAGAAAAAGCATATTCAAACCAAATTCTTTTCATGCCTTACAATCCAAAGTAAGAAATTTTTATCTTAATTGCTTGACCAAAACATATCTTATTTGGCTATTTATCATCTTTTGTTTTTCTTATTACGAATAAATTTCATTGGGAATTAGTGATTATTGATATGGCATCATGAATAGTGTATCATTTGGATTCTTTGGGTCATGAAGTAGGACCTAATCTTAAGAAAATTGTGACTATGTGAATACAAGTTTTACTTTATGTCTTTTCTTTATTAGTTTTATTATTAATTCTAAATACTACATATTTTCAAATATTTATTGGTTAATGATACAGGGGTTTTCAAATGTTTCATGTGAGATCAAATATTACATGGCAACAAATTCAAGTAAGTTTATTTTGTTTTTTTTATTATTAATAATATCAAAAATAATATGTGTTAATGATTATATTTTTACATATATAAGCACCGATTCAGAGAGGTGGTATAGAATGTGGCTATTTTGTACTTCGATTTACGAAGAAAATAACTAAGGATCCAAAAATTCTTTGTGAGAAGGTCATATTATTTATTTTATTTACATATTAAATGTTTCATATTTATAAATAATATCACATTGATTATGTTATCTTCTTTTGTGTTTTAATCGTAAAGTTCAATGGTAAAGATACATATAGTGATGAAGAAATTGATGAAGTACGTGGTGAATGGGCTACGCATATACAACAGTTACTATCATAGCCAGATATGTAATCCTTATTGGCTCATTAATGATTGTGTTTTAATTGTATGTTGTTTGGCTTGGTTAAATTCAAGTATGATGGATTAATTTTATTCATTGAAGGTTCTGCTCATTCTATTCATTGAGCCATCTACTAATTCTGTTGAGTTCTTTGTCAGCTCTATTTAGAATTCTGTAAATGTCATCTTTAAGAAGTTGGTAAAGCAAAAAACAAGTAAAAGTATTCAAGTATGCATATGAAATAAATATGTTCATAATCAGTTAATTTTTGCACTTATTGTTGTATTACAAGAAGTTACACTTTTAATATCTAGATGTAGGGAATTAGAATAGAAAATTGTATATTATGATTAATATATACCTTATGAGTTACAAGAAGTTATATTTTTGACATCTAGATGCATTTTCGACTTTTTGTTATGTTTGATTTTCAAGCTTTATTACAATTTCTTATTTATTTTGATATGTAAATTAATTATATATTAAATAGAGCTGATATAATAATGTATCTTTTTTATAACTATTGCAGGAGTGATACATCTAATTCACTAGGTATTTTTTGATATAATGGTAGAACAGTGCAGTGAATATGATAATTGTGTAATTTAATTTGTAGATATTTTGTTTATTTTTGATACTTAATATTATTATATTTTGTAAAATGATAATAGTTGTAATTATAAATATATGTAATTTTTTTGTTTGACATTTTTATACTGTTTGACTACAATTGCAAAAATAAATGACAAATATTAATTAATTAACAAAAATTATAAAAAAATTTATGATTAATTAATAAAAAAATATATAATAAAATGTAAATTTTTTTATGACGGTGGTAAAAACTATCATAAAAAATGCACATTCTTTTAGTTACAAAATCTATCGTTAATAAATGATTGTTTTTAATGATGGTCATAAAGAACATCAAGAGTATCATGAATATATTTTATGACAGTTTATTATGGACTGTCATAAGTTTTTTATGATGGTCCATCACAAATTGTCATTAATACTTTAACTTTTTAATAATGATTAAAAACCATCAAAAATTTATGATGGTCTTTTACACCATCACAAAGTTTTTGTCATCACTTATAATGACAGTTCCTGATCGTCATGAAAAACTTTTTATGATGGGCATTATCCGTCATAAAAGGTTTGTTTTTTTTATATCAGAAAAGCAAATAAAGAAAGACAACCCTTTCCAAATCTTTCCTTACTTTCCAACTGAAGAACTTCATGCAATCTAAACTACAAACCAACCTGAAGAAGTGAACTAACATAAGGAGGACTGGAGTAAAACAGACACACTTGCATTTATAATAATGAATAACACTGGAAAGTGCTACTTTACAATTTAATGGATGTCTTGGACAAGCTTGAATCTGACATATAAGCAAAAACACTAAATGCCATTGTCTGTTTTCATCTTTTTTACCTGGACTCACATGCAAGCAAAAATGTAAAACATAATTAAACTAGGCTATGTAGTGATACAAACAGCAATATGATATAAGAGACACCACAACAACAACTTGAAGGATTTACTTGGATTTATAAGTTTGTGTTTTTGATGAATCAAATTGTATTTCTCTGTAGTACCCATCACATGATCATCAGCATTTTCTGAAACTGGTTTGATGTCCCGGTACTTCAGATAAAGGGAAATGATGGATACGCAATACTCTTCGCTCCCCAAAATTTGGTGGATACCAATCTGCCCATGAATGCAGAAAGAAACACAGTGATCACTATGCATTTTCATGTTGAAACAAAAATATTCAAAAAAGAATACACTATTTGGAAGCCCTAAAAAACAGGTAACTCACACTTCAAGACAACTGTGTAGAGGAGATGCGGCTTACCTGAATTGAACTTTGAAAAGGAATGAACTTCCCTGGATACCTCTTATGCCTACATTAATCTCATAGAAGCGGTTGTGGTTGGCATCAACATCGACTACTTGGATTTTAATAACGAGAATGACACCGTTTTGGAGAGGAAGCATGATGTATAAGCTTGGGAACAGTTGCAAAAGCCGGACAATCAAGAAAAACATGTCGGCCACCTTTTCAGGCATGAAAAAGGGTTCTGGCAGCCTCAATTGTGTCCTCCAAAACAACCAAATTAGTCCTTGGCCAGACCTAATGGTCAACTGAATTTGACAAAGCCCATTTCGACCATTTTCATCTCTGTTTACATGAGGCAACCATTCTAACTAGAGCTTTAGCTGGTGGCCTCTAACAGGCAAAATAATCATTATTCTTCTGGATTGTCCTAAGAGAAAGAGAAAGGAAAAGATTAAGGGAAAGGCCATGCCCCAGAAAGAATGAAACATGTCCATTTTGGGCAAGTGCTTGCTAGAGGAAGGGGCTAGGGTTTTGTCCCAGAAGTTATCTTGTGCGTACAAAAAGAAAAGCTAAGACCAGGTAGAGTAAGGTTTTAAAGGATGGACAGCGTACAAACAACGACAATATCGAGGGGCTTGGCCTGTTAGGCTGAATGGACGTTTCCTTTTTTGAGAAGTTTGGGTATAGAAGGGGACTTGCCGCTTAGATTTGGTAAATGATTCTAATTTTGGGCATCATAATTTCGCAGGAATTACAGAAGCCATAAAACCATTTCCAGTGGGCTGAGCCCAGTAGTCAGAACAAACCCACATGCCATCTTCGACTCTCATATGAAGCGTACCCGATGAAACCACCGATTTCGGTTTCTTCTTTGTTTTCGTTTATCTTGCATCTTGAAATCCATTAATTAACCCAGGAAACATTTTAATATACATACTAATAATAAGAGAATACAACCCAAAATCGATCTATGAACATTTAATGCATAATGATTATTGACATGCAACCTGCTGTAAGAGCAAATGGAATGACAAGCAGCTTATCTCCAACAAAAGAACTCTGAAAGTCGATGAGAAAGAAGTAAAGATTGCATGACTAATACAAAACTATCAGGGGATCATTAATCAATCTGAAAGACATCAAACATATTCATAATTCATATTCAGTTCTCCAAATGTAAATATAGAATAATGGAGTCCTGGATTACCTGACCATATGTACATGGACATGCAGTGACTGGAAACATGTGTGGTTATTGAATCGAATGCTGATGATGATGATGCATCTGTTATTTCTTCCTCGCTAGATCTCATCTTCTTTTCTTTTTGGCTATGGCCAAGTGCGTTGACATGCTATGAAGCCAGCAATGAAGATTTTTTTTTTTTTTTTGTTTCATGCATCTGCAATAATATGGTACACTACCCCTTTAAGAAATCTTTACTTCCATGATTAAACTAAGCATACTCACCTTGCAATTAACATCATTAAAATTTTCTATGTTAAATAGTGCCTACGGTTGGCCTTAGTAATGTCTATAGCTAATTTATAACAACTACATTAAATATTTGATGGCTGCTATGTTTCATAATTAAATACTTTCACTTCAATAAGAAACACCATTCGTCATGGCAAACCTAATTTTCACCCAAAGAACTAGTAGTGGAGAAGAGTTAAGATTCAATATAATCAAAGTTATATATATATATATTTATGAACGGTAAAATTAGCTGTTAACAATCCTATAGAGTGTGTTCTCATTATTATTTAATTCTTTGCAAGTCCAGCAGTCAACATAGCATTTTATGATAATAAAGGTTTAAGTCATGCAGTCAATTGAGGTAATATTGAAAATTAATTACCATAATGAAAGTTCGTTTTGTTTTTCTTTGCAAGCATATATGAAATTAATAGTGAGTTTGCTATTTTTTTCATTAATTTTCACTTGTATAAGTTAGTTTTTTTTTATCAATTTCTAATTTTATTTTTTTATTTTTCAAAAATTTCTAATTTTATTATTTTTTTAACAGGTAAAAAATCTTCGCTTAATAGTCTTGATAAATAAAGCTAGTTTATGTCATTTTGGATGATATTTTCACTAATTATTTTTTATTTTTATTTTAAAAAATTATGATGCCCATCAAAAGATAATTGAACATATTTTTTAAAAAATTTGAATTTGTTGTGAATAGATTTCATCACAAACAATGATATTTATAGGCTAATTTAATAATTTAATTAAAAAAAACTAGTATTCTAGTGAAAGAAAAATGGAGTTTCAATGAGACTCTTCTTTATCTTTGATAGATGAGTCTCCAAATGGTTTCTTGTAAGATTTGAAAAGACGTAAGCATGTAGGTGGGATTACACCGATGCTTAGATGAGTAATGAAATTAAGAGTAAGAGGTTATAAAAATGAAAATAGCTTAAGTTTGAAAAGATAATACCTAGGTGTTTATAAGAAATTTGTAGCTTAGCTAGCCTTTCGGTTAGTTATTCCTTGAGAATCACAATAAGAAATCTAGTAATAATGTCTTGATAGTTGCTAAACTGGTGACAAATTTGTTATCACTGGGTTCTAAAAGCTTTGGATATTTCACAAGTGGTTGTAAGGTTGAAGATGATGCTGGTGGGCTTGTTAGGCTATCAACATCCTCAAGTTGATGATGAGTTGTCTTATTAATTGAGGATGCTTCGTGACTGAATTAGGCTACTTAATTGTGGATCATTTATAAAAGTCTTCTTTACTTTAAATATCCAAAGGATGGTAGATTTTGGGCTAATAAAGAGTGGATGGTTATATATCCTTACCAAAAGCCTCTCACTCTTACTGTTTAAAAAGAATATAAATAATTATTCAAATAAAAGAAGTAGAACCATATGTATTATTTTTTATTGTCCTTCATTCTTCTTTTGTACAGTCTTAACTTGATAACTCCCGTAATTAGGAGCAAATTTTTCAATAGCATCTTAAGGGTCTTAAACTAAATCTCTTTCAATAAACGTCTTCTTGCTTAACACCACAATTCTTTCAATTTAACCTTGGATCTTTCTTATATTTTTCAAAGTTTCATATGCATTATTGCTTGATTTTTTTCTAGGTTTGTCTTCATTCCTCTTTGGGTTATTGTAAACTCTAGGAATTTTTTTGAAGATATGTTGAAGGTGCACTTGCTCGGATTAAGCTTCATTTGATATCTTTTAAGTAGTTTAAAAGTTTCTTCCAAATCCGAAATATGTTTTTCTTCCCTCTTGCTCTATAATTATATCATCGACATGAGCTTTAATGTTTCGTCTTATTTGTTGGTCGAGGATCTTGTTGATCTTGTTGACCAATCATTGGCTAGCATTCTTGAAGTCGAAAAGTATAGCCTTATAGTAGTAACTTCCATGTTAGTAATGAAAGCCGTTATTTCTTCATTCGTAGGCTCTATTAAAAATCTACTATGTTTAGAAAATGAATCCATGAAGTTGAGTAATTCATATCCAATTGTTCTATTGTTTGGATTAGTTTTGTTCAAATCAATGAAATCTATACACATGCGTCATTATTCATTGTATTTCTTGATAAATACAACTTTTAATAATTTATTCAGGATATCAAACTTTTTGGATGAAATTATTCTCCAAAAAAGTGGAGATTTCTTTCTTTATAGCTTGTTTTTGTTCATAACAAAGCTTCTCTTTTTTTGCTTTACTTATTTAAAAGAGAGATTAACAAATAGCTTATATGTAATCACATGTGGATTTATCATGACATATCTGAAAGAAAACATGCAAACAAGTCGCCATGGTTTTAAAGCCATTTAATTCTAGTTATTTGTTTGGATCTTTTGCCAATATGACATTCTTGAAGCTGTTCTACAAGTTTTGCTCTTTGAAGCTATTTCTCATCACTCTAAACAAGACTTAATTTAACAAATTAACTTATTATTCCTTTTAAAAAAAAAGTTAGGTATCATTGTCTAAACAATTGTTGGTCCTCCTTTAATACTCTTACTCAATGTGTGAAAAATTTCATCACTAAAAGATACATGAACACTAACACTTGTACTCAATTCAGTGTGGGTCTCTCAATCACCACATTATATATTGTTAGTGCTTAGACTACCAAAAATGAGGTCATCATAATGATATTTTTTTCTTCAATTTTAGTAGTGACTAGTAGCTCAATAATTCCTTCAATTGGAAACTCTCTTCCTCTAAAGGCTGACAAAAGAATTCAGGTGATCTTTAATCCTATGTTTTGAGAAAGTCTAATAATATATGACATAAGTAGAACTTCTAGTATCGATCAATATTCTTTTGACATTACAATTAACAATCGTCAAAGTGACTATTAGATCATCATCTTGAGGAGTTAAAACACCTTTTAGATCATCTTTCGAGAAAGAGGTTGTTTCTTATAAGTGAAACTTCTTTGTTTCTAGTCCTTTTTCCTTTCATTTTCTAGCATACGCCTTCCTTTTGGCAATTATTTCTTCTACTTTTAGACTTAAAAGGCATCCATTTTCGGCTTCTTTTGGATAGTTATTTACTCACATATTTGTAAAGTTTTTAACTTTTTTTAGTGGCCTTCTTGTTAATTTATATATTGTATGCCTTTGTTTAAAGTCATCCATGTTTTATGACAAGTTTCAACTAATGACACTATGAAGTGCTTTAAGGAACAAGCCATTTTTTATTGTACTATCACCTTCTCTTCTAATTCTTTAATCTTAAAGGTAGCTTCCATAAATATTTTGATAAATTCTCTCAAAGACTCATCTAAGTTTTGCTAAATGAAAATTTTGTTTAAAGAATATTTTATCTTAACCTTACTACTTAAGAATCAACCTAAAAAAGTAGCCCAAAGGTTTCAAAGTGGTTTATAGTACTTGCTATAATGGTGGAATAACATAATCTTGCCACTTTTATGAACATTTCTTTAGAATACCCCTGAGCATCATCATTATACTGAATTTTTTCTAATGATCTTAAGGATCTATTAAGTTGACATAAAGTTCTATTTGTGACATATGAAACTCCAAAGGTATAAAAGCCTCTAAGATCTCTTTTATTAAAAAAAAAACCTACTGCATGTTTGTATTCAATTGAAATTTAGGTACCTCGATTACAGAAAACCATTTATTCCAACTTTTCATTTAGTTGCACCACTTGCTTCTTTAGGGCCTCATAATCTTTATCGTCTTAATGTGAATTGGTTCATACTTTTCCTTTTTTGATATCTTTGATAGTTTAGGTAAGAATTAATTTCTTGGCAATGGTAATAGGTTGGTTAAAAAGGTTATCTGGTTTAACTTCCCCGTCTCTTTTTAAAGATTTTGATTTTCAAGATCTTAGAATGAACACAAAATTACATGAGTGAGTTTTTTGAAAGAGCCAATGTTCTATTATGGAACTAAGGACTTCTATTAGTTGCTTTGTTTTTTATTTTAAGCCATATACGCCGTTTGAAATGTTTAGAACATATTGATAAAAGTTTTACTAGATTAATGGTATTATTTTACAAGTTGTCATATGACAATTATATAGATAATTAAATTTTGAATTAAAAGGTCATAAAAATCTTAAACAAGGAATATTTGATGTTATGAATGTTTATAAATTGTGCAACTTGGGAAAAGTAATGATTTAAACTTAATCCAATTTATTTGTTTGTTCAATGACAAATTTATACCATAATATTAATATAAAAACAAGTAGGTCAAAATATGCTTAATGTGTATTCATTCAAAATTATTAAAAGCTCAAACTCATCAAATCATTTTCTTTACTATGACATTTAAAACCAGTGACTCATTGATTGGTATTCTTTAATCATAATTATTGATTTTTTTTTTAGAGAAGTGAAAGAATAATAAACGATAAAATAGAAATATTTTTACCTTTTGTTTGGACTTCAATCACATTTTTATCTTGTGCATCAATACTCAAGAAATAATTATCCTTGAATAGCATCTTGTATCCTTTTTTTAGGAGCGGATTAATACTCAAAAAATTTTGATTAATTTCAGGAACATATAAGATATTAGAAATTAATTTCAAATATGTGCAACCTTTATTGCCATTGTTTATTTACCTTTTGCTGCAAGATAAGCTTTATTTTTAATTTTAACTTTAGAAAGTTTTTGATCATAAGTCATATAAAACCACTATCTATAAGCCAATTTTCTAGAAAAGTTACTAGTAACAAAGCATGATATAATAAATAGTTTCTTCTCTTGAGGTTGTTCAACAGCATTCTTAGCTTCTCTTTATTGTTATTATGATTTGCATATTTTTTCACATATCTTAACTGATCACACTTGTGGCATTTTGCATCTGACCTTCATCAACACTTGTTTTCTGTATGATTGATCTTTTTGTAATAAGGGCAAGATGAAAAGATTTGATTGTTATTACTTTAAGCATTTTTGTTGTTGCTTGCAAAACATATAAACTTATTTTTGTTTTATTAATTTTTGTTGTTTTTACCTTCATTATTATTATGTGATTTGATGACTTGAAAAGCACATTCCACAAATCCTTGTGCTTACAATGCATTCAATAGTTCTGTCAATGAAATGCTTAACAAATCTTTAGAATTTTTCAAAGATGAAATTGTTTCCTCAAATTTTTTAGGAATTGTGATTAAGATCTTTTGAACAACTCTAGAATAAATAAAAAAAATAGTACCAATGAGTCTTACTTTGTTAATAATATCAAGAAATCTATCAAAATATTTTATTTTTTTTATTTTTGATTCTTTCATCTTTTACACCTCAAATCTTGTAGCATTAGATATGTTTTCAAGTTCATGATTAATTTTAGAAGAGAATGTATTCTTTAGGTGTTAATCATGTTTATTTAATTTTTTTATTATTTTATTTTTGGTCCTACCAAACTAATATTTAAAAAAAAAATCTTCTTATTTTTTGATCCAAACAAAGTTTATTATAATAAAAAAACAAAAATTTTACTTTATAAATCATAAATTTGCTTATTCCTTCATACTTTTTTTTATCTCTCTTTCTTCTCTACTTGCTTTTGTTCTTTTTCTCTTCTACCTTTCTCTTCTCAGTTTTTATGTTTAAATTTATATATATATATATAAATATATATATATATATATATATATATATTTATAATCTTTCTCACAGGCCTAAGAGAGATGAATCATAATGAGGGACGATTGAATGAGCACAGGCTACCATTCCATATGCCAGTGAATTGCCTGGTAACTGAGATGCCTCCCCAGTTTTTATTTTTTCTTTTTAATGAACCACCATCTCATTTTTCAGGCAAGCTACTCCATGCATAAGATATTTTTTAATTTTTCATATTTTTAAAATCTTTTATTTGCTTTATTATTTAAATTTTTGTTTAAAAAATTACCTAGGCAGTATATGGCTACTGAATTTTATCTCTATGGGGTTGAGCACTCCCTTAAGAGGTAATGAAGTAATTTTTTTCTTTGGTGATATTATTATTAAAAATAGTCACTGATGCTCCATAGATGTAAGGGAAGTGTATGACTTACTGAAGGGTGTTATGTTACTATATGAAACAGTGATATTGTTATAACTATGGAGTAAAAACATCATCTAATAATTTCATTAACAACATCCTGTTGTTCTCTTTCAAATATTCAACACATTGATTTACACATTCAACATGATTTTTTTACCTTATTCAGAGAAAACCATGCAGTTTTCCAGATGAAACTCTTAGCAAATCTGAAACCCCACATGGCGCATGCAATAATCAATAAGAAGAAATGAACTAAATACGAAGGGACGATCGGTAGCAAATCAGATACTCCTGGCCGGGTAGTCTTTCAAAATTAAAGAGATGGAAGCAACCATAAACAAAACGAAGAAAAACCAAGTAGCTAGCAATCGTGATATGGCATATCATGATAAACAAAACAAACAAAACCGGGTAGTCTTTGAAGGGACGATCTGCAGTTATTGATTATCTCAATTGAGCTTTAAAAAGCAGTGAATGTCGTCCGGTGCTTCTGATCCCAACCTCAACCACATGCAACCGAGAAGAAAGACCACAGTTATCATGATAAACCTTTTCAATGCGAAACACAAGCTTAGTACCTGTTCCAGTGAGAGGAATAGAGAACTTCAAGTTGGGAACTCCTCGCAGGATACAGCGAAGCAAGAAGATGATGGCAGAGAACCTTTGTGGCACGAAAAGGGCCTCTAGGGAACTGAATTCAGCCATCAAAATCGGAAAATATCCTTTCTTGCTCCTGGTGCCAACCTGAATCACGCGCCACCTAATATGATGATTAGCCTTATCATAAACCTCTTCGAATCTAATAAGTAATTCATACCTTCTCCAGAGGGGAAGGATAAGCTTAAAGCTCTCTAGTTGTGCTAAGAGATGAAGAAGGGAGAAGACAAAGTATAGGGTTACGCTGGAAAACGGATCGAAGATCAAACCCATTTAAGTAGGAAGGCAGGCGTTGCTAGCTTTTTTGGCCAGAGGAAGAGCTTTCCCGGATAATAGTCCCTCAGGATTCTTAGGAGGGAAGCCATCTAAATGATAAATTCAGAGTTTTTATTTTATTTTATATATATATATATATATATATATATATATATTTTTTTTTTTTTTTTTTTTGTTTTTCTCTCGAGAAGGCCATCCATTTGGACTATTTGCTGTTTGCTTTGGGATAACTACATATCGAAGGGACAAAATTCCACTTTCGTCTCTCTTTCGGGACTTGGAAAAAGTCTTCTCTCTCTCTCTCAACTGCAATCGGGTCTAAAAATGTTCAAGTGTAACCCTACAAAGATTCGGTTCCTAACCAATAATGAACAGTTATTGGGCAAAGAGTATTTACAAGTTCCATGGACTCCATGCGTGGAGCAAGTCAGCTCACTGCTTTTACCATATTCACATGTACATGCTCATGCTGGCGATGCAACAGCAAGACCTTAAACCACCAAGCTGAGCATACAAGTAACACTATTCCAATTCAACCTGTAACAAAGATGGAGATTTAACAAGAGAAGGTAATTATCCTTTCATCAAGAAGTCAGTAGTCCTGGGATTTTGCTAGCACTCTGATGAAACATCACATTATGGAGCCTTGTTCTGATATTACTTGCTATGAGTTAGAGATATCTAAAAACTCAAGATAAATTTATCATTTCATGTGGTGTCAAGTCATCTGCCACTGGGTGCTCAGACTTGAGTTCAACCTTGAAGAAAGAAAGATGTTTATGTATCACATCTTCTGTTGTCTGGCTCTTGCCTGTTTAAAGTCCCAGCAGCAGAATCATGCATGTCTACATATGTTATTTCCACTTTGAAAACAATGAAAAAAAAGCTCCATCGGGGTCCTTCTAACAGTAAGAAGACAGATCAGGTAGCAGGATAATGCCAAATTAAGTTATATAAAACTAAATTTGGTTAGTCCAGAAGCTGACAAGGTTGGATAAATTATATTTAAGTATCCCTATCAATTAGTTATAATGTATAGCTGTGATTAATATTCTCCATTTCTGCCCTTGTATTGCTTTAGCCATGGTGATTCCAGCTGCATTAGATATGTAATATCCTAACATTGTGTAAAACCATATTAATTTACCAAATCACTATACTTAGATGGCTAATTCAGAAGAGCAAATTAAGAAAGACAACCCCTTTCCAAGCTTTCAAATCAATACCTTCCAACTGGAGAACTTCATGCAATCTAAACTACAAACCAACCTGAAGAAGTGAACTAACATACGAAGAAGGACTGGAGTAAAAAAGACACTTGCATTTATAATAATATTAACAACAGTGGAAAGTCCTACTTTACAATTGAATGGATGTCTAGTACAAGCTTGAAACTAAGCCAATCAATCTGACATACAAGCAAAAACACCAAATGTCATTGTGTGTCTTCATCTTTTTTACTTGTACTCACATGCAAGCAAAAATGCACACCATAACTAATTAAACTAGGCTATGTAGTGATACAAAAAGCAATACGATCTAAGAGACAGCACAACAACAAATTGAAGGATCCACTTGAATTTATAAGTTTGTGTTTTTGATGAATCATATTGTATTTCTCTGTATTACCCATCACATGATCATCAGCATTTTCTGAAACTGTTTGATATCCCGGTGCTTCAGATAAACAGGAATGATGGATACACAAGACTCCTCGCTTCCCAAAATTTGGTAGATACCAATCTGCGCATGAATGCAAAAAGAAACACAATCATCACTATGCATTTTCATGTTGAAACGAAAATATTCAAAGAAGAATACACTATTTGGAAGCCCTAAAAAACAGGTAACTCACATTTCAAGACAACTATGCGAGGAGATGCGGCTTATCTGAATTGAACTTTGAAGAGGAGCAAACTTCCCTGGATAGCTCTCGTGCCTACATTAATCTCATAGAAGCGGTTGTGGTTGCCATCAACATCGACTTCTTGGATTTGAATGACAAGAACAACACCGTTTTGAAGAGGAAGCGTGACGTCTAAGCTTGGGAACAGTTGCAGAAGCCAGACGATCAAGAAAAACATGGCGGCCACCTTTTCAGGCACGAAAAGGGGTTCTGGCAGCTTCAATTGTGTCCTCCAAAACAACCTGATTAGTCCTTGGCCAGACCTGATGGTCAGCTGAATTTGATGAAGCCCATTTCGACCGTTCTCATCTCCGTTTACATGAGGCAATCTTTCTAACTGGAGCTCCAGCCGGTGGCCTCTAACAGGTAAGATAATCGTTATTCTTCTGGTTCGTCCTAAGAGAAAGAGAAAGGAGAAGATTAAGGGACAGGCTATGCACCAGAAAGAATAAAACATGTCCATTTTGGGCAAGTGCTTGCTAGAGGAAGTGGTTAGGGTTTTTCTACTGGAAGTTCTCTTTGCCGGGAAAAAGAAAAGCTCAGACCAGGTATGAGCAGGGTTTTGGAGGATGGACAGCGTACAAACAACGGAACATTTTGATGGGCTGGGCCCGTTTGTGTAACTGAGGCTGAATGGACGTTTCCTTTTTGAGAAGCTTGGGTACAGGAGAGGGCTTGCCTATGAGATTTGGTAAATGATTCTAATTTTGGGCTTCACATTTCACAGGAACTACAGAAGCCATAAAACCATTTCTAGTGGGCTGAGCCCAGTAATCAGAAAAAAACCCACATACCTTCGACTCTCATATGAAGCGTAGCCGCGTGGATTTGTCAACTACAACTCGCTCCCATCCTGCATCAGTCGCCTGATCTCCGATGAGACCTCCGATTTCGGTTTCTTCTTTGTTTCCATTTCTCTTGCATCCTGAAATCCATTAACTAACCCAAGAAACATATTAATATACATACTAATAATAAAAGAGGGCAACCCAAAACCTATCTATGAACATTTAATGCGTACTGATCATTGACATGCGCACCTGCTGTAAGACCACATGAAGGACTGACAAGCAGCTGATCTCCAACAAAAGAGAAAGTCGGTAAGAAAGAATTAAAGATTGCATGACTAATACAACACTATCAGGGGATCATTAATCAATCTGAGAGGCATCAAACAGATACATAATTCATATTCAGCTCTCCAAATGCAAATATAGATCGATGGAGTCCTGGATTACCTGACCATATATACAAGGACATGCAGCGAGAGGAAACATGTTTAGTGATTGAATCGAATGCTGATGATGATGATGCATCTGTTAATTCTTCTTCGCTGGATCTCATCTTCTTTTCTTTTTGCCTATGGCCAAGAGCGTCGACCTGCTATGAAGCCAGCCAGGAAGATTTTTTTTGTTTCATGTATCTTGAATAATATGGTATACTATCCGTTTAAGAAATCATTACTTCCATGATTAAACTAAGCATAGTCGCCTTGCAGTTAACATCATTAAAATTTTTTATGTTAAATAGTACTGTTGGCCTTAGTAATGTCTACAGCTAATTTATAACAACTACATTAAGTATTTCATGGCTGCTGCATTTGATAATTAAATATATAAATTTTCAATTAAACAAGAAACACCATTGGTCCTGGCAAACCTAATTTCCACCCAAAGAACTAGTAGTAGAGAAGAGTCAAGATTCAATATAATCAAAGTTTTTTTTTTTTTTTTGAACAGTAAAATTAGCTGTTAACAACCCTGTAGAGTGTGTTCTCATCATTATTTAATTCTTTGTGAGTCCAGTGATCAACATAGCGTTTAATGATAACAAAGGTTTAAATCATGCATGCAGTTAATTGAGGTAATATTGAAAATTAATTATCATAATGGAAGTTCCTTTTGTTTTCTTTACCAGCATATATGAAATTAATGGTGAGTTTGGTATTTTTTTCATTAATTTTCACTTGTATAAGTTGGTTTTTTTAACAATTTCTAATTTTTTTTTAACAAGTAGAAAATCCGCACTTATTAGTTTTGATAAAATAGAGCTACTTTTATGTCATTTTGGATGGTATTTTCACTATTTAATTTTTAATTTTATTTTAAAAAATTATGATGCCCATCAAAAGAAAATTGATCATATTTTCTCAAAAATTATGCGTTTGTTGTAAAAAGATTTTATGACAAAAAATGATATTATAGACTAATTTAATTGCAAAAAAACCAGTGTTCTAGTGAAGGAAAAATTTAGTTTCAATGAAACTCTTCTTTATCTTTGATACATAGGGTTCCAATCGGTTTCCTGCAAGATTTAAAAAGAGGTAAGCATAAGGGTGTCCCATGGCATTACTCCGATGCCTAAATGAGTAATGAAATTGAAACTAACATGTTATGAAAATGAAATATAGCTTAAGTTTGAAAAGATAATACCTAGATATTTAAAAGAAATTTGTAGTTTAGCTAGCATTTCGATTAGTTATTCCTCAAGAATCACAACAAGAAATCTAGGTATAATGCCTTAGTAGTTGCTAAGCTGGTGATCAATTTGTTATCACCAGGTTCTAAAGGCTTTGGATATTTCACAAATGGTCATAAGGTTGAAGATGATGCTAAGGGCCTTGTTAAGCTATCAGCTTCCTCAGGTTAATGATGAGTTGTCTTATTCATTAAGGATGCTTTTCAATTGAATTAGGCTGCTTAATTGTGAGTCATTCATAACAGTCTTCTTTCACTTTAAATATCCAAAGGATAGTAGATTTTAGGCTAATAAAGAGTGGATGGTTATATATCCTTACCAAAAGCCTCTCACTCTTACTGTTTAAAAAGAATATAAATAATTATTCAAATAGAAGAAATAGAATCATATTATCTTTTCTTATTATCCTTCATTTTTCTTTTGTATTTTGATCATATTTATGGATCAACTTTTTATGTTGGAGGAATAATCCTTTGTCATTGTTTGTTAATGAAGTGGTGTCATGATTTCTTCAAGGTACTTATTTATCATCGATAATTAAAAAATTTTGGTTAGTTCAAAATTAAAAACTTATATGTTGATGTTTCACTACTGATATTTAAATTTAAAGCTCCATGGCCTATAAGTGTTCTAAGCTTTTAGAACTTCTTCGATTATATCATGAGCTCTAAGTGCTTGTTTATGTTAATGTCGTTTAAATCTCGCTAGCTCCTATTTCATCTTGTTAATATTTTTCAAGTCCCATAGGTTCCTGTTTTGACTTCTTGATGTTATTTAGGTTTTATAAGTACTCGTTTCTATTGTTGTCATTTAGGTCTTATAGGTAATAATTTTTGTTGATGTCTGGTTTACCATTTGGGGTTAAGTACTTCGCTTTGCCCTTTGAGGCTAAGTACTTTAGTTTACCTATCAATGCTTATGCTGTTTGTTTGCCTTACGAGGTCGAGAGTTTTTTTTACCTTACGAGGTTTGAGTGTTTTGTTTGGCTTATGAAGTTGAATATGTTATTTTCTTATCTTTTATAGCTTATGTACTTTATTTTTGTCTTTCTGAGATTAAGTACTTTGTATTTATCCTTTATGGCTAACCAATTTGTTTGTTGTCTTATAAGGCTTTTGGCTTAATTCTTGTCTTTATTTACTACACTACGAGGCTTTTGGCTTAATTCTGGCTTTTAGGTTCTTTTGAATATGCTTTTTTGCTTCATAATGTAGATTTGGGCTGTCTTTATCTTCTTTTACTTTGTTATGCAACTTGGTATCCTTAATGACATACTACATATTTTAAGAAAAAAAAACGTCCTAAAAATTGTTAGAAGTTCATGTTCTAAGAACCAAATTTATTTCCTTTGTTTTAAGCTTGTACAATCTTGACTTGATAACTTCAATTACTAAGTAAGTTCCCCCTTAGTTAGGAACAAAATTTTTAACAGCTTCCTAAGGGTCTTAAATTAAATCTTTTTCAATAAACATCTTCTTGCTTAACATCACAATTCTTTCAATTCAACTTTGGACCTTTCTTATATTTTTTAAGGGTTTCATCTGCATTATTACTTGATTTTTTTTCTAGGTTTGTCTTTATTCCTCTTTGGGTTATCATAAACTCAAGGAATTTTTGTGAAGAAACATTGAAGGTGCGCTTGCTCAGATTACGTTTCATTTGATATCTTTAAGTACTTTAAAAGTTTCTTCCAAATCTAGAATGTGTTTTTCTTCCCTCTTGCTCCACAATTATATCATCAACATGAGCTTTGATGTTTCATCCTATTGGTTCGTCAAAGATCTTGTTGACCAATCATTGTCTAGCATTCTTAAAGCCAAAAGGCATAGCCTTATAGTAGTAAGTTCCATGTTAGTATGAAAGCCATTATTTCTTCATTCCTATACTCTATTAAAATCTACTATGTTTAGAAAATGAATCCATGAAGTTGAGCAATTCATAACCAATGGTTCTACCAATGAGTTGATTTATATCAGGTAAGAAAAAGCTATTGTTTGGATTGGTTTTATTCAAATCAATGAAATCTATATACATGCGTCATTATTCATTGTGTTTCTTGATAAGTACAACTTTTGATAATTCATTCAGGATATTAAACTTTTGGGATGAATCATTCTCAAAAAAAGTGGAGACTTCTTTGTTTATAGTGTGTTTTTGTCCGTAGTAAAGCTTCTCTTTTTCTACTTTGCTTATTTAAAAGAGAGATTGACACATAGCTTATGTGTAATCACGTGTGGATCTATCATGACATATCCAAAAGAAATCATGCAAACACGTTGTTGTGGTTTTGAAGGAAATAATTCAATTTTTCTCATTCCTTGGGACTTAGAATCCCCCTAATTCTAATTGTTTGTTTGAATCTTTTTGCCAATTTGATCTTCTCAAAGCTATTATATAGGTTTAGCCCTTTCAAGCTACTTCTAATCTCTCTAATTAAGACTAATTTGACAAATTAACTTATTATTTCCTTTAAAAAAAAGTCAGGTATCATTATTGAAATAATTATTGATCTTTTTTTAATATTCTTACTTAATTTATGAAAAATTTCATCACTAAAAGATACATAAACACCAATGCTTGCAGTCAATTCGGTGTGGGTCTCGATCACCACATTATATTGCTAGTACTTAGACTATTAAAATGTGGTCATCGTGGTGACTTTTTTTTTTTCAATTTGGCAGTAACTAATAGTTTAATAATTCCATTAATAGGTAACTCTCTTTCTCTACAGGCTGGTGAAAGGTTTCAGATGATCTTTAATCCTAAGTTTTGAGAAAGTCTAGCAGTATATGACATAAGCAGAACTTCTAATGTCGACCAATATTCTTTTAACATTGCAATTAGCAATCATCAAAGTGACGATTAGATCATCATCTTGAGGAGTTAAAATACCTTTCAGATCATCTTTTGAGAAAGAAATTATTTCTTATATGCGAAACTTCTTTGTTTCTAGTCTTTCATCCCATCTTTTCCTAGCATATGCCTTCCTTTTGGCAATTATTTTTTCAACTTCTAGACTCAAAGGCATCAATTTTTGCCTTCTTTTAGACGGTTATTTACTCATATATTTGCAAAGTTTTCAACTTCCTTTTGTGATCTTCTTGTTAATTTATATACTTGTATGCCTTTGTCTAAAATCATCCTTGTTTTACGACAAGTTTCAACTTATAGCACTATGGAGTGCTCTAGGGAGCAAACTTTTTTTTTACTGTAATACCACCCTCTGTTCCAATTCTTTAATCTTAAAGGCAGCTTTTTATAAATATTTTGATAAATTCTCTCAAAGACTCACCAAAGTTTTGCTCAATGGAAAAATTCTTTGAAGAGTCTTTTATCTTAACCATACTACTTAAGAATCAAGCTAAAAAGAGCTGCTCAAAGGTTTTGAAATGGTCTATGCTACCTACTATCATGGTGGAATACCATAATCTTGCCACTTTTATGAACATTTCTTTAGAATACCCCTGAATCATGATCATTATGCTGAATTTTTCCTAATGATCTTAAGGATCTATTAAGTTGTCATAAAGTTCTATTTGTAACGTATGAAACTTCAGAGGTATAAGAGCCTCTAAGATCCAAAAAAAAAAAAAAAACAAACCTACTCCATATTCGTATTCAATTGGAATTTTGGTATCTTAATTATAGAAAACCATTTATTCCAACTTTTTATTTAGTTGCATTACTTACTTCTTTAGGGCCTTATAATCTTTATTGTCTTGATGTGAGTTGGTGGATTCTCTTTTCTTTTTTTTTTTTAATCTTTGATAGTTTAGGTAAGAATTAATTTCTTGGCAATGGTAATAAGTTGGTTAAGAGGGTTATTTTGTTCAACACCCATCTCTTTTTGAAGTTTTTAATTTTCAAGATCTTAAAGCAGACATAAAATTACGTGAGTGAGTTTTTTAAGAGAGCTGATGTTTCATTATGGCATTAAGGACTTCCACTAGTTGCTTTATTTTTTATTTTAAGGCATATACACCATTTGAAATGTTTAGAACAGATTAATAAAATTTCTACTAAATTAATGGTATTATTTTACGAGTCATCACATGAGAATTACATAAACAATTAAATTTTGAATTAAAATGTCATAAACATCTTAAATGAGGAGTATTCGATGTTGTGAATGTTTATAAATTGTGCAACTTCAGAAAAGTAATGACCTCAAACTTAATCCAATTTGTTTGTTCGTTTGAATGACAAATTCATACCGTGATATTAATATAAAAACAAGTAGGTCAAAATATGCTTAATACGTATTCATTCAAAATTATTAAAATCTCAAACTCATCAAATTATTTTCTTTACTATAACATTTAAAACCATTAACTAATTAATTGGTTTTCTTTTTGTCCTAATTATTCTTTTGTTGAGTGAAGTAAAAGAATAATAAACAAGAACATAAAATTTTTTTACCTTTTATTTGGACTTTAATCACCTTTTTACCTTGTGTATCAGTAGTCAAGCAATAATTACCCTTAAATAGCATCTTATATTCTTTTTTTAGGATTTTACCAATACTCAAAAAATTTTGATTAATTTCAAGAACATATAATATATTAAAAATTAATTTCAGACATATGCAACCTTTGATTGCCCTTTTGCTACTCCATTTTTAATTTTAACTTTAGAAATTGCAGTTTTATGAAGTTCTTTGATTAGTTTTGGATCATAAGTCATATAGTTTATACAATCACTATCTATAAGCTAATTTTTTAGAAGAGTTACCAGTAACGAAGCATGATACTATAAACAGTTCTTCATTTTGAGGCTGTTCAACAGCATTTTTGACTTCTTTTTATTGTTGTTACGATATACATATTTTTTCACGTATCCAAACTAACCACGCTTGTGGCATCTTGCATATGGCCTTCACCAACACTTGTTCTGTGCATAATTAATTTTTTTACAATAAGAGCTAGGTGAAAAGATTTAATTGTTACTACTTTGACCATTTTTGTTGTTGCTTGCAAAACACACAAACTTATTTTTGTATTGCTAATTTTTGTTATTTTTACCTCCGTTATTATTATTATGGGATTCGACTTGAAAAGCACATTCCACAAATCCTCGTGCCTGCAATGCATTCAATAATTCTGCCAATGAAATATTTCACAAATCTTTAGAGTTTTTCAAAGATCAAATTGTTTCCTCAAAATTTTTTAGAAATTATGACTAAGATCTTTTGAACAACTCTAGAATAAGAAAAATTAGTACCAATGAATCTTACTTTGTTAATAATATCGAGAAATCTATCAGAATATTTTTTTATTTTTTATTCTTTTATCTTTTACATCTCAAATTCTTGGATCAAATTCAGCATTTGCATTCTTTTAATCCTTCTTTTTTTCATATTCTTACTTCAAAAAATCTCAAATTTAAATTACTAATTCAGTATCGTTACTCTGATAAATATGGTGAATGAAAGTGCTGCAAATAATGTTGCTCTTACTTTTTTTTTTTTTTTTTACTTCCTCTTTTTATGGTTTTCGATTTATGCAAGACTTGGATTTTCTAGCAATAGTGA
This sequence comes from Moringa oleifera, assembly GCA_021397835.1. NCBI lineage: Eukaryota > Viridiplantae > Streptophyta > Magnoliopsida > Brassicales > Moringaceae > Moringa > Moringa oleifera. The sequence goes on from JAJFZO010000447.1 coordinate 1,056,510, forward strand.
AACTTCATATACTTGTTCAACAGCTTCACATAGATCATTTCCGTTAAGGTATGTTTCCATTCTAACAACTCACGTCTGATATCTCGTATCATTAAACACTGAAAATGCAGTTGCTATGAATGAATTGTTTGTTTATTGTATAAATTTTTGTTTTTAGACATATAGGTGGAAAGTGTTTAAAAATTATGTTTATGAGTTTTTTCAATCTAACAAGTCCCTCAAGATAATAACAGAAATTTTTTAAGATGAGAGGAAAAATAATAGACAAAACAAAAAAATTTAAAGCTTAAAATTACTTGAAATTGTTTGCTTTGTTCTATTAACATAAGTCCTATTTATAAGAAAAAAAACCAAAAATTAAATTTTTACTTATCTAGATATCTTAAAATTTGAATTCAAAACTCAAGCTTCTTGATAAAAGCAAAAATTAAATCTTATTTACTTTATCTTTGATAAAAATATGCAACAAATAAAATATTTTATTAACAATAATGAAAAGATATTTCACCATGTTTTTCAATGATTTGTAACAATGTGATTACAATTTCACATAATTGTATAAACTTGTACTCTCCTATCACAACAACAAGTACATTCATATAAACGAATTTATTGAAGAAGGTGATAGGAAGAGACATTTGCATTCAAGCTAGTAACCGAAATGGTGTCCAAGGATATTTGAAGAGGATCCCCACCCAACTCTTCAAGGAGAACTAAGAGATTTCCAGAAGTCTTAAGGAAAGATCGTGGTATGTGGTACCTATGACAATTACTTAAAATGTATAATTAAAATCACCCATTAAGAGAAGCTTATTGACCAAGGTTAAATATCATAAAAATAATATCAAGATACAGTGGGAAACTAAAATTAGTAGAGAAGATATTTACATTGACTGCGAAGGAACTCCTTTGAAGGTATAAAATGAAATCCAGTAGCGACCAATGCTTTTCCCATTCACCCAAACTTCACCTTTGCCCATTGTGCTAAGGTTTAGAGTGACTGGATCACACCCCAGTGGCTCATCGAATACAATCTGTCACACCAAATTTGTTTTCTTTCATGTCTAACATCTTCTGACAATAAATTCAATTGATTGATATAAACACCATTTTCGCACTTTATAATATCTAATATCTACTGGTAGAAGCATTTTTTGAGAAGCAAAGAGTTGCTTAACTTAACTCATAAATACATCTCTTACTTTTTTCTTTTTTCTTTTAATTTCAGTGAAACAACACAATAATCCATTCACTCAAGTCATCCATCGAGTCTTAGATCACTCAACTAAGCATGCCATTAGCCTTCTCAACATGTTTTCACAAGATATTATCTATTGATACTCCAACATCACCTACTTTTCGTGTACAAATTATCAATTAATTGTTAATAGGTAGGTATGGTGATAAAATAGCAATGTTAAATAGCTATTGCTATACATATACACATTTACTTATAATATATTATATATGTGTAGAGAGAGAGCACATGGGTGTAATATGTATGCTACTTACCTTGTACCAAGTAAGTGGTTGATTGTTGAAGAGAGTAATATTACTACTCCACTCAACATTACCCAACATTTGTTCTTCATATATTTGTAATTGCTCTCCCAGCAGCCCCACCTGCGATAGTGAATTAATTAACAAAAGTATAAAATGAATTACACTATTCTATATCTTCAAAATGCACCCCCTTAAAATATTCCATTGACAAATGTTCCTCAAATCTACTCATAAAGGCCATATGCATTGTTAATTAAATACTTGGTAGAGAAAGAATAAAAGCTATCATACCTGATAACCCCATGCATAATTGGTAAAATCATATAACTCCTTCTCACCACATAGAATTTCCACTTTAGTTAATCCAGCAACCCTTCTCTCAAGGAAAGCTCCAGAATCCTTCAAACAAATAAGATTAGGGAAAAAAAATTTTGGTGTTTGTTTGTTACATAGAATTGGAGATATCAGTGTCAAAAAGAAACAAAAAGAAAAAGATGGGTCGCAAATTAATGTTACCGGTAACCCAACCATAACACTGAGTATGGAAATATTGTTGGTTCCATCATGTAAGGAAATCGGGATCTTCATGGTAAATCCCTTGGTGTCATGACTTCCATGTGCAGCTCCTAAGAATCACTAACAAATGTCAGTGACTAAAACTTGGATTTCTAGCATGTTTCTAATTAGGTTGCCTTGGATATCTTATATGCTAAGACAATCAAAACTATTATTTCAAAATGTCTTTTTTTTTGTCTCTAAAATAGATCTCTCCTTATGCATTTTGTGAAACCCATTTGCTTCACTTATCAGTATATATATAGTTTAACAGAATGGCCTTTAAAGTTGATTATGGAATATAAATGTAATGAGATTACCTGCATATACATCATTGACAAAGGCGTGTGCAACATGTCCAAGGGATTCAACATAAAGGTGTGTCTCATTGCAAGTTGATGAATTGGGTTGAAAGCTATTTTTTGACATATGGTACTCCATCAGCATATATTATTATTACCAGACTACAACTCAAAATTAATGAGCTATAGTATTTTGTACCTGAAAGTATACCAAAGGTAATCAGATTCATCTTTTGTGGTGTTCATGTGCTCGAATAACATATTTGACTGCAATGAGGTATTCGAGAATTTTGGAATGACATCTCCAAATGCCTCCCACCTATTATTTGAGTCAAGCAAGTGGCTTGATGTTAGAATTCTGTAATTCTGCTCTGTTTTTACCTGTCAAGACACAAGTTAAAAAAAAAAAAAGTTTAGTTTTATCATTTACCATTGACATGCCATTCTCTGAACATTGTATTCTTCACCACAATTATAGTCACTACAATTATTGCTCAAATACAATTGCAAAATCAAGGTCAAAAATAAGCCATAAGAGCTCTCTTTTTCTGTACATTGTTCATGTGCAGTTCATCCAGTTAGCAGAATCAATATTTTGTATTTCTTGACCCCAAAAGCAAACAGAGGACTCAAAATATACATTGATTGTGCGAGTGACAGACAAGAGCAACTTACCTTTGCAGTGTTGAAAATTACTTCTTTACAGTCTGAAAGAATACTTATTGACTTTGGAGGCAATTCAAATGACTTATTTCTGAACTGTACGGTGGCATCATCTCTTCCATTATTGTTTACCAGAAATGCAACACATCCTCCAGTTTTATCTTCAAAAACATAGGCCTAAATGAAAGTAGAGAAGATATGAAGCGCCATGATCATATGTCTCATTGTAGAATGAATTTGAATAGATTCATAGGTATATACAGAAACACTGATTATCACAACCTCTTGAAGTTCACCCAACGAGAAACTAGTTTGTGCTCCTTGCAGCAAAGGTGAAGAGCAAGACTTAATTGCAGCATGCACCTCCTTAAGATGACCCCATTTAGGTTGCCTAAGTAAACCTGTATTCAGTCTGAGAGTTGAATTCTGTTGTCTAACAAGAAACATAAGCCCCATTATGAGCATGTGCAACTCACCATACTCATCAAGAGGAGCTTGATCATAATAACCTGTTATGACATACGCAGATGCTGTTCTTCCAAAATTTGTGCCACCATGGTACTAAATTACAAAATAATGTTCCACAAGTTAATTACAGCTTGAACTGAAAGTATCATTAAAGCTGGGTAAGATTTAACCTGATCCATAGTTGGGCAATGTTTAGGAAGAAAATAGTTTTACTAGACAGTAAACTAATTGGTTAGAACTTAAAAGGAATAATGTGTGTATAATAACCATACCATGTAATAGTTGACATAGCTTCCATTCTTTGCTATAAAAAGTGCAACATGAAATGCAATATCTTCAGCTGATCTTATGTATGGTTCTCCACCATACACTTGATAGCTTCAAAAAAGGAAAATAAAATTAGAAAATAAAATATCTGTGAGGTAATAATTGAATGGACACCAGAATGCTCCTACTGTGAAGAGAATTAAAGATCATCTGCTTCACTACAGATATGTGGACTCTGTTACAGGTACTATAAGAAAGTGGTTCTAACATGTGAGGTTATTTATAGAGATTTTCAAGCTGATATCCTAGATTATCAAACCAGTTCTCTTGATAAAAGACACATGGCATTGGTTTAGAAAGAGAAAAGAACAAAAATCTGATTACTTCCTCGATGGCATGCTCCTTAAGCTTACACAACTTTGAAACTTAATGGCAGACAACGCATGTAATCGTTCTTGTAATATTCACAAAAACCAAATTATGTGCTTATGTTAAACTATTTCTAGATTCAGAAATTAGGTACTGAAACTGCTGTGAAGTGTAGAAAGATCATAAAACATGTATGTACGTGTGTGTGTATCTATACATACAAAAGGAATAGATTAGTTAGCGTAACAATGGATGTTTAAGAATGTTTAATTGAGCTGCTTGATGAGAGCATACAAAGAAGTCCAATTCTCTGTCCAAAGTGCAGGCTTGTCTGGAGAGTTGGGCCCCGTGAAAGTCTCCCCACATCTCATCCCATTGCATGTATTAATCTGCAGATCAGTATTTCAACAAACACATAAACAACAATAGTCCATTATAAAGGCAACCGAAAGTGTTGAAAGTTTGAAAAAGGAAGAACTGACCACTGGGTCAGGAGCATCGCTTTGTTTGCACATCACCCATGGCACACCAGTCTCCTGTTCAACTGCCATTTTTGCTGCCCAACGAACATATGAGGGTCCTTTTTCTCCGAAGGCCCCCTCAACATTTTGATATTCATTCTCAATCTACATTCATAATATACACCATTTTTTTTATTTCCGGAAAAAATGTTAAATTTAGTAAATCAACAACCTGGGGTTTTGTTTTGGCACCTGGGACAGTATTATAGGCCCCCCCTGTGAAGCATATAAACCCTCTGACTTCATCAAGTCCACTATCTTTGTTGTGAAGTTTCGCATATAAAACTGCGACATGCACAAAGATCCATTACACGGCACGTACAAGTTGGAGGTGATGGTCTTCTTACAGGACAGAAGAGAAGAGTGCAAGCTTTGTTAGAAGATAACATAACGGGTTTATGTTTATACCTTGAAAGGTTCATTATCTGATCGATAAACAATGTCCGGTACATCATGCAACCAAAACGGAAACCCCCTGTACCACCACCCGACCAAATACGTTTAACTCAATTCCGAGCTTATATGTAGAAATTAAAACCTAAGTGGGAGGACATACCCATAAGTCCACTCGCTTTCAATGAAGGGTCCAATCCTAAGGCAAACATAGAGGCCTTGTGCTTGGATTTCCTTGATGAACTTGAGCAAGTCATTTCTTCCACTGAAATCGTACTGTACAGTGCAAAACCAATATTAATCCGTCAAGATGACATTGGGGAGGTCAGAAATAGTTGATTAATTAATTTTAATTACCTGTCCAGGTTTGGGCTCGTGCAGGTTCCAGAATACGTAGGTTTGTATCACATCAAGCCCTCCTTCCTTGGCCTTTGCTATCAAAGACGGCCACATCTGCCCACATGAAAGTTGACCCATTTTATGAATTTGTTTCTCTCTAGTAAACTATGGGCTGGTTGTCTGGGTTTGGGTCTGTAAGGAGAAAGCTCTAATGGGCAAGCCCAAGCAGATTGACACCATTTATTGTCAATGCAATTGCAAGTGTGAGATTAAAGCTTTCTTTTGCTTTTTGATTTTATGGTCTAAAAGTATAACTGATAATTCACCTCCACCTTACATATCTTACAATTCCAGGCATGAGGAGGCTGGTAGGCTCAGCAACCAGCTTCACATTCCTCACACCCCCAGTTTCTTTCCTTTCTAGCAAAGATGCCAAGCCATTAAAAGAAGGAAGAACAACGCGTAAGCTATCATTCAAAAGTCGACGAAAAGATTTTATTTCCAGCTAGCTGTGCTAGCTGTAACTTTTCTGCTCCATGTACCCGTGATTCTATAGTTACTGCCTCATCCAATTGACTCTTCTGAATGCCTCAGAAAGGCAAGACCGAATACCTTTTGAGCTGAAAGACTGCATCCGGTGGAGGAAATTCTGGGAATTCCTGGAAACTCCTCACTTTTCACACAGTCCCAGGGAAATGTGAACATTGCATGAAGTCTTTGAACTTAAAGAACAAGTTAGGCCCTTCTTTTAACTAAACTCAAAATCCAAAGAACCCAGAATTGGACGACGTCGTCATTGCTCATTAAGGAAAAACATACCGCCTTTGTAGTTTGCGTATATTTGCATTTATCTAGATAGCTTATACAGCTAATCTAGGATAAATTAAAATCATAAATGCATCCACCAAGAAAGAAAAAAGGAAAAAGATTAGTGCTAAATGCTAAGAATTCATGCCAAGAGATTGATTAGGAATAAATCAGTAATGATACGACATAAGAAACCCACATGAACCGATTCAGCTCAGCTTCTGTTTAATTTGGTGATTTGAACCCGTTTAATGTAATTAACATATGATACAAGAATTAACATCTGAACTGCGTTATCTTTTGATGAGAATGATTCTTTTTAGTACACAAATTTGTTAACTCCAACCCCCCATTCTGTTCACTTAAACTAAACCAACTTTTTTAAATTTTTTTAAGAACAACAGTAACCAATGCAGAGACTCGACTTTAACATTTCAAAGAATTGCAGTCTTTTACTTTGGGCAAATTGCATTTTCTAACCCTTTCAGCATTAACATTATTGTTTATTAGAGAGATGCATGTGGGACATATAAATGTATGAGTTAAAGCAGAAAATCACTTACATCGGGAGTGCTGCGAGGATAATGAATGGAACCCGAGAACAGAATTTTTCTTTGGCCATCAATGATGAGAGACCTTCCATCGTATGTAACGTTATCTGCTGCTCCATATCCGATCACCGCCGCGGCAACCAGAATCCAGTAGAGCCAGCAAGCCATCTTTAGGTGAAGCACCACAAAGAACTTTTTTCTGGCACAATTTTGGTGTTGGGTAGACGTTAAGTGAAGTTGTATATATATGTGTGTGGCTCGGTGGCGTGGGGGTTGGTGAATTTCAGATAACGGAAACTATCTGTATTGACATGGATTTTCGCCTGTGCCTTGTACATTGTCCGTTCTTATTGGTAAATAGAAACATACTAATCCATAAAATTATGCTACAAATAAAAAATCAAAATGTAAGTTTTATAATTGCATCCAAATTATATCATAGATCTACACAAACTTTCTTTGACAATTGTCGGGTTAGGAAAAACGTCAAAGGAACAGGCTCAAAATGCACTAAGCCCAGAATGTAATAACAAGACTATGATCCAAGTTTTACCAAGGACTTGGGTCTATGAACAGATCTAATCTTGTGGACTCTCGACCCAGAGAGAGTTATCGTTGATTAAGACAGAATGCCAAGTGCTGAAGTTGGAGGGAGCCCCTCCCTTCCTCTGTAAAAACTCCAACCAAAAGCAAGGTAAGGATTCCAATTTATTGTACTTATAGCATATTTAGTTGGCCAAATGGAATAAAAAATGAACGAAATAGATATCTCTTAGTAATACATCATTTGCGACCACCATTTATGTTATAATATATTAATCGTAACCACAACTGTACTTTATAATAATATAGTTCTAATCATTAAATGTCTTGAAAATATAGTCTTTTAACCATAATACGTTTTACTAGATTAATATTTTTGACAGCATAATTACTTGTTTTTATGTTATCTATAATTATAAATCACTCGATAATGAATTACTTTTGATTATTAAAATACTTGAAGGTAATTATTTTTAATTATTGTTGAATATAATGATATTTCGATTTCAATCATCTTATTCCTAAAAAAAAATCATTTTTAACAAGTTCTATTAATATTTCTAATGATTTTATTAATTAGCACTAAGAACTTTTAATACTTGAAAATAAATTATGTCTAAGAGTTCATAAAAAAAAAAAAGAACATTTCTAGTGACACCTTTTTTTATAACATCTAATGATCAAAGATGTTAAAAATAGCTATGTTAAAAAATTTTGACGTATTTATAATTGTTTTTTGCACTCAAAAATGGTGCAAACCCAACAAGAAATTTATATATCTACCTCAAAAACTAAAAATTCAAATTTAACGAAAAAGAGAACTTCAACCCAATTATTATTCGAATTAAGAACCGTAAGTATGTAGTTTGAACGCCATAAAAAAGAACCCTTAAGTTCAAAATAATTTTCAAAAGAACCAAAGAAGGAGCAACCCTCAAAATAATTTTTATTCACCAATATTGTTTCTAATAAAGTTTGTGTCCTCTTTAAATAAAGTTAAGAGAAAACATAAATCGAGAAAGTAAATATCCTAAAACTAAAGATGAAGTATCCTACAATCGAAAAAAAAAATCTAAAATTGAGAAAAAAATATTTTCAAATGAAAAACAAATATCCTATATTAAAAAACAAATAATAGCAAAGATTTTTTAGCACTATTAAAAAGTAAGTATTTTGCAACAAATCTTCCTCCACATCAAGCTCCATAAATCATATAGCTAATTTTCTAATACTATAATTAAGCTACTTTAATTATATTGAGTAAATTTTTCTTTTAGATCCATATTAGGATCCAATATTTTGAAACCAATCCAAATATCTTGATTCAACTCATTAAGTGCTTGTTGGATCCTTTCAGCTCTTACTCTTGTAATTCACCTAATTAGAATATGCAATGGATCCTTTAGTGATACTTCTTGATTGGTATCATCCTTCCCTTCCCTAAAAGGATCTGACCTTAAATTGTTGCCTATATCAAAACAAGAAAGATAAAAGAAACATTAGATGTAGCATTAATGTTATACTCACCTGGAAGATCCAACTTACAAGAATTATCATTGATCCTCTCAAGGATTTGAAAAGGACTATGCCTTTTAGGATGTAGCTTGAACCGCCTACAAGCAAAAAATCTTTCCCGTTTCATTCATACTCAAACCTAGTCGCCAGCTTCGAAAATAACTTATTTTCTACCTTTGTTGGCTTTAGTTGTATATTGCTCTTTTTTTTTTTTTTTTTGCCTTACACTCTCATAGTGTTTCTTCACCATCTCAAACTTTTTTTTTGGCTATCCAATGTAGTCTTTTCATTCATTGAAAAAGGCAACAAATCCAAAAGATTCAATAGATTAAATCCATAAACAATCTCAAATAGTGAAAAATTAGTTGTCAAATGAATGCTCTTATTATATCTAAACTTAATAATAACAAACAATCCTCCCACTTTTTCAAATTCTTTTTAGTCACAATATGTAATAAAGTAAATAAAGTTTCATTTATGACCTTCACTTATCCATCCATTTGGGGATGATAATTAATTGAAAACAATAATTTAGTTCCCTACTACTCTATGAGACTTTCCCAAAGTACCCAAAAAACTTAATATTACGATTGAAAACAATCTTCGTTGGAACACCATGAAGTCTTATTATCTCCTTGAAGAACAAACCAATAATGTTGGTTAGATTATCGATTTTATCATAAGATATGAAATTTGTCATCTTAGGGAACTTATTAACAACCATAAAAATGAAATCTCCACCTTTCTTTGACTAAGCAAGCCTAAAACAAAGTCCATAGAGGTGTCTACCTATGGCTTACTAAGTACATATAGAGAAGTAGACAACCCATTAAATAAGACTCTAGGTTTGGAATGCTTACATGTAACACATCTAGAACATCCTTTTTTTACATCACATTTCATTTTAGGTTAAAAAAAAAAAGGTTTATGCAACATGTCTAAAGTCTTTCTCACACCAAAATTACCCATCAATCCTTTCTAATGTACTTCATGCATAAGTGACTTTGATACCAACTGATGAACATCACAAAGAAAAATGAGACCTAAAATTAAGATAGGTTTCCAAGATCTCCTAGAAATAAATTTGTACAAAAATATAGTTTGTATTAAAGTAAGAACCTCAGTATAATAAAGACTCCACAATCAATCATGAAATGATTAATTGATAAATCAAGGTGAATGCCATGAAAATCTTTAATAAATTTGCATCTTCTCTAAAAAACAAAGAAGAAAGCAACCTCATGACTCTATTATTTCCATTTCCTCAAGTTTCGATCAACTCCATCTTGCCATCTAGGATCTCTCCCAAAGTTTCTGCATCTTCCTTTTCTTTGAACGTACAAACCTATTGATACTTGACTGTCTTCATCCTTTATTTCACTCTCATGATCTTCATTAAAATAATGTTTAGGTGCATGTCTTTCTTACCTTCTAACATTAGGCACTCTTTGAAGTCAACTCTGTTACTAGTTAGCAATAACAACATCTTTTCGATCCATTTGTTCCCGAATTTCATTAATCACCATTTTCATGAAATTAAATCATTGTTGTATAGCCTACATCAAAATGAATGATTTCTATCATCCTTCTTTACTTGTTGACTCATCCTTAGAAAACATATTGAAACTGTACAGAATTATTATAAAAATTTTTTTCCTGACAACATTCCCTCATATGTTTGCAGATGATGCCATTCATGTTCATGTTTTCACTCTTGATTAGGCTTTTTCCGATAATAATCTCATACTCTAGCTTTTTTTCACTCTTAGTTTCCTCTATTTAATACTTTATTGACGTAATGGAACCTAACTAGAATTCAATTTGCAAAATTCAAATCAATCAAAACGAGAAAGAAGAATATCATAGAAGCAAACAAATTGAGAAAAAATGGACAAGATATTTCTTTTTCAAAAAAAAAAAAGATATGACTCAAGATAAATCAAGAAGATAAAGTGAATGATTGTATTATTGCTTCAACACTTTATTTCTCTCTCTCCTTTTTTTTCTTCTTCTTTGGCCATTTTTTCTTCTTCATCTTCTTTCGTTCTCTCATTCTTTTCTTTTTTTCTTTTTTAATCTTTTTTTCTTTTTCTTTTTTGCTTTTGTTTTTTTTTCTACTACAACACAATAAAAAAAAAATAAACCAAATGATGATTTTCAAGAATTAAAGATCTAATTTTTTTTTAAAAAAATAAAATTAACAAAAAAATGAAAGAAAAGAAAAGCTTGAAATTATAATAAGGTATATGAACTTAAGTTTTAAAATCATTACTAATACTAAATGATGTCAATATGAATGAACGTGTCTTGAAACCTAATAAATAATTTATATATTTACCTTAAAAGCTAAAAATTCAGATTTGATGAAAAAAGAAAAGCCCAACTCATTGATTACTTGAATCAAAACTAGTAGATATGTAGCTTGAGTGCTACAAATTAAGAAAAACTCTTAATAAGTTCAAAATAGTTTTTTGAAAAACCAAAGAAAAAATATTCCTCATAATAATTTTCATTAATCAATGTTATTTTTAACAGAACTTGCACTAATTTTAAATAAGTTAAGAAAAAATATAAAACACAAAAGTAAATATCATAAATTTGAAAAAAAAATTTACTTTGAAAAATAAATAATAGCAAATATTTTTAAACTCTTTTAAAAAGTAAATATTTTATAATAAATCTTTATATACAATGGGCTTTATAAATGAGACCGTTAACTTTTTCGTACACTAATTGTTGAAATTAAATTGCTTTAATTATATTATTTAAATTATATTTTTCTTTTGAGTTCATCTCGAAATCAATTATTCTAAAATCAGTTAAAGATATTTTGAATCAATTGAATCTTTTTAACTCTTACTCTTATAACTAATCCAATTGAAACATATAATAATTCCTTTGATACTTATTTCTTGATCGGTATTATTAAAAATAAATAAATAAATAACTATTATTTTTAATAATATCAAAATTAATTAAAACTTATGCGACACAACATGATTAAAAGTTCTCCATATAACTGTCCAACCGCATAGTTTTTGTCGTTAATGTCAATTGAAACTAACGATTATAAACAAATTTGCTGTGCAGTTATACGTCTTCAGTTCCCCAAAAACTAATTACATATATATATATATATATATAAAAAATGTTGGTAGGTCGAGGATGAATCCACAGAGATAAAGTTGGTGTCTGAAAGGAAATGTGGTCAATTCCACAAAAACTAACGTCATATAGTTGATTGCTCTTAAAGTCCTGCGTGGTAAGCTTGCGCATCTAATTGCTTCGTTCTTGTAAAAATGCAGACACTCCCAACTCACCATCAAGAAGTGACCTTCGTTCTATACTTCTCAGTCTTCGACTGGACTGGCGACACACCGTCTCCCTCCGCTCCAGTCAAATCCCTTCCAACGTGTTCCGTCTCATCCTCGTTTCTGCTAATCACATTTGGCAAGAGCCCTATGTTGCTCTCGTGACATCTACTTTCTTTTACAGTATACCATAAAAAAATTAAAAATTTTAATTCTCATCTTCCAAAGTGTTCATGTGCAGCATATGAATTTTCAAAGTCACATTTAAATTTTAAATATATAAGGGCCGAGGAAAGATTATAATAAACAAAAATTAATAATTTTTAATATCAACATCAATATATAATAGTGGATTTTATTTTTTAATCAATGATGATACTTATTAAATCATACTATTATTACAAATCCATAAATAAAACAAGGAAAATTCACCATCTACTCTTGTTTTTAGTGGACAATGATGAACTTGCATATTAACTCTTAGGTTAAAGGTGCCGCAATTAAAAAATATTCAGTCCGCCTACCAAACGTCTTCACACGTGCATTAAAATAGAAAAAAGAAGAAATCAGAAAAAGGTGAAAGACCCTAAAGTTTTAATATAATTAAAAAAAAAACTCTACAAAATTTGATAATAGTGGGCAAATGGTACCCCTTTGATACTATAGTATTTATGTAATAGAAGTTTAATAATGATAATACCAATAACAAGATTGATATTCAACATGGGAAAAAGAAAAAGAGATTTTGTTTTTTTAATTTAGAAAAAGTTGATTAAACATGGGACACAGTAGCCTTTTTGGTTCAACCGTACGAAGATTTTTGGGTGCTGATTTAAAATATGGGACCCAAAGAGACGAAAAGACAAACCGACATCAGAAGTCAAAGTCGGCAGCTTGGACGATGAAGGCATGAACAACGAAGAACCTTCATGGAAGCTAAAGTTAGTAAAACGACAGCGAAACCCCACGTTCTGCGTTCATTTAACTTGGACCTTTTTCAATGCATGCATGCTTTGCCGTGACGACATTTTTGATGGCGACGCTTTCAACTCGCCTTCCCCACTTGTAATTTTGTTTTATCTTTTGTTTTTTCAATTTTTGATATCCCGATTAAAACGACGGCTGTCACGGCGTTTATGGCAAGTTTGGGTGGATAAGATTGAGGGGCCAAAAAGGAAATTGGGGCGGGGGAGAGTAAGCGAAAAGGGCAGTCTCCTGGTAACTTCGACATCCTTATCCATGCGCAGCAGTCAAATGAGCAGTACTGTGAAGGTTGCTTGAGATCCAAGAGTCCATCCCTGTAAACCAAATCCACTCTGATTAATTAAAAACCAAAACTAATTAAATTAATTCGGATCTCTCGCGCTAAACATTATAAGATTCCGATCAGCCTCCCAGTTTATTCTCCAACTTTCCTTGGGCCGACATGAAACAGGGAGCACCATGGGCCCACTTTCGATCCACGTCTCACCTTCAACTGAGCTCAAGCACAGGGATGACGTTTCTCTCTTACGTGGCCGCCTTTGAACATGACATACACTCTGTTGAAAAAGTTCTCATCCCCTGCCTCTCACTTCATCTTATAACTCTGCCTCACCACTCATCACTAAGAACGTTGCCCTCAAGCAACCCACAGCACCTTTTTTCTTTTTTGGTTATATACTGAACTCTTGACCCACAAAAAAAGAAAACACTATGAGATTGTAATAATTTCCCAATTTACTAATTAAATAAATCTGTTACTTTATTTCTCTTTTTTATTTAAAAAATAAATAATTAATAATTAACTGAAAAAATGTAATATTATTCTAACACTGTAAAAGGTATTTCCAGTCTTTTCTTTTTACCTTTTTTTTTTTTTTTACGCATAATATGCTACTACTTTTGACCAACCTAATAATTTTTGACTTAGTGGCTATGAAATAGGAAGAGATGAATGTGACAAAATTCATGAACCCCCAACAATAAGGGCAAGCTACCATAATTTCTTAACCAAGAAAAAAAAAGTAAGTACGCACCAATTTTCAAAATCTGAAGAAGGTTAGCCTAATTTTCCATATCTGATATCTATAGCATCTCATTCCACACATGACCATATCATTTAACTCATTAGGGTAAATTTTTGTAAAATAAAGAACATATTAAAGTATTTTTTAATATTAATAAAATAAATTATAAAAATTAATGATTTATTTTTAAATTATAAGAGACAAGTGTAGAATGTCTTGCACCACAAGAGAGATATAGGCAATTTATTATTTTTATGTTTTCAATTTTAAACAAATTTCTTTCTTTAGGTGAGCGGATAATTCAAAATTGTAATGAGTAGTCTGACATTTGTAACATGTTACTTAATCAACAGGAGACCCTTGTCAATGCTACTCTTCTGTCATTATCTGATCCCCTTTTGTTTTGCAATACACAAAAGGATGTGTCATAAAGTAATTTACTTTGCAGACAAACCAACCCCTTCCAAAAACTTACACGTGGCACCCACATATTTGAGGATATAAACCTACAAGGTGCAATGCAAAGCAGGGGATCCACATTTGACTACGACCAGAGTGACAACGCAGGAGCAGTCAACCTTTATGAAGAGGCATCCGGCAAATGTTCAAGGCAGGTGACGGAAGCAGTGACAGAATCACCATAAGTGGGACACTCGCATGCATCGTTGTCCATTAGCCTTTCAACACGTGGCCACTCACACCGGCTGCGGTCAGCTTGGAAAAGAAAACGGTAGCTTCCCCCTCTCTCTCTCTCTCTCTCTCTTCGGAACCACGTTTTTTTGCTCTAGATGCGACCTGCCTCCCTCTCTCTCTCTCTCTCTCTCTCTCTTATGCTCTGCGACACACGTGTCAAAATAAAGATTGTAATTTGGCTATATAAGCTTCGGGTCTCCTCCGTGTTTCTCTGTTCCACAGAAACGGAAGCAGCACAACACAGGAGATAACAGAGGAGAAACTGAAGCCGCAAAGATCACAAGTTAACGAAGAAGAAGAAAACAGAGAGAAAAGAAAAATGAAGGGAGAACTAGAATTACCGCCTGGCTTCAGATTCCACCCGACAGATGAGGAGTTGGTGGTTCATTATCTTTGTAGGAAATGTGCGTCGCAGCCGATTTCTGTTCCGATTATTGCAGAAATTGACCTCTACAAATTTGACCCTTGGCAACTTCCAGGTATTCCGCCTACCTTTCTTATCTTCAGTTTCAACTTAAATATTTTTCTCTTGACATTTTCCAATTTTCGCTTATTCATTTAGAAGATTTGTTTGCTCTTGGAGATGGTACTATTGGATCTGACTTTAAATGAGCTTTTGATTTATTGCCGTGAATCGGCTGAGTTTGTGAATTCTCTGGGGTTTAATGGGTACCTTGATTGCATATAGATTTACTTCAATTTTATTTCACAACTTAATCTGGTCGAGTGGTTGTTATAGCTCTTTTTAAATAATAATAATTCAAAAAAATCGTTTTCACCCAAACTTTTAAAATTTAATTTCATAAATACTCGTGGTTCTGAAATTATATATTTACTTTTTCCAATGAGTTGTAATTAAATTTGCTGATGCAGATATGGCGCCGTATGGTGAGAAGGAATGGTATTTCTTCTCTCCAAGGGACCGGAAGTATCCCAACGGGTCTCGGCCGAACCGGGCAGCTGGAACCGGATACTGGAAGGCAACCGGGGCGGATAAGCCGATTGGGAAGCCGAAGCCGCTGGGCATTAAAAAGGCACTCGTCTTCTACGCGGGGAAAGCACCCAGAGGAGTCAAAACCAACTGGATCATGCATGAATATCGACTCGCTAATGTTGACAGATCCGCTGGCAAAAAGAACAATCTGAGAGTACTTACCTTTTTCTCCCTTTCTTTCTTCTAATTTTCACTCGGGCCAAAAAGGACATTTCTCTAGGATTCCATTCTCAAAAAAAATTACTAGCAGATCTCTAGTGGAGGCAGCCATAGCACATGATAATTAATTGCATTAGCTAAACCTAATTGATGTAATTAGAAAAGTAAAGGTTATTTTTGGTCCATTGGCAGCTTGATGATTGGGTGTTGTGTCGAATATACAACAAGAAAGGCAGCATAGAGAAGCACTATCCGCTGGACCAAAACCCCATAAGCTCCCCAGAAACGGAGGAGCAGAAACCAAACATTCAGGCAATACACATGGACACATCGGATTCGATGCCCAGGCTGCACACGGACTCGAGCGGCTCGGAGCATGTTCTGTCGCCGGAGTTCACGTGCGACAGGGAGGTGCAGAGCGAACCCAAGTGGAACGAGCTCGGCAACGCCTTCGACTTCCAGTTGGATTACTTGGATGGGTTTCAGGAAGACCCGTTTGCGAGTCAGGTGCAGTTCCAGGTGGACCAGCTGACCCCGTTGCAGGAGGACATGTTCATGTTCCTGCAGAAGCCCTTTTGAAGAAAGCAGAAGAAGCAAGAAGGAGATAAAAAGCCCAACACAGTGTTAGCTTAGTAGGTGATGTAGTTTCAAATCACTCCGCACGCACGCGCGGGCAACAAATCTTAGTCTTAGGAATCAGCGCATGGCATTTTGTCTGTCTGATTCAATTGCGGGGTAGGAAAAAGATTGAGGTGCGAGTGGGTGTATCATAATATGGATGTGGACCGATTGATCCTGAGGTGGAGATCCGCGGATGTCAGACGTTCCTGATGTTAATATGTGATCACATTGTAGAGAAATTCTTGAACTGTAACACCGTAGAAGATTTTTTCCTTTATAAAAATATTAAAATATGAAAGTGGCACAGCTGCAGCAGCCTGACAAATTCAGTCAAAGGATGGAAAATTTTGGGTATCTCCAAAAAGCCTCTAAATGAAGTCCATTTCTGCACATTAGATTGGGTGGGTGGAGCAGTGCCGCCAGCTTTCCATGCTCCACGCCCTTTGAATTCTTTAATTTACTAATAATTTCTTATTTGAATAAAGAAAGGAAAAGCAGAAACAATAGGCAGATAAATAATTGATGAGTTGCCAGTGGTGTCATGTAGTAAACATAGCTAATACTTTTATCGTCCATGATTTGGGTATACTTTTTTACACCTGCTACCAATTTGTACATATCAGGATATTACATTCTCTTATATTAGCTCTGTTGAGCAATGCCATCTAAGTTGAATCCAAGATAGATAGGCAGGGGTAAAGAACTCATTCAGTATCATCAAATGTTAGCAATTTTGGACCTAGGAAGCTTGTCGCAATTCGCATAGGCCCATCCAATCATCTGCCTCTCATTGTCGTAAATCACCATTCTGTCCTGCATTGATATGTCTGTAGGCATGACAGAAATGGAAACTGCCCTCAACACAAGAACACAGCAAAAAGTAGTCTCTAACTTCACAGTGAGAGGCTTACCTCCAATGATGTTTATATCCTGCAGCCCAACTTGGGTGCCATTCAGAATTCCCAAGCAGACATTTCCTCTCACCTGCAACCATATGTCGTTAGTGCTTCAGTGTGCATTTCCTACTTTGATAGAGAAAGATGGGAGAAACAGAAAGAAATTCAAAAAATGGTGCTTACTGATGTTATTAGATAAGCTTCGGGAGGTAATTCAAACAGAGTTTTCCGTCTCCAACCACTACCGAAGCTTAAAGCTAGTGGCTTGAAGTATTTCTTGACCTCATGCACACTTTTGAAAGGTCTACGGCCTTTCCAACAAAGAGGGAGTGCCTGATCTTCTGGTGCTTCCTTTAAGGCCTTTCCTGTCAGTTCTCTTTTCAACTAAAACAAGAGAGCATGATGAATCAGGCTGCAATGGATACCAAAATATTTCTTGAGCTCATTGAAAGAACTTGCAGACCTGTCTCAAAATCTGTGACATACTTAAAGTTCTATCAGGACTCATAACAGAATAAAGAATTAAGTTAAGATGGAGAAAAGCTTTGCATCTGCCCCCCAAAAACAAAAAAGGAGAGAAGCTACAATTGGAGAGAATAAGAAACTTAACATTTTGTTTCCTTCTTTTTGGCAAGTAATCCAGTGAGTATTTGAACTGTTGATGAATCTTTTGGAGACAAATTGAATGGTAAATGACAAAAGCTGGTCATAAATCACAATCACCAATGCAAATGCTGGTTCTCAGAGTAACACGGAAAGTTCGAAAAAGATTTTGGATTTCTTCTGACTCACCAGAGATACCAAGGCTTGATATGCCTGAGAATTGAAATAGGTGTAAGAGCTTCCACTGTCAAAAACTACTAGTAGATTTTTAGATCCAGTTGTTTTCCCACCAAAGAGGAGTTCTGCAACCCCAGGAGAGTAATGTTTGCTGATACAAGAAATAAGTAAAATGTGACTTATAACAAAGAAGATAGCATCGATTAAGTGGAAACAAACAGAATTGAATAAAAGTCATTGGGAAATGCCACCTACGAGTGCTCAAGTGACATTGGTGTCCAAACTACACGTGAAGAATCATAAAGGTCATCTCCTAAAAAGAGAAACCCTCCACCACGTCCGCTTAAGCAGTGGCCAAGAACATTCCGCACTGAACCCTGACTATGAAGCTGTGACAGGATGCTGGTTTTTCCCCTTCCCAGGCCAAGCACACCATCTAAGGGATGATGAGATGAACCTGGCATTTGATCGTATCCACATCTGTAAAAACAGGGTTCAAGAACTTCCTTAAAATACACATTCCTTTTCTTATCTCAACAGTTCACAAACCATACACATGCAATGCCTCTAAGGGACTTAGAAAGAACTATCACCAAGCTCAAACAAACGATTCCTCATCCTTTTTCTCTCAGACAGAAAAGGGGCTAATCCCATGTTTGATCTCCCTTTTCATTCCCATTCCCTGATATTGAGCAGCACATAGTGGGACTAGATAGACCAATTTGAATCACCTTCCTCGAGTCTCTCATTCTAAAGATGACAAATTAGAAACAAGTCCATAATGACAATTACACTCAGGGGCACACGATTTTATGAGACTTGTAAAAACGTTGTTTTTGAGAGAAAGGAATCTAAAACAAGCTAATAGAATTGAATGAAGAAAACCAAGAAAATCTTGTACCCAAGGGCTAGACGAGGACTGAGACGGATTCCATTTGTATAGTTCAATTCAAAGACATCTCTGACAAGAACACCAAGAGATGATCCTCCATCGGCATACTCAACCTCATAGTCACATTGCTCTGGGCTTTCACATTTGTGGTTACCAGGTGAGTGCAGGGCCACACAGAGAGGGTCATTGCAGGGCACCAGGTCATTGCTTGGTTGGTAAAGTGGATGAGGTGCCTGCAATGAGTGGGATGATAAATAAGCACCACCTCTGTTTACTTATAGTACTAAATTCTAAAGTTGTGTAGCATTCAACAGAAGTTAGGATCTGGACAATAATGTCATAGAAGCTGGGCAATCAGAGCAAACAGCCAACTTTACAAGACATAACAACAAAAAGAATTTGTAAGAGAAATTGGCAGCACTTCACCAAATACGGGATTGGAGTTTGTAGGTGCATAGCAAAATATTGATACGTTTCATAGTTAATTAGAGTATTTGTTGAACTTAATCTACAGTTTGCTAGTGAGTAATTCCATTATAAAGATCCTGACTGCAATTGTTTTCTTCTCATTAGGTTAAACCTCCACAATTGTCGAACTTGATCTGCAATCAGTGATGAAGCACACCTCTGAATTACCTAATGATAGAACTACAGCAGGAACAAAACCATCTAAATGAAAGCCAAGCCATGTAATGCCAAGGAGAAAAGGTTACGTATAATTCTGGAAAGCTAAAAAGAGATCTTCATGAGAATTTACCTCGACACACTGGACACAGGGAGCATCACATTGGAGCCATGTCAGGTCACTACCAGTATCAAGATCAAGAAAGTACGGCTTTGATGGCCGTCCTATATTCAGAGTAACATTATAGTACCTGCATTCAATCAACAGGCCCAAAAAAGAAAAGTTACCAGAAGTATACAATTATCATGCTGAGCAATAATATAATAATCACATCAATTTATGCATAAATAGGAGCAGAGACAATGGAGATTGCAAACAAAAATGGTTAAGCAGATTAATTAAGTCCACAAACAAAGGATCTCTCAAACAAAAGAACACAGCATATGTAGAAATTAAGGGGTATTGCATGTAAAGGATCTTTATTTTGTATTGTACACAAACGAACTTCTTAACCAGCCTAAGCGTCTAGTTCAAAAGATTTGGCCCCTGAAGTAGAACGTGCAAAACAAGTTGCCTTCTCCTTTGAAGATTTCAGTTAGGTAAACTAGCATCTTATAAATGCTATATCCACACTCCCTGAAAGTCAGATAAGAGATGTGATTTCATATCATGGAAATTTCTCAGTGGACGCGAAAATTACGGGGAAATGGGTCTTTTAAATTTCATTCAAAATAATACTTTGTCTGTCCTATATAAGCTTCAAACAGAAGAGTCAGGAAATCCTAAATTTCATAACGAACATAAAATTCAGGCAAGAAATGAAAGGACACGTGTGTCCTGTGCACATACCCAGTTGGGTACACATTTCCATGAACTGGAAATAGAATGGAAGATCCAGCTCTATTGAGCATCATCGACGAAGTCGTGGGAGGTGGCAGCATTGACTTCCTCCTCCATTTCTGATCCGATGCTGAAGATAAGCTCAAGACCAGTGATAGCACCAACACCCCCATAAAAAAACCCACCTGCCCTTTTCTCATCTTTCCAGTCTTCTTTCTTTGTAAATTAATCGACCAATGAATATAACTAGAAAAACTGTTGGAAAAAATGAGTGAGAGAAAGTCAAACTGTTTTGGCGTCTAGTGCCCCTGTTAATTAAGATTTTGGGTGGTATTTATTAGAAGATGGGGTCTTTTACTTGCAAAGAAGGGATTCAAGGGTATTCCTTCTTTCTCTACATTTGTTAATTACCTTTCCTTTCTCTTGGGTTTAAACAGAGAGATAGAAGAGAACATTCATTGATTGATGAGTAAACTGAGATTTCTTCTAATCTATGCATTGGCAGAGGTCTCTTTATTCTTTTCCTCCCAGTGAGATGAGAGAGGTCCGAGTTGGTGGGATTTTGGAACAAACCCAAAAAATCAAAGAGAGGTTTAGGTATAAGTGCTAGGAAAGCATCATATTAAGCTTTGTTGCCTGTAATTTCTAGGAATCTTCGTTGGAATCAGAAAACCAATCTTCTTGTCTTTATTATTAAAACATGTTTTATATTCTTTAATTCTTGTTCTTTCAAATAATGTTTTCTTATCAATAACATAGTTGACTTCTCTCTTTTTTTGTCATGACAATTCCAGTAAAAAAGAACAACTATATTCCAACTTTGAGGCTTGAAGATCAGGACAGACTCACGCATAAGATTTTTGATTACTTGATATATTTCAATATTTCAATGGTAATGTAATTTCTTATCTAGATTTAAATGTATAATCATTTATTACCTTTTTGTTCAAATTTGTAGAAAAAAAGATTTCAAATGATAAGATAGCTAATTAATCTATTCTTTTACAGAATTGTTTACAGACAAAATTTCATCAATTTCAATTTTAGAGAAATCCTTTTCATCTAAAATAAATATTATAAATATTTTCGGTCTCATCCTATGAACAATCCACCTATTTGGAACAAAAAAAAAAACAATAATTTCATAAAATTAATCAATTGAAGTAGTGTTAATCTTTGTATTATAAAATTCTTTAAAAAAAAGTCACATATATCTTCTAAACATTTTAAGCATTTCCAAATCATATAAAAAGTTGGTCTTACTTTTGTTTAGGAACCCTCAGCATGTACGAGGTGGTAATAATAGTAGAAGACATATTATTTGAAGAAATAGATATGTATTGAATCATTTACATGGTTGATTATTTATATAAACAATAAAAACTAAAAAAGTAAATATAATCACAACCAATAATTACTTATTGAAATATTGTGTTTCTGCAAGAAACTCATGAACACGACACGATGAAACTTGAAACGAGAGAAACAAAATTAGTTTTTCAAAGAAACACTTAAGTAAGGGTGATATTTATTTAAGGGGTACAAACTATATTTTCTTTTTCTTGATATGTTTTCTCAATTGTTAGCTATGGCAGTGGAGAAACATATGCGTGTTTCCTGGGGAAGAGTTGGATTTGGACAAGAATATAAAGGCTGCAGATGTTGAAACCAAAATAGCCAAAAATTAAAAATTAAAAAAAGCTCTTTCTGGGAAAGTGCTTGGTTGTTAAGAGTTAGAAATATATAAAGAAACATATGTTGGAGAGTGCCATAATGCCATTTGCGTCTTTTGACTTTTCAATGCATCTAAACATTGCATGATTCTACTTTTTAAAGTATTCCAACTGCATATGTTCATCTCCAGATTTTGTTGCCAAGGTTTGCACTCGGTAGGTGCTTTCAGTTGATTCTTTTCTTTTTACAATGCATGCTGCCTGGGAGCAAAAGCAAGTCACATGCATGTAAGGTTTCTAAGGTGACCAAAAAGAGATAAAAGGAGTTTTCAGCTTTCACAACTTTACACTCAGACAGTCAGCCATCACTGTTGCTCCCATTCAAAAAAGGTGATTCAAAAGAGTTCGCCTCCCCTGGCCTCTACCTTCTGCAAGTAGCAATGCTGGTGCTCCTTCTGTGAAGGCAGCACTACCTCCCCAGACGGTCCTTTAGCCGATTTGAACGGCGCAGATTCCTTTGAGGTATCTCTCCAAGCTGAAACTGATGCTGAGAAGTCAATGACGCATACACATCAGACTTTGATTTACAAGCAATACGTCGAATTTGAGGCTGCGATTGCTCCTGCTGCTCAAGCTGATGCAGCAAAGGAAATTGTTCAGCCATGGTTTTATCTATAACCAGTTCAGGCCGGGAAAGACTTCGGTTCTGAGGTTCGACTTGCTCCTGCACGTGCTGATTTTGAACAGATTCTTCCTTGACCACTGCAGCATTGAGCTGTTTAGAACCCTCCGGAACTTCAAGATCCCCTACCACCTGCTGAGAACAAAGACGTGACTTGAAAGAGGTTGTTATTGCTGTGCTTCAGCGCTCGATTTGTTGAAGCCAGTTTCAAATCAAAATCTGCAATAAAATTAGTCACAACTGGTGCACCTTGTTATTTTACCTGAATCTGCTGGCTGCTATCCTTTGCTTGCATCTCAATTGGATGGCCTGCAAGATTTAGCTGGTTCTCCTTCTCAGATTGCTGAGAATCCCCATGTTGTGGCACGGCCGGAGATTCCTGCATTGGAGCACCGGAGATTGCTGCCTCTCTCACAATGTGAACAATTTCTTTTGTTGTTTCAATTGCTTCTCCCATTTGCAATTTATATTCAAGCTCTTGTCAAGCAATGAATAATTCACATCAGAGGAAATACACAAAGAGTTTGACTGGGATCCAGAGCATTTTGCTGATCACAAAGTTTTGCTTGCTTCTGTTTTCCAGATGACTCCTTTGATGTTGTTGTTTCAACCTCCAAAGGTCTTTTCAGATTAGGAAGCTCAATTTGCTGTTTCTGCTGATAAGAAGTTAAGTCTTTCTGTAAGTCAGCTAACATCGGTTCTTGTAACTGGACTGCCTCCTGTTGACCACCAAACTCTCCTATCTGTTGTTGTGTTTCAAAATCATAAGCTATCATAGATCTCTGTTCTGTAGGATTGATTATTTGCACACCGGACTCCTTACAAACTCCTGTCAATTAATCCGCCATTGCACACTTCAGAGGCTTATGCTGTGGTACCTCCATTTCATTGAATGAGCCAATAATTTCAATAAGCCCTCCTGCAATCTTGTTTGTGCTTTTCAACAACTCTATGCACTCTTCCTATCAATCAAAATAGAAACTGAAAGAAATCATGAGGTTTTTAAAGATGTTTAAGAATTTCTTGTTGCAGTAATCATGTTCTCATTATTCACCTTTGATAGAAGTAATGAACCAATATGATCAGGTTTCTGACTTGTAAGAGAAGATCTACAGGTGGTCACAAGAGCTCCATCTCCCTCCGGTTTATGGGTAAAGGACTCAAGCAATTTTCTGTTTGTTCAACAAGAAAAAATAAACTTGTTAGAGTTGTCATAACTAGAAAATTAGCACCCAATTAAAATCAGAGTTGACAACAAAAGGACTCACCTAAGATCCATTATGTCATGATATGTGTTTTGTTGCTGTTCTTGGAGTCTCTGTTGTTCTTTGCTTGCCTCCATTTCTTCACCTTTTCTTTTATCCTGTTCCTCAATCGTTTGAATTTTATTTTTTACCAATTTAACTTGTGATTCGATATCTTTCTGGTTCTCTTCCCCTTCATTCTGCATTCCAACAATTGCTTCGGTTGGTCTTGGTACTTCAATTTATTAACAGTTCTGGCTCTCTTGAGATTGCCCTTGTTTTTTTGTTAACTTCATTTTCCCGTTCTGTTTCATTTCTTTTCCCAACTACTTCATGCAGTGCTTCTTCTTTGACCTCTCCGTGTTTTCTACTTAATTTCTGTTCTTCACTATGATGTTGCTCTTGAGTCACCTCATTTTCTAGTTGGTCGAGAAAAACTATCTTGACCACCTGATCTCTCCCTTCCACTTGATTCTGCTCTCCTACAATCACTTTAAATGGTCCACCTGGTACTGCATCTTCCAGTATCTCATTTCTTTCCCCAGTTACTTCAACATGCACTTCCCCAACTTCGTCATGCCCTCTCATCAATTCCACTTGCCCTTGTTCTTTGATTGCTCTAATTTGTTGTACTTTCACTTCACTTTGCTTCTCAATCCCTTTGGATCTTTTACCAATTGTTCGCTTCCTTTCAACCACTTCAATTTCTTTGTCCTTGACTACAGTTTTTTCTTGTGTTTGGTCATAAGACCTTTCAACCCATTTCCTGCATGCCTGACTTTGCTCTTTAATAACTTCAGTCTTCCCTTTTCCTACATGGCTTTGACCACCATTAACCTGCTTCTGTTGAATTTCCTCCTTATTCCATTTCTACGGTGGATTGCAATTCACAAGGTTTCCAGATTGATGTTCAAGATCTCCACTCAGTTCTTCACATTCAGGTTGCTTTTCTACTCCAATTACTGAATTCTGTTCTTCCTCTACCTGACCTCTTTCTTCAATGTTATGCTGCCTGCTGACAAGCCTACCCCTGGAACGCCTTTTATAATGCTTCAGCCCCTGCTTCAACTTACCAGAAGTCTTAGCATCCCCTGCTTCCTTCAGCCCCTGCTTCAACTTACCAGGAGACTTAACACCCTCAACTGGAAGCATATACAAGTTCTTAAAAGTATGA
Organism: Moringa oleifera; assembly: GCA_021397835.1. Taxonomy (NCBI): domain Eukaryota; kingdom Viridiplantae; phylum Streptophyta; class Magnoliopsida; order Brassicales; family Moringaceae; genus Moringa; species Moringa oleifera. Next base: position 1,081,899 of record JAJFZO010000447.1, read on the forward strand.
ACTACAACTCCTCGCTCATCAAGCTTCCTCAAATGATGACTCAATAGACTTTTAGGAGCAAAAGGCAAATTGTCGCACTTCGCCACAATTAACTTTAATATTGATTCCTCACTTGAACCCCCTTCCTCATTCAACTCCAAAATTGCCTCCAATATCATCTGCGCAGAAGCAGTCGAAAGCAATATTAGGACTTACATACAGGGATCAAGAAAATTTCACTTGGAAGGCAGGTAGTGGAAAAGAAAGTAATACAATAGCATATGCTGGGTAATCAGGGGCGTCACACCGAGGGAGCTTCAGCAGCTGTCGTTCAACGTTGTTCATGTTGCACAGTATCAAACTTGGCATCTTCATCAGTTTGGCTTTCAAATGCTCAACTTTTTGTAACTGTGTACGGTGTAGAAATGTGTTGTCAACTAAGTTCATCTAAATCAAGATCACATGCCAACCCATCAGACTGGCTTATTGTTGAACCCTGACATAACCTAACCTAATAAATATATGAATGACAGTATATTTACTTAAAACCAAGATTAACTATGTGGTCATTACCAGAACACAGACGACCAGATTAGGCTGCATGACTATTTGTTGCCCCTTCAACCAGATCCAGCCAACATCTTTAACCCTATGTGAAGTCATAAGCAAGTAATTCTAAATCTCATGAATAAATCTTAACCGAACTGCTAAGATTTAGATTTAGCATATGAATGTAAGTGGACAGCTTCTCCGATGCTTACGTCCCTTTTAAGATCAGGTTGTTGACAAGTCAACAAATAATTAATAAGACATTAGGACTACTGATGGTAAACTTGCAATGTGAAAACACCCACTTGAACAACCTAAGAAGTTGTGATTGATCAGATCAAAAAAAGAAAAAGCTGCCATTGGAGTGCTTTCGATTGCCAGAAGGGAGGAGTGCGCAATTCTCCTGCACCCTAACTAAGCCTTGTTGCAACCAGGGGTAGCAATTGGAGGCTCATAAATTTCTGACTTATAGTCGGTTGGGGAAATGCATGAGTTCTCATATGTCAAACAAGCACCAATGCAGGACAAAGAGACTAAGCAAAGCCTTTACAACAAGACATGTTATGTCACTCTACCATTAAATTTGAGCATATAATACCAACACCTGCCGGACATATTACCAGCAATTCATAAGACATGGATAGTACATAAGAAATGATACCATCATAATCAGGTTATAAGATATACATACTCTGATAGAAACAGCCCTGATAGAAACAGCCCAGGCTTGCGGTGCATCAAATGATGGAAGAATCCCAAGTTATAGAAGCCGATCCTACACAGTTAACATCTTTTTGTGTAGAACACAAGTTTACACTTTTCTCGCTTATTTGACAACTGCATCACTAATCGTATGGAAAAATTTTTTTTTTTTTGTTTTATCAGAAACAAAGTGCATTATATATACTATAAGACACCAAGGGGGTGCCACCCATGTACAAAAAGTAAGTTGAATCCTATCTAACAGTGAGGACATCTATAAACTCTACAAAGTCCTCCTCATTTACAAAAAATCCCCCGTTACCCACAATTTACGTACACGCAACCATTTATTCTATAACACACAAATGGGTGTTTTCATCCCTTCAAAAGCCCTCTTGTTTCTCTCTCCCCACAATAGCTATAAGTTGAGAAGTGGGATCAATTCAGTAGCCTTCTTCTTCACCCCAGTAGCACTTATACCTCCCCACGCCCTCAATTCAGCTGCCACCGAATCCAACATCACCCCAAAAGTCTCTAGACCACTTACACGATAGCATTACATGATCCACAATTTCTACTTGTTCTTTGCTTAAGAAACACCTATTTGGAAAAGTGAATCCCTTTTTTTGCAAATTGTCAAGAGTTAAAGGTTTGTCCCAAGCTGTTTCTCACGCAAAACACGCCACCTTCGAAGGAGCTTCAAATTGGTTTCCAAAGTATTTGATCCATCACTAGTCTTTCTTGAACATCATCGATCATCTTAAAAAAGGACATGAACGAAAATTTTCCTTTGCTGTTTAATTACTGCCCTATCCGTCCCACTTTCCAATCCTGCACATTCCTTCTAAATGCTATCTCTCATGTCACACCACCATCATGAGGAGATAGCTATTCGCTTACCCAAGTTTCTTTATTACAGGAAAATTGATATATGTCCTAGAATGCCTCCCACAACGGTCGATCACCACACCACAAATCATACCAAAACTTAATATTGTTGCCCAACCCAATTTTGAACCTCACATATGGTTTGACCATATCCCATACTTTTCTAATAGCTTTTCACACCCCGGTTCCATAATTTTTCCTCCTCCTCATTACCGTAACTCATCCCCGTTCTATCACTCCATATTTCACTACCACTATCCTCCTCCATAAATATTCTTTTTTCTGTCATGAATCTCCATAATCATTTACCCAGAAGAGCCTTATTAAATAAGCCAACAGGTTTAATTCCAAGACCCCTATTTATTACTGGTTATCTCACTATCTCCCATTTAACAAGATGGTACTTAAACTCATCCTTTAAACTTCCCCATAAGAATCGTCTTTGCACTTGTTTTAACTTCCTTGCTATCATCATTGGCATTGAAAATAGTCGATATGTAATAAACCAGAAGACTTGAGAGAGTGCTTCTAATGAGTGTTAGTCTCTCCCCCTTAGAAAGATATCTACTTTTCCATCTTGCTAGCCTCTTTTCAAATCTCTTAACCACCAGATTTCATAACGTCGCTTCTTTAACTTTGACTCTGAAAAGCACCCTAGATATTTCATTGGAAGGCTCCCCAAATTGCATCTCTAACACTTTCGCAAGCCTTTCTTCATTCATTCCATCACCAAGTAGGATAAATTTGCTCTTCATAAAATTAACCTTCAAATCGGATACCACATTGAAGCATAATAAAACAACTTTTTAAGTTGATCAATTGGTCTTCCTCTGCCCCAGAAAAAATTATGGTGTCATCAGCAACCAAAATATGAGTTATCTCTAATTTTGATCTCGCTTTACCCACCTTGAACCGGCTCAACTCTATTGAGTCGCCATTCCAAGCATCCTATCAGGAGCCTCCATTACTAAAACAAATAATAGTAGTGACAATGGATCCCCTTGATAAAGCTTTTTAGATGACTTAAAGAACTTGAAAAGGAAAGTAAAAAAGACTGGTGTTGAAATACACCATTTAATCCAACTACACCATCGTTTATTACACCTTACTCTCTTCAACAAATATGTGATGAACTCCCAAGCAACGTGATCATATACTTTTCCCGTATCCAATTTACAAATCACTCCTTTTGTCCCTTTATTTAAATGATCATCAACTATTTCATTTGCAATTAATGTCGCATCAAGAATTTGCCTCCCTCTCACAAAAGCATTCTGGTTTGGATTTATCACCTTTGCCATCACTTCCTTGAACCTTTCCGCGAGGACTTTTGCTATTAACTTATAAATTTCCCCCACAAGACTAATCGGATGATAATATCTTAAATTAGTCGGCCTCGCTTTATGAGGAATTATCACTAAACAAGTTGAGTTTAAAGAGCAAATAAACTTGCTGCTATCGTGAAACTCCTTAAACAATCTTAATATGTCATCCTTAACAATTTTCCAATTTTCTTTGAAGAAAGCTATGATAAAGCTATCCAGACCAGGTGCTTTGTCCCCACTATAAGACATAAGTGCTCAATAAACCTCCTCTCCCTCAAAAGATTTCTCTAACCGATCCCGAAGATCACTATCTATCATATCGAAATATAGCCCATCAAGGGTTGGTCTTCTCTCTCATTGCTCGCTATAAAGTTGCAATTAAAAGTCACTTATCCTCTGTTTCAACTTTTCTTGCTCTTCCACTCTTTCCCCCATCAAACTCCATCATACTAATGAAGTTATGCCTTCGATGCATATTCACCATGTGGAGCGTATTTCTATCTCATTCCTTGAGCCAAAGAGTTCTCAATTTTTGTCTTCAAGAAATTTCTTCCATCTTGAGTATTGTAGATACATTTTCATATATTTCCATTCTTTTAATTTTCAATTCATTGAAGCTCTTACCAAGAAATCAAATGATCCCCTCAGCCACCTCGTTTCCTCCTTGTTGAAGAAGATGGATGAATGATGCCCTATCTTATCTCTCCTTCTCCTGTAACCTTCCCTCAATTTTAGGACTTTTATGAAAAAAACATAACAAAGAAATTGGAGTAACTACACTCATAATTATATTTCTCTAACAATAACATGGTCAAAAACTATTTCTGGAAGCTCAAACCAATTCACCTGACCTGTTAACCAGAGTTAAACACAACTAAGCTTCCAAAACAGTCAATTTAAACAGTTATGCAGAAGACGTTTTCAAGCTTTTAAGGAGGTTTGCTTTTTGAGAAAACCTTTATTCTTAACAGTGTAAGTTACTACGTGAAATTAGTGAAGTCAACCGGATCATGCAGTGGTTTTACCAATGCATCAAACTTCATATTTCAAACATACAGATGAATGTGTGTCCAATACTTTTTTTTTTTAAATTAAAAAAAAAGAGAAATATCCTAAGAGAAATATCCTAGTAATCACCATATTTCAATCTCAGTATCAATAAAATTCCAAATTGGAACATGGTTACATTAAAACCAAATCAAAGAGAACATGGTAATTCTGCATTCATCTACCATTAGTCCCTGAAAATTCAATTGGATTTAATTATTTTCTTCTCTTCCAAAACACCACTAAGACAAAAGCCAATGTGAAATTCCTTGTTTTTCACAATTAGCAGAAACAATGCCTGTTGATAAGTGGAAAGTCCCATAGCAGAGAAACCACCACCCACTGGAAGAAAGTAAAAGGAAACTGAAGCAAGATCGTAAACACGTTACTTATAATTAAACACAAAAAGCCTAGAGAAACAAACGTGGCTCATAGTTCCAATCCCCACTGCATGTCCTTCTCGCGTCTGGCTTCTCTCCTTCGATAACATTGAAAAACGAAAACAAAACTAAGCTTGACACTCATAGTGTCACTGGTATGCATAGATGCATGCATAAGCTGAGCCCAAAAGCATGAATAGAAAGTTATTCATCAAAATAAGCAAAAACCAGTCAAAAGGATGACAACAGAAAAGAAAAGAAAAACAAAAAAAAAAAAAAGAGTATATCAACCATGAGACTACAGCAGAAGAACGTAGGGTTCAAAGTGCAAACGTGTGCAAATCCCAAAACATCAAACAAACACAAGAGACTGAGAAACTTGGTGTCTGGAAAAGGGAAGGGACCCCCTTTTTTATGCAGTACACCTTCCCCAGGGGTGGGAATTAGGGACCACTTCCTCTTGGTGGGTTTCACATCCCCAATGAGGTCCACAAGTCGTGGGTTCCAAGTGATCCGTCTCCTCGAGTTTCGCTTCGTGAGGATTGCGAAATGGGACCTGGGGCCATGGTGGGGTGATGACGTCACACTGGCTTGTATCGGCTCTTTTTACTGTGAATACAAAATCCTGTTTAAGTCAGAACTTGTAGCTCTATTATTAATTTTTATCTCAAAAAAGTTAACTTCTGTTTGGAATAAATTAGGGCTTTCATAAATTTTAACAGAGATTTTGCCGTTATTTATGTTATTAGGTTGACCTTTTTTTTTCACTAATTTATTAAAAAAATGTTTGTATTTTGAAAACCTATAAAGTGTCCATACTGACTTAAATATTTTATTTTTGTTGTCCCGCTAATTATTATTGCAATTTTAATTTATCTTTTAAGCATAAGTTAATGTTTAGTTTATGTTATTTAACAGCGTCAAACTAATCAAATTTATTTTAAATTAATATAAATATATATTTAAAAATAAATAAAATTATTTAATTAAATATAATGCAATTCAAACTTATAATAAAACTTATCTTGTATTATTTTTACTTTATTTGCAAGTTACTTCAGATAAAAAATTACCTTAAACTAATTTAACTTCTTAAGAATATTAACATTATAAATTAAATATTTATAATTAATTTATATTTATTATTGACATTTGTAAAATTTATTTTATAATCATGCTTTTTTTTAAATCAAAAAAATAGTAATATATAATAAAAATTATAAATATTAAATATTAAATTGTATTAATTTTTAAATATTAAAAAATAATTATATCTCTATCCAATATGATTACTCTAATCTTATCTCATCGTAGTAATCCATTTCTGTCTAGTGTAACAAACACAACCTTAAACTGTTTAATAAAATCCAACAGTTCACATAGACACCTTCAAATTAGATAAATTATTATTTATTTTACAAAAACCATATTTTATTTGTTCTCTATTTTATCAATAACAAATTTTTAGCTTAAAAATTTTCCAAATTTATGCTATATTTGAAAAGGGAGTCTCCTCCAAAATTATACACATTTCTTTTTTCAATATGTAATTATATATTTTCATGCAAACATGAAGAAATTTTTAAATTTTAACATTAATATATATATATATATATATTTCTTAGATATGTTTCCACTTGCTTTCTTTTTTCTTACCTACATTTTTTTCCCTTCTTTTGAGGGCAAACTTACATTTTTTTTTTGAATTCAGAGGCAATTTTTAGTCTACATAGTATCCTCTCCGGAGAATTCATCTCCCTCCTTCCCTCCCCCCCCACCCCAACAAAGTAACTTTCAGGAATCAAATTCATGAGTCATGCAAGCCTTGCCTCACCTTTGCTCTGATCTATTTGGTGATACTCGTCAACCCTAAAACCCTAAACCCTAAACCTCCAAAAGCCAGAACAAAAAGGGCTGAAGATGAATTTGTACAATTAGCTTCATTTAACAACTAAAATACAATTGTATTTGCAAGGCAAAGACTAGTGATGCAGTGATAATCCTTGGTGCTATTATCAGTCAGGTAAACTGTCTGAAAAGAACAGGAAGTCTGGATTGTGATAGTCACAAGTGCTGCGACCTGATCAGAAATAACTCAAGATCTGCCACTTCCATGACATTAAACGTTGTTGCAGTTCTGGATGGATCCCTTAATTACATATTCTTCCTTGAATATGCATCAAGTAATGTTTGTCAGAACATCTATGGAACGAGTGATCGTGTGCCAAGAAAAGATTTTGCTGAAATAACCATCCCTTTTCATTTGGGAAATTTCTGGTATGATGACACTTGAATCAACAATAGCAGGGATTTCCACCCTATTTTTGAAATTACAGTTGACAGTTGTTTTGAAGCAGAAGCCATCAGAATGCATCCAAACACCTGCACAAAATTTTAGGATAATTTAATAATACATATACTGCTAAGTGTAATAACCAAATTCACTCTGACAAGGAGGAACAGTTGAGCAGAACGTGGATACAGCTCAAACCATACATTTGCAGTCAATCGCAAAAGAAAAAAGCCTGAAAAGAATTTTAAAATCCAGAACTTATGAATGAAACAAATGTAATTTACCTCACTTTTAAAAGACACTTACAGTTTTGTTATCTATAGAAAGTGGATTAAAGTCCTTCCCTTGAATATACAGAGCATATCAATGAAAAAACTAGCTTCAAAATAATTGTTGCCTAACAGCATATTATATGATTTTATAAGTAAACCTAACAATTTCATCATCATTCAGCTACAGAATCTGCAGTCTTGCCTAATGGTAAAACATGTAAATATTTTCACCTGCTTTGTTTAGCAAGAAAATCTAGCCTACGTGAGCATTCTTTTCACTCAGGTGAAGAGAAAGTTGGATAGTGTATAGTCACACTAGACAACGTACTGTTTTTAAAAAATCAGAACAACATATAGTACACAATGTAATTTTAAACCTGAATTATTCAAAAGAATAATTTCTCAAACAGCCTATAAAACACCAGCGTTAGGTTTGAAGGAACATCAGTAGTTAAGCAACAAGAACAGTATTTTTAGGATAGTTAAATTGCTATGCAACATGGAAGCTACCTTTACACATCATGACATAATTGAGGAGCTCAAAATCATCTTGAGTTCCTCTTTGACAGTAAATACGATGGCAAATGTCTAGTCTAATTAAACTCAATATGCTGGGGACTAGGTGGCACAAAAATGCCCTTTTAGTCAGCTTGCTCACTCCACCATAAAGAAAAAGAAAACACAAAAACTACCTTCAGCATACCATGCAACTGCTACTTTGCTCTTGTCCAAGAGAATTGAAATATAAATATCTTGTTTGTTCTAGTGACGGTCTAAAAGCAATTGAACACATATTCTTTAGTAGAATTTCTCTATGCCTCAAATTTCGCTACATCCAGGAAAACAATTAATCGATTAACATAATCACCATTGACACCCACTGTCCAAGGTTTTGAATGCTAGCGCCTATGCTAACTTGCATGCTGAAGTGCATAAACAAGGCCTTGTTAGTTCATATTCAACGCAAAACGGAAAACCAATTTCCAGAATCGAAAATAATCAGTAAGTGTAAAGATAATAAGATCCATTCCATTCACAAAATCAAATCCCCTAAGCCAAAATTTTGTGTATGCTAGCACCTGTATTTAATTGCCAAGATCAAGCCTTCTAATGTTTCAAAAGCTCTCTAGTTTCTCTCTCTGTAAACTAGCCGAAAGATAATCATAGCTTTTGCCAAAAGATAATCAAGTTCGGAGGCCTAGGCAAATCAGCAGGGTATTGGGTTCTCTTTTTGCTATACCTATTCGGACTTGCAATTTGTTGTTAGGAAAGAAAGCTTTTACAATGGACAATGTAAGTTTTCCTGCTGCTCTTAGTATAGCAGTAAATGATTTTTAAGCTCAACTGAAGTATGTCTAAGGAAAAAATTAATCAAGAGAGCAAATAATACACAACAAATTGAAGTTAACCACGAACCTCTTATCACTTGCTTCTTCAACTTGCACCTTTGGCCTCTATCACCTTCAGTCCGAGAATTTAAGCTTTTAGAGGAGAAGTAGAAATGCAGTCAGACACAAGAAGTCATGCCTTTGGCAGCTTCAAATTTACTTGCGGAATTAGAGTGAGCCAAAACAATGTGCAGAAATCTGCTTGAATCAATGTATATTTCTATAAATTCATACAAAAAGAAACAACTTCAAGAAAGAAAACTTAAGTACCTGCCCAAAGTAATTCCTCGTATCCACATCAACTTCATTCCTTATTCTGTTTCTTCCTCATTATCTCTATCCCTCCTGTAGCTAACCAATTCTCTATCTACCTTGGCTTTCCTAGGGCTCAACAGTACAAGTTCAGCTAATTTCCTCCTTGCCAAATATAAGTCATTTGGCTCTATCAACTCTCCTTTCCTATAGGCCTCCCTGAGAAACACAGTGTGCAGTTTTCCATGATTCCCCCTTGTTGAAATGTAGAATATTCCCTGATGCTGAAGAAGAAAGTCCTTCAATTTCCTGGGTAAATTCATTGCCATCCTAAAGTGGGCTATCCTCTCTAGTGTTATCTTCTCCTCCACAGTCAATGACAGCAATTCATGAATGGTTGCTACAGCCCTCTTTTCCATCCTTTTTTGAGCCTCAATTGACCTCAAATCATACCCAGAAACATCCTCATAAGGTGACCAATAAGGAAGACGCTGCCATTTCCAGACTGCAATCCTATAATACTTACCTATCTTGAAGCCAGGTGGGAAATTGACAATAAAGGAGAACCTAACGTCCTCAGCATCAATACTCTTTTCTCTATACTCTGTCTCCCTAACTTTCTCTATGGCGCACACAGCTAAACTAGGATCCCTATCAACAATCTCAATGTACTTATTCCTGGTCTCTTTAGCTTCAACCAACCTGAAAAACTGAGGATATTTGAGTATTACCGAGTACTCAAAATCCTCTGGCAAACCGAAGTGAGTCCTAGCTATCCGAACGTGTTCCAGGCGGAGCCGGCCTGTATTCGACATCATGAGGAGTTTCCTAAGGCGGGTCACCGCAACGAGGATCTGGGCATTCAAGGCATCGTTTTCCTGCTGGATTTGGGCCAATGCCTTCCGGGTCAATCGGCAATAGAGAATTCGTTGAACTGGGTGCTCGAAAATCTCGAAGACATGAGGAAATTTGAGAAGGAAAGCGCCAGCCTCATGCTGTTTGAAGCCGAGGCTAAGGCGGCGAGCCAGGTTGTCGAGGCGAGAAATAGGAAGGTGTTGGTTGGGTTGGGAGAGGATCAAGGACTGGAACTTGAGGACTTTGCGGGTTTTCTTCTCAATCTCCATGTAGTTGTCGTAGCCGTGGTCGCGTACCCTGTCGAGCTTTTTAGGTATGGAGGTAGACTGGGACATGTATTTTGTGGATGTGAAATTGCAGCTTACATTTAATGGTACTGACTTTGCTGCCGTCGAGTTCAGCTTATTTTCCAAGACTCTGACGGCGTAAGCCAAGAAGATGACCATTTTTGCTGCTTTCTACTTTGTAAGCTTGTCAGGGTCTAGGGTTTTCTGTAACTGCTGTCTCTCCTCTTCTGAATTTTTCTTATTGCTGCTGCCTCTGAGCTCTTCCGCACTCACCGGCAGGGGAGTTCACTGGATTACCTTCAATGAATCAAACGGGCCATATGCTGGGTGGATATATTCGATCCATTAAAATTTAAATATATTTTAGAAAAATGTCATTTATTTTTATAAAAAATTGATTATTTAAAAAATGTTCACTTCCTCAAATTACAAACTTCAACTCTTTAATTTAGAATTACATTAAAAATAAATAGTTGTTTTACTCAGTTAATTGTTTAGATATTTTATTTAGTAAAATTAAAATTTATTATTTTGACTTTTTTTTTTCTATCTTTTCATTTTTCTCATTCATTTAGTAAAGAAACAACATTGTACAGATTTATCATTAACATCAATTTTCTCTCTCTAAACAATTTATTTGTACCAAAATTTTGGTTAATCTAATATTATCTATTGATAGAAAATATCCAATATTATCTTTTTATTCTTAATTTTATGTTCAAATTTTACTTTCAAAAACTTTTGCTATAAACTTTTCTCTTCCATTTTTTTTAATTTTTTTGGCTTTTATTAATAATATTTGTCCCAATTGATCTATTAAAATTTATTTAAAATTTAATTTTTGAAAAAAATAAATAACAAGATTCAAAATAAAATAAAATATTTTATTATTTTTTAAATAAAAATTTCAAAGATCTTAATTTTTTTTATGTTATCAATCAAACACTTATATTTAAAAAATAATAAATGAAACTTTGATTTTAAATTAAATTTTATAAAAAATTTAGGAAATTTAAATTAAAAGATTTATAACGAATTTTAACTTAAAATTTTTCATAAATATAAAAAAAAATATTCAAGTTACTATCACAAAAAGTTTCATAAATTTTTTAATAATTATACTATTTTTTAAAATTTTAATATTATAAATTTAAAAATATATTTCTTCAGTACATAAAAATTTATAAAATTTTTTGTAATTGTAGGTTAAATATGTTTTTATATCTATGAAAATTTTTAGGTTAAAATTAGTAACATTTTTTGATTTAAATATCCAAAATTTTAATTTTTTAAAAAAAATTAATATAAAATAAATTAAATAAATTAATATTTAATTTATTATTTTATAAACATGAATATTTGATTGTTAGCATAAGATAAACATTAAATTTTATAAAACTTTTATTTCTATTTTTATTTTATTTTTAAAAAATAGTAATTAAACCAGCTGGTCAAGTTACAATAATTAATTGGAAGTCACAGTGCAGTGTAAAATGAGATGTTCGGTCATTGGTGCCACAGACCTTGAAAACTTTTTATCTCAGGATATCTCACTGGCCTGACTCTCAATTTTGAGCCTTAAACATTCTTGAATATTTTGATGAGAATCTCAATTTCAAATGTGAAATTAGCATGATGCATCATGTATTATACGCAGTTATTCTTACCATATTTTAAGCATGTGAGATTCCTCACAAATACAAAGAAATGAAAAGCAAAAAAAAAAATGGTGACCTCAATCTTTGGACCATCCAATCAAAGCAAGAACTATGCCAAAAATGCCACCACTGATCAAGGCCTTCATCAGTTTTTGCTTTTTAGGTGTGTATGGCGGGTACCTGACGGATGTATCCCCCCCAAAGCTCCTGTATAGAACTGCTTTCTTATGGCTAAACGCATCAAAGGAGAATTTACCATGGTATGATCCCATTCCACTCTCTCCAACTCCTCCAAATGGCAACGAAGAAACTGTAACCTGCAAAATTTTATTACTTCTTTCGTCACCCTGTTCAAAAATGCATGATGGGTGGCTTTCTGGATATTCAACTTTTTGTCAAGCTTTCCTATACGAATTCTAAGAATAAGAGTAATTACTTGTAGGATAGTGTCATTGATGCCGATCCCTCCTGCAGATACGTTGTGCACAAAATCCTTTTTCAGTTGTTTATCGTCGGTGAAGAGATATGCAGCAAGGGGCTTCGGTTTCGAGCATATCAAGTCAAAACTGTCTTCCACCTTTTCAACCTATTGTAAATCAGAAGAAAGGAGATAAATTAATTCCACAAAATCCTGTGTCTTACCTAAGAAAGGCACTCTGATAGATTGAATGCTCACAGTGATGATGGGAAGTAATGGCCCAAATATCTCTTCCTGCATCATAAGACAATCCTCTGGAACATCCAGCAATATGGTCGGAGCAATCTTTCTACGATGCAAATACAACTGATATGATGACGATTCTTAATTTGTTTGTACTCCAGAGAATGTATGAAAAGAACATGGGTTTCGAAGAATCAAACCCACAATTGGTTTTCATCCCTTTGGCCTCCCAGGACAATTTTGTCAGAGACTTTATCTTCATCCAACAGATTTTCCAATCTCTTGAAGTGAAATGAGTTCACAATGCGAGATAAGTCACTTGATTCCATTGGGTTCTTCCCAAAACAGGCCTCCAGTTCATTTCTTAAAGCATCTATCTGTTGAGCTACCATGAATCAAGAAAGAACTGCTGGAACAAAGACAACTTTATTCATTTCGAGAAAATCTTACCAACTTAGGAGCGAATCCTTTTGTCGTTATGACATGGTCTACACCAATGCAAGCTTGTCCATTGTTGCATGCCCACTTGCCTGCTATAATTCTCCTTGCAGCAACCTTAAAGTTACATCAATCAGGTCCATGTAGCAAAGCAAAAGTCGATGAGTGACTAGCCTCAGTTAAGAAAAGAAAAGTACTTGTAAGTTAACATTCGAATGAACAACAGCTGGGCACTTCCCTCCAAGTTCAAGAACTACTGGAGTGAGGTGCTTGGCAGCAGCGGCCATCACAATGCGCCCCACTCTTGCTCCTCCTACAGAAAATCAGAATCTATCTTACACTTTGTTCTGCCTAGCTATAAAATTGTTCAATAAGAAAGGATTTGAGAATATAAGAACTAATGGAAAAGAAAAATCATAGTACCGAACCTGTGAAGAATATTTTATCCCATTTTTGTTCCAGTAATGCAGTTGTTTCAGCCACAGCACCCTCAACAACTCTTATAGTAAAACTATCTAGGTACTCCATGAATAACCTTGCAAGAAGTGACGATGTGGCTGGAGAAATTTCTGAAGGTTTTAAGACCACAGCATTTCCAGCTGCAATAGCTCCAATGACTGGATCAAGAGACAACACTGGAAGGTGAATATGGCACATGTTAGTACACAGCAGAAAGACATTTCTATATACATATGAACACACTTTTTTTTCCAAAAGGATATCATAGCGGAAAATTAGATGAACAAATAATAAATTCATTCCATGCCAACAATTAGTTAAACAAGTCCATACCACCTGAAAAGAATTGACACTAGTAGAGACACCGAGCCCACATGAACTAGTAATACCAGAATACCAACTTCTTGACTAGAAAAATCTTTTCAACCATTCACGAATTTAGAAGACGAAAATCACTTTCAGTGTAAATAGCTATGAATTTTGTGAAGCTGATTATAAATCACATACGAAAAGGAAAATTCCATGTTGATATGATCAACACAACGCCTAGAGGTTCTGAGACAATTTCTGCAGAAGATGGATATGTTGTCACTGAAGTTATGGCCTGAAAAGGTAGAATATGTTCCGGATTAAGTTATGTTTGTTTGTGAGATTGCAAGAACATGGTGGTAAAACACACTTAAATTGTGATAAGATGCATACAGTAGTACTTACCTTTTCGGGAATCATCCAACGTTTCAATTCTTTAAGAGCCAGTTTACATGAGGATTTGACAGTAGAAATCTGCATTGCAGAGAATGGAACTATATGAACTGCATAATGGGTCAAGTATAAAGGAGACATATTCAAGCATATGGTTATATGTTGGCCCAAATAATATGCAGTTTCTGCATGTGGTCATTAGGAGAAGTTTGCCTAGTGAACTTGCAAACACCAAAGACTAATAACTATGCTACCAAAAACAGAAGAATCAATTGAGCTTGCTCCGGTCATACATTTGTAGTTTCATTGGTGACATCAATTAATTAATAAACATGCAGTCATGATGTAATTTATTTGAGTTATCCTCAAGCCAGCTAGACTAAATAAAAAAAAAATTAGGAAGAAATAAAGAACGGTACTATCATCATTAACTTCAAAATTAGCCATAGGTAATGGCATGAGGCAAATATGAACTGTCCTCATGGCAAACTTTATATGACCTTGAAATCAACTTCAAATTCATCACCTGAAGTATTTCTTAAAAGAAACTGCCACAATAACTTTATTTTAGTAATAGCTTGTTACTTGTCTTACTTGTTAGTACCTTTCGGCTGAAACAGAGCCATTGGAAGCAAAATGGCAGCAGAACACAAGGGCACAATATCGGACTCATTATTATATAGGCAGCTAACGCCGAAGCAGAAGTTACCAAGAATAATTTGTTACTAAAACTTGATACCTATAATGCTAACATCAAGATTTATAATTTAAGAGAGTTAAAACAAGTAAAGGGTTGTGAGCAGAAAAATAGCAAGTAAAGAAACCCAAAAGCCGAACATAAAAAGGAAAGAGATTTAAACCTCAGAGATAAAGGCTTCGAGTTGGGGTTTGGAGAGGTCTTTTTGGAGAGCTGCTATAATGTCTTTCTCCTTTTCTTGGAGCATCTGCATTATGCTTTCCAATTGAGACCTTCTCCAGTTATAGCTCTTCGTCTTGCCTGAGCCAAAACACTTTCTAAGCTCTTTCACAAGCACGGACGCCTCTTTGCCATCAAATGTTTGCTTCTCTGTCTCCGCCATTGTCGGTGATAGTATTGCACGACAACTGTTTGAGATATAGAAAATATATAGGCACGAATTGGAAGAAAAGAGGAAGAGGACAAAAGAGAATCAGAAAAGAGAAACCCGATGAGATACCTAGAAAGCAACGACGTATGGGCATGTCACTATTGTTCATCTAGCACATACATGCATGCATGTGAAAGGAGAGTTGCTCGTAAATAGAGGGGATGCATTTGTGATTGCAAGAGAGTCGGAGTTACCCGAGTAAAGAAGACACAGGGTTTGAATATGAGAAGGAGAGGTGGGTTCGGCGGGTCCTGTAAGGGCAAGGATATGCGAAGGGTCCGCTTATTACTGTAGCGCCGACGACACTGCAAGAAAGGAGGAAATATCAATGGGATGGGTGCAATATTATAGGTTAATTAACAAAGAAATTGTATTATTGTCGTTGAATATTCAAGCTTAAAGCGATCACGCAACCATTATGACTTAGAAATTGCCAACTAATGTTCTGAAAATAAGACGTCATGACACTGATCATGATGGAAGGGTGCTTGAACAGTGATGAGACAGATTTCAAGATTTCGAATATGAAATGCTTGCACATGGTCGGATTGGAAGATTTTTATCTTTTCAAAGGAGTACTAAACCAGATTACACAAGAAATAAATTAAAATATAAAAATTATTAAAATAAATAATTAGAAAGTAAAAATTCTTTTAATGCTTAATTTGGAAAAAAAAAAAACAGAAATCTCATGATAAAATTACCAACAACATCCCTCTATGAATAAACATTAACTAAGACAATTACACTGCTTAAATTAATAGTTCCTGGACCTACCCAATTGGAGCAACTGCTATAGTAGCCTACTGGTAGTTTTCAGAAGGCAATTCCCCAATGATTTAAATAAAACAATATAATTAAGATAAGTAATTGTTGGATATTATAATAAGAACAAATCAAATGTATTTTTAGTATATAAAATAATTAAGATAAGATATATTTTCTTCTAATAAATTAAGATGAATGAACTATATTTCCAGAATACATAATAAATTGGCGATTGTTAATATATAATCTGGTCTAAAGCTATCTATTTTTTCAAATTTAAATGAGCATCAATAATTTTGTCAACTAATATATTAATTATTTTCTTTTATCTTTTCAAATCTTATAATTTGAAAATCGCAAGCAGTGCGCATGCGAAGCTTAGCAAAGAGGAGAAGCGGCTACCTGAAGTCTCGCGAGAGCTCAGTGGAGAGGCTTCTCATCATATAAACACACCTACATGTACAGAGAGAGAGAAAAGAAGAAAGAGAGAGAGAAAAGCAGAGGGAGGAAGCTATGAATTACTAGGAAGGGGAAGAGAAAAATGCGAAGCGTAGAGGGAAGGCGACGCATGCTCAGTAGGCGGGCTATTTCTGCATTACAGGGCTGGTATCTGTTCTATCAGCAAGTCGTACGAGGCCACCACCGCAATTATTGAAGCCTTTGTAAGTCAAACAACGCACTGGCACTGAATGCAGCTTTCCAATGTTTATCCAATCTTGGCATTTTAATTCTTAAAACCAGTGCTAGTATTATTGAGGAAAATTTTTTAAAGAAACTTTCGTACAACTTTAAGGGCCAAAATGTCCCACATGTTTGAGTTTTTAATTTTTTTTTTAAATTTGTGATCTAAATTGCCCTCATTTCTTTAATTAAATTACAAATTTACCTTTAATTTGAAAGGCAGATAAACCTCACTTTCTCTTTAGTGGCTTGAATTTTCAGTCTATTTTCATTTTTTCATTTTCATTGTCTTTGCATTATTTGAGGTATATATATATATATTTTTTTTTTTTATTCATAGTTTTTTTTTGAAGCAACACCAATCTTTGTAAATTATTTATTTTTATTTTTATTAAAATTTTTAAATTTTATTTATTTTTAAAATAAATTTTTAAAATTTATTTATTTTTCAGACGGATTTTAAGCATAATGTTGTTTATGTCATGACATCTGTTTGGGTTTTAATTTTTTGAGAGTTTAAATCTATAAATAAGAAATATTTTCATTGAAGGATATGTTCGCATTAAAGAATATAACTGATGTTGTACTTTTTACGCACCAAATAATATAACTTATATTGCACCATCATACTTTATTATCTCGCATGATTGTTGGTTATATTCATATCATTTTTGGATTATTTTCATACTATTTTGATAAATTATTTTGACACTAAAATTTTAGTTCATAATTGCTGCATCATTATCGCAATACGTTTCGTACTTTTAGTAGATATGAAATTACATCATTTGTTATCACTTTCGCATCATTTAGAGTTAGATTTTATTTTATTTTTGTCATTTTGTTACAGTCTACCGTACTATTTATTATCATGTTTTTCCATCATTTAAACATAAATTAGTGTGTTTTTGCACTATATGTATGAATTGCTTTGGATATATATATTTTTTAATCCTTTGACAATCTTTATAATGCGTAGCTAGCATCACTGTCGAAAGCTTTCAAGTTTGATAAGATGAAGATAATAAAATTTTATGACATCGATGTGCAATCAACAATTAAGTTAGTGTTTGAAGGATTAAGAGACATTGGCCAAATGAGAAACCTGTTTAAGACCATTGTTTTCGGTCATTTCTTCGAGCTGCCCCCTCTAACATTTAGTGCATAGACAATTAACAATATGTTAGTGTGTGTAAAGAAACAACCCAAAACTGATTGCTTAATGTTCGTGCTTAGGTCACATAAGGTCACATTGAGTACCACTAAGTTTTACCTTATCACTAATTTGAGGTTTAACGACTTGCTAGAGAGTGCAACAGTTTAGTGCAAGAATCTAACATTCTTGGGAGATATTTTAGTGGACAAGACAAGTTAAACAAGAATTCTGTGAAGGTCAAGTTGCAGGGATAAGTGTTTGAATACCTACAAGATGTAATGAAGCTTAGCTTGATTGTACATGTTGCATGGTTGGTTGATGGGATATAATGAGCAATAACTTATCCCTGCATAACACATGCATTAGTGGATGACCTGAATCAGTTTAACAGCTTTTCTTAGGGGACTGTACTCTTCATGGACTCTCTAGCACAGTTCAGGGTAGTTGTTGCATATCGTAAATGCAAGAGTTAGAGGTCTTACAATCTCCATGGTTTTGCATAGGTTTTGTAAGTAAGTAAACAATTTTCATGCTATTTTTTATTTTGTTTGTTAATAATTTGAATTGAATTTGCTTAACACATTTTATATTTTTCAAATGACAAACATTTGCTTTTAAGGTGATTCCCAATTTGGAAAAGACTTTGACAAATAAAGTGTTATCTAATGCGATGCCAT
The DNA here is from genome assembly GCA_021397835.1 of Moringa oleifera. Classification (NCBI taxonomy): domain Eukaryota; kingdom Viridiplantae; phylum Streptophyta; class Magnoliopsida; order Brassicales; family Moringaceae; genus Moringa; species Moringa oleifera. The sequence goes on from JAJFZO010000447.1 coordinate 1,100,443, forward strand.
GGTTTCTTTATTGATCTTTTACTTTGATGCCAAGAGACAATTCAATGAGGTTAACTTTTACCAAATTAGTAAGTATTGACATTTTATAACTTTAACTTTTTTAAAATATTTCACTTGGCTTATAATAGCATGCTAACTTTGACAAATGCATGATGGGTACCTTGTCCCCTTAGCGCTTGATATCGAGGCTCCATACTTTCAGGAGGTTTAGATTACCATCCTCCCTATATATGTGGAGTTAAAGGTTCAACCTTAACTTAATGATGAAGTAAATTTTTTTACTGCGCTTATTTTTTATTCTAGAGGGCAAAGCAGATTTTCATTCTAATGAGAGGCCAGCTGAAGTTGAAGTTAATGAGGGTATAAGAAAACTAGAACAACTAAAAAGCGAAAGGAGAACAACGAGGTATTTCTACTTTACCTTACACTTTCTATCTATTTAGTATACACTTTTCGCATCATTTGTAATTATACTATTCTATCATTAATTCACTGTGTCGCACCATTTAGTTCACACTATTAGTTCACACTTTCGCATGAATCATATCCATACTTGTTAAAACTTACTTTCGCATCATTTATGTACAATATGGCACCCTTTATTAACACTTTTGCACCAATTATTCACACATTTGCACCATTTATAAATATATTAGTTAGTTGTTTTTACATTGTGTCATGTTTTAAAGTGGCAAGACAAAGGTTGAGGAGGTGAGGGAGAAGGATGATACAGAAGATAAATACGGAAATAGAAGCTTGAGGCAAGTGATGAATATATGTTGGTGATTAATATAAATAACTAATGAGGATAATCGATATAGATCATTGAGATGTATACTTCAAATGGGCAATCGATATAGGTGATGCATATGAGTAATGTGTAGGTGATTGAATATACCAATAAATGAACAAACATTAAAAAAGTTCATTTAATATGTCATTGTGATAGCTATATGGACGAATAAGTGTATACTTAGTTGATAAAAAAAAAAGAGTGATGTCTTTTACTTCATGTAAAGGTTGATATATCTCTTATTAAATTTGACATAATTTCATATTAAGTTAATGTAAAGATTGACATATTTCATGTTAAAGTTGACATAAATTTATTTTAAGGTTTACAAATTTTACGTTATGCTATAATGTTATTTTCGTGTAATCTTTATATTTGATATTTTCGTGTTAAAATTAACATAATTTTATGTTATGCTATAATATTGTTTTCGTATAACCTTTACATGTGATACTTTTAAAATTGATACAATTTTGTAAATTTTAATATATTTCTTGTTAAAGTGTATCAACTTTAACGTAAATATGTTAACCTTTTCAAGAAACTGATAAGAAATATCATTTAACTTTTTAATCAATCAAATACAGATTTGTTTGTTTATACAATTATTATAATAATATTATTATAAATATATTTATTTTTATATAAAATTTTTAAAAATATATAAAAAAATATTAAAAAACATGAGTATTACATGAGAGGGAAAAAAATTTAAAAAAACAAAAATACCCCTTATAAATTTAATAAACCTAAGTAAATAACTTTTGTTAAGATGAATCATGCCAGTTTACGCGCCAACCGGCCACGTGCCGGCTCTAGCCATTACCATATTATCCCATATCAGAACAGAATAAAAATAATTATTTTTTATTTTTTTTAAGATTCGGAAGGCACAACACCATGCTTGCTTCCCTGTGCAAAAGGATGGCTACTATTTGCTATTTGCCTCGCAGAAAAGAAAGATGGAGCATCGTTATGGGAGCGGGTCCCAGTGGGTGCCTCAAAGAACCGAAGAAGCTTGTAATACTAACCATCTAAACAGATCCAATTTTTTGGTCAAGGAAGTCCTGTTTGTTAAAACTTAAAGGGCAATAAGATGCCCTAGGGGACAGCAGCACGGAGACCATTCAACAGACAGGGGCAAAGAAGAAGAAAGAAGACACGAAGATGCTTCCACTAAAGCTGGTACGCTCTCTGGTTCTAGGAGAAACCCTCAACAACAATCCTTTCCTTCTTTCACACAGTGATCATCATCACAGTGATGAGGAAAATGCTTTAACTCATGTCCATCAAAACCCACCCTCAGCAACCATGACGGAATCCAGAAAATCAACAAGCAGAATCAAAACTAACAAAAGAAGCCCAAAAACAAAGATCCCATTGCTCTTCTTCCTCCCGACAAGAGAGCTTGTCGCTGACACATACAGACTAGCCACAATAGCTAGGGACATGGGCATGGACTTATACCCAACGCCGTCTCTCTCCCACATTATATTCTCCTATCCATCGTCCATATCATCATCGTCATCAGCGTCAGTATCGCCGTCGTCATTATCATACCCATCATCATGCTCATCGCTATCCTTATCATCATCATTGTCATGGTCTCTACCAAACGATGCTGTTATGCTCACTTTCCCTTCACTATCCGCCTCCTCTCTATCCCACCTTCGCTCCTTTGTTTCACTCTCAAAAGGTCTTTTCAAGCTGGTGTTTATAACCACAGATAAAACCTCTAAAGAAGCAGAACTTGAGAGTTCTGGCAGCAATTGGAATTGCTGCTCTATTTCGCTGTTTTCACGGTTAACTGGTGACCGAATCGATTCAATGGAGGCATTCTCTCGGGCTCTGGCAGGAGTGGGATGGACCCTCTTCAAGACCAAGAAAAATGTATCTCCGGATTCCGTTAACAGCGCGTTTCGTGGCGGAAATTCATTTTCTTTGTTCAGGAAAGTTGATTCTGGTCGGGTAAGGGCGAGGAGGGGAAATGGCGAGTGTAGGATAAGGGAGCTGAGGTTGCCAGAACTGGATTTCAGAAATGCCCCATTGAGGATTTTGCAGTATGTGGTTCTGATGACTGATGATGTATTCTTTCTTGCATAAATAGGTATGTGTTTGATTCGCTTCTTGCTGTCCTGGTTTTATTTATCAATGTTTTTTTAGATTGCCTTGGGCAGGGAATTTTATGAATCTTGTGAACAGAAATCTCTAGTGGTCTAGGTCTTTTTTTTTTTTAACAACAAAAAATAAAATTATGCCTTTCTTCTGCTTTATATTATGTCTCAATATGGAAATTTTGAGAATAAAATATGATGCCTAACAGTCAAAAGCTCCAAAATTGAGAATTAGTGCATCAGTAGGTGCAGTTTGCATTGCTGTATTCACAGAAGTAGAACCTTCAATTGTTAATGTGAGATGATCTATCATAAAAATGAGTGATAAACTAAGTTTTGCGTGACAGCTTATTTCTGGAAGTGGAAGTACTGAAGCTTGGTAGCAAAAATTGGTGTTCTTTGCACATGTTTGTGCATTAATATTGAAAGTTGAATGGGCTGAGATTTTAGGATTTTAACGAAACAGCAAGCTGTAATGCTCAAATGGCCATACCTTTGTTTCATGGTATTACATAAAAATGGAGGGAAGGAGTCAATGAGGTGTTGTATTGACAGGAAGAAGTTGAATTGTTATATTGAGGTTTTTTACTGCCTAAGGGCAAGGCACTGGGAACTTTTACAAGGCCAAACAAAGAAGCTCCTTGGTGTCATGGATTTACTTCAATGTAACATTACATGGAAAAGCACCTGGTGTTGGTGCTTGGAGCATCCTAGACTTGAGGGGCAACTTATTCTACTTGCAGAAGTTGATGATTATATATTCATGTATGCGGCGGGCATGTTTTCTAATGACAAGGTCATACGTAGTTGAAATTTATTGCTTTCTTGTTTTACAAACAAACAAATAGGAAACTAACTCTGCTTTCTGGAAAATGGATATGAACTTGCTGTGACCACATGTAGTCCGACATTATTTTCTCACAGCCATAACAATTACAATATCCTTCCTTCATTTTCTCCTTCTTGTAGTCATTAGTTCATGTCCTCTGTTGCTTTGCTAAATAATGGAAGGGTTTATTCATACAGCTGGAATATTAACATGAATGGTAGAAGTGGAAATCGGGGCTGTTTTATGCTTCCCCAACGCGGTAAGACTTAAGATATCATGAATGGTTGTTTGCCCTTCCCCAAAATTGGTGGATCCTTTTAGAACAAAAGTTACTGATCTCCTATTCCTTTCCATTTGCTGACTTTATAAGTTGGGTTGTCTCTTTGGAGAGGTGGTGTAGACTTTATTCTCGCCAGGCAATGAGGGAGTCATTAAATCTTCAGCTGGGTTATTCCCACTGGATTTTAGGGATGTCTTCATTGGTATTTTGGCCAATGATTCCGGGAAGACTTACCTAGCATTGGACCAAACAATTATGGCTGATGTTTAGCAAAGAGATTGCATTTTCTACTCAAGAATTTCTATCTAAATTTTACCAACGAGAATGGTTTTCATCTAGGATTATTCATGACTTGGTGCTTAGACTCCTTATCCATCATCTTTGTGAATCCTTAATAAATTATTGGCTACTAAATGAAGCTTATAATCAAGAATGAACGGAAAGCATAATTTTGGGTGATAGTTCGTCAGTATCTAGGCTTCTAGGGGATGTCATGCAGATGATATCACTTAAGATCTTTAAAGTCACATTTTCATTAGAAGTTCCAGTAACATTGCAAATGGCTTGTGGCTCTGGGACTTGTGAAATATGCATTATCCTCATAAATGATAATGCACTGGAATTACTACTCCCAAGTTCGACATAGCAAATTCATTTGGAGCAGGCTTATTATCTGCAAGGCTCCCCATTTTTGACTGTCAAAATAGAATTTACTCCTCAAAGAAATGAGTGATGGCAGTTTTGATATTAACCGTTTAGCATATGGCTCACTTATATGCATCTCTAGTCTCACGTGAGATGTGGGTTACTTTTGCTCAGAAATAGATTGACTGTTAAAACACATGGAGGGTCATGATTAAGCTATTCTCCTAAGAGAGAAAGGGCTTACTGCTACAATATTTGAGAATGAAGAACTATCATGGTTTCCAGTTTAGAGAAATCCAAAATGTTGGAGATAATTGGAATTCAAAAGGATTGAGATACATGTATTTGTATTTTAAATTTAGTTTAAATGGCTTTGATGCAGGTATAGGGCAAGGGATTTTACTTAATACATGTAGTAATTCATAATTATAAACTTTTGTGTAAAATTCTCTTTTTTCTCATATACATCAAGTTGATGAATTTGGATATCAATATAAATTCTCATTCAAGTTTTAAACTAGCTAGTTTTGAATCCATGCAATGCATGGAATAGTGTTATTATAGAAATTTAGATTTATTACCTAAAATCTTTAGTTGAAACTCAAACAATAAGTACAAGATCTGATCATGAACCTTTGAAACATATAAAGGGAAAAAAAAAATATAAAGATCCTATTACTCTTGAGTCAAAAAGAATCTAGAAACCATGAGAAAAATAAAGAAATTATTCATAAGTCAACAGGACATGCAAGTGAAGAAAGCTTTGTAAAACAGACTAAAAGGTCAACTAATTTAGCCATCCATTAGTCAGCTTATCAGGCTTTACTTGAAATTGTTTCTGGCAGAGTTATTTCTTTTGCAATTACCAGAGTTGCTGGGAAAGTATTTAATTGTCTGTTCTTAATACATTTACAACTTCTTACTCCCATGAGGTTGTTTTAGTAATAAGGGATGGACTAACAAGGGATAAGGTATTGGGTTTGAGTCGTTGGGACAATACTTTTAAAAAAATGAAAACCCATGCTGTTCTTGTGGAGTCAAAAGCTGTCTCCCCGAGTTTGTGGTACAGAGGTGGATACACAAAGTGGCTTTGCTTTGGATGGGTTCTCAGTTTTCAAAAAGAAAAAACATTTAACTTCTGCAATTGTCTTTTTCATTTTGAGTTATAGTTGCCTCTTGTTATATTCGGTTTCTCAGGAGTAAAAGGACTAACTTCAAATGAATTTTTGTTTGGAGTTGCATTTGCTTCTTTCTGATATTTCTTGATTATTTTTTCTCTTGGTGTTCTTATCATCCTAATTATTTTATGCCTTCTATTCATCAGTGTATTAATATCAAATGTCATGAAATATGTCTGGCTGTTCTTAGATGCATGTTCAAGTTGATGTTTATCTTTTTTATTATATATATGAAGAGAAATATTGTTATCCATTTTACTTATTGCGGGAAATGATGGACTTGATCTGCACTTCTAATACAGGATTTACTTTCCAGGAAATTGACAGCGGCAGAAAAGGAAGACAAGATGTGGGATCTGCTGAGCAGTACCATTGTATATTTAACTTTTCTTGTAAGTTGTGAAAACGAAGTTTTCTTTTTTCTGTAAATGCCTTTCAAATCCCTTATGGTTATTCTTTCAGGGTCTACTTTGTATGCCAAAGGTGGCAGCAGAGCCCTTTTATTATGGAGGTCTATTGGTAATTATGGGCATGCTGATGCTATCCTTTCTGTTAGTTCATGACATGGTGGGTTAGGCTTTATTTACCATATGCCGGAACATTTTTGTTTTCCTTAAAAAGAAAATTAAATAATAAAATTTGTTTGAGGAAAAAAGTATAAAATAGATGAATAACTTAAAGGTAAATCACAAATGAAAAGAAATTATATTGTTGTGGTCAATTTTACATATATTATATTCAATTTGATTGTCACTTAAATGTAAATAAAAAGTAAAGAAGATAAGTTTCATAATATGAATTTAGTTTATAAGACGAAGAAATTGACATTTTATACTTGTTAAAAATACCTCAACTATCACCAGAGATACTGGAAATAAATGACTTGATTTCAAAGTAAAGCAAAGTTGAAATTAAAATTTACTTTTTAAATTGAATATAAATGAAGTTTACAGCAATTTTTTGATTCTCCTTTGGGTATGGCTTTTGATACAAATAAAATTGGTGAACCAGACCAGTACCACAGGAAGGATTATAATGCACATTATTAGACTGTTGAGCTTCTAGTAACCTCAGGCTTCGTGGGACTTTGGTATACTGGAATTGGATCTTTTCAAGTGGAGCTTCATTTCTTACCAAGTTCAGTCTTATCACTCACTATCTGCGAGACTTATTTGCATTTCTATCACGACAGTTGCATAAACATTTACCATTTAAATTCAATAATCCATAGCGATTGAAATGTTATAACTATTAAATATCTCTATTCTTCAACCAGACAGCAAATGCTAGCAGCAAAGTAAAGAAGATCAAAGGAGAGTAAGACACAGAAGATGGAAATGAACTTAAAAGAGTACAAAATCAAGCTCTTGGAAACATACTGGTTTCTGTCTGTGGCCCATGCAGTCTGAGTATCATGCCCAACAGAAAGCTTTTGGTCGCACAATTACAAATATGCCAGAAGTCATTCGCAGAATGCTGATAGATTCAGTTTTTATCAGGTCAAGCCCAGGGAGCTGGCATATTTCCCTGCTGAACTTACCCAGTTGGAAGAACAAGAATCACAAATCCTTTTATATATATATATATAAAGAGAGAGAGAGAGAGAGATAAAGGAAAGATTGAAATAATAACACCCGGAAGGGACAATTTACACCTGTAGTATAGGTATATCAACACATTGTAGCCCTGGATTACAAGATAAGATCAACAAATTTAAAATTTGCATCATATTGAAGTTCAAAGAAAACTCCAGTATTTTAGCAATAACCGTAATTCTTTGACCTGACAAAAAAATTACTGAAATTATATGCATCAACAATAATACACCAAGAAATCAGGTGGTGTGAGCAGCGTGCGTTCTTGAAGCCCATATACCAAACACAAGAAACCAGAAGACAAATAAGATAGCCCAGTAGCGTGCAGGCCCATACTTTATTCTAGTCAGCACAATCTGCAAGGTTTGAAGGAGTAAATGTTAAATGTTTCTCCCTTTTTCTTTTCTCCTCTTGATCTCTCATTGATGACAGAAAAAAATGTAAATCATGCATATTCCAGCAACATACAAAAAATGAACAGGACAGAAATCCAAAGTCATGATAACCAGAACATGTTTAGAATGATTCTGTGAGTTTTTTTTTTTTAAAAAAATTTATTGAAATATGTTAGAACAATCCTATGACCTAATAATAATCTATGAAATTCAGACACAATACTTTAACTTGCCTTAACCATTTAAACAAGGCTAGAGTGTAAACACCCCTGTTTCCCTAATGAAATTCCAATCAGATAATAAAGCAAACAAAGCCATAACAGAGCTAAATTTGATCATCCATGTGTCAAATTCTTCTAAGATGATGTATGTGTCTCTTCCCAATATGAAACAACCATCAATTGCTTTCCAGTGGCTAGAAAAGAATGCTTTAAACCGAAATACTGACAACTGGAGGCATACATCTGTGGAGGTTGGATAAGATGTCAAAAAATAAGGGGAAAACCCAGGACAAGCAGTCATCTCCATCAAAATCTTGCATTTTGCCCTAATGTTATCCCAAGTTGGGTAAGGTTTATGTCAGCCAGGTATAAAACGTACAAATGCCTCCACCTCCTTTTCTAACATATCAAACCTATGAAGAATCAGAACATAATATGCAAGGAATGGTTCCCATCTATCCAAAGATTTGTTTTATAAATACAAGAGCATGTCTTTCCATGAACTAGATATAAGGAATCTCAGTGACAAAGTAGGATCTCTGAAAAACCATTATGGCCAAGATCCTCCACCATATCTTTCTTTAAATTTGATGGCTAGCCCTTTGCTAAAATTCCCTCCATGGATGAAGAGGACTCTCAGGCAAGATCAATCAGAAGAGCTTTCTTCCCTAAACCATCCTCCTTATCATCTCCCAATAGCTTGCTACTTTCAGTTATACTTTCAAGTACTATTCAGTACATTTTTCATCCCACTTTGTTAAAATAATAACCATAACGATCAAACTTCCCTTTTTCTTTTCTCAAAGTTCATAACAATTATGTTGTAAAGCAGCCAATGACACAGATTATTGAATAATTCTCGAAAGATTACTGCAACACTAAATAAGCACCCAATTTCACATGCTCATGTTTTAATTTGCTTGTTAAGGGATATCAACAATACTATTGAAATCTCCCTCTCTTTTTTTTTTTTGCCTTTGGTGAAACTAAATCAAATGCAAATATGTATTGATGAATAATAAACCAACAGAATTTTTTAAAGCTACTTACAAAGCGAAAGAAGACCACAACTGTTAAAGCACAAATGCCACCGAGGAGGATATGAAGACCACTTTTTGCAGTTTTCTGCAGTTCAAACAGAAGTCAGTTGGATTCACTTCATAATAAACTCAAAGTAACTAAAGTGATCAATAAAATTATTTACTATCACAATTAATGCAAATAAGTATTCATAAACATACAGGAAACATTCAAATGAAATCTTTAACACCTAAACCATAAGATAACGTAGGATACAGGAAGTTAAATAAGAAACGAGAGCTCTCTCCAACTAAGGTCCTCGACAGGAGATCTACTCCACTGGTTAGAGGTTCTCATGATGCTTCGCTGGGAAAAGATAGAAAGATGTTAGGAATCTATATAACAAGTGTGTGGTGGTGTCAGGATGTTATGGTAGGTCCTATTTTGTTTGGATGTAACAGTATATGCGCAGCCACTAGAGGATGTTATGTTTTTCTCTAGTTGTTTTACATAGCTGAAAACAATTCTAATATCAACTGCATTGAATGATCAGGAAAGATTTGTTACTTCTGTTCAAGATTATAGCTGGCTTTTACACAAGCTTTTTTCTCACACAACAAAATTGGAGGGGATAGGAAGGAGAGATGATGTTATATGTTGAAGACGCATAGCAATGAGGTACTGAAGTTTAAATAACCTTATTCACTGTCATGAGGCAGCTGTAAGGCTACAGTTCCATTGAAATTGATTTGGCAGATTGTAATCCTCATTCAGCACTGCTTCTCCATATGGTCAGCACATTATCACAGATTCTACCACTGAGAACTTGGTTAAGAGAGTAAAGGTTCTTAAGACTTAAAATTTTTGTTGCTCTTTCGCAATTTATCTAAATTGAAACTCTAAGATCCTGAAGGTTGGAGAAACCTATTCCGAAATCAAGAGTGTTTGGAAATTGGGAGTATCTATTCTCTGCAGCATCTTTTACCTAACCAATTCAACCGCAAAAGTATCAAAAACTAAACCACATAAACGAACTATATACACTCTAGTTTCCCTGCCAATTATTAATCAAGGTACATATGAACAGACTATATTAAAATGTTACCTTCTTAGTGCATTGAAACAGGATAGGTTAAAATGTTACCCTCTTAGTTGTAATATGTTTTTTCTCTTGGCACTCTTTTGGATTTTCAATGTTACATCAATCTATTTATGAGGTCATTAGTGTAGATGCTCAAAGTCGTAGATACAGACACCTCACATGGTGTTATCTGTTTTGGTTACAGCTGTGCGAATTTTTTCAGTGGGGAATTTAAGACTAAAAGGCGCCACGTGTGGATGACGACCCACCAAGGTATTATCCCCCATCTTGAGAAGTTGTGGCCTATTAGCTCAATGGTAGGGTTTTGTCCTCCTCTATGGATAAAGTGCCATGTGGAAGCATGCTGTGGGATGCAGAGGGAGTATGTCTAGCCTTATATTACATTTAGTTTGCAAGTTTTATTGGATGTGAGATTGTGGTAGGATAACATGATTTCAAAATCCAAACAAATCAACGTGCATGGGCCATCAATATTGATGCTCAAAATGGTAGACATGGAACAACTCACAAAGTATTGCTCACTTTGACCGTAGCTGCATGATTTTATCTCATTGGAGATTTAACCCCAAAATATGCCTTGTGAGATGAGAAGTATGTCTAGCCTTACATTACATCTAATTAATTGACTTGTATCTGATACAGAATAGTGATAGGGTGTAACAGTTACATTTTTCTTTTATACAAGGACAGTTGAACATATATGTGTTTGTGCGTTTGCACGTATACAATACACGCAAAATACACACACATATAATTCTTCACAAATTTATATAATAAAAATTGCACAATTATCGTAGAAGACAGTGTTCAAAGTCCTCGTCAATTTCGTTAGTAAAGACAAAATACTCACAATTGTAAATAATCCTAGACAAATTTCTTATACTTAGATAATAATGAATTTTAAATATGAGATTTTGAAAGTATTACCCCCAAAAGACGATACATTCATGAAAAAAGGGATCCTAAAAATCTTTAAAATTTTCAAAATATAAAATCCAATGATTTAAAAAATCAAAGATCTGAAACGCTGGGCGAAACAATGCTACCTAGTGATTGCAAGCTTGAATTTAAATGAAAGAGGGAACCTAAAGAAGGGTTGGCATAGAGTTTGATTCTGAGTTGTGTTCTATGCAGTTTTATGAAAAGGATAACAATAGAGCATTGCAAATGTGGAGCATTCTGTCAGTATTTTGAAGAGGGTGATGCTAGACCTCATTCTCTTGATTACTAGCTGCTTGATCCTCTAAGTTCTCTAGTTCTTATGTGCATGTTATAATGTATCTTGTCTTGGAATTTAGAATAAATTGTTTTGGTTATTTTCCTAAGTATTTCTTCTGTACTTGAGTGGCCATTTTGTGATTATAGATTTAATCTTATAAAAGAAAGCTATACTCAAGATCTCAACTCCTAGCCCACAAACTCCGATGCATCTCGAAGCAATAGCCTACCCTATTAACTCACCCTTCAAATTTCTCAAGCCTGCCAATGGGTCAAAGATCCTCATAAAAATACCTAAACAAGTATCAAATAGCGCACAGAGATCAGTTGATGATGAGAAGACTGGATAACATAATATCAAGTACAACAAACAAGTCGATGTCCAGCAAATATTGCTCATTTTTAGCTTATGACTCACCAAGAAGACTATCAAAAGGCTAAGATAAAGTGCAATTAAACCAGCAAGTTGATAGATTAAAAATGTCATCTCTTTCAATAGGTTGTCTTTGTGGCCCCTCCTCAGAAAACAAAAAAGGAAAACACAAAAATAATAATAATAATAATAATAATAATAATAATAATAAATAAATAAATAAAAGATTGCAGTTACCAGGAGGCTGAAACTCAAGTGTACTATTTTCCAAGGAGGACATATAGGTCATACGATGCACTGATAGATATGATACAGCTGAACCAAATAATGTTAATTGATCTGCAGTTGATTAGCCCTAGCCCCATCCTATAAGTCCAAGTCTTTGATCCCACTCCTAAGTAGCTTGTACACCATCATATTAGTGCTAAAAGATAGAAAATATTTTCAGAAAAATTTGGAAGAATTATGCATATTTTTTACTTTTCTTTTTAAGAAAAAAGAAAAAGATCTTTTCTGTCAAGCGATTATCATATCCTTCGCTTGTCATGCTGGTTCCAAATTATTCTGTTTTTCAAGTTCTCATTTTCTGACTTAAAAATCAGATACTCTGAACATAAGATAAGGCCAGCAACCAGATAACTTACTTTTCATGTAAGATGGAGAAATAAAAGCCAAAGTTCTTCTCTACTGATATGCTCCGAATAAGGCTCAAACAAACATACCTTTCCGACACGAGGAGCAATAAGCCATGCCAAAGTAACAGTAAGCAGCCCTGTAGCAAGCAAGATTCCAGTGCCTTCCACAGCCCATTTGGTTGCAGGGTTTTCAGCAGGGATGATATCTTCAGTTACAGTATTCAAAGGTTGTTCAGAAACAACTTGTGAAAGTGCAGCAGAATTATTGTTGTAATTATTACTATTACTATGTGGACTAAACCACAAAGAAATTTCACTCAGTCGTTGCCTTCGAATAGCAGCAATGGCATCAGGATCTACACCTGAACTTGAATGCACCTGTGCAGGATTAGGATCTCCAATGGCAGTCCTCTCCCTTAAGGCTTCATAATCCTTTAAAGATACCACAACCTTCTTTAGGTCAGCAGTCCTGATATTTTTTGCAACTTGCCCACAAATCTCACAGACGGTAGATCCATGATTAACAAACCATTTGAGTGCACATGCATAGTGTACTAGTGCTAAATCATTTTTGCATGAACAACCAAGTTCAATTAACATGTCTTGATGGTGATGTGACCCCATCTCTAAATCAGTATTACAAATGAAAACCTCCCCTTCAGGGCTTATGAACTCAACTATCCCGGATTCGCTTCCATTGTTTTTGGATAGGAAATCATCGTCAACATCTTTTGAGACTTCTTTGCTCTCAGCCTTTACTCCTCCATTGATTTTCCCTGCTTCTTGAACTGGAGGAATGATCCCCAAAAATCCTAATGCAGCATCTCCCCTTTTATCAGATTCAGCGCACTGGCATACACGGCAAGTTGCCAAACCTGCCTCCTTGTCTATACTGTATCGTGAGTATGCCTCCAAATTTTCATTCTCAATAGGTGAGCAACCATCATTACTCACTCCACCATGGTTTGTTTGTGATGAATTTTCTTTACCCATCGCATTAGAAGAAGTGGCTTTTCCTTGTACTACAACACCATTTCACTTTGACATGTGACCTTAATCAATTCTATGAGGCCAGTCTCTCTCCCATTAACAATTCATTTGATATAGACAAGAAAACAATTCCCATAAAGAGCTGACAGCTCACAAACACTGTTTTCCCATATAAGAAAGGTGTTTGGTGCTGTCAGCATAATCTGCACCTTAAATTGAGATAAGGGACTCGTACCGCATGAAGAAAAGAACAAACTACCAACTTTCTTTGTCCTAACAGGCTCCTGGTTTGGCAGAATAGAAAATGTCAATGGCTGATTCCGGACTGACAAAAGAGTAAGTTCAAAGCAGTTGTGCATGAAAAAGCATTATTGGCATAAACTTAGAACGAAGGTGTCTATAAGATACAAACATATTGAAGTGGCATCAACATAAACCTGATCATAACAATCATAACTGTAAAATCTACAGAAACAATAGTATCTTGAGGAGAAAAATTGGAAGAAAACAGATAAAAATTTATTTAGATGATCTCTATAAGATAAATTACATTGGTGTAATACCATAGTGAACATCATCATAACTACCATGCTGTAAAATTTAAGCAAGCATTCGAAGGACCCGGATTCTATGATAAAGTCTATCAGTAGCCAAAATAAGATTTTTGAGGTTTTAGTCCATGGGCAACCCAAACTTTATATACCATAAGATCTTTTTGTTCAAGCCACTACATTTGTAAACTTACACACAAATCTTTATCATTCACAAAAAATTATCTCGAACCGATCAAGAGTTTATTTAGCCTCAATCAAGAACTAATCTGAGACATTAGAAGACAACTATGTCCAAAGCAACTTAAACTACAAGGTCCACTAATCCATGCGTTCACGATCTTAGGCACACTCAAATTCATGCATAGACAGTTTCCCAGCATATTAGCAGAATTTCACAATAAGAATTCTAATTGCAGCCCTTGATGACATAAAGATAGGTAACAACTCAAAATATGGACACAAATTCAAGGCAACAAACTCTCAAGTATTTCGTGTTTACAAATACTTTGTTACATGAAGGTATTCCTAGCTCTACATAACACCAATTATTCATGCTATTAAACAAAGGGGGTATGAGAGAAAAAGACTGCAAGATGCATGTTTTTGCACTCCTATAGGCTAAAATCCTTGATTTGATATATTCTACTAGTTGAATGGTTCTATATGTTGGCAAAGGTTTGCAACACATGACACGGACAAACATACAGGTACAAACATACAAGTACCTATTCACATATGTTGGTAGATAGAGAAAAACAAAAACCAAAGCCCCAAAAACAAAATGTAATGGTGCACTTGAGCAAAGGAAAGACATTTACAAAGATACATGAAACAGAAATCATAAGTCAAGCACACACATCCCTCAGAATGAATTGATCATCAATGGATCAGACACTACTTCTAACGTTCATACCATTCATCACAGGGATGAAACGGAGGTGAAAGTGAAAGAAGAAAACAAACACAAACAAACAGCTTGGTCTGCAAGAGGTAGAACTGCAAAACACCAGGAGACAAAAACTCATTGTGTTTTTTACTATGATGCAAAGATTCAAATGAGAGGGTTTGCAAAATGGATGTGGCTATCGTCCCAAAGCTTAAAAGCTTTAGATTTGACCAGTTACTACATATCCAAGGGTTTTCGGCATGTTGATCATGGTCATGACACACGTACCCACATATTCTAGTCAGTGATCATAGTGCAAAAAGACATATTAAACCAAAAATCACAAAACAAAAAAAAAAAGGAATTGAAACAATTGCACAGAGAGGTTAAAAAAAAAAATCAAAACCTAAAAGAAGCCTGCAAATCACTAAGAATCGATTGATCATTCAGATGATCAGACTACTGATTTTTAATTTCACACCAACCACTATAAGGATGGAAAAGAAGGCATGAGCAACTTCTTCATAAAAAAGCATGCCCCAAACATCTGTTAAATAATTATCAACGTCTCTGTAGATCTGAAAAACAGACGTAAATGGGTATTCCACAACCCAAACAAGACACCACCAAACCAAGAAGGAATTTCAAAAGAACACTGTGCCCGTTCCCATGAGAAAGTATAAAGATGAAAAACTTCATACTATGCCTCTAAATTCAAGCGAACTGACCCAAAACTGAATCAAACCATAGGCAATCCAGTTCAAAATCGACTACCCTCTCAAGAAAAAAGTGTTCAAATAAAATATAAAATTTGAATTATACTACAGTTCTGAGAACCACCATTTCTGAAGAAACGAAACCATATATCGAGATCGTGAAGTTATCAAAGAAAAAAAACAAACAAACAGAAAGGAAACAAAAGAGACAGCGAACCTCTATTGCTTGGGCTGAAGGGAAGCGAGAAGCAAGGGCATGGGGTAGCTGAGATCGATTGATGAGCGGATGCTGGGTGAAAAGAGAGTGTTAGTGATCGGACTGTGCGTGTCTGCTTTCATTTAAGTAATCGCTGTATGTCTGCCGTGAGTTAGGTGGTGCTTCTCTCTGTCTACCTTTTAAGATTGGGTTGCTGCTGGAGTGACTGCCACGAGAGGTGTGCCTCTTGCGGCCTCACTCCCCCTTTGCTACTCCTACAGTAACCTCTACAAAAGTAGTACTCCTATATTACAGGCTTCCTCGTTTCGTTAGTTGTCCCATTTTTTGATATTTTGTTGTAATCGTTGTTTAAATATTAATTAATATTTTAAAAATTATAATAAATCTGTTTTTAAATTAAATTTATATTTTATTAATTGACCTAACTTTATAGTTAAACTTTCAACCTGCATGAATTGAAACTTAACCTTAAAAATTTAGAGATTTTTTGAACCTAATTTTAGGAAAACAAAAAAATTGTTAAAAATGAACATAAAAATTAATAAACAAAAAGATAAAATTACAAAAAATCTAATCTCTTTTTAAAAATTTTCCCTTCATTTTTTTCTTTTCTTGATTTTTTCTCTATTTTTAAAATATTTTTAAAGAATTAAAATTTTTAAAATAAAATTTAATTTAATTCAAATAAAAAATTTAGATGAAAATTAAATCAATTGATAAAATAAAATTTTAAAAAAGACAACAATAATAAAATGAATAAAACAGCTGGCGCCAGGGTAACTAAGAAACAAAAGGGCAGTGAAATTAATATAGCAAAGTATACCTTTAATGGACAACCTGACTTTGATAGCCATTTGCCAAGGAACTTTCCCAAAGATAAAGTGTATATATTTTGGACCATTCAGTTTGTCCTTGTCTACTTTAACCTACCATTTAGTTATTTTGGGATGGTTGCAGTAATTTTTTTTTTCTTGTGGTAATATTGATTTTATTTTTACCTTTCTTTTTTTTTTTTTAGTCTATATGTAGGTAAGAATAAATGTAGAAGTTGCTTCAATAAAATTATTGATTATCGAGAGATTCTTAATTGATAACCCTGTTTCATTATTGATCATTTTAATATAATTTTTTATTTACTCGTTTTAATGCAAAACAAATTCCTTGCCCTTTCCAATTATAATTTCTTTACTTGAAATGATAATTCAAATTCTCTCCTTTTTTTTTTTAACAATGTCATTCCCCACGTTTTTTAGAATTAATTATTTATTAATTGTATAAATTACAAAAATATGTTAAATCAAAAGATCATATTCAATGAAAACTTAAAGTTTCAATATTATGTTATTAAAATGAATCAAGATCCATTTTAAATCACAGTTTTTTTATAATAAATTGATATTTTTATAATTTAAAATAAAAATTTTATATTTATCTCGAATGTTAAATCAAATTTTAATATTTAATATCAATTAAAATAATTTTAAAATTTATATAATAACAAAACAAATTCTCGCTTCAACGTTTCAAAAAGGACAATATCAAAATTTTTAATTTATTATATTTTAAAAAAATTAATTTTCTCTTTTTTTTTATTTCTCTTTCTTTCTCAGTGAAAACTATAAAATGATCATAAATAATGATAAATAAATCTAATAAAATAAAATTTATAATGTTGAGCACTACTACACTAATAACCGAAGAACGTGACCATTTCACGGCAAACCTATAAGATCAATGAGAACAATGTGGGATCATATCTTTGTGGGAAAACTATGATAACAAACATGGCTACAGCTTCCATAAAAAAGATAAACTCACATTACTCTCACTTATTTTTCTGCCATTCCCAATATGTAAAATCTTATAAACTCAAATTTGTATAGATTTAGATGTTTTTCACAAATGGGTTTTCATTTTAAATTAAAATTATGGCTATAATTATTTGCATTTGAGATAAATATAAAAGAAAATATGATGGAAACGCAAGGATGGTATTTTCGCATTGCTGCCTTCAAATTCAGACTTATGTCCATGCTTGTAAATGTGATTATAAGTTTTTTTAACTTGCAATGCAATAATAATATATAATCGAGCATTTGTTAAGTAATTCGAGAAGGAATGGAAGCTTTTAGAGGCAACATGAGGTAATCAAAGCATAAAAAGTTAAAGAATTTATGTATTTGATGAATGGGTACACACAATATAAAAAATAAAATAAAATAAAAAAAGGGATGCAGGGAATATGAAATATAACAATAAAATAAAATAAAAAAAGGGACGCAGGGAATATGAAAGAAAAATTAATAATTATGAAAAAAAGCAAAAAATATTACTATGTTCTTGATGTTACAATTAATTTTTAAACAATGTTAATGGTCGAGATGATTATTAATTTTATTTCAAAGTTTATAATATCATTTTTTGAA
Organism: Moringa oleifera; assembly: GCA_021397835.1. Taxonomy (NCBI): domain Eukaryota; kingdom Viridiplantae; phylum Streptophyta; class Magnoliopsida; order Brassicales; family Moringaceae; genus Moringa; species Moringa oleifera. The sequence goes on from JAJFZO010000447.1 coordinate 1,118,630, forward strand.
CTTTAACATCTTATCATCTAAATTAAATATGAAAATTTTATGAGATTTTTATTTTATAATTTATCATGATAATATAAAAAATAAAGAATAAAAAAATTTTAATTATTAATTTTATTAAATTATTATCTATCATAATATTTTTAAAAATTTAGTAGTTAATAGAAAATTCTAATCATATTAATATTTAGCTTTGTTTATTTTCCTTAAGATCTTTGACAAAAAATTAATAGAATAGTTAATTAAAAAACTTTAAAATAAAATCATTATTAAATAAAAGTGATAATCAAGCATTTAAATCAATTTTAAATATATTTCTATAAAAATGTAATTTTTTTTATAAACATAAGCCCCACAAAGTTTGTACAAATTTTTTTGAGATTGAGACTAATTTTGCTGTGGACAATTAGTTTGAGGGAGCTCCTAATTTCTATTTTACCAACAAAGTTATTCAAATTTTAAAATTATGAAAATAGATAATATGAAAAAATGAATATATTTGTAATCAAATGGGATGAAATATTGTTTTGTTAATATTGATTTTTTTTATAAAAAATATTTTATAATTTATTATAATAATATAAAATAAATAAATTATTATTATTAATTAATTAAATTAAATTATTACACATTATTATTTTTTCGAAGATTGACAACTCATCACTGGAAAAGGTTCATCCTTTCTAATGGATTGTAGCAAATCCTTGTGTGGCATTACTATGGAGAGAGAGAGAGAGAGAGCAGTTGGTCATCTCCGTATGGAAGCTGTACACGTGGTATCACGCGGGTTTATGCGCGTCAGACTCTATCTGACGTCTCGCATGGCAAAGCCATAAAACCGTCACGCCATTTCAAAACTGGCGATTCCCCTCTGCAAGAACTCAAAAAGGATCGGAAACACCATTTTTGGGCCTCTATCCTAAAAGCCCCTTGTACACTCTTAAACCCCTCAGGAAAACCCGGAAGTCTCAGTTGTGGAAAAAAACAAGAAAAATGAGGGAATCAAAACTCAATTGCGTTAAGCTCTGCCTTAGATTCCTGAAATTCAACAAACAACATGCTCTCTCTCTTACATGCATAGACATTTATCAGCAATTTCAACGGTTAGATTTGTGTTACTCACACATTTGGTTCCATCTTTTCGTGGATTTTGTATTTATCTCTCTACTTTCTAAATTCGACTGGAATATCTTTTATCGTGAATTGCGTATCTGTGTAACTCCCGAATTGCATTTATTGTGTGTATACCTTCTTTTTTCCCATTTTTGGTTCCTTTTCCATTTCATAAGGCGCTTTACTTTCTGCTACGGGATCTTTCTTGCAATTCCCTAAAAAGTCTTGTTTAGTCTCGGTCTCTTAGTTAAACAAGAAACTAGCTAGTACTGCTATCCAGTGCTTCAATTGTACGGACAGCCATTCTGGTGTAGCAGTGTATGAGAAGGTGGTTGTGGTTGTGGTTGTGGTTATGGTTCTGGAGAGCAAATTAAAAATTAGGGTTCTTTTGATTGGCGTTTTGAGTTTTTGTGCTTGCTTTTGTTTTCTGGCATGGGTGTTGGGGCAACGAAGATGGATAATTCACCATTGGTGAGTCTTTGTAGGGAGAGGAAGGAGTTGATCAGAGCAGCAATAGATTGTAGATATGGCTTGGCTACAGCCCATGGTTTGTATTTCCAATCCCTCTTTGATGTAGGTCATGCACTCAATAAATTTGTAGAGGAGTTGGGAATTATGGTTGATTCTTCTGATGAGGAGTCCTCTTCTGAAAAGGATTCTCACCTGAAGTTTCCTAATTCCAACTCTGAGTCTGAATTGGGTTCACTTACTGATTATGTTCATGATGATCCGGACTTGTCTAATGGCCATAAACTTTACGAGGTAAAGAATGAGGGTCAAACCGAAGCAAATTCAAGTATCTATAGCATGAGAAGATCATCTTCAGAGATGGTCTCCATCATGCATGAGCTGCCTAAAGTTATGCCCATGGCAATGCAGGAGCAGGACTCGCGTAATCCTTTCTTTAACTACCCTCAGTATTGGAATGGTGCATCGTCTAGTGCTTCATCTGGCAGTCAGCATTATGATCTTAGGATCACTCAGCATAACAATGGAGGTGACTTTCATGTGCCTGTTAGTGCTACAATAGCAGCTCCACAAAATAACATAAGGGATCCCAATCAATCTTCTAGAGCTTCAACCGAATTACTGCATCATGATCCTCGGTTATATCAGCATGTTAAGGAGGAAGTTTTCCATGGTTTGATGGACCTACAGCATAATTATGCTTATTGCAGTGAGGGACAGAGCATCCCTGCTACTTCTCCTCCTCCCTTACCCGGGATCTCTCCTTGGGATTACCTTGATCCCTTTAACATGATTGATAGTGTTTCCTTTAACTATTATCATTACCAGGATAGATATGAAAGTGAATCTAGTAATTTGAGAGAAGTGAGGGAGACTGAGGGAATTCCTGATTTGGAAGATGAAACTGAGCCAAAATTAGTTGGTGAAGAATCCCAGGAAAAAAGGTTAGCTAGTCAGACCATGGAAGGCTCAGCTGGTGGCTTTTCCAAGGCAGCATCATCAGAAATAGAGGAATACTTGCAGCCATTTCAGGAAAAAGAGTCAAAGAGTGACCAAGCTGCCATTGAAAAAAATGTCAAGGGCTCTGAAACTTGCACATTGATGAGTTCAGGGGGTCAACATGAGAAAAAGAAAGGGTTGAGTTTTGAGGCTAGCAATGCATTAGCTAAGGAGGATGATTCTTTAAGATCAATTAATTTTAGTACATTGGATGCTTCTGGCTCAAGGGATCTTCAGGTTGTAATAAAGGAAATTAAAGATATATTTGAGATTGCATTTAATTATGGGAAGGAAATCACCATGTTGCTTGAGGTTGGCAGGCTGCCGCATCAGCCTATGGGTGCCAAACTTAAGGGTAGGAATTCTGTCCTGGTGTCTTCATCACGATCTATTGGACTTTTTTCTGTACATCAAAAGATTGTTTTAGTTACTTATTGGAGAAAAAGTATTCGCAATTATTATCGACTTGACTGCTTTATTAAATTGATAATCTATCATGGATGGTAGGTAGTATGAGATAGCTATTTAATTTCTTGATTAGAGCTCTGCTGAGGTAAACTTAGTGGCTAACTGCACTGATCCTTTTCATGCCAGAAGTTTGGCCCTCATTTGAGGAATAGATGGACCTTTTTTCTTTCAGAACTGGAGATTATACTATCTATAGCTTTAGCATACTCATATCATATATTTTTGTTCTCACTTGTTATACTAGTTATATTGTCAATGCTTCATTTATTGAGACATCGGTTTACGTTCTACAAGGGGTTTTGGGGGTCGGGCCACTCATTTCTTGTTCCTCTCTTGTCTGGCCCATTGTCACAACTATTACTTTGGACTTCTTTAATGTTGCTATAAAGTTGTACCAAGCTTACAATTCATGGTAGCCTTGAGCAGGAAGGGCATTCTGTTAGGTGTACCTTTGGGGCTTGGATGAGTTAAAAGATGAAGACATGATTGCAATGTTTATTTTATCTGATTTTATTTTGATTTTTTGTTCTCTTATTTTATTATTTTATTGTTTCTTTTTATTTCATTCTTATGCTTAATGTTGTTATGTTGCTCTTGCTAATCACATGCCTTTTGTCAAGTACGTTTGTCGTGCACGTTGAACACAAATAAAGAGGTATAGGTTTCACGTCTAAGAAAGAAAGATACTAGAGTAATGAATAACCAAACAAGGCCAATCTTCATAAGCTTTTCTAGATGCTGATCATGGAGATCTATGCATACATACAGGTTCTATTGTGTAAAAAGTTTCCCAGATCGGGGATCATTATTGCTCTGGAACAAACGATGAATGAAATTTTTTCTTGCCAAAAGTTTGTTTTCTTGGACTAGTTTAGCTTCAGAACTTGTTAACGACATTTTCTTGTGATAAAATGGATGTGACATTGAATATACAATGTAATTTTTGGAGTTCCTCAGCAGCTTGTGATAAAATGTGATTAGGTACAAACAAGCTAGGATTTTTATTGCAACACAGTTTGCAGCTTATGCATGACAGGTTATTCTTGTTGTTGTGAAATGCATACTAAAAGTTGTTGATGTTTGTTTTTTGAATTCATCATTTTTTTTTCTGATGCTTGTATAGCAGCTAATTTAAATTCATGAGCATGAAGCTTAGTGGCCCACTGTTCTGCTGGCTTGTGGTGTCTAACACAATATCTTTGCTTATCTTTTCATCGTTAGTCTTTGTTGATGTTTTTGAACCCATACCATCTTAGCTGGTAACTCATCGATATGTTAGCTAACCATAGGTTTTACCTTTCAGATTACTCGCTTTGGTGGAAGAGGTTGGATGTACCTTTTTTGCTAATTGCAAGTTACTTTTTTTATACTCAATGTAAAAAAAATTATACGATGCTTATATATTGCTTAGTTGCATCTAAATTGTGTCAGGTTACTCTAGATATGTTACTGCTACAATATTGTTGGGTTCAGAGTTATTTTGGGATTTTGGAACATGAAACCTGACTTAAAAACTCAAAAAATACTCTTGGTTTTCAAGATTGATTAATTGAAAATACTATGTGCATGTTCAATAAACCACATTGAATAGACTAGTTTTAATTTATTAGGATAAGGTATCACTTACTTGGATGCAGTGGACAGATATAATAATAACTCAGAACACACAATGTGATTGTTACAGCACTAGAAGGCATAAAGATATGGTATTAAATATTATTGTGTATGATCGATAATCATGTTGTAGATTATCTTTGCCTCCATGTATGGAAAGCTATCTTAAGTATGTTAATGATCAGATCCAGTAAGCTTATTAGATAAGAAAATCCTAGCCAAATAACTAACATGCAAGAGTCAACAATTAACAACTAGATCAATTATTATTTTGGCCAAAGTTCTCTACAGATAGATTAAATATTGTTTGAGATGCCATAGTAGTAGTCTGATTTTTAGATGTATGCAATTGTTCAAATTCATCATATTCTGGAAAAGCTTGGAATCCAAATCGATATACTATGAATATGACTGGACGATGTGGAAATAGATTCGAAGATAACACCGAAAACTTGGACTTAACTTTGTGGGTCTGTCATTAAGTGCGAAATATTGACACACACTTAGTTAAATGCAACAACCACATTTTGGTTGAAACGACAACGTTTTGGCTGAAAATACTGCTCTAAATATGACAAAATGTATTAATGTTTGGATTTTTGTTGTTCTATTCTTTTTTCTAGTTTCCATACAAGATAGTTGTGTACTTTGGTACCTTGTTTGTTTCCAGTGAAATGATTTCTTTCCCCAGAGTTAAATAAGAGCTAAAGTTAACCTTCTTATTCAAGCTGTCCCTTCTATTTGTTGTTTTGCAGAGTCTGCTTTGCGGTTCTTTGGTTGGATGGCGTCTTCTCAACATTCAACACAAATGCTGTTAAATCATTCAGTATCTAAAAGGTTACTGGTGGCCAAGGCTATTGATAGGATGGATGAGGAGAATTTGCAAAAATTCGGTGATCTTTCTGCCACTTTGGAGAAGTTGTATGTGTGGGAGAAGAAACTGTATGAGGAGGTTATGGTAAGCATTTATCTAGCGTAGTGTTGGATAATTTTAACGATGTTTCTTTCTAGTGAGAAGGATAACTTTCATAAAATAACTGACGAAAAATGTGTGCTCGAAGGTTCCTGCCTTTTCATATTTGCATGTTTCACATTGAATTTCATAGTAGATACCTGGTTACTGGTTGTACGAATCTGAAATAATAGCGATTGATATAAGCAGTATAGGAAATTAATTTAAAGGGTGGTTTTCTCTATGTGGAAAAGTAAATTCAGGCAGTAACTAGGAATGGTTGTTCTCATAATGCTCTTTAATAGTTTTGTTTGTGGGTTTTTGTTCTGAAATTTCAGGGCATTGCTTATAATTCATTGATTAGTAACTAAGGGTGTTATATATTGGAATTGTTGTGATTTCTAGATGGATGCATTGACAATCATAGCAACTTGTAAAAATAAGTTATGTTATGGAATGTATAATTGCATGGTAACAGCTCTGAAGGAGATGAACACTTGCTGTTTAGCCAGTATATGGACAAGCTGCTTTTTGTCATTTTTTTTTCATATGCTGCTGAAGTTGTTGTGCTGGGGTGCTACATGGAGACATTTATTCACTATCTCTTTAGACATTGACTTGGCTATGCATATTGAGATACACTTAACATAAGAAATTAAAGTAAAAACAAGTTCCTTAATGATAACAGTGAGATCTACATTGTTACCCAAAGTGGGTAAAATATACATATTATATGGCATTGTATGATTTAATCTCTAATGATATTCCAATGATATATGAAAGAACATTTTCAGTCATTCCTAGCAACGCTCTGAATTGAGCCTTTCTTTTTCCCTTTTCTCAGATCCTTTTTCCTGAGTATAGACAGGGGAAAATATAAGCTTAGGCAGATAAAAGAACTTTGTTTCAAAGAATAGCTTTCCTGCGTTGAAGTTTCAAATACATTCCCCTTAAGTTTGCTTAGGCTTTGTTATGATAAACATAGATCACTTTGTTATGATGATATACACCACTTTCTAAAGTGGAGGCTTAGGTGAATAGCATGTTGAATATCGAAGTTAGGAATGAAGAAACAAACAATGGGTACTACCTCAGTCTTACGAAAATTTATTGTGGACATTTTCTTATATGAATCAATGAATAGTTAGACTTTCTTTTAATTTCTTTTTAAAAAGAAAAAGCTCCAAGAAGCATTTGTTTGCTTTATTTCCTTGGTGTATCAAGTAGTTAAAATCTCGTATTTGTCAAATTTTTTGCAATTCAATTTATCCTTTAGTCATAATGATGAAGGACTAACTAAAGATTTTAGCAAAACCTATTCTAGGCATAAATTTTGAAATTAAAAAAATGATTCATTACTTTTTATTTGAAATTGAAAAAGATGTATTTTCTTTTGTCATGTAATTTATTTTAGGACTTCAATTCAGTTCTCATTAGGATTTTAGATTTCTTGTATTTTTTTAGTTCTCACAAAAATTTTGGATTTCCTATTTCTTTTATTATGGTTGTAAATACTTAAGCCACTTATTCTTTGGGATAAAATTCTTATGGTATTATTTGAGAATTTAGTATTGTTGAAATCTGAGAACTTTATTGTTTAACATTCGAGGCTCTGCCTTGTTCTTTTTCTTCTCCTAATTTCTTTTTTCTAAAAACGCTAATTTTTTCCAAAATCTTAATGTCTTAATACTTCTCATTTTTTTTATCAGTTGATATAAGAGCCTAACTTTAATTAATCCTACTTTTTGTACAAGACAAAGACAAAGACAAAGTGAAGAGAGAGAGAGAGAGAGAGAGAGAAATATTTCCTTCCATTTGTTAACCATACACGTCAATGCAAATCTAAACAATTCTTATTGATTCTCAAAGAACTTCCCTCATTAGGGCTTGAGCAACACGAAATCCTACAAGTGCTAACTAATTAAGCGATATATTGAGTTGTTTTTAGCTTTTCAAAATCATTCTGAAAGTAAGTTGGGCTTTGTATTTTTCTTAACCTAGGAAATCAAGAGCTAATCATGATTAGGCTAACTCAAGCTTTGTTTTTCCTTCTTTCCAATTTTACACCTTTCATCACCAAAATAAATAAATAAAAATAAAAAAGCCCTTTTTTTTCATATATGTACATATCCATTATATCTTGTCTTCTTATTATTATTCACCTGTTTACCTGATTTTCTCTGTACTATAATAGTAACTTATTATCACCTTTCCAGCTTGATTGGTAAATTATCAACATTTATGATTTTGATTACTTGCTATAATTCCTATTTCTCCCAGCAATTTGTTACTTTTTGCTTAGCCTAAGTTGATATTGTGCAACTAAACTTAATAAACTCAAAATAGCATTACAAGACCTTTATCATATTAATGACACAAATATAGTAGATGAGGCAATGGGCTTATTTTGTGGAGCAACCTAAGGGTTTTAGTGATTATGTAGAATTTGTGTAAGCCAATGAAGGTCCTTATTCTAGATTAATTTATAATCCCTAACTTATTCCAAATGTTTCATATGCTGAAGAAACGGGGTAGATCTTGATAACCCTACCAAGGAGAGTACAAATAATTGAACCTATATAGTTCAATAAAGGATTGTCTTAGACATCATTATGGTCATCCGCATCATAAAGATGCAGGATAGTCACCACAACCTATAGGTATGATCATGGGGAACTTACTAACATCACTAGATGGCTCAAAGTTGATGCACCAAAGTGTGATGGGACATTAGATCTTAGTGCTTTCGTAGGTGATTAAATCAAATGGAAGGTTATTTTGGTTGTTATGGTAAGATGATTGCTAAGAAGTGCTTCAAAATTTTGGTAAAGTTGTCCATCTTAGAGCGTGTCGAAAATCATCCATAACTCAATTGGTACTCTCATAAATTAAAAAAATATGTTTTTCATATATGTGTGTGTGTGTGTGTGTGTGTGTGTGTGTGTGTGTGTATATAAAATTGAAGCCCCGTATATATGCATTCTGATGAGATTAAGATTGGAAAAATAATTAAATTAAGAAAGAATACATTTTTGTTGTTTATTTTTCGATAAAAAGAATGAATTAGTTGATTAGTTCTTGCCAGACCACATATAATAATCTGGTAAGATATTGTAGATTCCCAACAAGGAATCGTTTAATTGACTTGTGCCAAAATCACATACACAATAATCTATCATGATACTGCAGACTTCTAGCACTCCTATTTAAGTTGGTTTGAAAATATCTTTCATTCTCAACTTGCCTTTAAACGATTGAAATTGTCAACAATCCCTTTGTCAGAATATTTGCTAGTTGTTTACTCTAGGAGTTATAAGGCATGCACACAAAACCATTTTCAATTTTTTCTTCGATGAAGCAATGATTAATCTCCTCCTTATGTTCGCTTTTACCACACTCAATAGGTTTATGGGCAACAAATAGTAGCCTTGCTAGAGCTTCTTTGGGAGATTGACAATCATCCTTAGCTCTCTCATGAGTGTCTTGATCAAATACGTTCAAAAGTACTAAGTGCTAATACTCTGAATTTTGTCTTTGCACTTGGTCTTGCTATAATTGCTTGTTTTTTTGCTTCACCATGTTATGAGATTTTCACCTTGGTATGTGCAATAACTTGAAGTGGATATTTGATCATCAATAGAACTCCCCAGTTTGCTTTGGCAAAGGCCTCAATGTCAAGTGGTTCATCTTTTTTTGAGAATAATATACATTTTTCTGGTTAACATTTCACATATTTCAAAATCTAATGTACAACTTGTGCATGGTCTTCATTCTGGTTGTGCATACATTAGCTCACAAGACTCATAGCAAATGCAATAGCTGGATGCATATGAGAAAGATATATCGGCTTCTCACTTTGTTTGGTATCCTTCCTTTGTTACCTCTTTTATTTCTAGTTGTGTTTCTAGCTTGAAATTTTCATCGACCAGTGTCTATTGGTTACAACCTGACTTACCTGTCTCTTCGAGTAAGTCCAGAGTGTATTTGCTTTGTGTATTCTTGGAACGAGTCACCTTTATGCTCAAGAACTATCTTAGGTTTCTCAAGTACTCGATTTTAAACTTCTATACTAAGGAATTTTCTGTTCTTCTTATTTTCAACTCATTCTTCCTAGTAAGCATAATATCATCCATGTAAACAATCAAAATATTGACCTTGGCGATGTAGAACCTAGTGTGGCCAATTATCCTGAACACTCTCTTAAGATAGTGTATCCTCAAGCCATTTATCCATTTCTTATCCTTCAAAAACTTGGACCTAATTCATACTCACTTGACTTGCCTAGCCACATGAACATTAGTCTTGTCTTCATTGGAGAAGATCTCGCACCTTGTCGGGTCACTTTCGAGCCTCTTTCATTGTGCTCAAGTATTTTTGTAGGTAAGTGCTTACCCAAAGCACCTCTTTTTTTTTTCCTTGTTTCCATCTGATGAGGTTGAAGTTGTCTTTAACGGTGAGTTCATTGTTTCTTTGCATGAAGGTACTTATTGTTATCTTGTTAAATATAAAGGTCATTTTGATTTGATCTTGATGCCATTTGAATTTTTGAAACAATTTGTACATTGGACCTTAATTCTTGGAGCGGTATGTTCAATCTGATACGTCATAGTCAAGTTCTCTTTAGATGAGGGAATAATGAAGGTCCCATTAAAGCTTTTAGGAAAGCCTATTCTAGGTATAACTTCCAAATTAGGAAAAAGGATTAATTTCTTTTTTATTTCAAATTAGGAAGAATGTATTTCCTTTTGTTATTAATTTGTTTTAGGACTTCAATTATGTTCCGGCTAGGATTTTAGACTTCTCTATGGCTATTAGTTTAATTCCCATTAGGACTAGACTTTCTGTTTCTATTAGTATTTGCTGATCACAAATATCAAGCTCACTTTTGAGACATACTTGTTATGATATTATTTAAGAATTCAATATTTTTGAGATTTGAGATCTCTATTGTTTAAGGTCTAAACCTTACTTTGTTTTTCCTTGTCTTTCTTCATTCTTCCTAAAACTATAAATTTTTTGCAAAACCCCAATTTTCTTGATACTTCTCTAGCTGTCCAACATTATATAGCAAGAAAGTATATGTCCTGTATATTTCAATTCCTTCATATGAAAAGAATCACATCTCGTTAAGTGGCAATAGGAATGGAATATAGCAGTGTTTGGATCTCACTTCTCTTTGGAGTTATAAATTATCTTGAGCAGTGTTGTTGACATAAATTCTGCATCTGATGTCTGGCTATAAAAGAAAATGTTACTTTATTATCCCTTAATTGGAGATGATTATGTCGTCTTCTGTGTGATTTAGATACTTCAATATGGTGTTCATCACAACATGATTTTATGTAGGAAGTCATTTGTTTCATTTTATTTTTTGTTGATTCATGCAGGAATTAGTACTTCATATGTTGTGTTTGTTGCATTATTGTTAGGTTGAAGAGAAACTTCGAGTTGCCTATGATAGGGAGTGCAAGATGCTGAAGAATCTAGATGATAGAGGTGCTGAGTCAAGGAGGATTGATAATGTTCATGCTTCAATCAGAAGGTTGCTTTCAAAAATTAATGTTGCACTTAGAGCAGTTGATGTGATATCAATGAGGGTACACAAGTTAAGGGATGATGAATTGTATCTCCAATTGATCGAATTGATTGAAGGGTAAGAGGCTGGCACTTTCTTTGTCCCCTTTGTCGAGACTTTTAAACTCCTATTTCTTCCCTGATTCTGTAAATAATTGTATGTTTGTTATGCAATTTTTGTGTTGGAGTAAGGGATAATTGTGGGCAATTCTCAAATTTTATAATCTATATCTAAAACCTAGCTTGTCCTTTGTTTAGTTTAAGTTTACTTTTGTCATAGTTTAGTGATAAAGACAGGGATATGTGTTGAAGAGTAGAGATGTAAGAGTTAGACTATTTGGACTTAGCAAGCATATGACTATCTTAGTGATATTGAGTGTAAAGAAAAAGACTCTTTTTCCTACTGCAAATATCATAATAGTGTCTGGAAGTTACCTGCGGGATGCAAACAAAGGCTGAGAAGATTACTTAGTCCAAAAGAAGAAAACTCTCTAAAAGCTTCAGGATCACAGATATGAATAAAATCAAGTAGTATTTGTTCCACATCTTCATGCAAGAGAGGTTATTATAGTATTCAAACTGTTAAGGATGGTATTAAGAGAGTAACTTATGGTATTATCCATTATTGACCTGAGTGTCTATCATTTAGTTCAGTCATTCAGCTGTAAAGCTGTTTTACTGTTCAGCCATCCAGTAATGGAGCAGTTAAGCTGTTCAGGTGGGACATAGCAGTTACACAGTCCTTCACACGCATGCTACACACTTAAAGGAATATGATCATCTGTAAACATAAAACAGTATACAGTGAGCTGTAACTCTTTAAGGAAAATTGAATTTCATTAAATACTATAGAAATATATGAATTATGGGATTCTGTTCCTTGAATAAGTTCGAAGTTTCTTAAGTTTGTAATTCTTATAATTAGAGGCATGATTTTTGTAACATTAAGAAAGGTGAGAGGCATATAGGAAATAGTGAGGGAGGAAGACATAGAGGGGGAAAGAAGAACTGGGGGAGGAGAAGGGAAGAGAAAGAAGAGGAACATAGATAAATCTTAAAGCTATTTTACTTAATTGCCAAATTAACTTCTATTTCAATATCCTACTTGGATGCCCTTGTATGGGCACCAAACAAAATTCAATTAAAGGAAACTAAACCTGAATCAGTATCAATCTTGATAAGAATAACCCAAACAACTAATTTCTAATCTAAAAATTCTTGAAAATTTGTGTTTACAAGAAAACCAAGGTTACAAAATTGTCCAAACAACCTGAAAATAACTAAAATTTCAAAAATTTTGTTTTGATTGGCTAGATAATCAAGAGCATTGTGGAAACATCAAGGAAAAATTGTCATTGTGTTTAAATTCAAATTTCTGAAGATTATTATTCTGTATAATTGTAATAAAAACTTGGTAAAGATTTGGAAATTCTCATATATCATTAGTTCTTTTTTCCTCTTTTCTTTTTTTTTTTTTTTTTTTGGGCTGTTGGCTGAAATACTTTCTCTACCTTGGCTAGGGCTAAAATTTTTCTGAAAAGTAATTTCTTTCAAATTTGCAATCATTCACATAAATTCATGCGGCAATAGGTACAGAAATTCCATTTGAAGTCTTTTTCCCTGGATGTATGATTGCTTGACCTGAAGTTGCTATTTTATTGAAAAGAGGTGATCTATTGTGTCTTGGAGTATTAATTATTTGTTTATCATTCTGTTGTATATGCATTTTATATATATTTGTATATATATGTGCGTGTTTACATATATATATCTTATTGTGATAATAATAGTAAAACTATTTCAAACTAATTGCACTGTTCTGTCTTTTGGAGTGGTTTGAGGGTCATTATGGCTGACTTAATGGTTACCAAAGGGAAATATGCCTTTTCTTGCATTGGTGCTGCACCGTCTGGGTTGAACTAATTAACTTATTTGGCCATCAGTTTTCTTAGTATCTTCACCATATTTTCAAGACTGCCTTCTTTTCTTGCTGGTTACTCACACCCTTATTTGTTTTGGGTCTGTTCCCTATTCATAGACACTGAAGGATTTTCCTATCACTTCCTTTGTGGGGAACAGCTTCACCAGGGGATCTGTTTTCGACTATCATGTCATTGTATTGTCCCCTCGTTTTTTTTTTTTTTTTTTGCAATTGCTATTTAGTTTTTTATTCTTTACTGAGGTATGAGGCTTTGTTTAATCCTTGAAAAGGATGAAAGTTCACTTTGACAACATCCATCCTGGCTCTTCTTAACTATTCCCTTGATGCCTCTGCTAATTGCCACCATATGATGGATATTGATGGAAATTGGATCGTTTAATACGTATTTCCATTGGGCAGATTCATCAACTGCTACATGTTAACTTCACAGCTAATAATGATGAAAGATGCATTCTGTAGGCTCTCTGCTTTTTTGTGATCAGTTAGAAATGAACCTACCCCTCCCTATTTGGTTTATGATGCCTTATTTGTTTTGCTTAGCGACTAATATCACCTTGCTTCCTTGTTGATCTTTATTAAGCACAACTGCTTTGGTAAAATATTGTCTTCTTTCCACCTTGATCTTCCATCCTTAACTGGCTTTACACTGGGCTGGAGAAATGCTAATTGCTGCTCGACTTTGTTGCCAATTTGCTGTATCTGTTTACTGTGTCAATATAAATTGCTGTATTCTTGAAAGACAGCTTGCTTATGGCAGCTTGAGTACTTACCACTTAGAATGTAGAGTTGTCTTTGTGTAACTTCAGTTTGGTTTTCTTGGTGTCTTCAGCTGGAGACGCCCATTGCTGCTATTGTTGCCCGGAAAACGTAGATATGCTTAGTCATTGACGTATCGCTGGAATTTGATCATTCATCTATTTGCATTGCAAGTTTTGTGTTCCATTATTCATGTTCTAAAGAACTCATCGTAGTCTGATAATTTCTTGTGGAAGGAAGAAAATGTTATAGTAGTTCTTTTTTTTCTTTTCAGTTTGTTTTTCACATACCAATATGTCATCAAATTATTAAGTATGTAATGGCTTTGAGCTTCCATTTTCACTTATTTTATTAACTCTGGATATATGTTTTACTATCCACCAAATCATGGACTCAAAGCACTCCTTTTCTGAAATAATTAGAGAGAAATAGTAGCTACCCATGAGATTTATGTTTATTTAGAATCATTGAATTAGCGCGTTATTGTTGCTACTATTCTTAACACTGATGACTTACTTACAGATTAATGAGAATGTGGAAGTTCTTGGCTGAATGTCATGATAAGCAAGTGAAAGCCATTTTAGAGACCAAAGCTTCTGTGCACATAGCAGGAGTCAACATTCAGAAAGATTCAAGCTTAAAGGCTACTCAGAGGTTGGAAACTGAAATATTAAATTGGGGTACATGCTTCAGTAAGTATATTAAAGCCCAGAAAGCCTTTCTGAAATTCTTGAACGAGTGGCTTCTGAGGTGCATCTTACAAGAGCCAGACGAAACTAGTGACGGAATTGCTCCTTTCTCACCAGGCAGGATAGGGGCTCCTCCCATTTTTACTGTTTGCAATGATTGGTACCATGTAATAGAGAGAGTCTCAGAAAGTGGTGTATCTAAAGCAATTCATGATTTTGCCTCTAGCTTGCACCAGTTGCAGGAAATGCAAGTTGATGAACTGCACCAAAGACTTAGAGTAGAGTACCTTTCCAAGGATTTTGCAAGATATCTTCATGTGGACTGTGCTGTGCATGAGCATCAAGGTGGGTCATTAAACAGTCTTGATGCCTCAGAGTACCCTATGGAAAGTGGAGCTCCCTTTGTGGATAGAGTCAATGAAGAGATAGTCTCCATGAAAAGAATATTGGATGAGCAGAAAGCAAGGCATGAAGAAGTTGTTAAACAACTTAATGATGCAGCTTCAGGTTGCTTACAACAGCATCTCATTCCCATTTTTGAGGCCTTGAAGAGCTTTTGTCTTGAAAACTGGAGCGCATGTGAGCATATCAGACTGCCAAGCAGAGATGAAAGCATATAACAAGGTGAACTTACTCCGTATTTGCCCTTCCTCCTTTGAATGTAAAATTGCATCCTTTCTTAATACAAATCATATGTAGTTATCTAAGTGAAAATTAGAGCATGGGACTTAGAGAAAATATAGAAAGCACAAGAGTGGTGTAGAGATACTTTGGAAGATGTCTCGGGAGAGTGAAGAACAAGATGCTGCCTCTCTTTTTGTTTTCCTTCAATCATTTGCTTGCCGTGCCCCTCTTTGGATGTCGCCATCAGAATCTATCATTTAAAGGATCAACTATAATGTTTTCAAAACAAAGTTTTGTTTGCGTTTGTTAATTTGGATAGCGATTTCTTGCTAATTGCAATGGTGATGGCTATTACAGTGTCTAGTGTTCTCATGCTTTTGGCTTTATGGTTTGTATGGTTAGGCATCAGCCAGGAAAATAAATGTTCCAGTTTTATTCGTTTACTCATTTATTTGTCCAGCCCTTCACCAAATTAGATCATAGTTGTATCAGTATTTTACATCATCCTTGAAAGTGATGAAAGAGGATTATTTAGTATTATTTTCAGATAAGTTTTATAATAATAAATATGAGGTTATGAGAATTCAAGTTAATTTAAGTAATTTTGAAAAATTATTTTCTTTTATCTTTATTCTCAATTCAGTTGTTTGATTAATTAAATAATTCAATGAAATGAAATTTATATTTGATTTGCTCGGTAAGAAGTTACATGATACTTTATAAAACCACGTAAAATCAAGTCCTAGGGTTTTGTGCATTTGAAAAGTTTCTTTTTGTTTAGGTAATCAGTTAATTCAAGGTTTTTTTTTTTTTTTGGGGGGGGGGGGGGTTAAAAACAAGATTTTAACTTTTTATTAAATGATTTTTAGTTCCTTGTTGGACCTGAGTTCATGACTAAGCTGTCCATTTTTAACAAATGAAATTAATTTAGTAGTTTAAATTTTTAAAATTTTTCTGCTATCTCATTTTTTTAATAATGATTAGAAATGTTTTGTTAATGACTAATTTTATGAGTGAAAAATTTTATGATAACTATTTAATTATTAAAACATTATTGAATAATACTTTATTTTGGAGTTATTAAAAGTTTTGGTTGGAAAGATTTTATGTTCACGAATTGAATGTTAAACTTCCTTTCAAGATAAATGGATTTAATTATTTGTTTAACCCACAAGTTGATATTGAGTTTTCATTTTTAATGTGTTTTCTCAAACTGATGAAATGATCAATTTAGTTTTTATAAAAAAACTATTTAATTTTATGGATATATTATATTCTATGAGAATTACAATTTTGATTTGATGGGTACATCATTGGCATCATGTTATCTATATAGTTATGATCTTTTCAAGTTAAGAAGGTCATGTCCATTTCTTTTTACTTTTTATTTCATGTATTTAAATATGAGTCTATGTGCAAGTCTAAGTAAAGTAAAGTCCAAAAAGATTAAGGTGGAGATCGATTTTCTTAAGCAAGTGTTGGCTCTAGAAAGATATTTTTCACATGGTAAGCATTTTTATAATACTAGTCTATTGAATCAAGAAGACAAGGAGCATTTTTGTAATACTAGTCTATTGAATTGAGAAGACAAAGATCAGTGCATGACAAGTAGAAATTATTAAGCCACCTTGATGAAAATAGGTATACCATTTTGGTTGAAGATTACTATTTAAATTTATAATATATAAAGATAAAATTATTAAAATAGGCATGAATCATTCAAAAAAAAAATAATTTTTAGTAAGTTGTCAACACAATAAATCGCTATTAACTTAAAAAATTAAAAAAAAATACATTAACTAACTTTTCGCGTTCACTTGTTTTTTGCAAGTTCTTTTCTTGTTATTAAACCATCCAAGATTAACCTGCACGATCTTCTATGGCTTTTACTCATCAAGCTACTTTTGAAGCATCCTTTGCTAACATTTAGGGAAGTTTACAACAAAATGTCATGATACTTAATCACCATAGGATAAGTGCCTCTCATTCCTCAAGTAACTTACATTCATTATCAAATGGTCATAGTCAAAATGTTAGATATTTGTTTTTTTACTTTTTTTTCACTATTTTATTAAAGTCACCATCATCATTAACTTTATTTAATAAGACAATGAATTAAGTATTTTAAATTTTTTATTTACTTAATAAAATTATCAAATTTAATTTTTTATTTACACGATCACATAAATAATATAAACAATGCTAAAAGTAAAAATAGTAAAATAAGAGAAAGCGAACATAAGATATTTACATGGTTTGATCAATCGTCTTTATGTCAATACCTCTAAGTAGTCGCTTGTGAATTCCACTAGCTTCTTTAGAGAAACGCTTGGTTTTTCCTAACCAAGATTTATACAACAAGAAGAATTCTTTCACCTTATAAACAATCCCTTTAAAGATTGAAAACTTGGTTATCCCCAACCGAGATTTTTTACAATAAAATGAATTCCCTCATTTTATACTCAATACTCATTGAAGAGAATGAATAATTGCAAGAAGAATTAAACTATCTCTCAAGAGCGAATGTGTACAATAAAGATTAATATCTAAAAGTTTACTCAAAAATGGACTATGGTTGTGGAATCAAAGAATAAATAGTAATAAATGATAATGAATAATACTTATAGTGCTCAAGAAGTTATTGGACGAGGTTTTAAAAGGGTATTTATAACAAGACTAAAAAAATATGATCATCACTTCCTCAATTTAGCCTTCTTGAGACCTCTAACTGGCATTATTAGTGGTAACGCTACTCCAACTAGCCAATAGACACGAACATTCAAAATTTGAGACTTATAGTTAGTGTTACCATTCAAGGACCGATAGTGCTGCTCCATACAAAGGTGGTAAAGGTAGTGCCGCTAACGACTGGCAATGCCGTTCAACTATTTCTCTCGCACTTTCATACTATCGTATTTTCTTAACCTTAAGTTCAATTTATGTCAAAAATATTTTGCAAAGTTGAAGTCAATTTGAAAGTTGTTTGAAAACATGAATTCTATGTTCAAGGTTTATTTGAAAAAAAAAAAAAAGAGCATGAAATATGTGTTTACGTGTGTGATATGATCCATTTAGTTGAGTAAAACACTCCATTACATATGAAGAGACATCTAAATCTATATATCATAATTAAGCTTTTGATTAGAAAAACCCTTAATGTGAATTAAAAGAAAGTTCTTTTTATCTTTTTGAAAGACCAAATAATTGAAATCCTTATTAATCTTTTACACAGTATGATTGGCCTTATTTTCAAAAGTCTCAAGAAAGTACAATGAGAACAAATAAAGAAATGGTTACTATCTCATTTCTAGAAAAAAAAAGGTCTAATAATAATCTGTGTGGGAAGAATTAATATCTCCACGATGCTTAGAATTGGTACCTGTCAAACAAAAATATTTGTTAGGTTTTAAAAATAAATTATTGTTTAATATTCATTAATAATTTACAACTATGCCTATATATATGTAGCGTATTTCGAAAAGATACGAAAATTTCATCATCATTCCATTCCATGCATGTTGAAAACATTTTTGAACAACTAAAAAGCTTTGCCATCGATCGATTTTTCGTTCTCAAATCAGTTATGTGTGTAAAGAATTAATGCATGATAGTATGCTAAAAGAAATAAACTTCATTATTCCTTTCTTTATTTTCATACTAATTCTCAAGAATATCATATTAATGTTTATTTATGATTGCAACGACGAACAAAACAATATATATTTAATGTAAGAATCCAAAGGCAACTATTAAAAAAAAAATTTTGCTAAACAATATGTCTACTTCAATTTTACTAAATTTGACATCAAAAATTAAAATTCAAAATAAATAGGAAAGAAACCTATTATTGATTGAACTTTTTTTTTCTTCCTCATATTGAAATTAATTAAACGAAACTTTTATATTCTAATCAAAAGCTAATATTGTTGTTATTACAATAAAACAAATCATTTTTTTTTCACATTCTTAGTCAACAATCCACTTTGTAAAACATTTTCAACCTCATAACTGATCATTTCGCCTACTGATCTACCAATTCATTAAATCTCTTCTAATTTTTCTTTATCAACAACCATTTAATCAATTAATTTGATTCATATTGCAGATCAAGAATTCACATAAAATTATCATTTAGTAATATTTGACCTCGATTTTGTACTTCAAATTCATGCTCAACCAAACAATTATTCTTTAATTTGAAAAAGAAACTATTAATCATATATAACTATATTTTGATTCACAAAAGGCTTGTGAAATCATGTGAAGATCATGTAAGTAGATTTATATATTTATTAATTCGATATAGACAATAACAACATGGATGTAAATTAGACAAAATAAAAGAAGATTATGCCAAAATAGAGCAACCTGATAGCATTCATCTAATGCTTTGAAATCATAACCTATTTTCGATCAATTGACTAGATTTTCATTCAAAAAACTTACTTATGCACTTATATATTCATAATTTTAAATATTAAATAATAAAAAAAACTTATACCGGCTAACATGCTAAAAAAAAGCCCTACAGGATTGTTTACACTTTTGTGAGTAGTTCATTACAAAGAAAAAATGAACAAGAATAAGTGTTTGGCTATAATTCTCTAGCCTTCATAACTAATTTTGAGAAGACATAGAAAATTTTTAAAAGAAAATATGTAAAACATGATTGAAGGACCTTTTGCAAACCTAGGTGCTCTTAATTATAGGAGATTTTAGTGGGATCACACCAAAAATCAATGAAATGTGGGATGTTGTAGAAAATCTTTGAAATGTGGGATAGTTAGAGAACCATAATGCATATAACTCTCCTTGTGGTGTTTTGCGCACCCTTTTAAAATGAACTGTTATTTTCATAAGGTTTTGGACGAGTTCAACATCATGATAACATTCAACACCATTTTTGGGCCATTAAGTCAACTAACAAGAGTCTTGGTCAAGTCTAATTAATTGTAACTACTCTATTTATCCTCAAGCAGCACGTCATTTTAGTGGGTCATTGGGTTTGATCAAGACCACTAGCTCAACCTTCACTTTTTTGGGTTGGCTCGAGTCAATGAAGTTTGTAATATGTGAAAGTTGTTCCTTCATGGTAATATTTCTTGCATTCAATCCTAATACATATATTATGAACTCACGATTATTCTCAATCAGGAATAATTTTGAATTAGAACTTCCAACTCTTATACCCTTTTTAAACTTTTTTTTCTAACAATTTGCTCCATTTAATCTCAAACCCACATCTTCTTTTGCTTTCTTCTCACTATTAATCCTCATAATGTGCTACACTCTTTTTTTTTTCTTTTATTCACTAATCAAGAGGCAATTCACATTATTTTAGTTTATTTCCAATGAGTTATTCTTTTTTTTTCTTAGATTTTTTATTGGGCAACTACAGGTGAGTTTAAGTCTTACTTAATCATTATTGAGGACTTAAAGTGCATTAGAATTGACTATGCAATCCATAACATAGTTAGGTTAGCTATTCCTTAAGTTAATGATCAACGATTGACCGACCATTTTAGTTGTATATGTGTATATAAGAATTACTTAAAGCTGGTAAGAGGCTTCCTTTTTCTAGAATGTTTGTAGGTTCCTTCATATTTCTCATTGTCCATTCCACCCTAGAGCATGTCAATCTCTTGTGGTTTTTGCAGCCAAATATTTGGAGATTAAATACCTTTTTTTTTTTTTCAAAAGTGTCAATGCTTGATAGAATCATCAAACTCAAACAACAAGGTGATATTCCAAATTTTGATAGAAAATTATGGCATCTTAGGTTTACGTCTCCTACTTTATTTGTTAAGGCTTTGTATAGCTCTAATGAAGGTTGAAGACCTATGTACTTTTGAGCTTCATGTAATGGGATAAAATTAAACTTAAACCTTTTTATCTTATCCCTAATAAGAACTATGATCATAGCGAAGAAATGCCTCAAAGAGTATTTGGAGCTTAAAAAAACCTTGTTGAATCAAGCAAGATCTAGCAAGATTTTTGCTTATTATATTGATTACTAGGTAGTTAAGGTCAATAAAGTTGAATCAGATCTATCTGACAACATCAATCCATTTTATAGCTCCGACACATGAACTTAAGTTAGGATCAAAAAAATGGGTTAGAATCCACCTTTGAGTCAAAGGTTGACCTCAAATCAAATTTTTAAACAGAAACTAACTCCTTAGCCAATCCAAAGCCTTCTTTTAGTCATTTTTTCGACCACCATTTTGATCAATGTCTTAACCTTATTCACTCCCTGCACCAATCCCATTAACTAGAATTGTTTTCAACCCTTAATCACTTAAGTAATCCTAACTTTAAATTAACATTATCTTCTTCAAGTTTGAACTACACCCTGTATTATTTAGTTATCAATTTATCTTTAATACTACCTAAAAAAATTGGATAGTTGGATGTTAACACGTGGAGAAGGATTTTCAAGGGATGATTAGTGATGAGAAAATCAAGGGAATATACAAAACAAACAAAGAGTCAAAGGGTCGTGGTTAAAGCAATTGGGATATCCTTTGATGCTCAAGTTAGTAATAAAATTCATAGAGTTTTAGTATGGAAAAGATAGCTTTAGTGAGGTACATTTTATCCTTGGGTGATTTTCTGACTTTATGTTTATCACTCAATGTTATCCTTGCTAACATAAGATCATTAGCACTTTGCTCCACTGTACTTTATTGTCTAGTGTGCTTCCCTATAAAGTGTACCTCTTGGAATGGGTTACATCATACTACATTTGTTATAGGCCTCAGTGCTAAGCTTAATACCAATCTAGTCATATATAAAGTTCCTCGTTCCTTTAATTGAAAGAGTCTTTTTGATGTGCTTTGAATTGAAGGAGTAAAATAATATTCTTTAGACCTAAGTTCATGCGAACATAAATTCAAATGGTAAGGCCTTGCATTAGGGTGCTAGTTTATGCGTTGCTAGTTGTTAGTCTACATATGTGAACTATTCCTAGTCTGCATGGGGACTACTGTCAATCCACTCCATGCAGACTGACTGATTAGTAACTGTCGATACCTAAATTTTGCCTTACTAAAAAACAAACTGACAAAAGTATCACTATGACCCTGTAGCTCAAAAAACATCATATGTTTTTTTATATCATTCTAAGAAAAGGTACCTAAAAGGATTGGTGATGGAAAAACTAGATTTTTAGAGAAACTCAATGGGCTTCATTGAGTTATGTGGATTTTAATTTGAGGTTTTCTCGAATTACCACTTAAAGATTACCTTCAGCAATACCCATAAAGCTCAACATTACGATTAAGCTAAAATCAAGAGTTTTTTTTTTTTTTAGATCAAGACTAACTTAAGATCGAAATTTTTTTAAGATCAAGATTAAGCTAAATTCAAGAGTTTTCTTAGGTCAAAATTTTTTTTAGATTAGGATTGAAAGTGAAGACTTAGATTGGGATTTCATTTTATCTAGTTAAGGTATGGAGTTTTCTTAGTTGAGATTAACTCAAAGTCATGAGTTTTCCAAGATCAGGATTAACTCAAGGTTGGGAGTTTTCTTAGATTAATTTTTTTTTTAGATCGAGGTTCAAAATGAAGACCTAGGTCAGGACATCTTTTCAACCTAAGGTTGGGAGTTTCCTTGGATCGAGATTCAAATTGAAAAACAGATCGAGACTTATTTTTCTCTGGTTAAAGTCGAGAATTTATCAAGATTAAGGTTCAAAGTGAAAGATCGAAATCAAGATTTTCTTTTAACTCTAGATCTAGAGCTTTTCCTAAGTTGATGTTTGATGTTGAAAATCAAGATCGAGATCGATAATATTTTTAGATGGGGTATAAAGCTCAAAATTAAGATCAAGAACTCCTCTTAACATCCATATTGGGGTTTTTCATCTCTAGAGTCAAGTTCCAAAGTCTCTACATCATTGGGATTTAAAGATAAACATCATCCCGATTGGGATCTTCCATCTTTGAAATTAAGATCGGGAGTTTTTGTCATCAAATCCAGCCTCAAATTTTTTTTTTCATTAAAATTTAAAATTCAAAGCTTAAATTGAGAATCAGATTTTGCTATAAGAATACTCTTCCCAAAAGGCTCAACGTACTTACAAAACATGCATAGTCAACAATAGAAAAAGTTGCATAGTGAGGATAAGAGAGAAAAGGGGATACCAAAGAAAATGCTTAATGAGAATATGCTAGATGCACTATAAATGCGACAATAGATTAGAGGCTATAAAATTGAAGAGAAAATGATGGCTTGCTATGAAATATTAATTTGAAGTTGGCCCATCAAAAAATAAAAACAAAAAATAAGACAAAATACCCTATACGAAAAAAAAAACTTAGAAACGACCCATGAATACTGAAAGCCTTAAAGTTTAATGAACAAATGCTATTGAGATTCGTTGATAAATTGCAAGTCAAAAGGAAAAAATGTGAAATTTTTACTAAGTCCTAAATTATAAGTTGCAATCGAGATTCATTTATTAGTAAGAAATGGCCCAACTAGTGGGAACTTTGGATGGTAGATGTTGTTGGCCCTTGAAGACTCAAGAAGGAAGATCTTGTGCCTCCACCTAAAGTATCAAAATATTTGTTCAGGTTCAAGGGAGTTTTGGCATGCTCAAATATGGATCTACCTTTTAATCGCAACTGAAGCCTAAAAATAAACCAACCTAAGGCAAATTTATCAAGTAGAAAGAACAAACCCAAAGTCCTATTATAGACAACTCGCATGGTCGACTTCCTTACGACATTAGTATACTAAATTAATGGGATAAGAGGTAAGAAAGGCTAGACAAGGACAAGTAAGAGTACCAAGGTGGACTAAGCTACCTTGGTAGTAGTAGATAAGCAACCTATTAATTTTATCAATTTAAAAAATGTCCCTTATGCTTCCTATAAATGAAGGTCTTTGCCTTTAACACACCAAGAACACAATGAAAGTTCTTATGTTTTATTCCCTTTTGCTTTGCCTCCAAAGTTTCCTGTTTTCAACAATGTTCTACTTCTACTTAGTTCTTGGAGGATGTTGAAGCTTTGGTGTCCAATTCACTTTTGAGTGCCATTGTATCTTGTAAAACATAGCCGCAACATCTAATACTTATATGAGGGATCAAATTTGATCTAAGGAAACTTTGTTCGACATAAGCCTTAATACATTCTATTTTATTATGTTCGCTTCTATTTTGCATTTTTAATGAAGTATTGTTTAATATTAAACTTTTATTATGCTGCTTTGATATATAAATTGTCATTACACTATTTTACAATTAAATTGTAACTATGTCTAATATTAAATTATTTTTATTATTTTTATTGCACCATTTGATTTTATAAACAATATATTATTATATTTTATCATAATTTTCAAATAAGGACTGTGTTTTTTTTGTTATATCTAAAAATTTAGCTATTAAGAGACTTTTGTGTTCCATTATCCGAAATATAATATAAAAGTTTGGTGTCATTTTAATATTAAAAAAGAAAGACTTAGATTTTACACGCACTATCATTAAACAATTTTACCGTTCTTGTATACTGTATTTGTAGTAATCTACTTCACCAGCACTCATGACTAAACACCATTTTGGAAACCACTTGAGTCCAACCATTAAGTCTATAAATGAGTATTTGACACTTGGTCACTTTTTGGGTAACCCATGGATCAGTGGATAGGTTTCTGACCTTTTTTAGTGGTTTATATGTTAATTTTCTGAATGTTCCTGGCAATCTACCGCCTTGCATCTAGTTCGTGGCGCTTTTGTAGTTTGTAGACCAGTAGAAGGCTCTTGGCATTGCTTAAGGCTTTGTAGAGTTTGGCTTTATATATATATATATCGTTCATTGACAATTAAAGTGTTCTTAGCAGTGCTTAGGAGTTTCTAAATCCATAAAGTAGAAACGGGATATTGGCCTTTTTTAGTAGTTTGTAGACTCGTACTTGACCCATAGCTTCATTCACCAATCCTTAGATTAGATAAGTAGGCTCTTGGCCATTCTTGACACTCCGTACCCCTGGTGTTTGAAGAATACACTTTTCCCATAGTCCATGCACCAGAAAAGTAAACTCTTGACCACATATTTTAAATCATCTTTAATCTTAAACATCAAATTTAAATATATATTTAATATTTAAAAAATACTTTTTAAAATATTATATTAAAATACTATTATAAATATTATTTAATAATATTTTTATCAATAATAATAAATTATATTAAATATTAAATATTAATTTTATTTAAAACTTTTGATGAGATATATTTAATCATGATATTTATTTTTTTATAATAATACAACATGTTTATTTATTAAAAATATGATTTAAATAAAAAGTTAATAATAAAAAAGGACAATTGATGTTGCTTTATAGTGTTACACATGTATGGTGCAGCACTTTAGTAACATCAATTTGGTTCATGTTGTATCTCATCTCTTTGGAGATGAAAAAAACAATAAATTGTACACTAACTTACCATTGTACCATCTTCATTAAAAATGGTCTTAGTGATTAATAGATAATTGCTTAGAACATCTTCAATGGAGTTCCAAAACACTAAAATGATATTACAAATATTGCTTTTTTTATCTCCAATGAAGCACCAAATTAATGCTATATTATTCATTGCACTATTTTTTATTTTTTAATTATTATTAAGTTATTTTTATTTTTAATTAAATTAATTTTTATACACGAATAATAAATAATATTATTATGAAATAATTATATTATTAAAAATATCTCATTAAAAAATTTTGAAATAAAATTATTATTCAATATATAATTTAATTTAGTTAAATTATTTCATTAACTAAATATTTGATTAATATCAAAATTTTATATGATATTAAATTTTTATATAAAAACATATTTTGAAATTATTATTTATAAATTAGTGATACAAATAATTTTAATTTTAAATAAATATAATAAAATGTAATGTCAATTTGAGTTGTTGATTTCAAATCATATAATATCCAATAATTAGTAATAAAATTAATTCTAAAAATAAAAGGAATTAAAATTAAATTGATCAAAATTAATTCTAAAAATTAAATGAATAAAAATTAGGTAAATAAATGATTATTTTTTAAAAATATTTCAAATATTATTTAATTAAAAATATTTAATTATCTCAAATAAATTAATGAAAAAAGTGGATCAAATTAATTATTTCATCATCTTAAATAAATTAATTAATATTATAGATATTATTTAATGATTTTATTATAAAATATTATTAAAAATATTAATTATATCATTTTAATGTAATGTATTATAAATAAAAAATTAATATTAAAAAATATTTTAAAAATATTTTTGTTAATATCAAAATGATGTAATTTTTTAAAACGCACCTTTGAAGATGGCCTTAGCTTTGCTATCTTTTTTGACACTCCATATTGTTGTCCCTCCTTGGTCGTTCATAAACTGGTGCTCGGTTCATGGCTTTTTTAGACAGCCCGTGGATGAGATGAGTGGGCTCATGGCATTTGATCGTTTAAACTAAATGAGTGGGCTCATAACCTTTTTTCTTGACGGTTAGTAGACCGTTGTTCAACTCATGGCCTTTTTGGATAATCCTTAGACTAGATGAATGGGCTTTTGCCCTTTCCTAGCAATCTATAGATTGGTGCCCAGCTTGCTCACTTTGTCAACATTCCATAGATTGGATAAGTTAGGTCTTCGCCTATTTCAGCTTTTCGTAAACTAGTGTTTGCCTTCTTAAGTCCTACAACCATGGAAGCTACGGACAATTTAGGCTCTCCCTGGAATGTTACATATCTTGAGTTATATTTTTGACATTTAATTTCCTACTTGCTTCGTTTTGTTTTATCAACTTTAATTAGTAAGCATTGCCATGGCGTGCGATCTTTTTTGTAGATGGTAAACTAAGACTATAAAAACCAAAAAAATTTGAAAAGAAGACCGTTACTTTACAATCTCCAGACATTGATGCAAAATCCTTTACAATCCTTTGTTGAAGAAACCATACTGTGACTAACATTTAATTTTAGAACCAGTGCTAGTATTAGCTGCTTTTAGGGTATAAACCACGTGTTTTCCTTAGCTAATTGAATGTTAATTTGGGTCTTTCCATAAGCTTCCAAGTAGACATTGTCACTAATATTTTGGTAAAACTACTTTTCTCTCTCATTTCACTTTTGTTTCTTTCTTGGATGGATCTGTTTACGGTTCAACTTTTCTCCTTGGGGCTTTCTTCTGTAAACGAGGTTAGATTTGACTCAAGTATCCTAACACTAGCAAATCATAGCTTTTTCTTGAATTACGTTGGAGCCTCCAAATTTCTTCAAATTTGCAATGGCTAAACATTTTAGGAAACTTTTACAACAATTTGAAAATTCTAATATGTCATATTTATTGATGACTAAAGCATTTTAAGGAACTTCAATAGCATCAAACTATTCATGTTGTATCTCTCACTCTTAATTTACCAGTATATGAGCACCTTGGGTGAGAACAAGAGATTAAAAATGAACTAGAAGACTACTTTTTCCTTTTCTTGCTATACCCTATCTTGAATATATATATATATATATATATATATATATATATATATATATATATATATATATCAATGTCTCTTACTATGACAAAGATGTTTTCATCAATTCATAAATCTCATTTCAAAAAAATAAAATCAACCCATAATTTAAGTTAGCGGTTTAGAAATTGGGAAAGACGAAACTCATGAACG
Organism: Moringa oleifera; assembly: GCA_021397835.1. Classification (NCBI taxonomy): domain Eukaryota; kingdom Viridiplantae; phylum Streptophyta; class Magnoliopsida; order Brassicales; family Moringaceae; genus Moringa; species Moringa oleifera. Next base: position 1,146,524 of record JAJFZO010000447.1, read on the forward strand.
CAAGTCCCACAATAACTAAGATCAGGGTAACATGGAGTACTAGTTGGTAAAAGGAAGTTGAGTTACAGTTCTTAACCTCCAGCCTTGTTTCCATTGATCTTCTTTAATGCACTTATAAGTTTGATTTCAACTACTTCAACGATTTCAGAATCATCTTTTCTGCTGAAATAGATGACACCACAATCCATTGCAAACAAAGTATTGAATTTCTGTTCCTAGATGGTGAGCTTTTTTCATTTGAACTTATAGTAAAGAATTACGTTTCTCACTTGTAAACTATTTTGTACTGAATAATTATTTATCCGACAAAATAGTTAGTGAACAAATTTTAGATATTTGTAGAATATAAATTTAAATAAAATAAAAGTAAAAATTTATTTAAAATTTAAACTACTACAAAATCAATTTTTAATGATAATTATTTAACTGTAATTATGATAGTTGTTATTGTATATACGAAAGAAACTTCAAGTGTGTTTGATTGTGTCTTAATTTTTTTTTTGTTTCTAAAACTATTTTTAAAATTATGAAAATTATTTTTAAAATTATTTTTGAGAGAAAAAAATCTATTTGATAATGTTATTTTAAAATAATGTAAATTTTTTGAAATGATTGATAATTATGATAATATCATTAATGAAAGTCGTTTTTTGTATTTTTAATTGTTTTAAAAATTGAAAGTTAAAAAAAAATTAACATGTTTTTATTTTTATTTTAAAAACTAAAAAAATATTTGAAAATCATCATTAAATCAATTTTTTATTATTTTGTTTTTTAAAAAAATATTTTTGAGAATAAAAATTAAAGATTTTTTATCATATTTTTAGTGATTTTTTAAATAATCACTATTAATAAATATATGACAACAATTATAAACATTAACCATTAAAACATATTTTTAGTGGTTATTATTTACGATTGCCTCTAAAATGAATTTATAAATTTTAGATTTTAATTGTTTATCAAATTAATAAAAACATATTAAATATAATAAATTGGCATTTATTAAACTAAGTACACATAAAATTAAATATACATGTAAATAAATTAATTTTTAAAACTAAGATATTAATTAAAATTAAAAAATATTATGTTATTTACAAGTTCTTTGATTATTGAGATATAAGATATTTACATAAAAATCTTTTATCTATTTTTTTCACATACATAAGTTTTCAAAATATAAACTATATACTGTACTATTTAATAAATTACAAAATTTAAATTAAAAATAAATTTAATAAATTTACTATTATATATATATATATATATACATGTATTAAATTCATTTTGTTTGAATTGTTAAGTCCAATTTAAATCATCCCAACCTATTTTCATCTCATGACACAATCATCTTAAAAGTTATATTGCAAGTAATTGGGTGGAATAACTCAGTCATATAGGCATTTTGGCTTATAATGATGGTATAATTGTGACTTTGGGCACTACATATGTGCTATTGGATGATACTGGTTGTCATGTAAGAAAAATGCAAACTTTAAATAAGTTTCAAATTCCTAACTTAGTTTTCATTAAATATCAATTCTCAAACATCATCATTAATTATCTTGGTAATGTCCTAACATACATTTCATTGACAAAATCAATTACCGTACCAAATCAATATACTAAGTTCGATATGTTTTAAACAATGCTACAAAAAAAGTTAGATATATAAGATTTTTTTTCTCAGTCTTAAATAAATAAAAGGAAATCCATTTGAATTAAAAGAAATTAATTTTCACTTTGAAAACACAAGAATGTCATTAATTACATAATTAAAAATCTAACTTCTCAACTAATCTAAACCAACAAACTTAGTAGATAATCCTAAATGACTTTACCTTATTCCTTAAACATCATTAATTTCATCACTCCTAAACCAAATATTTGCCTTTACCTTGTCACCAAACACCCAACACAACTATTTCCTCCTTTTGTAAGCGCCATGCTCCTTCTTGAGCACGTAATTTCTTACCAATTTGAAGAATCTCAATCATTTTCATTTATCAACATATAGTGATTTTATTGGTTATCCATCAAAATGAGCATTTCATTGGTGGGTCCTATACTTGATAGCAATATTACCCTCGAATAATCAAACCTGTTTCTTGTAATTTGCAACAACTCCACAGCATGGACTTCAAATGAAATTTAATTACAAAGAAAAGAGGTTTTGAAATCTAGAATGTGTTAAAATTCATGGCTAATTAGGACATCCTTCCCTTGCAAGCTATGCTATTTCACATTTCATTTAAGAGAATAAGCTTGCATAAAGGGATAAAATAATAGAAAAAATTTCTTAGTTCAATTTTTTAAAACTTATAGCGGAAAAGAGAGACTTAAAATTGCTTAATTGATTATTTGTGATTTAGGTAAGGTGTGGCAATTGTCAACTACCAAAAATCATAGTCAACATTTTGGCCAAGTGGAATAAACTCCTCCTCTTCTTCTTCTACACAGCACTTGAATCATAATCATAGCCATAGCATGCACCAAGTAGAGGCTTCTAGCAACTCGAGGCTATTCTTTAATATTGTGTCAAGCTAGATTGCTCCTCCCTCTTTGTCATCTAGTTTGATCCCTTTAACAGTTTCTACTTCCTTTATAAGTTGTGTTGCCGTGGCTTGTTTTAACTTGGGCTTTTTGATTAACTTCATAAATATCATTTACTACTAGTTGTTAATGTAAACATTGAAATTAAAATTTTCATATTGGAACTTAATTTGAAGTTGTTTTATTCTTTCACATTATTAATTAGCATAGAACTAATGTTTTGACAGCCTTTTTGGGGACAACAATTGGTTATGATTTGTTTTATTGTTTATATCAAATATTTTGTTTCAAGAAAAGTTAATTATTTTGGTGGCAAAGCCAATTAAGCAGTGGCTTCATAAATTAATTTGTTTTATGTTTTGTGTTTATTTTGCAAATGAAATTGGTAAACAGGTGAAGAGCTCAATCAAATTAAAAACTACTGGCAAGTATCGTGTTACATTCAAGGTATTGTTTTATGCTTGAACGAATTTGTCAGTTTATTTGTTTTCTACTTTTCATTGCCTCTTAAGAATGTATCATTTACCATATAACACCGTCAAAGTTAAAAGAGATTCACAAATAATAGAGTGAGTTAAAAGATATAGTGACTATTAAATCTTCAAAGGCCTTTTTGTAACACGGGTTATGTTTCAAGGGAAAAAAAATGATGACACATTCAACATGCCCATAGATTATAAGCTTTTAGAGAAGTTGATGATGAAGAATAAGGACTTAATCCCCTTCATTGGTGATATATTTGACTCATTGTTTACTTCACCAAAGATTTTTTATAAGCACATTGCCAAGTTAGAATTGTCGAGGGAGACAAACGAAGATTACTTATGTGATGAGGTATGCTGCTTTCTTAATGAGACTTTTTTGTTGGACTAATGCACTTGCTATGCTTTGTATTTCATGAATGAAATGTTTTATTCCTACCTTGAATGTTTCTCAATAGTATACTTCAATGATATTATGTGCATAATTACTCCTTGTCAGAGCACACTAACTACTTGAAGGAGCGTTTAAGTATTGAGATAAAATTAGTTGCTTGTGAAAAAAGAGAAATAACTATGTAGGAGGTGGTATCCTTAGAGTATAAGATTTAAGATGATGAGTTTTTGGAATTGTAATGATTCTTAAGCCTTATCATTTACTGATGTTGATCTTTTGAGGGGTATGATAAGAATAAAATCTTTGACCAATTTACTTAATAAGAACAAAATGTAAAATGGAGTATAAAGTAATAAAGAAGTTTCACTGAACATAGAAAATTTTTCAACTAAACGCCATTACTTAACTTAGAAAAGTGTCCAACTAGGAGCCAATGCTTAACTTGCCTAACCAAACATTACCATATGAGGTATATTGACATTTTTGATTTTCTCGTTGGTAAAGATGGGCATTTAATAGCCTATAAAGAAATATCACCTCTAGGTGTAGCAACATTAGCTTTTGGGTTCTAAATTTACCATCTTCATTGACAAAATGACCATAAGCTATTTCGAGTCATAATAACAATTAAGCTTAAAGTAAGTGACATAGCAAAACCTTTTTAAAAAAAAAAAAAAATTAATAAATGAGTTATTGTACAAGCTAAGAAGAATGAATCATGTAATATATGCTTTCACTATAAAGGTACAGTTAGCGACTCTATTTTGAGAAGTTAGTTCCTTATCAAACTAGATTAAAGAGGAGTTAGCCCATAACCTATTAGTCAAGAGTCTTATTACCCTTATGAAGAAAATTGGCACAAAATTTTTAGCTTACTAAGATGATGCTTTGCACTATAAGGTCCTTTTTGTGTATGCCAAAGAATGAGAGAACCAGATATGAGGTTAATTAACGAGTGTTGAATATCATCAAGACACTTGGTAAATGCACTTGTGCACCCCTACACGCAATTTATTACTAGTTACACATTAGACGAGATAGAATCCTATGTGGGCATGTCTTCTGCTCCAATAAGACAAGAAAGTGCCAATGAAATTATTGGACTCATTATTTATTTCATAATGGTCTTATGAAAGCATCTCCATGAACTTTATTAGCTACCACACCAAGTTAGGACGTGTAAGAGCATTATTATGGTGATGGATAGGTTACAGTAAGTACACCACTTTTATCCCTACAGATGTTACGATAAAGGAGATGAAAAAATTATTCTTGTGACATATGGTTAAATTTTAAGGAATACTCTTGAATATCATTTGTAATTGTGATTCTCTTTTCACTAAAAATTTGTAGACTGATTTTTAATTTGTTAGGGTCACAAAGACTTCCTAAATTTCACCCTTAGATAGATTGTTAAACAAAGCACACCAATGCTTTACTAGAGCTCTACTTATGTCACTACGTGAAAACTAGCAATATTAGGCCACGTTACTAAATGCAACCTAATTTTCCTATAACCTATAAAACATGAGTCTACCAAAATAAGCTCATTTAAGGTGATCAAGGTCAACAATTGATTATATTACGTGCACTTGCCATGAGTAATACAAGAAAAAGTTCAATAGCGTTTCAGTTAGTAAAGTCATTGTACCAACTCAAGGATGGATGAACATAATTTTATGAGTCCTCGACAAATAAAGTAATAACCCAAGAAGACAAAGAGACCAATAAAGTTTAGTGAATGAGACTTATTCCTGGTAAAGTTTCTTTCCTAATGATTCAAAGTTTTCAAAAAGTTGCATAAAGGGATTTATGATGGTTCATTTTTTATAATCAAGCACATAAATAAGGTATCATATTAGTTTCAAATAGCTTCTAATATTAAAAGTCATCACATTTTTTTATGTGAGCATATTTTCTAAATATATATATTTTTTATAATCTAAAAAAATATCTACAAATTAGTAAGTTTATTAACTATGTTATCAGAATGGCTTTAAAGTTAATTTCAACATTTGAATATAAAACAATAAATTAATTTTTTATATTTGTATTAGGTCTTTTATATTTATTTTTAATAAAAATTTATTTATAATATGAACTTGAATATATAAAATTCATTAAATTAATAAAGAATGTCATTCCTATAAAAAAAATTTAAAATCAAATCCATGTATAAAGTTAAGAGTCACAAAGAAAAAGAATTAAACTTGATCTATTAACAAAAATTTAAAAAACTTCTATTCATATTGACTTTAAATGCTCTTAATTCTGAGCTAATTTAGATCGTCATTTTGTTTGGTAGTATTATGTGTTGTAATAGTGCAAGTCGAATAAATTATTTTACGATGAAGGTAAAATAAAAAAAGTGTTTATCTATAATTTTTTTTGAAAAACTAAACTTTACCCTATTAAAAACTTTAAATTCAAATCCATAAATAGAATTAAGAGCCATGAACAAAACAAATTAAACTTGACACCCTTAAAAAAAATAAAAACTTTTATTCATATTAAATTTAAATAATCCTAATGTCTTGTTAAGTTAGATTGTAAATGCTTCTGCAATGGTCGACATTGCAAATATTGCAACTGTATCAAATAAATCACTATATTATGAAGGCGAAATGCGAAGAAAGAAAATGATAATAATAATAATGAAAGTTTATATACATTATATATATACATATATTAATTTTTATTTTTAAAATATATATTTTTAATTTATTAATATATATTTTTTAATCTAAAAATATTCCCTAAAAATTTATAAAATTATTGACAATACAATAAAGCTAATCTGCTGAATATTAAACTAATAAAATAAAATTTTTGTATTATTAATTTTTAATTATACTTATTTTTATTAAATAGATTTATTTATAAAATTAACTTGAATAAAATCCATGAAATTTATCAACAATGTCAATCCTACTAAGATTTTCTAAGTGAAATCCATAGAATTAGGGGATCATAAAGAAAATGAATTCACTTGTTAAAAAATTAATTATTAAATTTAAATACTTTTAATTTCAAGTTAAATTAGATTTTAATTGTTTTTTTTTTCAGTATCCAACTTTGCAATACTACAATTGTGTCAAATAAATTATCAATGTATGCAAAATATTAAGAGAGAAAATGATAAAAAAACGAAAAAAATAAAAGAAAGAAAAAGAAGAAAAATTTAGGATAAATCTTTTTCCAGTTTTTTTGTAATTATTATTTTTTATAAATGTTCCACAATCACTAATGTATATGTTTTTAGCCTAAACAACAAAATAATACAAGACAATCCTTAAACAAATATTTTAATTTCGATTATATCATGCACATACATTCTGTCGAAAAATAGGTGTTGATTGGATATATCTTTTTACCCAAAGGATTCCAATGGTTGATTTTTATTTAGTTCTTAAAAATTTTGAAGCTTTCCACAAAACTCTTAATTTTTTATTTCTTAAAACCTATTCTTTTTTTTGCTCATCTCTCTTATTCTCTATCTTCCATCACTAAAGCTTTCAATGAACGTTGCTGGTCAAACTCATCTCATCAAAGCTACATTCGAAGTCAATCTTAAAACCTTGTTGGTTGAAACCCTTTTTCGGAACCTTTATCAATCTTATCTTATTACCCTCACCTTGTGGCCTTTACCTTATTGTCAATCATGTTCAAAAGCTGCTTATCATATAGAATGGGTGTGTGCAAAAAAGATCATTATAAAAACTCCATCGAAGACTTATACCAAAAATTTTATCGTCGAAACCTATTGTTCTTATTGTCACCATGAAGATGGTAAAAGTATGGTATGAATATTTGGTTTTTTTTTTTAAACATTTTATGCATGAAATAGGCATGGGCTTTGCAACAATGTATTGAATTTCTTAATTTTTGGCCATTGATACTGATATTTGATTGCAAAATGTGTTGAAATTTTTAAGGTGAGTGTGAGTATAGAGACATGGCATGTGTTTTGAGGGTTTGTTGCAATGTTTATAAATGAAGTATGAAATATGGTTGAAATTTGTAAGGTCTCCTTCGCCAAAATTGTGGGTTAGCTCATTTGATGTTTGTATTAGTCTTCACTACATATAAGAAGGTAAATGGTTGAAACATTAGCTTTTTGTTCATACATTTTAATTAAATTTGAAATCTATATTTAACATCTGCTTCTTATAGTTAAAAGTTTATAGCAATTAGATCTTGTTTCTTTTTATTTCCTTTTGGGTAATCACAAGTTGCTTGACTTTTGTACTATTATTAAATGGTTAGTCATTTATTGATCTACCATAGTTTTTTTCTTTTTATTTAAAAGGATTTAGAGACAAACATATATAACAAGAATAAAATTTAAAATTTGAATATAAGTAAACTTATAATTTATCTTTAATATATAATATACTCATTCTACACTTGATATGGATATAAGTATGAGTTCATTATTAATAACAAATCACTTTTATTCTTTGACCATTCACTTTCTTTTTTCTTTTGAAAATTCAAATAAAAAATAAATAAAGATAGTATTAATTTTTATTTATTATTTGTTTAGTGCGTGATCTAAAGCATTAAGTAACTGCTGAGAATTCGAATGAAATTTACATTTTTTGGTTTCTTAATTTTCTTAAAGGAATTTTAAGATGTGAAAAAAGAATTTATGATATAACAACTTAATTAGTCAATGCATAAAGAGCAATTAAATGATAAAATAAACATAAAATAGAATGTATTTGATAAGCATAAGAAAAATATTAAGGAATTTAATTGAGAAAATAAACATATGTTCATATTTGTTATTTTGTAACTATCTTGATTTGTTTTCTTATCTTGATTTATAATTATATTGTTTATTATTTTGTGTTGATTTGTTTTTTATTTTATAATAATTTGTTGCCTTATTTCGTAAAGTTTCGTTTTTTATTTTGTATTGGTTTGAGTTAAATTTTGTTTAAAAGCATATTGTGTTATAATTTTATCTCATAGTGGATTGATGTACTTTTAATATAAATTATTAATTTTTTTGCTTTAATATTTTATATTTGTTTGACCATAATGACTTGTGCACTTGCATAGTAATTTGTATAGCTTACATAATAGTTTACATGTGGAGCATAGTTAAGTAAATATTAAACAATAAGTAATAGTGATTGGGTGGATATGCATAGTAATTTGTATAGTTTGCATAATAACTATATATGAAATATAGTTAATTTCAAACAGTAAATAATAGTGATTTGGTTGATATGCATAGTAATTTGTATAACTTGCATAACTACTTTTATATGGAGCATAGTTAAGTAGACGTGGTTGACATCAATAGTAACTTATATAACATATATAATAACTTCTGTGTAAAGCATAATTGCTTAGCTATTGGGTAATAAGCAGTAGTTACTTGTATAATATTTGACTTTTATTTGGATGCTATAATAATTTTTGAAGGATGCATACGAATTATTCCACCCTGAATAAAATTCATTAAGCCACCTTAAAGAAAGGAGAATTCATTAACCTTGGTTCATTAGATGTTGACATCCTTTATAAGTTCATTCTTTTCTCAACAAAAGAATGAGTAATTTTTTTAAAGACTATTCTATGTTTAGTATGAGTATGTTAGCCCTATGGTTCTTCATAGTTAAATATAAACACTAGTGATAATAAATGATCTTAAGGACTAATGATTTGAGTAAGGGGTACAATACTTAAAAATGAAAGGACTTGAAGAACCAATTGCGAGAATAGTGAAATTATTAGGCTGAAAAGACTTAATAAATACCTAATAAGTTGATTAGGAGTTTTTAGAAGTCCAAGAGTAGGCTAATTTATGAATCTCATAGCGTGGGTGCTCAATAGAAATTAAAATATTTTTAGTGAAAAAAATCATAGACCATAAAATGATTTTCTAATTTTTATTGATTCCTTAGACTTTGGAATGCATGTAAAGTAAAAAATCGTAAAGATTAACAAACAAAGCACACATAGAAAGACTAAACTATAGTGTTACCATGGTACCACTTTACCAAAAGGAAGTGCTACCTCACTAAACAATAGCTAGCGTGACAATACCATGGATAGGACATGGTACCACCATGAGATTAAAAAAAAAAAAGGATGCGCTCTCGAGAAGTACAGTCAGACCTCGACATACAGTGAGTGATGTAGTACCATCATGACATGAAACAGTAACATCATGCCATAAGGCAACAAAACTGCTCTTGTGAGAAGTGTGGCAACATTGCATCAAGCTAAGGTACCACCAATGGTATCAATTGAAAATTTCAAATTTTGTATTTATTGGATCCATTATAGAGTACCACCTCAAGAAGCACAATATTACTGCATTGACTAGATCTAAAATTTGAAATTCACTTTTTGATATTTGACAAATTTGTTTTTTTAGAAAAGAGTATAAAAGTGTTTCATAAAGCATTCTCTATAGATCTTTTTAGCATTTTTAAAAAAATCCTAATTATTCTTATTCTCTTGAGTTTTTATGTACTGAGCATAAAGTCTTTGAGATCTAGAGCTTCAAGTTATAACCATCCACTCTTGTGAGAAAGTTATTTCACTATTTCTTATATTTTCTACTTTATAAGTATTAGAATATCAACATGAGTGGATTCATTTAGCTGTTAAAAGTCTTGCTTGAGAATAACCAAGTAAATATATAGTTCAACGACTAGTGAAAATTCTCAAATAAGTTATTTGGAGGCGATGATAGCAAAACCAAATCAAATTATCTTGTCTCACCTTTTCTTTTTTTAATTGTTGCACTTTATTTATTGCTACTATACTTCTGTTTAATAGAAAATGAAATTAAAAGTGATAATCTTCCTAGGTAAGCTATAAATTTTTAAAATACTCAATTCACCCATCTTTTGTGTTGCAAACCTTAAGGCCGTCAATTGGAATTAGAGTAAGGTGCATAAGTCATATTAAATTATTTATAGTAAAAAATTAGGCAAGGCAAGCATGGGTACAAATGCTATAGAAAGACTCTTTACTTATAAGTCTCAATTCTTTGATGAAAAATGACTATAGTTATTGGAAGGTTAGGATGAAAATTTACTTTAGGTTAATTGATTTCAACTTTTGAAAAGTTATTAAGAAGGATTCCCATGTCAATGTAAGATAATCGATGGTAAAGAAGTGAAAAAAAAAGAGATGAAAGTGAGTTTGATTATGAAGATAAAAAGAAAGAAATACTAAATACTATAGCTATGAACATATTATTTTGCTCCGTAGATAAAGGAGAATTCAATAGAATCTGTGCTTATGACAATACTCATGATATGTGGCATGCATTTGAAATCACACATGAGGGAACAAATCAAGTCAAACAATCAAAAAATAGTATGTTCTTTCACACTTACAAATTATTGAAAATGAAATTAGAAGAATTATCAGTGAGCTATTCACTAGATTCACGGATATGATCTTCAAAACGTTATGGTCATATTTATCCTAATATTGAAATGGTGAGAAAGATTCTTTGGTGTCTTCCATATTATAATCATTGAAACTAAAGATCTCAACAAGTTACCACGTGAAGAACTCATGAGATCTCTCATGACTCATGAGATATGTGAAGAATAAGAAAGTGATTGCTCTCAAGTCATGTGCTCATGAGGAGAAAACCTCTAGTGATAAAGAAAGTGATGATACTGACACAACTCTCATCACTAGAAGGTTCAAGAAGTTCTTGAAAAACAATAAGAATTTTAAAAATGGTATGAAAGATGGGAGAAGAGGAAATACCTTAAAGCATGAAGCTAAAAGGGATCCTTCAATATGTTGTAAGTGCAAGAAGCTCAATCACCTAAGAACTAACCGCCTCACTCTCAATAAGGAAAAATACCCAAAAAAAAAAAAAAATAATAACGATGACTTGGGATGATAACAAGGAGAGTCCATCTGAAATGGAAGATGAACCTATTGTTGCAAACATATGCTTCACAGAAATAGAAGACTTAAACGAGGTAAACAATTTCCATCCTTCACGTAAATCTATCTTGTGACTAGTTATAATCGCCATATATTCTCTTAAAAATTGGTAAGTTTATTAAAATATGTTAATACAAAGTGATTATAAAGTTAATTCCAAATTTTGAATATAAAATTAATATAATAAATTTTAAAATACTTGTATTAATTTTTTAATTTATATTTATTTTAAATAAATAAATTTATTTCTATACTTAATTTTAAAAGGATTTATAAAATTAATAATCATATTAACCTAAGAAATTTTGTAAAATCAAATTCATAAATAAAGCTATTGATAAAAAATAATAATTAAACATGATACAATGAAATAATAAAAAAATACATTTTATATTAATTTTATATAACTCGACTCGAGATTATACATTTTTCTAGAATAGCCGACATTGTAATAAGGTAACTCTATCAAATGTCATAAATTATTAAAGCCAAACACCGCCCTCTACCATGACCACTAAAGAAATAGGCTAGTCGCCTTATGCATGTTGAAGCTTAAGATAAAATTATATATAAAATTATCTATCTTAAGACTAGCTATTGGGTACATTTGAAGACCTATATGAGTTACGAAAACTTGACGAAAAAGCAACTTAAAGAGGAAAAAATGGGTTTGTAACCCTTGATAGGCGAAAAAAAAAAAGAGAAAGAATGAGTATGTTGCTGGTTGCGTGACAATAGAATACAATGAACTGTATTGTGTTGCCAAAGAAAACTGATGTTTTTTCCTCTAGACAGTGAGATATAATGATCCTTACAACCAAAAAAAGGAGTGACATAATCTTCACAATGAAAAAAAAAAAAGACTTAAAGCATGTAACTTAATAATGTTAAGTTAGTTTTAGAGTGAGAAAATATTTTTGAGCTAATTTCATCAATTAATTCAAAATTATATATATACATACATATATATATATTTTAATATTTTATTTTTTAAAAAAATTAATCTTACCAATATTTATCTTTTATTTTTTTTTGTAATCCCTGTATATTCTCTTTAAAATTTGTAAGTTTATTAAGATATTAGCAAAGTGATTATAAAGTTAATCTCAAAGTTTGAATATAAAATTAATACAATAAATTTTAAAATGCTTATATACATTTTTCAATTTATATTTACTTTAAATAAATAAATTTATTCATATAATTAATTTTAAATAAAATTTATAAAATTAATAAAAACATAAACATGTTAAATTTTTTAAAATCAAATTCATAAATAAAGTTAATGATAAAAAATAACAATTAGACTTGACACATTGAAATAATAAAATATATATATTTTACCTTAATTCTACATAACTCGATTCGAGATTATAAATTTTTCTAGAATAGCCAACATTGTAATAAGGTAACAATGTCAGATGTCACACACAATTAAAGCCGAGCACCGCCTTCTACCATGACCATTAAAAAAATACACCAGCCACCTTATGCATGTTGAAGTCTAAGATAAAACTATATATAAAATTATCTATGTTATGACTAGTTATTGAGTGCATTTGAACACCTATATGAGTTAATAAAACTTGGCGAAAAAGCAACTTAAAGAGAAGAAAATGGGTTTGCAAGCTTTGATGGGCAAAAAGAGAGAGAGAGAATGATTGTATTGCTGGTTGAGTGATAATAGAATGCAATGAACTGTATTGTGTTGTCAGAAAAAATTGATGCTTTTATCCTCTAAATAGTGAAGGTGTACTGATTCTTAAAGAAAAAAAAAAGAGTGACGTAATTTTTACAGTGAAAAAAAAAAAGGACTAAAAAGCATGCAACTTAATAACGTAAAGTTAGTTTTGTAGTAAGAAAATATTTTTAAGCTAGTTTCATCAATGAGTTCAAAATTTTATATATAATATAAATATTTTAGTATTTCACTTCTAAAAAAATTATTTTTGTCAATGTTTATCTTTTCTTTATAATCCCCATATATTCCATTAAAAGCTTGTAAGTTTATTAAGACATTAGCAAAGTGATTATAAAGTTAATTTCAAAGTTTGAATATAAAATTAATAAAATAAATTTTAAAATACTTATATTAATTTTTCAATTTATATTTACTTTAAATAAATAAATTTATTCATATAATTAATTTTAAATAAAATTCATAAAATTGATAATAACATTAACATGCTAAATTTTTAAAATCAAATTCATAAATAAAGTTAATGATAAAAAATAACAATTAGACTTGACATATTGAAATAATAAAATATATATTTTATATTAATTCTGCATAACTCGATTCGAGATCATAAATTTTTCTAGAATAGCCAACATTGTAATAAGGTAACCATGTCATAGACAATTAAAGCCAAGCACCGCCTTTTACCATGACTATTAAAAAAATATATTAGCCACCTTATAAATGTTGAAGCTTAAGATAAAATTATATATAAAATTATCTATCTTATGACTAGTTATTGAGTGCATTTGAACACCTATATGAGTTAATGAAACTTGGTGAGAAAGCAACTTAAAAGAGAAGAAAATGGGTTTGTAAGCCTTGACGGGCAAAAAAAGAAAGAGATAATGATTGTGTTGCTGGTTGAGTGATAATAGAATGCAATGAACTGTATTGTGTTGCCAAAGAAAACTGACGTTTTATCTTCTAAACAGTGTGGGTATAATGATCCTTACAACCAAAAAAAGGAGTGACATAATCTTCGCAATAAAAAAAAAAAAGACTAATAGTATGTAACTTAATAATGTTAAGTTAGTTTTGTAGTGAGAAAATATTTTTAAGCTAATTTCATCAATTAATTCAAAATTATATATGTATAACAAAAATATTTTATTTTTGTGTTTTTTTAAAAAATTAATTTTACCAATAGTTATCATGTTTTTATAATCGCTATATATTCTCTTAAAAATTTGTAAGTTTATTAAGTTATTAGCAAAGTGATTATAAAGTTAATCTCAAAGTTTGAATATAAAATAAATGTAATAAATTTTAAAACACTTATATTAATTTTCCAATTTATATTTACTTTAAATAAATAAATTTGTTCATATAATTAATTTAAAATAAAATTCATAAAATAAATAATAACATTAACATGCTAAATTTTTTAAAATCAAATTCATAAATAAAGTTAATGATAAAAAAATAACAATTAGACTTGACATATTGAAATAATAAAAATATATATCTTATATTAATTCTGCATATCTCGATTCAAGATTATAAATTTTTCTATAATAGCCAAAATTGTAATAAGGTAACTATGTCATATGTCATAGACAATTAAAGCCAAGCGCCGCCTTCTACCATGACCATTAAAAAAATACACTAGCCAACTTATGCATGTTGAAGCTTAAGATAAAATTATATATAAAATTATCTATCTTATGACTAGTTATTGAGTGCATTTGAACACCTATGTGAGTTAATAAAACTTAACGAGGAAGTAACTTAAAAAGGAGAAAATGGGTTTGTAAGCCTTGATAGGCCAAAAAAAAGAGATATAATGATTGTGTTGTTGGTTGAATGACAATAGAAAATAATGAACTCTAAAAAAAGGAGTGACATAATTAATCTTTACAATGAAAAAAAAGAGACTAAAAACTTGTAACTTAATAATGTTAAGTTAGTTTTGTAGTGAAAAACTATTTTAAAGCTAATTTCATCAATTAATTAAAAATTTTATATATATAACAAAAATATTTTATTTTTGTGTTTTTTAAAAAATTAATTTTACCAATATTTATCATTTTTTTGTAATCCCCATATATTCTTTTAAAAATTTGTTAGTTTGTTAAGATATTAGCATAGTGATTATAAAGTTAATCTCAAAGTTTTAATATAAAATTAATACAATAAATTTTAAAATAATTAGATTAATTTTTCAATTAATATTTACTTTAAATAAATAAATTTATTCATATAGTTAATTTTTAATAAAATTTATAAAATTAATAATAATATCACATGCTAAATTTTTTAAAATCAAATTCATAAATATTGTTAAATGGTAAGAAATAGCAATTAGACTTGACACATTGAAATAATAAAAAATATGTATTTTATATTAATTCTACATAACTCGATTCGAGATTATAAATTTTTCTAAAATAGCCAACATTGTAATAGGGTAACTATGTTAGATGTCATAAACTATTAAAGCCAAGCACCGCCTTCTACCATGACCACTAAAAAAATACGCTAGCCGCCTTATACATGTTAAAGCTTAAGATAAATTATATATGAAATTATCTATCTTATGACTAGTTATTGAGGACATTTGAACACCCATAAGAGTTAATAAAACATGACAAGGAAGCAACTTAAAGAGGAGAAAAAAGGTTTGTAAGCCTTGACAAGCCAAAAAAGAGAGAGATAATGATTGTGTTGCTCATTAAGGGATAATAAAATATAACGAACTGTATTGTGTTGTCAAAAAAAAATTGATGTTTTTATCCTTTAAATAGTGAAGATATAGTGATCCTTACAGCCAAAAAAACAAAAAAAGGAGTGACATAATGTTCACCATGAAAAAAAAAGATTAAAAGCATGTAACTTAATAATGTTAAGTTAGTTTTAGAGTGAGAAAATATTTTTAAGCTAATTTCATCAATTAATTCAAAATTTTATATATAATCAAATTATTTTAATATTTTATTTTTTAAAAATTAATTTTATCAATATTTATCTTTTTTTTTTAATAATCCCAATGTATTCTCTTAAAAGTTTGTAAGTTTATTAAGATATTAGCAAAGTGATTATAAAGTTAATTTCAAAGTTTGAATATAAAATTAATGCAATAAATTTTAAGAAACTTACATTAATTTTCTTATTTATATTTTAAAATAAATAAATTTATTCATATAGTTAATTTTACATAAATTTTATAAAATTAATAATAACATTAACCTACTAAAATTTTTAAAATCAAATTCATAAATAAAGTTAATGATAAAAAATAACAATTAAACTTGACACCTTGTAATAGTTAAAAAAATATATATTTTATATTAATTCTACATAACTCGATTCGAGATTATAAATTTTTCTAAAATAGCCCACATTGTAATAGGGTAACTATGTCAGATATTATAGACTATTAAAGCCAAGCACCACCTTCTACCATGACTACTAAAAAAATACACTAGCTGCCTCATGCATGTCGAAGCTTAAGATAAAAATCCTATGACTAGTTATTGAGTGCATTAGAACACCTATATGAGTTAATGAAACTTGGTGAGAAAGCAACTTAAAAAGGAGAAAATCGGTTTGTAATCCTTGATGGGCAAAAAAAAAAAAAAAAAGAAAGATAATGATTGTGTTGCTGATTGAGTGACAATAGAATACAATGAATTGTATTGTGTTGTTAAAGAAAAAAGATGCTTTTATCCTTCAGACAGTGAAGGTATAATGATCCTTGCTGCAAAAAAAGAAAAAAAAAGAGTGATATAATCTTCACAACAAAAAAAGGACCAAAAGCATGTAACTTAATAATATTAAGTTAGTTTTATAGTGAGAAAATGTTGTTAAGCTAATTTCATCAATTAATTCAAAATTTTATACATAATAGAAATATTTTAATAATTTTTAAAAAATAATTTTATCAATATTTATCTTTTTTGTATAATCCCCATAGATTCTCTTAAAAATTTGTAAGTTTATTATGGTATTAGCAAAGTGATTATGAGTTAATTTCAAAGTTTGAATATAAAATTAATATTATAAATTTTATGATACTTGTATTAATTTTTTATTTATATTTATTTTAAATAAATAAATTTATTCATTTAATTAATTTTAAATAAAATTTACAAAATTAAGAATAATATTAACCCACTAAATTTTTTTAAATCAAATTCATAAATAATGTTAATGATGAAAAATAATAATTAAACTTCATATATTCAAATAATAAAAAATATGTATTTTATATTAATTCTACATAATTCGATTCAAAATTATAAAATTTTCTAGAATAACCAACATTGTAATAAGGTAACTATGTGAGATCTCATAGATTATTAAAGCCAAGCACCGCCTTCTACCATGGTCGCTAAAAAAATACATTAGCCACCTTGTACATGTTGAAGTTTAAGATAAAATTATATATAAAAAATTGATTATTTTATATAAATATAATATTTATTTTAAAATTTAAATATAAAGTTATTAATTAGTTTTCATATTCAAGTTTTAATATAAAATTTTTAATTAATGAGATGGTTAAGTTTTTTAATTTTTTATGATTAAATTAATATAAAAAAGATTGTATTAATTTTATTTTTGAAAAACTTTTGATACAATTGTTATTAATAAGATTTTGCAAGTAAATAGTTTATTAATTTTGTATAATTTAATACTTCAAAAAGTATTTCATTTTTATTTATAAAATTTTGTGAAAGATCTTAAATTTATTAATTAAATCCAAATCACTAAAATAAAATAGTATATCTTGTTTAAAATTTTTTTAAAGCAATAATAATATTAACTAAATATTTAAAAATACTTTGAACTTTAACCCAATTTCAAAAACCTTGCTGCTTTAATTTTTTAATTGTGTATATACAGTTTCAATTTGATTTCATTTAGATTTTAGTTGAAATAATTTAAAAAATTAATAATATTTCATTTTTGAAATATCTAAAACATAACTTGAATAAATTCTACATTTTGTTTTGAATTTAAATAATTTTTAATTTATAAATTATTTTTATAATTTTTTGAAATTTAGTTTTGTAAAATTAAAAATATTTTTTAATATTTAAAAATTTAGAAGTTTTTTTATAATGGTAGTTTCAATATTTTTTATATTTATGTTAAATTTTAAACATAAAATTTTAATTTATTTATTTTAAAATTTAAAATTTTTAAATAAAAATTAAATTAAATTAAATTAAAAATTTCAATGCACAATAAAACTGACACAATGAAATCTAATTTAAATTTGAATATATTTTAAATTTTTTTAATATTCATTTCATAATATCTTTTTCAGTTCATTATCATAAAAAAATATTAGTGTTTTAAAATCATACAAAATACATAAAGAAATAGTTTCGTATATTTTAAATTATTTAAGTTTACTTTGAGATAAAAAAAAAACCTCACAATTACAATATGAAGTCAAATTAAAACTTAAAATGAAGAATTTTCATTTGAATTATTGAAATTTATTATATAATAAATTTGAGATGATTATATAAATAAATAAAATAATTATTTTTTTAAATAATAAAAAACAAAAAGTGTTTTTTCTATAAATCTAAATTGCAATGAGCTTTAAAAATTTTATTGAAAAACAAAAACTCAATTAAGATTTTAATAATATTAAATTTAAACAATAAAGAATTAAAATATCATTAAAAAGATTATAGAGTATTTATCAACTACAAAATTATTTAAAAATAAAAAATTTGAAGTGAGGTCCACTTAGAGGGAGGACTCTGAGAGACCGCCTTGAGTTTGTGCTGTAGCCGGCTTTGGCTCTCTGGTAACAGATGCGGCAACAACACGTGACTAAAAGCCAAAGAAAAAACAGAAAAAAAAAAACAAAAAGCAAAAAACATGAATGGAAACAAAGAAGAGGGGAAGGAGAGGTGACGATTATGTCTCTGAAATTGTGTTGATAGAGATGGAAGAAAAGTTGGGTGGGTTTATAAGATCACTAGGAGAAATTAATCCGTGGGCTAGGAATATTTAAACAAAATGCTCTTGGGAAGCAGCAGTTGCTTATTTGCAATGGTTAATTGATTTGCAGATTAATAAATATCCTACCTCATAAACCGCCTGAAGTGGGAATTTTGACTGGACGGAGATGGCAAGTCATCTTTTATGTAAGATTTTAATGTATTTTTTGACATCAACGATGAAGCAGGTGTGTAAAAGAGGGGAAATAAAAGTGACTTGGATTCTAGACAGGTTTCTCTTCGCATCGGCAAAAAGTAGTGAAATGTTGCCGACTACAGTAGCGACCAAAACCAGCTAGCAGCCCTCCATTGGGAAAGCCACTCTGCGGTTTTGGGATACCGAAGAAGTTAGTTTCCTTGTCTTGATCCCATGCAACTTGCAGGGTAGGCTGTATCTGGTGCAAGAGTATTCAGATCATCGGAAACGGGAGCCCAGCTGAGGCCCATGGTCTGCCCATGTGCAGTGACCACCCTCTTCTCTTGGCAATTGTATCAGTGGAGTCTAGTAGCATGAGGCGCTGTCCTTCATGCTTAAAGCTTACATTGACACCCACGTAGAACCGGACAAGATAGACAGTATGCAGAAGTTACTCTTGAACTGGTTGTTGCAGAGTCTACGCTACCGAGAGTAGGCCTTCGGAATAAATTACAGGACTTTCCAATTTTACATATAGAAGAACTTCTTTTTATCTCAATTACTATATTAATTTTTAAAATAGCTTTTAAAACTTCAAGATTTTGGCCATTTAACCTTGTATATTTCAAAGATTCTCAAGTTTATTTATTTTTTATTTTCAATTTGAACCGATCTAATTTTGATTCAAAGAGCCTTAATTAACCTTCGGTATTAAAAGGAAGGTAGCATCGTTGTAAAGTATTTTTTTTAATATTATTTTAAACTTTGTAATTTTTGTAGTTTTTAATAAATTTTTATCCTTTCACATAAATAAATTGCACATTCAAAATATTGAGTTGATTCAAATTGAGTTCTATCTTAAATAATTATTAACAAAATTGAGGATGCTTAAAATTATTATCTAAGTTTTAGTAAAAATGAGGAGCATTAAAGCCATTTGATGTGGGAGACCATTAATTCCTAACTTAACTCAATACAACCCTTAACAATTATTCATTTAGCTAAAAAATAAAAAAATGTTTAAGAAATTATGAATCATAATTAAATCATTTGTGCCGTTAATTTATTCCTCATTTCAAGGACTAATAATATTTAAAAAACTGTTAGTTTAATGATGAACCAAATAATCTTGCCATCTTTGTCGTCTTTGTGTTTGATGTGGTCGCCGATGTCATGCCATGGCGGTGCAATGGGAATACCTAATGTGTCCACATGCCGCTTTGATAACAAGAAGGCAATGTTATCTGGTGGTGGCGACCGAGCTTAGTACCAGATCATCCATACCTTCAGTAATCCCTTTGACAAGCCAAGCAAACAATCTCAAAGAGTGTATTCTCGATGCCTTCAACCCATGGTGCCACAAGGTCTGGCCAACAACATCTGGCATGACCATACACTTTTATCTCCTAGATCGTCAACAAACATTTTTCAATGTGATAACATTGTTACTCTTACCAATTAAGATAGGTTTAGCCTTTTATAACCTCATCCCAACTACTATTTTTGCGAGTTAATTTTCTACAACTTCATAGAATACTTCTCATATCTCAAAACCAAACTTAGATAAAATCATCTCTTTTAATATAATAGTTAAACTCAGGTAAAAGAAGAATGATGCATTTTTTTTAAAGTTATATTAATCATTTTATCTTTGATTTGATGTGAATTTTTATAATAAAAATTAATTTAAATTAAAATAATATTTTAAATATAAATTGATTCGCATGAAAATGTAAAAGCTTGTTAAGAAAACACGAAAAACTATTAAAATTAAAATTAAATTTACCTTTTATAATCTAATTTCATATCTCACATAAAAAAATGACAATAATATCTCGTAAAATAATTAATTAAAGGAAATATCATGACAAAAAAAATAAAAATAAAAAACAATACAAATATAAGTACAACATCAAGGTTTTAACATATGACTTCTGTTTGGGTTGCAGTAGTCTTGATGCAAAATTGAAAACTTGATGGACAAGATAAAACCCAAAAAAAAGTTTGGGATTACAATAAAAAAAATACGGTATGGTTTTTTGTTTTTTGTATTCTTTCAAACATGCTGGTTATGGATATATCACAAATGCTATCAATTTTATGGTTTCATTGCATTAGCATTTTGAATGATTTGCGTAACTATCAAGCATTTTTAATAAGCTTCAATTAATCATCAAATTTATATTATTAAAAATGAAAATGAGATTACTTTTTGTTATTGTATTTATTAGAAACATGAGGTTTTCATTTATAATAGCAAAGCATTGTTACAACTTAAGTTTCAATTAATTATCAAGTTTATATTACTAAAAAGAGCTATTGATATTAGCCTTATGATTTCATGTGGTTAAAATATGATTATTTATTTTGATTATATTAAACTTTTTTGTAGACTATTATTTAAAAAAGCTGTGTAGCTTAACTTGAATTTTAAATTATTCAATGCCATTAACAGGCTAATATGAAGGCTTGTAGGTGTACATAATGAAAAAACTTGAAAAACAAGTAGCTTAGAAAATTTAGGGACTTATGTAAATCCCCTTATATTTGCTTAAAATGCATTTTATTCTTATACATGAAAAAAAATGACTTAAACTGGATCATACTTTTTAGAGCTTTTAAATCTAAAAAGATGCTTTGAAAAATGAGAAATGAATGTGCTTTTAATAAAAAAAAACCATAGGTGTCAAAGAACTAACTTGAAAAACACAAGAATCAAATAAAGCATGGGCTAAGGACAAGTAAAATGTTATCTTAGAGCGTGCCACCACTCAAGTCTATATCTTACTCAGTGTCACTGCCCAATAGCCAATGTCATCACCTAAGTTCTTATCCTAATCGGTACTACTATCTAATAGATCGATGCCACCACCTAAACAAAATGTTTTCAAAATTACTGTATTTAATAACTAGCTTAGTCATTATCATGGTCTAATTACTTGGTATCATCGCTTTCATAAAATGTTAAACTTTAAATCGCAATAAGTTGTAAGGCTTTTGAAAACACATGTATAATAAGTCATTCAGCATAAGAGCTTCAATGTTACTTTCTCTTTAGATTCAGAGCTTTTACACATTCTTCATCATGAAATCATCTTGAGTAAGTGTGTAAGAGATTTAAAAGCTTTCATTTTATTAATCTACTCCTAAGAGAGTTTACTCTTTGTGCTTCATTTCTTATACACTTATTGAGAGGTTGTTGAAAGGTGAAGGATCACTTTTTTAAAGAAAATCTTAGTGAAAAGCACCAAATGTTTCAATCTATAAAGAGAGATTGCGTTTAAAATAAAAGGATTCTCATTGTATAAGAATCTTATTTAGGGATAACCAAGTATGTATCAGTTAAATGAATAGTGCAAAATTCTCATGTGAGTTACTTAGACGCGTGGACATAGGTAGGAATAGTCATACCACATAAAAATCACTGTGTTTGAATTCTCTTCCATATGGTTTTGATTTACATAATTTATTTATTGATTATATTATTATGGTTGATTAAATTAGAGCAAAATAGCCAATTTTCTTGCTAATTAAAAATAATAATAATAATTTAGAACTCAATTCACTGCTTTCTAGGATTGCCTACCTAAGGCTAATAATTGAAATGTTCGATATGTGATATTTTGCATTTTGAGATGATATTTTGTATGTGGAAGTTTGAACATATGTGATTTAAGTTTGCTAGTTATGAATCATGAAAGACAAAGCATTATCTCTAGGATTTTAATTTTTGATTTTCTAGTATAGTAAGGTGCAAAATGGGTTTGTTTATACCAAAATGCATCAACTAGGTTAGCTACTACTCAATGAATTCTGGATTTTGAATTTCGTGGCTATATTTTGTTTTGTATTTGAATTTTGTGTCTTTATCCAAATAATCATGTTAACTTCTATGATTTTATGATATAAGTTGACAAATTGCGACTTCTTTTATAATTTTGGATGTGTTTTCATAAAATTGTTTCTTGTTCTCAAAATATGTGTCTTTCATAATACTTTCAAAATTTTTTTGTAAAATTTGGTCACTACTTCGTAATCTTTACTTACTATATTATAACTTTTGTGACTTGTCTAAAAGCTTTCATGATTATTTAGAAACTTGCATGACTATATATAAAATTCATATCTAGTTATATTACTTTTGTTACTTGTTAACATACTTCCAAGCAAAAGTTCACAAGTAGATACATGACTTGCTAATGCAGTTTTATGGTAATATTTGTCAACTTTTGTGACTTTTTTGTCCACTTTCATGTCACATTTAGTTATTTTTATCCAATATTTATCTTCTAATTGTCTAGTTTTAAGATGTTTTATTTTTGTTTTTGTTTTATTTTGTTTTTTTTTTATTTTTTACATTCAAGTAGATGGCAACTGCCAATAAGGCTTTCGTAGCTCCCAAAGAATAATGAAATTCTAAGAAGGTAATAATACACCATGATAATGGTATGATGCCAATTATAGATAATGAGAAAATGTAAAATGAAAAGTTAGTAGGATTTATTATAGACATTTTTGAAAATACATAAAAGATTAATTTTTTAAATAAATAATCCGTAATTCATTGTTGTAAAAGATCAAATAATCTTGTGAGGATGAGATTTGGTTCTTGCCAGTAAAAATGAGATGCATTTCCTATAGGAGAAGCTTTGCTTCATTACTAGTTTGAGATTTAGCAGCTATAAGACATGATCATCATGAGCCTAATCTATCTGGCATCCTCACCAAATACTTCAATGAAGTGAAAAATGTCAACACTAGCATAATGAAAGTAAGACTGCTAATAGGGAATTTGCTGACCTAGAAGATGCAACGAAAAGTGCTTATTGTATTTACAACATGGCTTCCCTAAATGGGCATGATAAATGAGTGCAAGAGCTTCATGTGGTAGTTCCATCTAGTGAAGGACTGGGAGTAATCAACTGCTTCCTTAAGAACACTTCGATATTCTACAACTTTTCAATTTAGCTTAAGAAGACAATTGCCAAATGACAATCAAATGACATTGCTTTACATATAACCCTTATAATTTTGCATGGGTACTGTTAGTAAACATTTAAATTTTGATTTTATGTTTTATTTTTTTTGTTGTTTTTTTTCCTTTGACATGACACCTATGGGTACATAACATATTATTATGGTTGATAGCTTAAATACTTTTAGCTAATTCATGTAGCATTTTGTGATATTTAGAACTTTTTTGATTCTTTTACGTATTTATGGATATTGTAGGAATAGATATTGGGACACGAATTTAAGAAAACAATAAAAAATGAGGCAAAATAAAGGGTTAAGACCACTATTATGTTACTGTAGTATTTCAACCATGATTTTTTTGTTTGAGTTGTAAAACATATAATTCAAGAAGTCTTGAAATTTGAGAGGCAAAGTTTTAGTTTTTATTTTAGGACTTCTTGAATTTTTAACACTAGGCATAAGTCACTTGTGAAGCAAATTTTTGCATTAGTGAGAAAATAAAGCATTAGTATTAGCACATGGCTGCAATAAGATGTTCTGAATTCTCCTTGGAATGAAAGTCTTCTACTAGACAACATTATGATGAGGAATTTTAGTATAACAGAAAAAGATACAATTGTTAGGGATATATATATATATATATATATATATATATATATATATATATAAAGTTTGAGAAGGGCACCTCAAGAATACAATCTTAGTGACTTAGAATACCCTTGGAAAGAGATTTTAAGCAGTGATGGAACAGGATTCAAAGAAAGAATATAAGATTGAAAGAAAAACCAAGGACTGGAGTTACATTAAAGAAAAAGACCTAAGATGAGGCTGAACATCTTACTTGAGCTTTTCTCTCCTTACTTTCTTATTTTCTCCTTTTATATTATTGTTAATTATTTTTGATATGTTTATTAAGTCTTACTTAAATGTATTTGTGATTATGAATTGATTCAGAGGACCTAAGTCCAAGCACTTAGGGTTGGTATAATTTAATAGATCAAGTGTTTGGTTGATCCATCCTTCTTAATAATATCAATTTTTTTCATTTGTGCTTGCTTAATTTATAATTACTTCTTATTTATGTTTGAATAATATGTTAGATTGATATTTCATGGAAAAGAGTAACCTTAGATTAGCTATAGATTACATTGTGCCTTCTAATATTAAAAAATACTTAGGGCCTAAACAATACTAGTAAGGTGGGATTTTCTTATTAGTTCATTTTAGTATATTTATGAAAACATATATGGTTTGACACCTAAGCATGGTAACCTCCAGGCACAAGTCCTGTACAACTTAAACTCTATGATATTGGAAATTACTTAAGGTTTAAGTAGTTACTAAAGGGTATGACTTAAGGGAGGTGTGAACCTTCTATCTTATGATATTGAGAATTATTCCACACACGAGAGTGGTAATAAAATGACAGAAGATAATCTAGATTAGTAAAAGCTGATAAATAGTAATAAGAGAGGTAATTTCAGGGTAGTGTAAATCTCTAGCCCTCTGATATTAAAAATACTCAGGGTCATAATCAAATGTAAGCATATATGTCTTTGATGTAAGACACCTCAAATTAAAGTCAATCTCTAGGTAAGATACCCAGAACATCAATCTATAGGAAATGAAAGGACACTCAAAAATGGTAATAAAAGGATGTAAGATACCTCAAATTAAAGGAAATCAATCTCTAGGTAAGATACCTAGGAAATAAATCTCTAGGTAATGAAAGGACACTCAAAAATTATAATGAAAGGATGTAAGATACCTCAAATTAAAGGAAATCAATCTCTAGATATACTTTATCATAAGATTACATTTGTATCTTTTTTGCTTACTTACATTCTTCTTGAAGTTGGAATTTATTTTTTGTTTTCACATTATTTCATTGCATCAATCAACATATTAATTTCTAAATAAACTTGGATTAGAATGCTAGTGGTAGTTAGTTTAGTTTTTTCTTAACACCAGAAGATCATAACCAATCTCAAGATTCACTCAAATCATACACTTGCAAGAGTCGTAAAAAAAAGAAAATCACAATCAAAGGTATCATCAACTTTGTTGCCCTATATCTTGTAATGGGGATTTCCAAAATGGTCACAAAATAATGTCATGAATAAGATATTCATAACTAGTGCAAGTTACATGTTTTTACTTATTTATACGATGAGCATTTGTTGTAACTTACATCTTACGTGATGGATTAAGGGTTTTAAATTCCATGGCTATATTTGTTTTGCATTTGAAATTTCATTCCTTTCTTCAAAGAATCATGTTAAGTTTTATGATTTCACGATACTTTTATAATTTTTTATCTTATTTTGCACTTTGATAACTATGTTATAACTTTTATGGCTTGCTCGGATTTATGACTATATATAAACTTTATTTCTAGTTATTACTTCTATTATTTGTTTATAAATGCCACGTTGATGCACTTCGTGCATTACTTATGATCTTTCATGACTTTTTTGTATTTAAAGTACATTATTGTGTTGTTTGTCTTATTAGGTTGATTAAATTTTTATTTAATAGAAGTTTACTAAAGGATGGAAAAGAATAGGATAGAGGGGTCTGAACAAAGCACTAAGGTTAGGAGGAGGATTGGCGATATCAAAAGGTTACTATAGAGGAGCAAGAGGGGTGAGAGAAAAGAGTGATAGGTGGTCGAGGAGACAGAAGAGAGATAACAGAAAGCACCAAGATAGGAAAGAGCTAGATAATATAGAATATGAGAGGTAGTAAGGTTGAAAAAGGAAAGATGTATCATAAATTTGATGCCATTGACGCTAAGATGAATGTCGTGGATGTAAGGATTAGCTTGCTTTATGATTTCATCTATGGGTATTATTAGGAGCTAATGGATGCCATTTCCATAATCATCCATATTTTGAGACTTTAGCCTATATATTTAAGATCTATCTTGCAATAACACGCGGATTCAAATAGTGATGAGATGGTAATTTTAGTTATTCAATAATTTGTATAGTTTGAACTTTTTGATTCAAATTATTAATGTTTA
This sequence comes from Moringa oleifera, assembly GCA_021397835.1. Lineage (NCBI taxonomy): Eukaryota > Viridiplantae > Streptophyta > Magnoliopsida > Brassicales > Moringaceae > Moringa > Moringa oleifera. The sequence goes on from JAJFZO010000447.1 coordinate 1,173,736, forward strand.
ACTTTAATTTATATCTTTTAGAATGTGTGATACAAGTAGCATATTGCACTTTGAATGCATATAATGTAAATGATAGATTATTGAGCAATGAGGTAGATAAACGATAGAGTCATTGAGAAGGTAAAGCCTAAGGTAGTCAAGAAGGTAGAGGATGCAGTACTTTTTAAGGGATTGGAGGCTATAGTGGCAATTAAATTGCCAAGGCAATGGAGCTTAAGGATAGTGGCCATTATTGAAGTAGTGGAGGTCAAGGAGACAATAGGGTGAAAAAAACAACTTGTTTATAGGAAGTGATTGATGTAGTGGTGGAGTTGAAGGATGCAGTGGCCTTATCCACTGATTCCAAGCCATTGTAATGCATTGAGAGTTTGACCTTTGAGCCTAAGCATAAAGTGAACGATACTATGGAATAGGTTGCTAAGACCTATAAGTGGTCTTGGAACTTATGCAGTGTCATATGTCAAACCTTTCTTCCTCAAAGAACGCTCGAGAATTGAGCTAGAGTATGATCTTAGCACTAAAGTCTTGAAAGCCTTGTTAAGAGAGCACTTAGAGTTTAAAAAAAGTCAAGGCAAGTAAGTATTTTTCTATCCTTTCATTTCTTTAACATACTTTTATATCATGGCGTTGTTGTTTAACTTAATTGTTTGTTTGAAATGCAATCCTAACATTGGCGGGGACCATTCTTTCAATGTGGAATGGTTTGAGATTTTTGAAAAGTAGGATGTTAGGTTGGAGGACAAGTACGCATATTCAAGATGTTTGTATCATTTTTGAATATTCTTTTATTTTAGGGTTAATTACATGAGAAAGACTTGTATTTACTTATTATTTCAAATTGATACTTACAAAAAAAAAATCTATTTGAGGTTTACATTTTTGTTGAATTCTCAATATAAGACTTTCACCTATAATTTTCATTAATATTAACGATTTTATACATATATCTAATGTGCATGACTTTTCCTTTTGCAATTATCCTAACATCTTTTTCCACTATCGAAACAAATAAATTTTTTTATTTTATTAGATATTTATATTTTATATATTTTTACTAAGTTGGATAAAAAAATATATTTTATTTGTTTTACTAGCATTTAAAATAGGTATTTAGGTAATTGCACAATTAAAAATCATATACATCTCATGTATGTGCGTAAAATCATTAATGATAATCAAAATTATAAACGAAAGTCCTATATCAAAAATCCAATAACAACATAAGTTTTAAATAATACCATTTTTTTTCGTATGTCTCAATTTGAGACTATAAATAAAATGCATGTCCCATTGATGTAATTAATTTATTTTTTAATTTACTCTATCTTTTGCTTACTTTTGTTCTTACATTATCCAACATGTCCAAGCATATTTGTGTGTCTTTTAAAGGCACCAATGTTAATTTTCAACCTACATGCATGAAACATTTACCTCATGGACTCATATTTTTAGGTATGTGCTTTTGTTTTTTTGTATTCTATTAAAAATTTGCTTATAAGGTATAAAATCTAATTTGTATGTTCAATTTAATAAATATATATGCATTACGCATACATCCAATATTAGCATGATATTAGTACATAAGTGGGTGGATGAGATATTGACCCCTTTTCACGAGGGTTGTTCTTGCAAACGAAGCAATGGGTATTGTAAACTTTTAGGTGTGACACTGCAAATGATGCAGCACCATGCCCAATAGGATTTTATAACCCTTTAATGTCAATTTATCAAGAACTGACATTAAAAGGTATATTTTAACGTAGGTCTACATTAAAATGATGGTGAAAATGTAATCTTTAACATCAATTGTTGAATAAAATAACTTGGCTTTTTATATATTCATAACTTTTAAATAATTTACAACATTATATTTTTATTAATTGAATATAATACTTATCTATACTTGTTTATTGTGTTAATATTTGGTAACAAGATAAGTTGAGTAAACCAATTCTAACTACTCTTTATTTTCATAATAATAATCGCATATGCAATGGAATATGTATTGTTATAGAGATTTATTCCAATTAATGGTAAACATGAAATTATCTGTGGATTGTCCCTTTGTTATTACAGGCACCTAACTTGATGATGGCCTCCACTGTTCTAAAAAAACCCTTTCTACATATCCCTAGACATTATACAATTTTTTTTAAGGAAAAACTTGACTAAATGGTCTTATCCTTTTCAAAATCAAAATGTCACCTAGATTTTAAGTTCTCACATCTTTATAGTATTATCTTTTGATTTTTCTGCTTTCATAACTAAATATCTCTAAGAATTCTAGTCTCTTAGCTCTAAATACTCCTACAAACATTGCATACCAAATATGTTCTCACTATCTCCATTACTAAGAATTTTAATCTACCTTTCTCTTTTGATGAGATCCATATCTTTATGCGTTAGCTATCTATCAACACTATTTTTACTATGAAAAGATTCTTTATATGAGTGTGTTAGGTAATAGGTCTTAACAATATACGACTAACCTTTGAAATAGGCATAATCCACTAACAATTGTTCTTACAAACAGTTTTTAAGTTTGTTGGATTCACATTTTACAAATTTAACATAATAACCCTCTTTCACAAGTATTCTTTGACTATTTCCTGGCTTCATAAATGGATGTAAGAGTCATGCCAACCACAAACCTTAAGTTGACCATGCCAAGTGCTATGTGCAATTTCATTTCATGCTCACTTACACCATCCTTATCAAAGTTGATTAAAGTGTCATGCTCATTAGAATAATTTACCTCGAAATCATTAAATCTTCGCTTAGATAGCTCATGTCATATTTTAAAATTCAAATTATTGATAACCACATAAGTATTGCCTTTATGCGTAACATCATCTTTTCTCTTAACCTCATAGTTATAGTTAACTAAATAATAATAGTAATATCATCATCATTGTCATCACCAATATCTTTACTCCTAATACTTTGACATGTTTGTTGCTTCGTTATGCTACACTAATTGCATTATTGACATGATCAACATTATTGTCAAAAGTAAGACTATGTATCCTAATTAATGCCGCCTCAAGTCTCCATAGGTTTTGCTAAATAAATATGTAAATTTGTAATAGTTTCACAGATCTTTTTTCAACATACTATGACATTTGCATCACTCTGTAGTTCCCTGAGATCATATTGTATTATTTCTCTAGGGGTTATATTGTAGAATTTATTAAAACCATCCCAAGCTTGAGCCTTCTTCAACATTCATATTATTTATATAATGGAAAACTTATCACTAGGTACATTATCAAAAACAATAATATTTTTTGAATTATTCAAAATTTTCATCATATATAATACAAGTGACAAGAAAAGTGAAACAAAGTCATGCATGTAACCTAAATAAAAAGCATAACGCATGAAAAGTTATTAAGTTTAGAAGAACATAATATAATCAATTCTATAAATATAAACACATAAAAGCAATCTCAACATTTACTTTGTCCACAACATGTGAACATGAAAATAGGTCTGTATCAGTTATTTATTATAATATACTACTACTCAGCATAAATTGAATATTAACTTAGTGTACATCATATAAACAAATCAACAAACATCATTTGCTGTGATTGACTACCACTTAGCGTAAACTTTCCCCTCCCTCTCTTCTTCCTCCTTCCCCAATCCTTCCCCCCCTGGCCCGCGGTGATGTTAACTTTGTCTATAATGTACAAACTTGTAAATAAAAACATTTGATTTTATAATAAAACATGTAATGTTGCATCAATACAAATAAATATTAACTTTTTCAATATGCAAATTAGTGAATCATGTGGTCCATGCTCTGTCCCTGATAATGTATTAAAAATAACACATAAATCCATAATAACTTTACAATAATTAGTATCAATTATTAAACTAAAACCCATTATCAATAATTTGGAGATGTCCTCATTGTTATTTAATTAAAAAGTCACCCATTATCACTTATCTGAGTATTAATTAAATTTGAGAAGTTTTCATTAAACTTGATTGAATTTGAATATCTTATCTAAAAAAATATAAAATCATTTTTTAATAAATGTCTTGCAATCTCCACATGTAAAGCTCACTATTAACGAGTAAAAACTAATTCAAGAGATAATACATTGTTTTATATATATATATATATATGTGTGTGTGTGTGTGTGTGTGTGTGTGTGTGTGTAATACAAGACTATTAGTCAACATTTTCATCAAAAAAGTGATTTTCATTTCATTATCATTTAGTTGTCTTCTTATTTTTGTATTTTCTATCTTTTAGTAATATTGAGAAACATTATTTAATTTAAGTTAGGATGGTAACATGCAAAAAAAAAAAAAAAAGTTTTGATTTGTGATATTAAAAAACTAAGAAAGTTTCATTAAAAGAAACAATAATCAACTACTAAAAGCTTGGCACATTAATGGTAAACTTGTAACCCATCTCTTTACTTGGAAGCTTAATTAGTTGGATATTATACTAAAAAATAAAATTTTTCATTACTACTAATAAAAACTTTAATGACACTTAAAAATGGCTTTTAATGACATTTGTAGAACTATCATCTTTATTCATATCATTAAAAGGAGATAGACTTTAATGATAGTTATTGAAAATTATCATTAAAGGTCCCCACTTTTAATGATAGTTCTATTAGAACTGTTATTAAAAGGAGCATTAGAGATCCTTCCTTTAACGATAGTTGTGATAGAATTATCATTAAAAGTATATTTTTTTTATTAATTTAAAATAAATTCAAAATTTATATTTTCAAATTATCCAAAACCTGCATATATAAAATTCTTCACTTCTTCCACATCAACCACATACATCAATACAATTTGTCACAATATGCAACCAAAATCTTAGTAATTATAATTAACATATAATTAACATCAGAATATAAATTCATCTAATTAACATTTAATTAGTCCATCAAGTAATCTGAAAATCTTAATAATTATCAAATAATAAATTCATCAATGTATATCCATTCATAACAAATATATTTATCCGAATATATTTAAAAAAAACTCAAATTTCATCAATAAAAATTTACCAATCATACTTACTAAAGAACTTCTCAAAATAATGTACATTCTCAATATAATTTTTAAACCAAAATTAATCAAATTAAATAGAAATTATGAAAAATAAATTTCATAAAAAAATTTGAATCTATATCGAAATATTTACTTATGTTTAAAGGCCAAAGATGAAAGAATGGAAGAAGAAAGTACAACTACTCCTTGTGAAGATTTAGACAAATGAGAGAGAAAGGAGCAAAGAAAGAGCAAATAGAATAGGGCTAAAGAGAGGTACTATGGCTACTAGCAACTGGCCTAGCTATTTCTGAATGAAAAGCAAAGAGAAGAAGGCTAAAAGAGAGGTAGTGCGACTGCCATGCCAGCAGCTGGTCTAGCTATTTTTGGACAAAGACCAAAGAAAAGTGGGCTAAAGAGAAGAAGTACGACTGCTAGCAACTGGCCTAACTGCTTCTGGATGGAAAAACAAAGAGGAAAAGGTCAGAAGAGAGGTAGTGTGGTTGCCATGCTAGCAGCTAGTCTAGTTGCTTTTGGACAGAGACCAAAGAGGAGAGGGCCGGAGAGAATAAGGACGACTGTTAGTAACTAGCCTAGTTGTTTCTGGACAGAGAGCAAAAAAGAGAAGTTTCGAAAAGAGGCAGTGTAGTTGCCAGCAGCTGGTCTAGCCTTTTCTAAACAAAGAGCAAAGAGGAGAAGGATAAATGAAAGAGTAAAAATTGCACGCCTCACTGCTGGCAAGATCTAGAGACGAATTAAGGATCTCTAGTTGCTTAAAGTAAGGCTAGACAACCTTTAACACCAGTTCTACTAGAACTAGTGTTGAAGGTCATAGCCTTTCATAGGTTAGAACTGGTGTGAAAAGCATAGGATATCCTTCAATACCAGTTCTAGCAAAACTAACATTGAAAGACATAACCTTTCATGTCAGTTGTGGTAGAATTGGCGTGAAAGGATATTGAAGGCTGTCCTCATCCTAAGGCTGATTATGTGAGTGAAGGCCTCTAACACTATTTCTGGAAGAACTAGCGTTAAAGACCTTAGTGCCAGTCTTCTTGATTCAAGCCTTTAAAACCAGTTCTTAAAATAATTGACGTTAAAGGATCTGAGGATGCTCTTTTAATACCACATCTCATTGAATTGGAAAGAAAGGATGATAATTTTTAATTTCATTTTATTGTTCACGGACATTAAAGACCTTATTTTTAATGATAGTTTTGGAAGAACTGCCATTAAAAGTGTTAAAAAAATTTAATGACAGTTTTTTAAATAACTATCATTAAATTATTATCACTTATTACAATTTTCATAGTAGTGGTTTCTTGATGAACTAATATTGATATTACATGTTAAAAGGGCTAATTATATGAAATTTTGAATTGCCATCTAGTTAAAATCTGAAAAAGTGTTTAGTTTTAGCCACATTTTATATTTTTGATTATTAAAGAGTAACCTTTGAAAACTTTTGTGTATATTATTTACTTTGCATAGAGATTGATGTTTAATACATAGAGCCATGAAAATCGTCAAATTTAACTATAAAATCTTTTGTTATATAATTTCTTTTTAAAGTAGGTAAATCGATTGAGAAAATAGCTTATGAGTTTTGATTAATTATCAAATGGTTAATGACTATTCGGGATACCATTACATGGTCATGGGATGTTGGAATGACGTTTTTTTAATTGTAAAAGATTAATCTCCATTAATTGTCAGAATTACAAAAAATGTCAGACAATATTGTATTTAACTTTATCTTCGTTGCCCCTAATAAAATAGGTAATTGAGCTAGAATGGTTGTTAGGGTAATTCTGGAATGAACACTGACAACCTAATCAATGCTAGATAACAGAACTCCATACAAATATTTCCCTATACACATATAAATTTTGAACCCTGTTAGATTTCATTTAAGGCCATTAGGTTACTGTTCTTTACTATGAGAATCCCAAGGCCATGCCACATTACTGTTTCCAAGCCAAACTTAGTTTGCAACATTTCACTTTGTAGTGGTGAGAATATTGGGTAGGTAGAGTGTAGGGCATAGAATATTACATGGCTTATTGCATCCCTAACAACCATTCTTAACTTCGTGTATTTGCTTGCGTCTTTAAAAGACATATCAACGTTTAGTTTCATAATTCTAGTCTAAGGAGGATTCCTTTGTGCTTGGCCTACTATTGAGAGAGGATGTTATTGCATGACCATCATCTCCTTTAGTAGTCTCCTTCTCTAGTAATCATTTCTAATATCTTACACACATGATCATATAAAAAGCTTTTTTTTTTCTCTATTCAACCATATTTCTTGGCATATTATAAGAAAAATTTCTAATATATTCTGATTTTCCATGTTTGAATGAAATGTTAAATTATGATATTGGTAGAAAAAAAGATGTTTTGCATTGGTAAGTCTTTAAGACTTTATTTTAAGAGAGAATTTATTTATTTAAATTGATTAAATTTTTTAAATAATTATTTCTCATTCAATATATTATATTGACAGTTTTCGATATATGATTCAATCATGCAATCTTTGTGTATCTCTTGCATTACACAATTATGTTAATAGTATTATTTTATAAGTAGTTTTTTTACTATAATATAGCCCAAGTTATGTTATCGCTTTTAGATTTCTTATAATAATGATCTCCCCAGATTTTAACGAAAGAATTTATTCTACTTAATACCTTAAAATTTTTAGTTAAGTCACCCTTTCAATCAAAATCTAGAAGGTACACATAAATGAGACTCCAATATATCTTAATTCACATTCACCAAAAATATTGAACAATATGCCAAGATATGAGAAAAATTCAATTTATAAATTCATTACCATTTTTATATGATAAGTATATATATATATATATATATATATATATGAAACTTCTAAAAACTGCGATATCAATTACAAAATTGGAAGCACAAGTTCTTCACATATTGCCTTAATCTAAGATTAATATGATGCTACATATCTAAAGCACACGCTCTTTTTTAACTTCATAAAGCTTAAACTTAATATAAATATCAATATCTCATTAGTTGTATTTATGAAAAATAGAAAAGTTAACTGAAATTTGTAATAGTCACATCAAATATAAATAATTATTTAAAACCTTTTTTTTCAAAAATGAAACATTAATTATTGTTATGTCGGTTGATAATATAAGGCTAAAATTTATTATAACAAAATTAACTATATTTTCTAATTTTAAAGTATTAACATTATAATACTTAGTATTTTACTAATTAATAAACTAAATTTATAATGCCACAAATTAATGTTGAATACAAGGATTCCTCAACTATAAAATAAAAATATTTTAATTCAAACTTTTAACATTAAAGTGTTAACATTTTAATACCAAATTATTTATTATTTGAATAAATTAATTTATAATATTAGAAACTAACATTAAATCATAAAATTCCCTAAATACAATATAAAATTAATCAAACTATGTTCTCTAATTTTAAAGAATTGACATAATTATACATTATGTTATTTTAAAATTTAATGAAATTAAACTTATAAAATTATAAGTAACATTAAATTCTAAAATTCTTTAAATATAACATAAAATTATATGAAAATTAACCTTGTGCTATTCATACATCTCAATCAAAATAGGTTCTCTTAAAACTATCAAGAACACTTACAAAATTAATAAATAAAAATCAAATTTACAGAGAGTACGGATAGATAAATCTAAACACTCAGTGTCTGATGTGCTTCGGCTACCTCAAGTATTCCATTAGCTCTTTCTTTCAAATCACACTTGGTTTATACCCCTAACTCTCAGCAAAGATGATAAATTTTACAACATAAGAAACTCTCTCAAACAATGAATGTTCAATCTAGTCTTTTGCTCAAAAGATGAAGTTTCATATAATAGAAAAATGAGAAAATTATATATATTGCTTTTGGATGTTCAAAAGATACTATTTTATGTTTCAAACAACTTTTTAATATTTGGATTTAAAATTTTAATCATTATCTACAAAAACATGCACTTTAAATTTATTTGCCGTCACCACTATTGCATCTTTTATCTTTATTACCATTCAAATCAACAAACATTAATCACATAAATTTTAAATTCAAAAGTACTATACTAGTGTTATCGTTAGAAATTTTGATCGTATCAGTTTAATAGAACTAGTTTTCCATGATCGGTGGTGGTATCGTCTCAAGCAATAAATCTGACTATGCTACCATATGATTGACTAATTCTATCATCTTAAACATGATTCAACTGATGGGGTACCCTTTTATGGCTAATGGTAACGCTTCTTTTTACCTAATAAGTATTTTTCTTTCTTTTTGCTTAAACACTTCGAACAAGTTTCAAAATTGATGTTCTACAAATTAAAAAATTAAGTTAACTATACTCTCCAATTTTAAAGTGCAAAAATTATAATATCTAACTATGTTATCAATTAATAAACTAAATTTATGATACTATAAAATAATATCAAATCTTAAATTTTTTAAATATAATGTAAAATTAATTTAAATTAATTTTAGATTCTAAAATGCTAACAATATAATATCTAAGTTTTTTAAAAAAACTAAATTTAATTAATAATATCAAAAATATTTCAATTTGAAAAAGAAACAAATAATCAAGAAAATCATTAAAAACATGATGAAATTAACTTAGTCAAATGAATTGCATGTTTGAATAAACAAAAAATATGAAAAAAAATATATATTTTTGTAAAGACAGATTTCTGATATTTGAATGAAGAAATTGGCATGGGCTTTAAATAAAAAAAAAAATCATTCACACATAAAAATATATATTATGATGATGTAGAGTGATGTTCAGACAAATTGTAAAAAAAGATAAAAGCAAAAATAATTTGAAAGATTAAATGATATTTATCATTATTGTAGAGAGAGAAAGAAGGGTGAGCAACTAATAAGCTATAGTGAGAAAGGAAAAAAAAATTGATGATAGGTATAGTATTTGTGAACTATGTCATAGATTCACTAGGAACCGAGGACATACGGGCAAACTAGTCGTCGGTTCACAAGGAAGCCACAACTACAATTACCTAAGGTAATGCTGCTGTAACCAATCAGCAAAACATGTCTTTGATTAGTACCTTAAGGACTAACGACATATTCTTCCACTGTTTTTTTTTTTTTTTTTTTATCCTTGATTCTTATAGAACCAACAACGTATGTGTTTAAATTTCAGAGTTTCTACATATGTGTTTAAATTTAGATTTTTCACATAAGCATTTAAATTTTTTGTTTTATTTATGGTTTTCTATGAGAAATGTCAACCATTCTCTGTGCATATTTATAATTAGTTTTTATTAAAATTTCTTAATGATATCATCAATTGTTAAGTGTATCATAATTTCATTTATTATTATTTTTATTTCTTTCAATGGTGACCTAAATTATGGGGTATCGATCCTGATTAAAGTTCGTCCCTCACGTTTCAAGTTTTAATTCTTTTCATTCCTTACGTTTAACATGATTATTTAACATGATTATCTAAGTTCCACTGAAACATGTTAACCAAAGTCACTTCAAAGTCTTCTGAAACTTTTTTTTGAAAAAGAAAACCTGTTAAGCTATGAAAATATCACCAACATAAGAATAGAAATGTTGCTATGAGCTTCTGAGGGGTTGTATTCTAATTTATAAAATTTTACCCTATTAAACACATTTATTTGGAAAGCTTGAAGTAATTTAATTTTATTTGTAGAAACGTTAATAAATATGAAGTTAAAAAGTTCATACAGCTAGGAAAATATACCAAGAAAATTGTGATACAAAAAGATGAAAATTACATTACAGAGAAAAAAAACACAGAAAATCATGAATAGATATTGTGATAACAGAATATTGGTGTGGTTAATGTTTCTGGTGAAATATGTACATGCAAGTAGCATAATAATGTAAGCTTGCTGGAGTTTCAAGTGACGAGAACGTACAATCCAGAGTACACGGCTCTTGTGCATTTATGTGCCATTGCCTCTGTTGTGTTGCACATGCTGGTAGGAGACCGTGAAGAAGGAAAAAGACAGAAGCGAACAATAGATCTTCGAGCCGAGCCGAATACTCCCGCACACATCAATCGTCATCCATATTCTTGATGAGATATTCGTCAGTAAATGACAATCCGCAAGAGGTGACTCCCAGGTCTCCAAGGAAATCTGTAATAAATAAATGAACATATATATATATATATATATATATAGATATTTCTCAAGTGGAAGAAAGAGACAAGGGAAAGAAAAGCGAACCAGTTTCGAGGTTGGCCATGGACATGGATGAAATATAAGCTTCTGATTCATTGTCCTAATCTAAGCACAGGAACAGAAATGAAGCAGATAAATACCCACAATGTTTGCATGATATACATACAATCCCATCTCGAACGGGATGTACCACATCCACCTGGGGAACAATATATATATATATTATCTACAGCGATGTTTAAAGATGTAATATACATCCAAAATTGTTCCATCAGTTCCATAAGCAAATTAAGAATATTGTCTCAAGTGAGGAATGCTAATCCGCGAGATATCCTTGTGAACAATACATGGGAGAAGTGGGCTACCTCCCTGCCTACGAATAACAGAAGAATTTTGTTTTTGCATTCCGAGCACCCGTCCTGTTGCCTCTAGGTGTCTTTTTCTCTCCCACGACAGCAAACCACTGGTTTCATGATGGTGGATGCAGTGAACTTCGAGCGAAAGCCAATCAACCACGTTAGTGCAACCGACCTCCTTAAGCAATAACATTTCTTTTTTAACATTTCGGTTCCTTTATAAACCCCCCAAAGCTTCACCAAACTGTGTGTTCGTGCTCACTCCCATTGCTTTATCCAACGAAACCACCACACCCTACTAATCATGTCTGACGTCCCTAGCAGCGCTGCCTGCTTGGCCTCTGCTATGAGAAATGAAAATCCCCGGCGCGAAACCTTCCAAAGGTTTTATGAAGCTTGGATTGTAGAACAGAATCAAAATCTCCATGATCTCATTGCTGCCTCCAAAAGCAACAACGTCAACAATGCTTCAACTAGCTCCTCTCAGACTGAACCGGCTGACGATGCTCATACACAGACCCTGCTCCCGCTGATCGACCTAGTGCTTGAGCATTATGAGCATTACTACCGCGCCAAATCATGGTGGGCCAAACACGATGTGTTATCTGTGTACTCACCCCCATGGAGGAGCTCCCTTGAGGAGGCTTTCCTGTGGATTGGTGGATGGCGACCCAGCATGGCTTTTCACTTGCTTTACTCCAAGTCTGGTTTGCAACTCGAAGCCCAACTGGAGGAGCTGTTTCAAGGCTTGCGAACGGGAGACTTAGGCGATCTTTCTGCGGTTCAACTAGTACTGGTGGACGAGTTGCAAAGAAAAACTATTAAGGTGGAGAAAGATATTAGTGAGGAGCTGGCAAAGCACCAACAGACAATAGCAGATTCCTCCATGGTTCAGATATCGCAGGTAGCAACTGAACTAAGGAGGCGTCGCATGGAGAACAATCAGGTGAACAATGGACGGGAAGAGCAGCGAATTGAGTCGGCGCTGGAGTCCAAAAAGGAGGGGCTGATAGAGATCCTTGAGATGGCTGATGATCTACGACTGAGAACACTCAAAGCTATGATTGCCATTCTGACTCCAAAACAGGCTGTTCATTTCTTGATTGCTGCAGCAGAGTTGCATCTGATGATTCACGAGTGGGGCAAGAAGAAGGATGAGAGGCAGCAACGTGAAGAACGTCGGCCCTAAACACGCTCATAAAAACAAACTCTGGCAAAACCGAATTTACAATATCCGCTGAAGTGAGCAGCAATAATGGTAATATCAATCAGTTCGATCTGAAAGTGTCAGTCAGTCTTCCTTACTTGTCAGCTGTGGTCCTAGCTAGCGTTTCAACCAGGGTAAGTTTATGGTTATGTTTAAGTTTATGTTTGTGTTGGTGTTTATGTTTGTGGACTTGTTGCAGCGTTCCTTTTTCCAGTGTAAGTTAAATGTGTTGCTAATAAGCAAAACTATCATATGTAGAACTGTCAAGCCTATGTTGGCAGCTATCATATGGAGTTTATTTTTCTGATGCAAATAATGTCTTTTAAGTGAGTACTAAGAAGACTATGATCCTATGTAAAATTTGCAGTACTACTCTCTGTCTCTCTCTCTAAATATGAGTTGTTGTCTTATGGTTTTGATTTTCTCTCAGACTTCGCACAATCTTGATGATTAATTCATTCCAGCAAGACTGATCGATGTTGGATATGGTACCTTAAAATTTTCACGGCATCAATTAATTCTCAGCTGAATACTTCCTTTAACATGTTAAGCACAAATCTCTAACCTAAAACACTACAGCACAACCTGTTAATTTGTTTTCCAATCATGACTAATAGTTGAACTATAACTGCAAACATCCAAGGTAACACCTACAATTCCCAGTTCTCATCACCTTCACATCTTAATAGAAAACCCTAGAAGAAAACCCTAGAATATCAAAACCCTAGAAAAAGCAAGCGGTCTGCCATACAATTAATATTTTATTCAAATCTCAATAACCTATGCACTTTAACATCGATCTATCACTGGAAAATGAAAATATCATCAGTTACCATTGATTTAATGATCAGCACAGATCATTAGAAAATCATAATATGAAGATAACAATCCCAGAGATTGTTAAATGTTCACTTCCGAGTTTCTAATTAAGATCGGTAATCTAAAGATATATAGTTTTTGTCTGTTAAATTGCAAATTTTTCTGTTTTGATGCCATTACTATCCATTTATACTAATAGTCCATTATTTCTAAACAGAAAACATGTAAACGGGTGTTTAATCTCTGTAGAAAATAATGTGTTAATGTAAATTATTCCAAAAAATGAGCAGAGATGGCAACTTAATTGCTCCAGAAGGCCAAGTATCAGAGCACCATAACCAGTGGTTTTTATAAACTCATCAGAACATGATTAGATCGATAGAAAGGTGATAATATATACCTGCATGTGTACATATCGCTGAGGGAGCATCTCATGACCATTTATTCCACCAGTATCTGCATATAACTAGTATTTATCCTTAATATTTACATAAAAATATCATCAAAGATAAAACTGCAGCTTTTTATTTGTTTATTTATTCATTATGATGCGTAATGAAATTAAAAAAGAAAAAGAAAGAAGAAGAAGCTAATATATCTTGCAAGAATGTAATTTTATAGTTTCTTAGCATAATTTAAAATATATTTAAATAAAGAGGAAGATCATCCTAACCATCCAGACCTTCTCCTTAGTTGATCTGTAGTTGAGTTTTGCAAGATCTGCTAAGTACATGTCTTTTAAATTTTTAAAGGATCAAAAATCTGTTTAGATTACTTGTTTCCTCTTGAACCTGACAACAAACTACTGTACCTATGCTCTTTGAATAAGTTATCGGCTAAGTACTCTCATAGATTAGTTTCTCTCTCATTTTTAAGGGCTTCATCTTTTCTTTCACATTTATCACTATTCTTAATTAATTTTTTTAAAAGAAAAGAACTAACAACACTAAACTTGATGCATCTTTATCATATCAATAATCCAGAATCATGAAAACCAACTAAATAAATTTAAAAAGTGCATGGAACAAAATAGACTACTTTTCTATATAAAAAAACCATGAGATGATTTTAATTATGTTATAAGAAGAAAAATAAACTATGAGAAATGATAAAATATGAGATGTATAATTGCTCAATAATTAAGATGTCTATAGGGAAAACCACAAGGAGCCAAATTGCATTTTTTTTAAAAAAATAAAGAATAATCATAAATGGATGGAGAACTTTCAATAAGAAAGAGAGAGAGAGAGAGGCACACAAAACTAGTTTCGACCAAATTATCTCTTACAGGGAGGAAAAAAAAAGTAATTAACAAGTTTTAATGGGTGAAAAGTAGCAACTTTGCTTCCGCAAATCTCTGACTTTAAAAACATAAATAAGCAAAAGATTATAAAATTGGTAAATACAGCAGACATAAACAATGTTTGGTAAACTGGAAATGAGGACAGATAAGGAGGAAAACTGCGTAGCCCACATGAAAACTTTTCTTTAGAAGGAGAAAAAAAAAAGAAAAAAGAAAAAAGGTAATCTGACCAGATTCAAGTGCTGTTCCTAATGAATAATTGCAAAATTTTATTAAAAAGGTAGTAGATGTAGGATAAGCCTAGCAGCTACGAGGTGCAGAGTGGAAAATTCCACACACATAGGAAGTCCCACAAACAAAGGACACAAGTACGCTAAGTCCATTTCCCAATCAGATTCTATCATCAACCTCCCCTCTTCTTTCACAAACAATTAAGTACAGTTACATTTGACAACAAAAAGAGAGAGAATCGCACCCCAATTCTTTTATAACTAATCCTTATAAATTGCCAACATATGCAAACTCCAATACATTTGCACGATTACCTGTTTGAAACATTTAAAGCTTAGAGTTTGAGAAATCTAGTTTAGTATCTGCCCTCAAATCAATGTCACTAAATTTGGGTAACACAAGAAAAAAAAAGTCCAAATTATTAACATATATATATATATATGTGTGTGTGTGTGTATTTTTCTAATTCAATCAATTAATTGTTGTTGATATGTTCTCCTCAAAAATGAACTTTTTCTAAGGATTTTTTTTTTGTTTAGATATATTCTTAAAAATTGTTTAATTTGATAGATTAGCATATTGTTTTACCCAATATATAATTTAATGAATGAAGAATAATCATTTTATTCCTTTTTCATATATAAATAAACACATGTTTAACATATATATACACACAAAGAAATGCTTTTTTAAAGACACAATAAAAATGTATATGATTAAGGATTGTCTATGCTTAAACAAGCAGTATAAAGATAGCTATAATTTTTATAATTTTCATTGTGATTTAATTTAACCAATGGTATAGCTAACACAGTGAGAAAACAGACCTAGATATGGGTAATGGGAGTGTAGGGAACACTAACAACAGATCAAGAGAACAAAATCAGGAGACCCCAAGCAAGCCCTTTTGTTTTTTTTTTTTTTTTTTTTTTGTGATTTGGTTAAAATCTTTTTTCTGATGGGTTATTGCAATTCGTATGCATCCCATCCCAAGTTTGGCCTTACAAAAAACTCTGAACAGAATAAACAAAACCAACATATAATTTTGATGAAGTAGGAATCAAAGATTTACCTTTGAAAAATTCTAAATTTAAATTCTAAAATTTTAAAAATAACTAATTAACATTTAAACATCTTTCAAAATATTCATGACCTTGCTTGTTACCTGAAACTTGAAATTCAAAATTCTATTTATTATTTATTTGATCTTGTGTTTCTCTCTAAATTTGGTTCTTTTTGAAAATTTTAAGTTCTTCTTTTCATACTGTTTTTGGCTGTATTACATCAAATTTAGGTAAAATTGATTATGCAACACCATATATAAGAGTTAACTGAAGACTTTTCTTAGTTCCAAGAATATGCACTTTCATTCTTAGGACAAGACATATCATTTTATAATTTTTTGCATTATTATACCATATAACACAACATGAATTTGCCAATTTTTTTAGCATTCAAGCAGCCTTAATTCGAAAATATCATAAACAGCTACTTATGATCTAATCTGTGGGTAACTCTCAAATAAGCACCATTGGTACTTTTTTTTTTAAAGAAAGAAAATTTCAATACAAAACAAGCTTATATATTATCTAGAAGAAGCGACCCTCATGTAGAGATACATTCTTACTAAACAATGAAAGCACAAATCATTGTGGTAGGCTACCCTCCCTCCCCAAAAGGTACCAATTTTAAGTTGGTCTATTCATGTTTAGGTCCTAAACCAAATTTCTGATATTACATAATTCATTTAGTTTTATTCTCATCTTCTACTGGGAATCATGGCAATGAGACAAGAAGAAGCAGACCTTCTCTAAGTTCGAACTCACCCTTTAGTGGTATATGCTGAAGTCTCTGAGTTCTACTGTGACCCAAAGTAAGATTGAAAACGAAAAAGAAAAACCAAAAAACAAAAGCAGAGAACATGGTAAATCTCTAGACGTTGCATCCTAATAAGTCCCATCAGCAGAAGCAAAGCTAAAATAACCAACCAGAGAGGAGACACACACATATTCAAGAGGGAGAGACAAAAGAGAGAGAATAGTGCCGAGAAATATTAGAGAGTCATGGTACAAAGGACAGAAGACATTTAAGAACATAGTAGGTACATTATCCAACATTTGACTTACAATTCAATCATTTCCGTCACATGCCATGGCCAATTGAAACAAATGACGTAATGACGTCAATTGACAAGCAGAAAATGTTGCATTCTTATTAAGGAGAAACCTATAGATAGGGATGTCAACCCAAGAAGGCTAGTGCAGGATGCTTTTCTCATTCTTGTTCTAGTTTGCGAATTTAATGTCCATTTTCATCTCATTTTTCATATAAAAATCAGGAACAGATAAATAAAATTTTTTTATTTTTATTAAAAATATTTTATTCAATTTTTTAAATTAAATTAGATTCAAATAGATATAGATTTGAAGTTTATTTTAATTTTAAATATAAATTAAATTTGATTTAAAATTTAGTTTTAAGTTAGGTAAAACACATATGCTAAAAAAATAAATAAGCTGAATTATACCATAGAACAAGACAAGATTTGAAAACCGAAACTAAAATAAGACAGAAAACATAATCTCTGTTTTTGTTGTGTTGAAAAAAATTTTTAAAAAAAAATCATCTTTTGATTGGTTTTCAGAATATCTATTTCATTTGAGACGGACCTTGAAAGTCTCGTCTTAACAGAAAAGGCTGGGACCTTTACCTACAGAAGACTCATTTGTCCAATGGGATATAAACTTGAAGACAGAAGACTTATTTGTCCAATGATTTTATCTAAACACAAATTGAAGGTAAGGAAAGTATCGATCCTCAGAAATTCTATAAAAATGTAAAAAAGTGTCTTCAAGTTTGGATAAAATGTAAGTGGTCTAACTCTGATTGGTCAACCAAAATATCCTGTAAGTCCGCTGCATCAATGAAAACCGAGATTCCCAAGTAGAAATGAGCACTGACAGGGGAGAAAAAAAAAAAGAAAAGAAAAAAAAGTTGCGTCCTTAAAGGTTGGCGGCTTAAACAAATAATACAAGATTGTCGTTTCGTCAGTAATATATGACCGTACTCACTTTACTACTATATAGTATAGAAAACGTACCTTCTTTGCAATGACCGAGACCGGAATTAGTTCCATGCCAGATAACAAATTTCATCCCCCAAAGAGACATGAATTTCCGACCATGTCTCCACCAAGGACCAGAAAGTGTAACTCAGTCGCAGGGGGTCCAGGAAGTGGAAGAAAGCTTATTCAGTCAATGAGATGGTAAGAAAGATGCTCAGAATGAACAAATGAAATATGGGAATTTTCAGGGAAGGATTTTGCAATATCATGACTTAGCATATTTTTCCAGGAATATGCATAGGATGAAGGATCTAGACAGAGAAATGACAATATCAAGTTATTACAGGCTTGGAAGTTATATGTTCACCAGATAGAGCAAATTAGAGGTGATTAGCAGGACTGACGGTTAAGTCATTTCCTAAAATGACTCTTGTTATTACTGATTATCCAAGCATCAGCTCGTCCATGGTTCAACTTGGATCCAGTCAGTTCCTAAGCCATTTGTTCTACATGTTAAGTAGACATTGACAACCACTAGAGCAATGCATTTCTGTTTGGTTTCAATGAGGTGAGGGCCTAATCAGAGGTCCAGTGCATGAGTAGCAGGCATCTTTCCTGTCTCCAAATACCAGAATGATGTATGAATGACGAACTCACAGTCCTTACGGTAGATGTTAAGTTTGACTCGATCGGTTTGTCTGATTGAACTCATTTTCAGACTGTGAAGAAAAGACCAAGCCCAAGAAGAGGAGGCTAGAGCCTACAAGGAAGGTAATTTTGTAAACTGATTAGTTGACCAGAATATCTCATCAAATTTTGAAGGCTTACCCACTGAGATCAAGATATTTCTCATGTAGTAATTTTAGAAGACTTTGGTTGGATTTGGGTGTTGATAACAGAAGAAAATGCAATTCAATAAACTGGGAGCATAACTGGCAGATAAAGACATCTTCATGGTTGTCTGCAGAACCATTTTCCTGAAGATAGTTTCAGCATTTATCCTCTTATAGCTTGTATGAAACAGAACACTAAATTTTGCATAAAATCTTGTGAGAATTATTAGTACATCTAGCATTACACTTAATTAGACGATAGTCTGAACTTCAACCAGAAGAACATGATTAAGATACTAATAGTGTTGAGAAACTGTTAACACAGCCTCAATTTTACAGAATCATCAGTTTCAGTTCTGTGTGTTAAGATCCATTTACCTGCTTAGCAGAAACATGACAAAGGCATACTGTTCTCTCCTGAGTTGAAAATCATGTTCTGGGAGCTATCAGCAACAACTACCATTCAGGTATAGGCCCGAACATTATTAAAAGCTTCAGGTTTCCTTCCTGCAATATGAGCACCACCCATAGAGATTCATTTGCATTCGGAAGAACATTCAAACTATACAATTTGTTGCACATAATCCTCAAGTTGATACTTGCTGATGAAGAGATGTCATTATCGGTGCGAGTCTATGCTGTTGATAAAGAGAAATTCGAATAGAATGCAAATGGTCAGGCCCCAAACTCTCTTTTTGATATTTCTGGTCATTATTCTTTAGTATGATGGTAATGATGATACAGGGTGCATGATCAAGTAATGATGGTTTGGTACAAAGACTGCTCAACAGAGAAAGGAAACTTAAAAATATGAATAATTTATGTTTTATGAAAACAGAAATCACAGTAAAGCACAAAGAAAGAAACCAAAGCAACACAGAGGCAGAGCAGAATAAGCTGGGAAGCAACTTGCCTGGTCTGAAGCTCAACTACAACTCAAAGAAAGTTCATGTCTTTCCATTCATAGAACATGGCGACAACATGACGTTTTCACTTCGAATTGCCAGCAAGTTCACCACTGAGTTCAAGAATAGTGGTACCTATGGGTTGCAAAAGAATTGTCAAAAACGAATGAGAAGGCTAATTATCATTGGGAATATTCAAAACATTGAACACATAGAAAATAAAAAGTGACCTTAAATTGAAGAAATAGACTACGTGTTTCATTGTTAACATTGCCAAAAGAATAATAAATGAGAGGTCAAATCAAACCAGGGCTGAAAAGAAACCGGCATTGGAAAAGCAGCTGCTTGAATTAAGAATCTTCATTGTCATAACTCATAAGTGAACACTAACGAAACAAGCTGCATCTTTACAGTTAACATGAATATGACTAAGAAATACATTTACTAATCAATTAAACTGCAGCTTCACAAATAAAATAAATCTGACTAAGAGGCACATTTACTAGTACTACTGTATTTTTTGTTATTGTCTTTTACAGAAGTCAACATTCTGGTGAAAATCTAGGCTTCATGTTGAATTCAGACACAGAAAGATACATTGCACATACATTTACACACAAAAGTGGATTGCACCAATTAATCAGCAAGACAATGATTGACCTAGAATCTGCTTAGTGATCATCCTTCAAATAACACTATACTGCAGACAGTCCAAATCTTAAAACGCAATGTAGATTTAAGCAATGAAACAAGCTCCATAACAGAGAGAGCAAGTAGTTAATTTGTAAAAGTGTACAGACATCTCTTGCAGCAGAAACTCAAACTTTTGGCATTCCGAAGAAGGAAAAACGCAAGATATAAAATTTCGGAAGATGAAAAGAACATTTGTTCCGTAATTTTCCGCTGAAACTATGAGCAGAGAAATACAACAAACCAGGCAGAATCCGAGTGATGGAAGGTCGACCACTGCTCTCCTTAGTCACCGTGTCGCACAGGAAAAAGACATCAATATCCAGAACAACATGCACGCCAACGCCGTAAGCCATGGCCATATGCTTGAATGGGAGTTCTTGAAGTAATACGGTCAAAGAGAGATATAGGCAAGGTGACGGCATTTTGTGCGAATTTGGTCTTCCTCGACGGAGTTTGGGCCTGGTCATCACGCAAATTAGTCCCTTTATCTACTGTACCAAACTAAGGCTACAGCTATACTGCATAAATGATAAATTTATTTTTTTGTGGAAACTCACTAAGGGGATTCAATCTTATAAAAATATTATAAAATAAAACCAAAAAATATATTAAACAAATTAAATTTTGATATCAATGGAGAAAAATAAAAGAAATATCATAATTTTTTACTTTTTTTAATCAAAGGATTTAAATGATAAATATAAGAATAGAATAATATCACTTAATACCAACATGTAAAATATGGAAACTCAAAATTCATGAGTAATTAAAAATTGAACATAATCCGTTCAAAAGAAATGGCAGACGTCTCCGTACAATTTGTGTAGCCCATGGGTCCGCCCTCCGCGCAACAAACTAAACTGCCTAAAAAGCAAATTATACCTTAAAAAAGCGCATTTACTTGGAGTTTGTGTCCAAGAAAGCTTATTACATTATCTATTGTCCAACAGTAAAAATGATGTTTCACCATATTGTGCTTCTATATTTACATTAATTTTTGTCAAATATGTTAGTTATATTTTTAGAGAATGGAGCATTAATAGGAAGATTTTGAGAGAGATTGTAGGATAATATTTGCTCAAGTTACTGGAAAGATTTTAACTCTGAACTCATTTTGGATAGTCCACTAGTTGGTCGTAATCCTAGCTTACGGGAATACGAATTACTTGGCCTTTTGCATGTGATTGGATAATACTAAGCATAAGATTAGTCGAGGTTCTAGTTACATAAGAGGAAATGTCCGCATATCTTTCACATAAGTCTTATTTTTTGGATTTACCAACTTAGCCCATGCATATGCGGATGGTTGCATCATTTCAAGTAAAATAAGTCCTTAATTTCTATCATGTTAATGATTTTTTTAATCAAATAAATCATATGAACCTTCTCTTACATAAATTATTATTTATTATTATTATTATTATTATTATTATTTGGTTTACTTAGACCTCATTTTTCTATTAATGACTTAACCTTTTTACTTCTTGGGTAAGCCATTTTGGATTTTTATCTTTTTTCAATGTTTTCTTTGTGTTGATTATTGATTTTTTTAGCTAAAGGTACTTAATTTTTTTCTACGTGACTTATGCAAGCATTTCACCGTACAAACTTTATGGTAAAATGAGATTTTATTTTATAATATGAATAATTGATATTTTTTGTATATTAATAACTATCATAGATATTGATGCAGGGGTTATTTACCTTTGACTCGAGACACTTGGGTCCATATATTGTTAAGTTCATGATACTAGATCATGCATTAAATTTAAACTAATTAATATGCAAAAAGATTATTATAGTCTAAAATTGGTTCTATCACTTTGATTAAGTTTAAACTAAGGAAAATTTTTATATTTAGTACTCCGCACATACGGTTTTAAAAAAATAACCAATATTTTGAATTCATGTTTTTTTACCACTTTTTGAATAGTTTCGGACCAAGTTACCCT
Source organism: Moringa oleifera (assembly GCA_021397835.1). Classification (NCBI taxonomy): domain Eukaryota; kingdom Viridiplantae; phylum Streptophyta; class Magnoliopsida; order Brassicales; family Moringaceae; genus Moringa; species Moringa oleifera. The sequence goes on from JAJFZO010000447.1 coordinate 1,196,348, forward strand.
TAATGAAAAGTAACAATTACATTCTTACTTCTAAAAAAATACCAAAAGTCAAACCAACATTTCCCCCTATTCTCTAACAGTGTCTTCATCTCTTTGCGTCTCTTGCAATCTTTCTCACTAGATTTAAGTGATTTTGTATTTATTTTTATAAATTGATCACCCAGAAACATCGAGGAACTATCGAAAGTATTAAAAATCTACAAAGGTATGTTTTAAAAAGATTATTTCGGCATAAAGTTTAGAGTTTTTGCATTTTAGATACCCACAAACCAAATCTTCTTACGACGTCTGATTCTTCATTTTCTTTTACATGTTTACATTTATTTTTGTATATGAAAACTTGATTAAATGCTTCTGTCATATTTTAAATGATTTGAGTTGCTAGTTTATGAGTTTCTAATGACTGGGTATATCAGTGTGTATTATTTTCATTTTTCTTTCAATACTTTGAAGTTGATTAATTTTTTTAAGAACATTGAGTATATTGGTGTGTATTATGTGCGTGAACTGCGTTTTATACTTTCATTTGTGATGCTTGACCTTAAATTTCACAAACAAATGTTGCTAACTTGGGTTTAAGTCATATGAATCTTAACATATTATTAAAAATCATAATAACTTTTAGGAAATTATTTCTTCTTTCATGAATTCGTATCAACATCTTAAGTTTTTGTATCAATTTTTTAAATTTCGTATCAACATTTTATAAATCCTTAACACATTCATCCATTATTTATTTTTTTCCTGTATAGATGGATGTTACTAAGAAATATTTGATTCCTAAAGAGAGTTGAAAGCTTTTAGCCAGAGTATTGAAGCACTGTGATACTGATGTTGTATCAAATATAAAACGTGTTTTGAATGACTCTCAAAGGCAGAAGTTCAATACCACATGCCTTGGTCACTTCTTGGAAGTGAATGAGGATTTTATTTTTTCTAGCTTAGTCATCCACAATTTACTACTTCGACAGATTGAGCAACCTAATGATGAAGAAATGTAGTTTTGACTTGGGAAGCACGAAGTATGTTTTTGTGAAATTTTGTTTAATCACCGGGTTGAGATTTGGAGAGCTACCAGACGCAAATTTGATTGCACCAAATCAGTTTGGCATCCATGCTAAGTATTTTAATGAGAAGAACAAGGTTACCACTAGTTCTGTTAAGTCAAAACTACTTGAAGGAGAATTTGATGAAGATTCCGATGATGCAGTAAAGCTTGCGTTGGTTTACTTACTCAATGCCTTCATCAAAGGCAGTGATGAGCGACAACATATCCCCCAGTGGCATTTTCACCTTGTTGATAACTTAGAAGCATTCAATAGCTTTCCCTGGGGTACCTTAGTCTACTGTAACTCATCGAGATATTTCAAAAACACTTTAACCACTCGAAATACTCAACGTGGGGAATTATCATACAACATATTTGGTTTTGTATGGGCACTACAGGTATTAAACTTGTTGGTATCTATTTTTATTTATTTTTATGTTTTTATTTACTTTTTCAAAGACTTTGCAATACCTAACTTATTTTTTTATTCTAAGATTTTTGCATTTGAGGTGATACCTAGCACGAAGCAGCATGCCACACGAATAGTAAGATCACCATTGCTTAGAATTTGTTGGTGGAAATTTGATCATAAGCCACATAGTGGCCACTGTAAGAGAATTTTTAAAAACAAGGTACGTTTAAATTCGTATCATTATTGATTGAATTCATATGCAATATATTATTTCATTGCATTATTCACACTATCGTGACAACACTTAGAAATCATTATAACAATAGTGAAGTCTTTGTTTTTTTTTTATATAAACGTGTCAAGATTTATCATTTTCATACTAAGATTAACTATTTCGTGTCAAGATTCACTATTTCATGCCAAGATTCACCATTTTCATGCTAAGATTCACCATTTCGTGCAAAGATTTATCATGTTCGTGCCAAGTTTTACTATTTACGTGACATCTTTTAAAGTCTAAATTCATTTCAATTTAGACTTTCGTGACACCATTTGCACATTTTTAGTTATATTTTTTATAATTTTAAAATTATTAATATGTAAGTATTTTTATTTATAAAAATTGTTATTTGAATTAACATTTGATTATTGTTTTAGATGGTAGTGAAGGTCAAATTTGAGTCGACTCCTACTGAATGTGAAACCTCATATTACTTGGGAATTGATGAGAGCGTGTTGCCTCTGCATCTTGGTGCAACAAAACAGCATCGGCTCGATAAGCATAGTAATGCTTCGACCAGTGAAGATGATGAGGATAATGAGAATTTCGTGGCTACAAGAAGAAAAAATCCTACAAAATTGCTTGCCTTATCAAAGGTAGACAATGTATACAAGACCTTATAATATTTAATTAATATTAGTTATATGTTAATATATATATATATGTATATTATGTTTTCATTATTTAATTTTTTAATTGATGACTAATTAATTTGTTTGATCGATGATTAAATGTAACAATGATCTATACAAAATGCTACTTCACGACTAAGAGATGAGGATGGAGATAAGGATGAGGATGAAGATGAAGTTAAGGTTGAAGATATAGAGGGAGATGGAAGGGAGGATGTTGAAGGAGAACAAGAGGAGAGGATACATACAGATTTTAGGGAGGAGGTTAGGACAGAGAATACGAGAACGAGAACTATAGCTATAGGTGAAGAATCCCAAGTTGAGAGATCACAGACTAAGAGCGTACAGAAAGATATTGAGATTTACCATCGTCTCGATGACTTAGAGGTGAAGGTAAATCTCATGAATGCAAGAATATTGAGTAATCACACCGAACTTATGATTGCCATATACTTTATCAAACACGCACTTTAACAAATTGTCTCCTCTGATCGAGATCCTACACGCACTGAGACTGGCACACGCCAAAATGAGGTAATTTTATCCTTATTTGTATACAAGATCATAAGTTTTGTTACAATACAATAATTGCAAAATTAACTTTTCGTCTCTTGTAAGGTGGTAATGATGCAACTTCCAGTGCACACCCTTCAGCTACTCATGGCCAAAATTCTTAAGAACCTATTAATGTAAGTGAGGTTAGGAGTGAGGACGTAGGGGATAGAGATGAAGCCGTTGAGGCTGAAATAGAGGCTGTGGCAGGTTTAGTGGACTTAGTGATCGTTCCACCAAGGGAAGATAATGTGATACCAGTTTGTAGGACGCGTAAGCGGTCTAGACAGCTGTGTAGTCCATACGTCGACCCCACTGAACATAAATGTGCTAGGTCCGAGCAAATGATTGATTCAAAGTTGCAGCTGGATGAAGACATATGTAATGAATATAAAGTGTTTATAAAAGGATCATTAATGTCATAGTGAGTTAACTTATATATAATTTTTTTAATAGATATCATATATTTTCTTTATAAATATCATATAAATAACAAACTGACTTCTTTAATGCAGTCGCAATATAGATTGCATCATTTTGTGTCAAGATTTCGTATCAAGTATTATGATTCGTGCTTAGATTTCATTATTTCGTGCCAAATATTATGATTCATGCTTAGATTATATTATTTCGTGCCAAAGTTTTATGATTTCATATCAAGTATTATAATTTTTGTTTATATTTAATATTTTGTGACATTTTCACTTGGTTTTTACAGCACATTGATAC